>CM029518.1:9125163-9725163 GCA_017140615.1 Eucalyptus cladocalyx
AATACCAAAAGTACCTAACTCGGAGAACTTAGACCAGTTTCGTCCTATAAGTTTGTGCAATTTCACCTATAAGATCTTCTCTAAAGTCTTGGCCAATAGATTGAAACCATGGCTTCCTACCCTTATTGCAGGAGAACAAAGCACCTTTGTGGGAGGAATGTAAATTTAGGACAATATCCTGATAGTGCAAGAGGTACTTCATCAATTGAAAGTTCATAAGAGAACGAAGAAATTCCAAGCAGTGCTGAAACTTGACATGAAAAAAGCTTATGATAGAATATAGTGGAACTTTCTAGAGGCTTGTATGCTGAAGATGGGATTTCATCAGAAATGGGTTGATAGGATAATGGTTTGTGTAAAGTCAATATCATTTAGTGTGAAATTCAATGGTGAAATGTTGAAATATTTCCATCCCTCAAGAGGAATTAGACAAGGAGATCCTTTTTCCCCTTGTTCATATTAATGGCGAATTCCTTGTCAATTTTGATGAAAAAAACAATCGATGATGGTACCTCTAGAAAACATTTAGTTCCCAGGCGCGTGCAACGCATGTGCGAGCGGGGCAAACCGTAGGCACGTGCAACGCACACACACGGTAACCGCACGCGCATGCGTGGCACGCATGTAGCAACCGTTGGCACATACGCATGCACTAGGTACGTTCCGGTGACGTCACGATGATGTCACCTAGCAGGGTCGATCGGTTTGACCCGACCCGACTCGTCTGACCTGACCTGTCTGCGTTGACCCGTTGATTGTTGACTGTTGACCACCATTGACTGGCAAAAAAAATAAATGAAAAAATATGTTTTTCCATTTTTTCTTTTTATTGTGGATTATAAGTAATCCTTTTTATTTTGCATTTGTTGCAAGAACCATGATGTGTTTTGTGTGCATGCTTATATTTCCAAGAATGAACGAAGAAAAGGCGAGACTTGAAGGGCTAAAAATATAATTAGCTAATTATCGGTGGAATAACGATGATGTAGTATCACACATGGTCATGGTCAATCAGATGATATAAGAAATCATTTGGAATGATTATCCTATGCCGAATTTTGAGAAGATGCCGGCTCTAATGAACATTCTTCCACCTTAATGGCAAGCAGTGTTAGATCGCCTATGGGAAGTCAACGTGGTTCCAGATTATAGAAGGTTTGCAATAGCTTTTATAAGAGAATATTATAGAATCGATTTAACCAAGGCTTCAACCCTTGGGTTGAGTGTCACATGGCGCGGAATGAATGCGCCTTGAAGGAGCCATGAGAGCTCTCCAAAGGTCTTTTCGTGGTTGATCAATGTGCCTTTAAAAAATACTTAGTGTAAATGACATGTTTAATTATTGAAAGTTCAATTTTATCTATTATTATAAATTAGTATGTTAATTTACAATTATTTGTGGAAAGTTCAAGAAAATTTTAGTGACTTTGCTGAATTTATTTTTTGCTTGAACGATTATGTTAATGATAATTTCAAGTTAGGATTTTGGATGATGATTGGAAACATAGTGACCTTTTGATTCTGAAATCTTATTTGAAATTATTCATTAATATGATGAATTCATGCAAAATTGATGCATAAATAATAGACATTAATAATTCGTGCATATATGTCTAATATGTTCATATCAAATGGTTTTAGCAACTAAGAATATAATTACTGAGTTGAACAAAGAAGAGAAATTGAACGGCGAGAATTGTGAAAATATTGAATATAAAAATTCAATATGTGCTTGAAAAGTAAGAAGCGCTAAAAGCTCTTAACCATATTATGAAAGAACTTGAGGATGCCATGTGCCACCTTGAGCTAGCAGAGGATCGCTTAAAGGCATTTGAGCAAGAAATATATATTTGCTGTGCTGGTTCTAGCTCAAAAGAGGCTTTGAGCTCTAAATGCAAGCACATTGATTTGTTCAAAAGGTGGAAATGTAAGGGATTTAGTCCTTCTAGCAAAAATCTAAGAGTTAACCAATATAAAAGAGAAAAACGTCATCAAGTGAAAAGAATTTCTAAGGCGAAATATTATAACTATGACCAAAAGGGTCACAATGCTCGCAACTGTCATGAACCAAAGAAGATAGACACCCCTTATACTCTTAAGAACTTTGCTTATGTATCAAGTTCTGTATTATTAACTGAATTGTAGATTCTAGAGCAACAGACCATATAACAAATAATAGAGAATTTTTCGTGGAATTTTGACGAGTATCGATTGGAACTAAAAATGATCTATGTAGAAAACAACTCTAGAGTTAAAGTAAAAATGATTGGCACATGCCAATTAAACATGCGTGATGGATGCACTTTTTTCCTACATAATGTATTATATGCTCCGGAGATTCATCAGAATTTGACGTCCATTTTAGAGTTGGTAAAACTTGGTTTTAATTTGAACTTCCATAATAATTGTGTGGATTTGTATTTGAATACAAACTACTATGATTGTGGTTATTTTTTGAATGATTTTATTGTATTGAATGTTGACTATGGTAATGTCAATATTTGTTATTCCCTCTTCCCGTCTTCTAATTCATACGATAATTATGTGAATGTGTGGCATGCTAAACTTGATCATATTGTCTAACAACGTATGATTAGGATAACCAAAGAGGGTTTGTTGGGCAATATTGAAAAAGTCGATTTGCTCATATGTGAGTATTGCCTAGTAGGAAAAACAATAAGGAAACCATTTGGAAAAAAAAAAAAAAATGAATTTCCTTTGCAATTAATCCATTCTGACATATGTGGTTCAATGAATGTGAGAGGAAAGCATGGGGCTGTTTATTTCATCACATTTATAAATGATTATACTCGATTTGGACATGTCTTGATTTCTCATAAATCTGAAGTATTTAGTTATTTCAAAAAATTTATGAGCTTGGTAGAAAATCAATTAAATAAGAAAATAAAAGTATTGAGATCCAATCGAGGTTGAGAATATTTATCTGATTAGTTCAGAAATTTATGTGATGAAAAAAGGAATAGAAAGACAGTTATCTATTCCATATACTCCTCAACAAAATGATGTTGTGGAAAGAAGAAATAGAATCCCTACTGAAAATGGTTAGATCCATGATGACACATGCTAACTTACTTGAGTGATACTTTATTAATTGATGCCTATATACTTAATCATGTGCATTCCAAATTAGTTACTTCAACTTCATATAAGTTATGAACATGTAGAAAACCATATTTAAATTTTCTAAACTATGAGGTTGTATTGCTTATACTCATGAGCCATCTCATAAGTATGGGAAATTGGGTCACAGAGGCAAGAATAATATTTTTATAAGATATTCTAAACACTTGAAAATGTATGTGTTTATATGTGAATAAGAAAGTGGGAATACAACTGAATTTGAATTACGGGATGTCACATTCTTAGAGAATGAATTTCCTAAGAATGGTGAAATAAGTGAGGATTACTCCCTATTTGAAACTTTGGATCAAGATAATGAACTTAGTAGAGTTCATCCAAATGAAAGTAACATGAGAAATAATGGGCCAGCATGGAATTGTTCTTTATTTCTGTTCTTGAACACTTTTTTTGTTTTTTTGTTCTTTAACAAAAAAAAAGAAACGCGTTTGGTTGCGTTTTTCTTTTTTTTGTTTTTTTGTTTCCGAACAAAATAGGAACAAAAAAAAAAGAAACAACAAATTTTTACTTCTTGTTCCAGAAACAATTTTGGAGAAATGTTTCTCTTCTTCTTCTCTTCTTCTTTTCTTCTTTTTTTCTTCTTTTTTCTTTGGCCGGCGATGCCCTCGAGGGTCGGCGACATCGCCAGAGCGTCGCCAGCCCCCGGCGAGGGTCGGCCTTGCCGAATCTGGGCGAGCCCAAGCTCGCCCACGCCGGCGACGCCGAGCCTCGCCCAACCACGGCGAGGCTACACCCGTCTGCGTCACCGGCCCGGAGGCCGGTGATCGGCCGAAAAAATAAAAAATAAAAAAGAAAGGAAAAAGGAAAAATAAAATTAAAATGTTTATAAAATTAAAAGAAACAAAAAAAGAATAAAATTTACCAAACGTGTTTCTATTCATTTTTTATTTCCGAAACAAACATTACCAAACGCATTTTTTTGTTCAAAAATTGTTCCCCGGAACATAAACACTTTTTTTTGTTTATGTTCCCTGGAACAAAAAAAAAAAAAAGAAACGTTACCATTCGCACCCAATGAATTTAATTTAACCCACTCTCAATTACAACCACATGATGAGATAATATCATCATTATCTAATCCGAGTGGGAGCATAATGAGGAATGAAGTACAAAGTGTACAATCTCCTGTATGGCAAATAAATTGCAAAAGTATTCACTGTCAACGTTTTGACATTGAAGGGGAAAATTTTATGGTTGCTTTACAAGATGAAGATAAGCCAAAAAAATGTAAATGAAACTCTAAATTGTCTTAATAATGAAAAATGTATGCATGCAATGGAAAAGGAAATTGAGTCAATGAAGTCAAATCATGTTTAGGAACTAGTTGATCTTCCAAAAGAATATAAACCCATTGGGAACAAGTGGGTTTTCAAAATAAAGTGTAAAACCTGATGGCTCAATAGAAATATATAAGGCCCGTCTTGTGACGAATGAGTATAATCAATAGGAATTAATTGATTATGAGGAAATATTTTCTCCTGTAATTAGATTTACCTCCATTCGCATTATTCTAGCAATATTAGCAAATATGGATATTGAGTTACATTAAATGGATGTAAAGATTATTTTCTTAATTGAGAATTAGATGAAGAAATATATATGGAACAACCCGTTGGTTTCATTATGAAAGGCCATGGAGAAAAGGTATATCGACTTTTGAGATCGATATATGGCGTTAAACGGTCGTCAAGACAATAGTATATATGTTTTCATAATGCCATAATGGTATATGATTTTACAATGATTGATGATGATCATTGCGTATATATCAAAAGATCCAAAAATCAATTTGTGATCATATCATTATATATTGATGATATACTAATTGCTTAAAATAATATGGAATTTGTTAATACTGTCAAGAATTGGTTATCTTTCAACTTTAAGATGAAAGACATGGTGAAGCTGCATACATTTTTAGAGTTAAGATTTTAGGAAATCGTTCAAAGAGATCATTATCCATTTCGCAATAAACATATATAAATAAAGTTTTTGAACGTTTTTATATACAAGATTGTAAATACATAGATACTCCTATTGCAAAAGATGAAGAATTGAGCCATATAATGTGTCCAAAGACTTCACGAGAGAAGGAACAAATGTAACATGTTCCTTATACTAGTGTTATTAGAAGCTTAATATATGCTATGATGTATACAATATCTAACATATGTTTTGCAGTTGGAATGGTGAGTAGATACCAATTCAATACAATTTAGGTCAAGCACATTGGAAAATCATTAAAAGAATACTAAGATATTTGAAGGGAATTACTGATTATACGTTAAGTTACCAAGAAAATGATTTGCGACTTGAATGCTATTCAAATGCTGATTGTGGAGGAGATTTAAATGAAAGGAAATCTACCTCTGGATTTGTTTTTTTACTGATTAATGGCACTATATTTTGGAGTAGTAAGAATCAAACATGTATATGCTTGTCCACAATGGAAGCTAAGTTCGTGGCATTATCAGCAACAATACAATAAGATGTTTGGTTTAAGAGATTTTTGGATCATTTATGTATTATTAAAAATGCTGCAAATTCATTATTGATTAACTATGATAACCAAGTAGTTATAACATACACTAAAAATCCAAAATATCATGGCAAGACCAAACATATAGATACTAAGTATAATTTTGTCAAAGATATGATGACACAACGAAAAAATGCGAACTTACAATATATATCTAAGTATAGAATGGTAGCAAATCCTATGACGAAATCAATACCTAAAAATGTGTTCTGTAGCCATGTGAAATCTCTAAGACTACATAGAGATTGATATACTGAATATTATAATTTCCCTTAAGAGTTCACATTTAATGAATTTGTATTTCATTATTAATGCCTATGAACCTTTGTTTAATGTTTATGCATCTTAATGCTTAATGTATTATATAAAATTGAAAAAGTATGTCGGATAGATAAAATATTAGCCCACTCACATGGGTAATCATCTCTATTTACTATATGATAAATAAAGATGAGATGTTTTTTAAGTTTATTATTGAGGTAATAATCGAGAGCTCAAGCTTAAAATATATATGTCATCTTAACTAAGTGTTAAGATGATGACATAATATTTACTATGTCTGAAAGTAAAATAACTCAACGTATTTTACTTTATCTATCTATGATGCCAAATATGAGTTTTGATGAATTCTGTCAAAGAGTAGATATGCGAACTTCAAGTTAGACATTAGGTATATTTGAACCATCATTTGTATGGTATTAAAGGTGTAGACATACGCTCCATGGAAAATGAGTTAATACCGTAATACATATTTCATACTACGTATGTATGAGACAACTAACAAAAGTGGCAAAATTTTTAATCTCAACTTTTATGTCGTGTGAGACTCTTTAGAAAAATAGTTCATCAATTAAATGCCCTCATAACTCTTACTTATTTTTAAGATTTCTATTTAGTATTTTCTATCTTAGAATGTTACCAATGATAATGAATTGATTCGATCTAATGGGACATTACTAGAAAAGTAAGTTGAATTGAAATTAAGAGTTTCAAAGAAAGAGGAATATTGAATTTGGATAATCACATTTTAGTTTTGTATTCACTGATCGACCAATTATGATTGTTTTTATAATCATAATTGTGAATCATTATTAAAAAGATGTCAAGAGAGATATAAATGTAATCGATCGATTTAGGGTATTGCATACTAAATCTACTCAAAATATTATGCCCATTATGAGCTACTATATATTCCTAACAGATATATGGCAACAAACTCTCAAACTATGTTGGTCGCATAAATTATTCATCGTTATGAATGTTGTAGAAAGATAAAGAGAGTTTTATTGGGCCCACCACGTGCAAGTGGGAGATGATGGGTTTTTTTTTTTTTTTTTTGTTTTGATAAACCTATTTAGGGCCCGTTTGGTTTGGCTTTGGACAAATGCCATTGAAAAAATGCAAATACCTTTGAGTTAAAGGGGTTTGTGCAAATGCAAATAGTGTTTGGTAAATTATAGTTTTAAAGTGCATTGTGAAAAATTTTTAGCTTAAACACCGTTTGGTAAAAACTACATATTGTGAAGGATTTTTGGTAAATTTTATATATAAAAAAGTTTTTAGTTTTTTTTTTTAAAGGAAGCGACCGGTGGCTAGATTTGGCCGCCGAACAACCTTGCTCGAGGTTCGGCAACCTCAAGGAGGGGTCGCTTGGATTTGCGCAACCCAGGCGACGATTGCCTATTGTCGCTGGACCTCAGGCGATGATTGCTTGTTGTCGCCGGACCTTAGGCGACGCCTGGGGTTCACAACCCAGGCGCCGTCGTGGGTCGTGTGACCCAAGCGTTGCCTGAGGTTCGGCGACCTCAAGCCTCCATCACTTGGGTTGCGTGAACCCAAGCGACCATTGCCTGAGGTCGCCGAACCTCGGCGACGCCCGGGTCGCGTGACCCGCGCTTGAGGTTCGACCTCAAGCCTCCGTCGCTTGGGTCGTGCAAACCCAAGCGACCATCGCCTAAGGTCGCCAAACCTCTGGCGCAACCCGAGGTCGCGCGACCATCACTTGGGTCGGCTTGAGGTCGCATGACAACCCAGGCGACGCCTGAGGTCGCACGACCTCTGGTGGCGGTTGTCGAGTGGCCGTAACCCCCAGCGATGGTTGCTGGGGTTGATGACGCCTCGGCGACGGTCGCCGGTGTGGGCCTCTCCTTGGCCAGCGGTTGTCGGCCTCCGTTCGTCTCTCTGAAGAAGATGAACAGTACCGAAGTTGCATTCCGAAGATGCAACTTGCCAAAGGATCTCAAGAGTTGCATTGAGCTAAAGTCCCTTAGAGCCACTTGGAGATGCAATTGCATTTCACCAAAGTTGCGCAAAAAAATGAACTAAACACTTTTGCATTTGGCCAATGGACTTTAAAGCCCAAATGAGCATTCCAAATGCTGAACCAAACAGGGCCTTAAGTCTGTCCGCCCATGTTGGGCCAAAACCCACCCATAAATGAAGGGCTCATAAAAGAGTGCAGTTACTGTAAGATAAAAAATAAAAATAAATAAATAAAATGGGATTATTTGAGAAGTTACATTATCTGAGCAATTAAGTTGTCTGATCAGTTGGTTATCGGATAAGTAGTGTTTTAAAAAAAAGAGAAATGTGTTTTCTCTGTTCTATGTTCTCTCAATTTTTCCCCCAAGAAACAATATACTCCTCTTCACAAACGGAATCGGGGCTTCCAAGAATTCCTCATAAAGTGCGATGATAATGTTTAATCTATGAAAGATATGTCCGACTACGTGATATACTTTTTGATCGGTGTAACATGTTTTTTTGGGCACATTTTCCGCGTTCATTTTCGGTATTCGATTGAGTATCGGATTGTTTACTTAAAAAAAATTGATACAGTATTTACTCCTAGACCACGGAGCCTCTTTGAGCTAGAAATTTATCGTGGCCGTTCATTGTCTTGATTTAATTCTCGTGCCATGAGTAAGCAATTTTGTGATGGGCAACGACATATTGATGATTGATCATAATCGCCTAATCTCCTAGAGTTTGCGCAACTGCATTTGAAATATTCTTAATATCAAGCTGCCCAAGCATCGGCTAAATCGTTGATCCATGCAGTTCCAAGCCGTTTTTACTATTTTCTCAGCTCCAAGACATGCAATTGCAACTTTGACTGTGCAATGTAGAGTTTTATGAAACTTTTCGATTTGTGCAGTATCTTGCTGCTTCTTGCATCTCGTAATAATATTCAATTTGGAACTATTTAAGGAGAACTCGCTCGGCACTCTGTTTGCTCAAATAAAGATGAAGACGGTCATTAATTGGCTAGCAAACTTAGGGTTACCGTGGAAGATCGTCCTCCTAGAGGAACTCTGCACTATCTTTTCAGGCAAGTTGTCCCGTTTCAGTGTCAACCTTAGTTTTGATGGGGGTCAATAGGACGATGGTTAATACAGCTTTTTCCTAAAATTATCATAAGAAGCGCACATGCCGTTATACCGTACAAAAGTTCAGACGGTTGCTCGTTAGTTTCCGCGTTCTTGCTGTAGTAACCATCTTCAATCTTCGATATATCCTATATATGCCGCCTCATCGCTGAAACCACAAATTTATAGAAAGTTAATCATTAATAACAGCTGCACAGCACGTGATTATCGTGTTGTATTTATGGTAGGTTAATGGATCAACGAAAATGAGCAAAATGAAATACGTTTTTTTCATTCACGTATCTCATTAATTCATGTATTTCTTGAGTTAAAGTATCTCTTGGATTTGTGTATCTATTTAATTCTTGTTTCATGTACCTTCTAAATTCTTGTATCTATTTAATTGATCGTTCATGAACCATTTCTGTATATGAATTCAAAAACTCTATAATTATACTTGCAATTCTTCATTCCAAGAACAACCAAAAGAAGAAAACACATCTACATCTCCTCTCAAGTTTCTCTAAGTGTGCTGGTTTTAAGAATTGTTCGATAGAATCCTATTCACCATGTACTGATACTAGCAAGTTAGAAGTGTTGTATTTTGACAGGCAAAGTTTATGAAGCTGTTTAGCACCATTAGCAAAAACTAATCATCTTTAAGGAGATTTGGTTAGCCATGTCACGCCCATTTACTTGATTATTTTGTTATTACTCTCTCAAATTAATTTTTCGATTACAACAAATAGTGCTACGTATTTTTCCTCCAGTATGTCATCTTCTTATTCTTCTTCTCCTCCTTCCTCCATATTTTTCCAACATGTCCATGTGGAAGATGGAATCTCTTCCTTGCTATAGTTATAAAAGTGGGTCCGAATTAACCCTGGTGTCTAGCCCGGCCCCACGACAATCACAGACGAGATGGTCCCATGGAGCAGCTAGCAAACAGAGCTAATGCTAATTGCCTTTCCTTGTCTAACAGTGCCGCTAATCCTTGATTTGCTAGGGATAATAGTAGAATAATTAAACCCCATAATGAGGTTCAACCTCACTACCCATCTTAGCTTCCGAGGCTTCTTCTTCACGTTCCACAATTCAGGCTAAAAATTGAAAAAAAAAAAAAAATGCTTTAGCTTTATGCTCGGCATCTCGACCGACCAACTTTCGGCCACAGAAAGAGATAAAAAAAAAAAAAAGGGCGGGCATCTTGCAGTACTCGAAACGGCATATTCCACTGCAATATCTCTTTCCGTGGCGTGGATTGACAGTTCCGTGACGGGCTCTCCAGAGAAAATCAAAAGCTTAGACATTCCGTGGAAGCTTTCGCGTTTCAAAGGGGTTGCTTGAGAAGGACGGGTTCTGTGTCAATTCCTTCATCCGTGTTCAACCGCTAAGTGTGCATTTACATTTTCCCACCTCAAGAAATATAAAGAGGGAGAAGAAGCAAAAAAATGAACAGAGTTCACCCACTTTTGGTCGTTGAATTGATATGTCGGACAAAATCAACAGGAAAAGTACAAAAAAATAGAAAGAGAGGGCTGCGACCTCACTCAGGATTGCCTAGGTTGTTTCAAGTGAGGTCGAGTGAGAACCGGGCGAGGTAGCTCCATTCATTAGGATTAGGTGGATACATCTGTGAAAATGAAATATCTATGAAAAAACATAACCACTTTTTTTCAATCACAAAAGAAGAAAAGGAAAGTGAAATATCTTTTAAAAGAAGATCAGTACGTTTGATACACGATGAGGTGGAAAATGGGCCACCTTTTCTGGATTACAGAAGAAAAAGGACAGGAAAAAAGAGGGAATTGTCAGGAAAAACGAAAACATTTTAATTCACGTGTCTGAGCATTGGAAACATCAATAGATCCTTATAATCCGGAAGAAAATTGGGGCGAAATCCTTTCTTTGAGGCCGATGCCAAGTCCCGTGACTTTCCACTGATTTTCTAGCCTAGCTGACTCTGTGGACTGAGCTCGTGGAGTTTGGTTTCTGTTCCTCGTTTTAACATTTCGTTGTTCGTGTTCGGTTGATCAGTAGTCAGAGCTTTATTTGAGATTAACGAAATTAAGAAATGCGTCGCTCGATTAAAAATGTATCACTTCTAGGGTCTGCTCTGCGTTGATCAGCTCCAGAGAACCACCCATTTATATTGGGGCCCGTTCAAGAGAGTGGTGGACAAGGGATCTGAGAAAAAAAGGAAAAAAGGACAAAAGGAAAAAGGACAAAGCAAAAGAAGAAAGAAAATTTTAAAAGATGATTACAGACGAAAATGCTCCTTAATAATCATGACTTAGAAAGTTCAACCGGGTGAAAAATGTGGCAGCTAGCTGGCGGTGATTTGTGAACAAATTGTCAAGTTAAACAAAATCTATTTTCACATTTTTATTTATGTGGAAAACGGCTCCACTTCACGGCCCTACTTAAAATTTCCATTTTAACTTTAAATATTATCTTGACCAAGAGAATATTAATCTTTTTCAAATGATACACGATTATCCTTTCCTCTATTTTAAAGAAAAAGAATATTCTCATGTCAAGTTAAAAAGGGTTCGAAGTATTTACCTTGACGAATAAATCTCTCTAAACGGCGCAAAAGACAGGCATACCTCCACCAAAAGAAATTACTAGAATCTAATCGAGCTTGGTACGTCTGATCACATTTTTTTATTTATTTAAACGAAGTAGTAATGACTTGAATGCTGCAAAAAGTGACATCAGCACTTGCCAGCATAGACACTCCACACCCAAGTTGTACTACAAAAGATCAATCTCCAGTTGGGCATGGACCAGACATAGGGTGTCCAAAAGCCAAATTCTCCCTTCACATTCACAATAGCAAAAGCGAAACCTTCTCGCCCTCCCATGCCTCTCTCCAATGGACCTCAGAAGCTGGTGCAAGTGCAACTCGGGCTGCTCCGACGGCGAGACCGCCCATCTCGGCCGCTCCGGCGGCACGTCGTCGTCGGCCCCCTCGACGCCGCTTCCGCCGCGTCCGCCGGCGGCGAGCGGATCTAGCCCTGGGAAGCAGAGGTGGAGGGAGCTGTGGACGAGGCTCAAGAAGGAGAAGGTCGGCAGGATGCCGTCGCCAGCGGCCGCCGAGGCCCTCGTCCCGTACGACTTCTACAACTACTTGCAGAACTTCGACCAGGGGATCGCGTGGGACGAGCCGGAGAACCTGTCGAGGTCGTTCTCGGTGAGGTTCGCCGACCCGGCCTCCAAGGCCTTCGCCAAGAAAAGAGTGGCGAAATGAAAGTTGGTCGTCGGGATCTCTTTCCTTGTCTGATTTTTTTATGCTGAATACGGCTTTGGCCGGTGAACTCATGTAGCTGCTCTCTCTCTCTCTCGAAATGTTGTGTATACTGAACATGTCTTGAAGATCTTCTCTGTCTCTCTTATCTCATATGATTGTCTTGGATCTCCGTTCATCGATCCAACCAGCTAAATTCATGTAGTCGGTATTCGGTATTCGGATCCGTATATTCGCTATGAATCGGCAGTCCTTCGAATCCCCGAGTCAAAGTGAGCGGCGATGATAGTTAGCAATGATTCCTTAGAAAATTCGAGGCGATGTGCGCCGCATGACGAACTCTCCATCGATTATTAAATGAGAGCACCCGCGGGAGGGAAGAAAACTATAAGAGCCTAGTCAGGATACCGGCAGCTTGAAAGTGAAGTTCGATGATGGGTACATCGAAAAGCGAATCGTATTCTCGAACACGACAGACAAACCCAAAGGTCGTACCATCGAAAGTCCCAGAACAAGTTGCTGGGAAAGTGTAGAGAATCAGCATAAACCCTTCGACGCCACGGATGTGACGACGCCCGGTCCGTCGCCGTCGCCGGCGTTCGCCAACCGAGGATGCCGTCGACTAGGCTGCGGAGGTCGCCGGCGAAGCTAAAAGCCGGCGACCTGCGAGCTAGAAACGCAGCCGTCGTTTTCGAGGAATTACGGGGTTCCTGCTGCTCTCGACAGAAGCTCGAAAGTTCCAGCTGTTCCGCGCAAGAAAAGAAGACGGAAGAAGACGAAGAAGATGAAGCGTGCCCATCTCCTGATGTTGACAGGCCCGGGCCCCTTGCCGTGTCAAGCCCGTAAATTCAAATGGGCCTGAGCGGGCCTGATGGGCCGTGCCATGTCGGGCAGGCCCGGCCCGTTAAAGGTCGTTCTCTTCCCGTCTTTTTCCCCGCTTGCCCATTCCGCCGGCGAGCTAGAGAGAGAGAGAGAGAGAGAGAGAGGCGATGGCGGAGGAGCTGGTGATCGAGACGGAGAGGGTGCGGAAGTTCGCCGGCGGCCTCGAGTCCCAGATGAGCGCGCTCTCCGCCTGCGCCCGCCTCTTCGCCGCCCTCTCCGACCGCCTCGGATCCCTCCAGCGCTCCCTCGACGACAAGACCCGCGCCGTCGAAGCCGGCCTCCAGGCCCTCGCCTCCTCCTCCCTCGCCGCCACGGAGTCCCTCTCCCGCCGCGAGGCCTCCCTCCCCGGCCGCGAGTCCGCCGCCGCGGCGCTCGTCGAGGAGCGCAAGGCCGCCGCCCTGGCCGACCTCGGGGGCCCCGGCCCCGGCCCTAGCGGCGGGTCCGGCGGGCTGGCCGATTCGCTGCGGTCGTTCGCGCGGCGGATGGACTCCTCGGGGCTGGTGAAGTTCCTCGTCTCGAAGAGGAAGGAGTCGGCGTCGCTGCGGGCGGAGACGCCGGCGGCCGTCGCGGAGGCCGTGGACCCGCCGCGGCTCGTGCTGGACGCGGTGGAGGAGTTCCTGGAGAACAAGTCCGCGAAGGTCGGGGTGGCCGATAAGCGGTGGGCGTGCGGGCTGTTGGTGCAGGCCCTGTTTCCGGATGCGAAGAGGGCGGACGCGCTGCGGCCAGAGTATGCCCGGAGCGTGGTGGAGAGGGCCGCCGCCCTCCTCGACGCCTGGAGAAAGCAGGTGGAGGGCGTTACTGGGGCCGGCGGGGCGGGAGAAGAGAGTGACGGAGCGATTGGGCCCGCGGAGGCGGTCATGATCCTTCAAATGGTGGTGGCGTTCGGGCTGAAATCGAGGTTCGACGAAGGTTTCTTGAGGAAGCTGGTAGTGGATTTCTCGCGCAGAAGAGACTTAGCTAAGCTCGCAGTCGCTCTAGATTTCGGGGAGAAATTAGCAGGTACGATGTGCTCATATATAAAGTTTCTTTCTTTGCAAATGCATGTGATTTCCGAACTGAAATTCGAAGGAAATGGTAGGATGCTAGTTCTTGGTGCTTTCCGGGTTGCTACGGAAATGAAGACAAATGATAGATCTTTGTGTTTAATTGAGTTCTTTAGGCTAAAGAATATGCTGAAAACGCTAAAAACACATGCTTTTCTCAGAATTGTAGGACATCGTAGGCAGTGAAGTTCTTTGAATGACAATCCTTTGGAAGCCTGTTTTGATCTCCCCATATTAGAAGCTGTCCGCTCAATGTCTCCTCTATGCTCTCTGACTTCAGAGCTATAGTAAATTTAGAGAGAGAGAGAGCAAAAAAAAAAAGCATCCTCACCATAAGAGCTGGTGAATCTCGAATCTGTTGTGCTTTTAACAAGGAGCCAAAGCTTCGATTTTTCTCTGTTTCTTGGAATTGGGAATGCTCATATTTGCAGGCTTGGACCTGAGTGGGTCTTTAAAAGGCTCAGGAGGAAGAAACAGGTGGGAGATTTGCCCTAGGATGAGACATCCCACAATGTCACCCCATATTCCCTCCCCTCAGGGAAGAAAAAGATACAGGAGGGGGCTTCTGGAATTGGGAATGCTCATACCTGCTGGCTTCTGCTGGTGGATTATTGCAATGACATCTTAGAATAGTGCCCACAATAGGCTGTTGTTAGCTTGTTAGTTGTCTCTTACCTGACCCTTCTTGTCTTACTGGATATCCGGTCTTTCCTGATGGCGAATAAGCAATGTGCAGGTGAAGAAGCTGGTCACTCGATATTTCATAAAACTGGTAGAGTAGAAAGGTTAGCTCTTCCTTCCTAGGCAGCAAATCCAATAATGGATTAAAGAACAGTTTAAGGTAGTTGATTTTCTTAATTGTTGGAGTAAGGCTGCACTTATTGAATAGATGACTAGGATTAGAAGTGATAGCAATTGAAACCGAATACCAGATTTTCTGGGTATTGGCAGTGAATCAAATAGAATATGTAATTGTTCCATTAGGAGCTTGTCTTATAGAAGTAACGGTGTTGGATAGAAGACCGTTTTAGTTGTCAGTGCTACTGTGTGAGAAGAAGCTATACATTTGTAAGTAAAGGCTTCCTACAGACGAGATGCTAATCTGTTGGCCGATTAATGTTGTGAGGGTAGAAATGCCATGTCAGGGTTTGGCCTCCTACTCCCTGATGTCTAATAGGAATAGCATGGACATAAAGAATAGAAGAGGAAAAAGAAGGCTGAGGTGCTCGACATGAAAATGAGTTGCAAATACTTTTCCATTGCCATAGGCCTAAAGCTTTTCAAATTGAATATTGGGCCAAAGCTTAAAAGTTCTGCTGCATTTCAATTCTATGACAATGGATAGCAAATTTGTCATGTATGTGCTTGGGAAGTATGCCTTTAGATGCCTCATCTGTGCAGAAGGATCTTCTGGTGAAACTGTGTTGAGTAAGTCATTTCTGGTGGTGTGCAGACATTATTGAGGAACTGGTGAAGAATGGTAAGGAGATAGAGGCTGTCTATTTTGCTGCTGAGGCGGGCATGACTGACAGATTTTCGCCCACTTCACTTCTGAAGTCGTACCTGGGTAATGCCAAGAAGAACGCTCAAAATGTGTTGAAGAGCGGCAATAACAGTGTGGTCTCTGCGGTAGGTTTAACCTCTTGATCTTCTCTCTCCCCCTACAGCGCCAACCCTGCAACCAGAAATTTATAAACAAAAGAGGAGAGCACCTCGATCTTCCATATATTCTTCTTCCACATGTAAATTCTGTTCTTGATGTCAACTTTATTCACCTGAAGTGGCTTGAATTTTCAGGAGGAGGCTAGTACTATCGAGTTGAGCGCTATCAAGGCAGTCATCAAGTGCGTGGAAGACCAGAAGCTCGAGTCGGTCTTCCCTCTCGACAGCTTGAAGAAGAGAGCCGCCATTCTGGAGAAAGCCAAGGCAGAAAGAAAGAAGAACTCATCTTCCGGTAGCAAGCCTTCCAACAAACGAGCCCTTGGACCCGGCGGTAGCCGCGGTGGCGGACAACCTTCAACCCACCCAGCCAAGGCAGCGAAATTTGCTAATCCTAGCCCGTCGTTCAACCGGAGGAACCCGCTTCCACTTGCGCACCTCAGCTCTGCTGTAAGATATTCCACCCCTTACAGCTATCCTGGCCAGGGTGCTTATGAAGTTCCGGGCGTAGCTGCATACGCGCCGCCATCATATGGGAGGACCAATGCGTCGCCGGCCTATGGGAGGTCCCACAGTCCGGCCGAAGCTCAAATCATAATACCTCAAGAGTATTCCCCCACCTATTCACCCATCGTCCAGAGACTAACCTATTCGCCCATCGTGGACACTAGCAGCAGCACAAGTTCGTACCGCGCGGGTACATATCTGCCGCCGCCAGCATCGAGTCAGGGTTCACGCAATCACGACGCGCAGCAGTATACGTCGTCTTACGGGCAGTAGTAGCTAGATCACGAGACGATCGGCCTTGAGGCCGGCAATTTTTCTTAAGCTCCGCTAGGAAATCTCGGCGGGGACTGTCCTGTTATCCTGATTTATCTCTCAATTACACCATCTTCTATCGCACTGACTTCATCGCGTGTGCCATGTTTAAGTTCTTCCCTGATCGAATATGAGTAATGTTAGAATGGTAGGATCTTGATCCTTTCTTTTTCCTCAAATGGGGGCAGGCAAGATCGAAAGCGATGAGGGGGAAATCCATCATTTCTGCCATCATCGCTTGTGGTGAATTTAAACCATCGGGCAAATTAATCCGGCACGATCGAAATAAGATGTAGAAAATTTACCAAAACTAAGAAGTCCGCATGCATTCATAATTTTCCATCCAAATGCGAGCTTAAAAGAAGGAAACGATAAAGAAGAGAAGAAGAAAGGAATTACAAAGATCAAGATTTATTTACGAGCTTCAGACGTTATTTCTAATGAAGACAGATGCAGTATAACAGCTACTCTCATATTCCTCAGCGATCAAGCGAAGCGATCGTAAACCCGCGGCGTCCTCGGCCGCCAACGTCGATGATTCTTCCGCCGACCCGCGGCGGCGATCACTTCCCGATCTTGCCCCTGAGCTTGACGCCGAGGACCCGCTCCATCTTGGCGAGCACGGCCTGGTTGGGCACCGCCTTGCCGTTCTCGTACTCCTGCACCACCTTGGGGGGCTCGTTGATCTGCTTCGCCAGCTCGGCCTGGCTCATCTTCTTCTCCAGCCGCGCCCTCTGGATGGCCTGCCGCACCTCGCCGGGCACCCTCTCGAGCGCCGCCGGCTCCGCGGCCTCGTCCAGCTTCCGGGCGCTCACGGCCGGGAGCGCCGAGGACGAGGCCTTCCTGTTGGAGGCGGCGTCGAACTTCTTGACGGTCTGGACGGGGGCGCCGGAGCGGAGGGCCTTGTTGACGGCCTTGGGGTCCCGGAGGTCCTGCGACTTGGGCTTCGACTTGTGGAGGACGACGGCGTCCCAGTCCTGCGTGATGGCTCCCGGGAATCTGCTCGGCATGGCGAGACGACGACGACGACGACGACGACGAGGTTGATGGAGATTCTGAGACGCAGAAAGAGGATGACGAAGACGAAGGAGGTGGTGGAGAAGTTTATTTATGGTGGAATTGAGTATCTGGAAACTTCCTTTTTCTTTTAGAAAGAAAAGGAATAAATAAAGAAAAAAAGGGCATGAGCTTTCCGGGATATATATCCTGGAAGGTTCTAGGAAAATGGAGAATCCAATTCCTAATCAATTTTGCCTTGGAGCCCACGGTTTACTTTCTTTTCTTTTCTGTCCTTTTTTCTTTCCCCTTGAGGCCCAAGTCCAGATTTTGGGATGTGTCGTTAACGTCTTAATTTTCATAAAATATTCAAAATATTTTGAACGAGCGGATCTTTTTTTATTTTATGCATGTCGATGTTGTCTTTAGGTGCTTGATAAAACATTACTTACCTCGGTATGTTCTCTCCTCCAAAAGTAATGAGATTTGATTTTCTTCTTGGCAGCTAAGGCGAAGCGGTGTCGATGAGTTTATGGCCTAAAGGTTAAGCACGATCACTGCATGATTGGTCAAGAACCGAGCTCTGCGCTTACGACCGACTTTAAAGGGCTGGCTTCGAATGCCGAAAGGCTGAAAGTGAACCTTTACGCCGGGCTTCGTAATTGCGGGGCGGTGTTTGGGAACATCCTTGCAAAGCCTCTTGGGCCTCTAAAGACCCTTAGCCGAATGCTAGTGTGTTTGGCATTAAATTTTGGGAGCCCATTTTGCAAATGCTAGCGTTCCCTAGAGGCCTTTAAATCGAGACTCCCTCCCACCTGCTTTGGCATTTTGGCTTTCTCGGCATGCAACATATCCGAATTAATGAATCTTATCCTCGCTCATTAAATGTGATTCCACATTTACCCCTTTTAACATAAAACCCCTCAAATCTATGTCTCTATTCTCTCACCTCTCTTTGCTCATCCACTCACTTTAGTCATTTGCCTCGCATCTTGTTGGGGGCATATCGCTTGCCTAGTCGCCTCCGATTGCTTGGTTGATGGTTGCCATGTTGGAAATTTCCCATAATATGGGCTTACATTAATTAATTGATTTCCTATTTTAAATAATCGGGTTAATGGATATTCCAATATTTGTTGAACCCTAAAGTGATCTGATTGAATTGGGTATTAGCATCTATTGATAACGGGTCTAGTTGAGCAGCAAAGTGTAGGCAATTGTGTTTGACTGAACCCCGTAATGGGAAGAGCCCAATTGACACGCTATTGATTAAGGTTTGCTAGGTCCCCTCTCTAGCCTATAAAAGAGTAGGTTATACCTATCAGTTGCTTTAATCCCATTGAAAGCTGCTATATCGAAATAGGTCATAGAGAGGAAGATCTGGTATTCCGATAGATCCCTGATTATCAGAGTGATCTATTTTTCTGCAAGTGAAGTAATGGCTCAAACAGGTACGCTTTAATTCCGCTGTATTTATTGATCTCGGTGTTTTATAATCATGTATGGATCCGTTTGTTCTTGATTGATTAGTTGTATATGTGAATAAATTTTCTACATGCCGCTGATCACCTGGTTAATGGTCGTACTATTGCTCCGAAGCTATTGTCGCCAAGGCTTGCTGAGATCGTGCAACCCCAATGTCATTGCGCCTTGGGTGTAACCACCTCAAAGCCCTCCCTTGGGCTCCAAAATAATCCCTAGAAATCTTCTTCATCCCAAATCCAACGACTATGGGAGCTCCAAAGAAATGTAATGTCACCTTCATGAAGCACCTAAAGCAGAAGCGCAAGCACAATTCCTATCGCGATAGCTTCCTCTCTCTCCGTAGCTCCATGGCAAGGTACCTTCGCTTTCACTACTAATCTCTCCCGCTAATGTCTAACTCAACTCAATCGGCAATTTAGTCACCTTTGATTTAGCTCAAACATGATTCGATTTGATTGGCTATTCTAAGTAAAATTGCAATGGCAATCAATTGATTATCGTTTTTCTTGGGAAAGAGGAGGTTGAGAATATAAAACATTATTTCCTGTAAGATTGTCATATTAACTTGTTCCTCTAGTTGGATTGTATTGAACTCTGCTAGTACATTGGGCACTTATTTAGTTAGAAACTTGCTTCTCTTTTCTTTTCCTATATATTAAGAGCATGTTGTCTAGAATATGGATCCATGCAATTACAAGACATGTTAGATTTCATAGTTTTGATTGTCATCTAGTGTCAACAACGTGTTGGTTTTTCGTTTGTGGCATTTGTACGATCTTTTATTGTCATATCCAATATTGCCCTCTTCTAAAGCTGCATTGTATGGAAATTTGTTGCAGAACTTAGTATTTATCTTAATTTTGCATCTAAGTCGAGTTCTTCGAAAACTCTTAGTTTAACAGCATAGAAACAAGGAAGGCATTTATAGGTTTTTCTTGTATGAATAGAATGATATTTGGCAGAGTGAAAACCATACACATTACGTTTGAAGTTCCGTTGGATTGTCAAATTAGTGCTTAAGGATGTTCATACTACCAGCACGGATGTGTAATAGATGTAGCGGAAACCTAAGTTAGCACCACGCGACACTCTGTTACATTCCTTAAAGATGCTACTTTTCCAAGGCTTATGGAAATTGAGATCTTGAAGAAAATATGACGCCGTGCAACAAGGCATGAGGGCTCCCAATGATGTTTATAGCTGATCCATTGTGAGGAAAAGTTCAACTGTAATGCCATCACGCCCTCATATTGTCTTCTCCTTATGAAGGATGTTGTTTGTGTACTTTTCCTTGAAGCAGATAGTCAATTTCTTTCCTTTAACATTGGCATGTGCTAAACCATGTCCTGACTTTGCTCTATAAGTCATTCATTTGACTAGATAAATTTGGTATTGGTTATTGCACGTCTTTAGGTGTCCTAAGTGCTGGAGTTTTTCATTTTTATTCAATGTAGTGGTAAATTTGGAAACTTCATAGCAGTAACGTTTTATGAAATTTTGGATCAAGTTTACCTTTGCATTTTTAGGAACTCTTGTCCGTATAATTCCGGGAAGATTTTGTTAAGAATTCTGGAAATCAATAGGATCGGTCTTTTGTTCATTAATGTTGTCGTGTTCCATTTAACAATTTGATATAAGAATTCTTGAAGGCTGTATTAGAATTTGGTAAGCATATTCTCTTTTTGGCACAGTAGGACTTTTCTCTAGGACTTCGCATATGTTCTTGTAATGCTAAATGGATCTTTCAATTTGATGCTAACTTTCTTCCATTACATTCCTCCCCGATGCTGAATTCATGGGCGCTTGTATTCATTATAACAGTCTTGTTTCATGTTTTGCATATCCTGTTTCAATATAGAACAATTCAAGAGGTGAAATAGCTGTAGTTGGTGGTTTTAATTACCTTTTAAGATACAAAAAAAAAATGTTTTGTTTTAGACAAATCAATTGATTATGGTGCCTTTGCATCTAGCCAAGTTCATCTCTATTATGATATGCACTAAGTAGGGGTGATCGGTTCCCGGTTCGGTCCGGTTTCACCTTAGAACCGGAACCCGGACCGGAAAACCGGTTCCCAATTTTGAGAACCGTGGACGGGACCATCGGTTCCGGTCCGGTCTGGTTCGGTCCAATAGGATCGGCACTTTATTTTTTCACTAAATAACGACCATTCATTAAAGAACGACTATGCTCCGGACCGATCAATCCAATTTGATTCCCGGGCAATCTAATAAAACTACTCACACGTGTTTTCACGTGCAAAATATTCAAACTTCACTTGCGTGAATATTAATCATAGTTTATGTGTTTCACTCTTAATTTTAAGCATAAAAGCCATGAATAATTTGAGTAAAATCTGTACTTGGCTTAGGTTTTATAGACAATCTCTCTTCTATGCTTTAAATATTTAGTCGATGTCAAACTCTTTGAGGCTTGAAGTGCCTCGTCGTTTGCAAGTGAGGGGGAGCAAGAGAGAGAGTGAGCATGAGGAACTCCTAGAGCCTTATCCCACGTCAAGTAGAAGATAAAACTAATAAATAAGTTTTCTAAGAGCTTTGGTAGTCTTTTGGCCACATAAGAGGTTATTACCTCAATTGCAATTTCGATTGCAACAAATTTCATATATAATATCCATATATTATATGTGTTTATATATTATATGTATATAAATTATATATAAAAAAAACTTAGTCCGGTCCGGTCGGTCCGGTTGGTCCGGTTCCCACCTTGGAACCGGGAACCGGACCGCCGACCGTGGGAACCGCCCAAAACCGGCCGGTCCGGTCCCGGTTCGGGCAGTTTCTGTTGCACACCCCTAGCACTAAGGATCACTCTTACACAATTGGCTGAAAATATATCATTTTCACCATTGTGAATTTTCATTTTCATAGGCCTTGCAGCATGTGCGAGATAACGCCGACGAGGTTTGCTTGGCTGAATGGAAGCGTGGGCAGAAGTCCATGAAGCCGGCCCCTAGCTCAGCAAGGATTGCTTTGCTGTCACATAGGAGCAGAACCTTGGTTTGCCTTGTTCGGAGATGTGAAAGAGTCTGTATCTTTGTTGTTTTGTTTTTTCGTTGCATCTTTTTCGATTTAAATGAGTTTCGAGCTGCATTTGTCAGGGAATGAATGCAATTGGACTAGACGATTTCCATCTCCTTTGCATTGTGCAATTGATTAGAGCAAGTCCCTGATTCAACTAGAAAACACAATGTTATTTGTTCATGTGAGCTATCAGTGTACCCATGGTCTTTGCCATTGCTTGATATACCTTGAAATAGTTCTATTTGGCATGATTGTCTGTGCACAGAATATAACATCAGTTAGCTCAAGGTTAGTCTCAGAAATATATACACATCCCACAGGTATAAAGTTGATATATATAACCCGTGGAAATGCTATGAATTTAAATTACAAAATGTCTAAAAGACGGTGGAGCAATTTCACTTACAAATTCACTTGGCAAATTCTCACAAAAGTTTGAAGAGGAATCGTTCAATTTATGGGTTTCGCTCGTATCAATACTCTATTGAAACTTTTCATATTATTTGACTAAAAAATAAATGTGATTTGTTTTTTTCCTTTATAAATTTATCAATGTTTTACATTGCTTTCAACATTCAAATCGTAAAAATTGCTATAATTGTTTTTTTTTTTCAATTTTAAACAAACTAAAATTTAAAAAATTTAAATTAATCATACCAAAGGACATTTCTAATGTGTTTTTACCAAACAGTTTTTCTCTTAAAGTTACTTTTCAAGGCACTTTTTAATTTCAGTTTACCAAATAGTATTTATTTTTCATAAAACTCTTTTAGCTAAAAGCCTTTGCATTTTCCCAAAGGCTTTTCCTAAAAGCTAAACCAAACACATCCTAAGTATTGTTCGTGTCATCAATAAATCCATTTACACCTTTGCCCTTCTCCGATCCATTTTAATTTCTCTACAAAATAAGGTGTATCTTTAGGTCATGCATGTAACCATTTGTTCTAAAAATCAATTTTTAGAAAGAAATTGATTTTTCTATTTCTATTCTTCGAATAAGTTTCTAAGCAAAAATATGTGTTTGAAATTCTCTTTTTGAAATAGAAATTCATTTAAAAATGACGTGAAATTTCTCCCCCTCAAGTGATGGTGGGAGGCATCCACCATCTGGCAATCAATGGCTGGGGGCCACGTCGATAGGCGTCCTACGCTGATCGGTGATAGTCAACAACAATCGATTGGCGGCCGAGGGCTAGCATCCGGCGGGCTACTAGTGACTAGCATCCGACGATGGGCGACAACAGTCGACGGCAGGCGTACAGCGCCCCATGAGCGGCAACTAGATGGTGATAAAAGTGAATAATGAGAAAAGTTTTCATTTTTCATTTTTCATTTTTGTTCTAGAAATAGAAAAGTTAAAAATTTTAACTTCTAATATCTGGTCTAAAATCAATTTATGGAGTAGAAATTTGTTCCAAAAATATAAAAATGAAATTGTATTATTAAACGGAATTATGTTCCAAGCCTATTTTGAAAAATAGAAAAACAGAGAAATAGAGAAATCTAGTGGTTATTATATGCACCCTAGTACATGAAATCTTATAGAGAATTCAAAACTCAGCATAATAAAAAAGGGGCGAAGCGATGACAAACCCATCATCTCAATAGGGGCCAAAAGAGATCACGGATGCATATGTCACGAAAACTCTTAAAAGAGAAAAATTTTGAATTCTTTATTGCTAGTGAGATAATAAAAATAAAGAGGAGAATCTCAAAAATATATATATGAATAAGTATTTCTCAATGGAGGTTTCCTATCTCTTCATCCACGGTCACTCTAAAATAATATATAATTCTCATAATGCCCGTAGGAGTACACAAGAAAAGCTCGCCCGATTTTCATCCTTGGTCCTCGTACGTTAAAAACCTTTCTTAAATTGCCAAAAGCTTCCGTGGCTTTCCAACTTGCTTCGTTCTCATGTATCTCCTTCCATCAAATTAAATACTCTCACTTCGGTGCACCATTACCATTTATACATGACTCAGCCGCCAAGAGATATTATGCATTGAAATGAAAGTGCCGATCTAATGGAAGGGTCTGCTTAAAAGTGAAGCAAGGTGGGAACCTGCGAAAGCTATTTGGCAATTCAAGAAGCAAATTGATGCCTTCCATATCGAAGATGCATGAGGGCATTGCCAGATTAGATGGGGAAGCATAGGTTTTCAACGTACGAAGAACTGAGAATGATCCAAGAAGACCTGGCGAGGATGCTCTTAGGAATATTCTTGAGTACATAAGAAAAGCTCACAGAGTCTTCTTAGGTCATCCTCGGCCCTACGTATGTTGAAAACACATGTTTTTTGAAGTCGTGGTCTAACCTGAAAAAGGAGTACTACTAGTTTGAGGCATTATATACTCCAACATGCTACAGTCACACATTAGTGATAACTACTCCAAACAATTATTCTCACCCATCATGCAACCACATCAGAGTCATATCATATCATGGCTCTCTCCTATCATTTTCATCTACAAACCCACGGAGTTGTCCCTCAAAGTGCCGCAAGAGAGTTTTGGAATGTCCCCGACACAGTGGATATGAAGAAATGTATTCCAAAAATATCAAGCTTTGCTCGTAGTGAGGATTTAGCTTGTCAAAATGCCAAACTCAAACGTTGACGATGTCATAGACTTGGATTTCTGGGGTTCACCAGTTCTCGAGAGCGGAGGGAAAATGACGCCATTGGACTTGGCTGTGTTCTAGAAAGAGAAGCGGAGGTTAGGGGTGGACCTAGCCAGCTTGAGGAGGAGGTTGGCGAGAGGCCACGTGGGGCTGCCAAATGGGAGGGCAAGGACAGCAACATGACCGTTAGTTAAGCTGTCAACAAGTTTGGTTTCCACGATGCCTAATCCAAAACACTAAAGGAGTGTGCTTGACCTAACCTAACCCCAGACCCGAAGGGCATACAACCCAAGTGATCGGGTCGGGTTGGTCCAAGTTTTTTCTTCTTTTTTTGTTTTTTGTGCAAAGGTTAAGATCAACATGCTTTTCAAAAATCACTTATGGTTCTTAGCGCACACATTTTCAAATACTTTGAAGAAATAAATTCTTAGTTAAGGCATAACTTAGTGATATTGCCTACGCTTATTTCACTCTTTGTTTCTCATTTCTCAAACTTCTATTTGTTGTTGAGCCTACAAAATTATTAGAATGCCCAACCAAAAGTTCTGAACGTAATTGCAACTTGATCATGTTTTATTGTGCCATAAATATTTCATCGTAGTTATTGTGACCTATGAAGTACGAACACATTACAGGAACTTCCATGTCGTGTCCGACACGCTTGGACACGCGGTCAACACGAGTTGAATTTTTCGACACATGGTCAACTCTTCACGTGTATCCAAGGCATGGTGAGTTTCTAGGGCGAGTCTGCAAGTGCAAATGGAGAGAGAATAGTTGAAGAAGACGATGGAAGGTTGAGGCAAGTGCGATGGAGAGGAGGTGAGGCCGTGAGCGACGGCAAGGTTGCGACTATAAAGGAAGGTCGGAGGAAGAGTAGAGATCAAGGCGACCTAGAGGGCCGCAACTAGGATCCTGTAATGGAGGACCAGAGGCAAGGTTGTGGCTATGAAGGAGGAAGGGCCGGAGGCAAGGCGGCAAGCAATTGCGAGACGATCGAGAGAAAGAGCAAAGATCGAGAGGAAGAGGGTCGTGTGACGCGGTGGAGGAGGAGGCGGTGGCTATGTTTTTAAGTTTCTTCCTCTTTTAATTTTAGCTAGAAGAGTAGAAAATAAATTTAAAATGAGGTTTCGATGGGATTTAGAGCGCGTTTGGTAACGATTCTGTTCCCGGGAATAGATTCTAATAAAAAATGATTATTTTTTATTCTATTCCCAAGAACGGATTCTAAGCATTTTAAGCCGTTTGGTAACCGTCCAAAATTTCTGATTCTAGAATAGAATTGTGTTTGATACCGTACTCATTTATTCTATTCCAAATCAATTTCTTTTAATTTTTAAATAATTTTTATACTTTTATACTTTTTTTCTTTTTTTCCTTTTTTTTCTCCTATTCTTCTTCTTCGGGCCGGTCGCCGGACCGGCGGCGCCGACGAGGGCCGGCGACCTCACCGGGCGTCGCCGGCCCTTGTCGGCCGAGCCTCGCCCAGCCTCGCCGGTGGCTGGGCTTGCCTTCAGCGAGCTCGCCGAACCTCACCCTAGCCTAGTGAGCCTCGGCAAGCTCGCCCGGGCCCTGGTTGCCGGCGGATGGCGGTGGCGACGGCGGCAACGGACGATGGCGAACGATGGCGAACAGTGGCGAACGGCAACCAAGGAGGGGAGAGAAGGGTTCCACTTTTTTTATTCTTTTTTTTTGTTCCCGAAACTAGGGAAGGGAGCTTGGCGGGGGGCTGGCGGGGGTGGGGTGACATAACTGAGGGAAATTCATCACATTGTAGTATTTTGAAAAATTCTTTTTCCGCGACCCCTTTGTTGTACTTCTTTGAATTTGTGATTTAATGTCTAGCGCAAGAAAAATATAAAGAGAGAGAGAGAGAGAGAGAGAGAGAGAGAGAGAGAGAGAGAGAGAGAGAAGAAGAAGAAGAAGAAAAAATGGGAAAAATGAATAAAAGAAAACGTGGGCATCTTCTAAAAAACAATGGAGTGATTTTTTCTTTTTTCTTTATTTTTATCAGAAAAATAAATAAATGAGGCTAAATAGTGATTTCGAAAAATAAAAGATCAAATTAATTAAAAATAAAAATATTCATTTAATATATAACGTGTCATAAAATTCTTTATTTTTAAGACATAATGTGTCGCATGTGGTATCATATCATGTCATGTGTTGCATTTCGCGTATCAATAATATTTAGATTGTGATGTGAGTTTGAACTTAAAAAACGGTGCATTCTGTGGCACCCCCAAACAACTAAGGTCGCCACAGATACCTATCGCTCTACCAAATGAATACCAGTTACATATCTTTTGTTTCGGGGTTAAAGAAGAACAGTAGTTCATAAGCATTTTTTTTTTTTTTTTGAAAACGGTCCAAGTGCAGTTTATTAGTGGAAGTATAAACAAGTCTCACCATTTCTCCCTCCAATAACCATAATGCAATGCACACCAACTACGCACCATAAGAAAAGATAAAGCCAAGCCACTTTTTATTTATATTTTTATGATGGACTTCTCGGGTCGGTACAACCGAAAAGAAAAGCCAAGACTTTTAGCTAAACTTGGCCACAGCTCAAAAGAGAGATCTCGACCCCCTATATCGATCACGTGTAACCCTCCATCTACAAGTGTCAGATATCTCCAAAAAATATCAGCTCCCACTCCTCACGCGGGCCATCACACCCATCCCGGTGCGTCGGGTGGTGGCGGCGGCAACATCCCCCACATCTCTCCGTCACGGCGGACGTGAACCGACAAGAACTCTTGGATGACCGGGCCCCCAGCCAGGCACACATCATACATCACCAGCACACGAACTTGTATAAACGTCAGACCAGGGATGGTGACACAATCAAGCTTCATACAATCGACCTCCACATCAGATGGAAGGCTGTAAAAGGTACCCCGCTTGACCGGAGGGAGAGGCATCTTTCTAATCTAAAATGTTAGTCCCCGAAGGGGTGAGTACAATCACTCAGTAGGTAACAGATCCATTAAACTACTCAATACATCAAACAGAGCAATCAAGGCATCATAAACAAAGTACGTATCATTCATGCATCCAAGCATAACTTACCTTACAGCCATGCATATGTCATCATACCATATGTGCATACACCATCATGTACTCATCATCAAGTATTCATGCATATACCATCATGCCATAGGTGCAAATACAACCATGCACTCATCATCAAGTATTCATGCATATAACATCATGCCATAGGTACAAATACAACCATGCACTCATCATCAAGCATTCATGCATATTCATGCCTTATGTACACACACCACCAAGCACTCATACATATCATATCATGCAGCCATGCATACATGTCACCATACCATGCATAATTCAATTTCAACTTTTTATCTTTCAATTGGGTCACCACATTTTTCTTTCCCGGGACCAGTAATTGCATCCCACATTTTATCGCTCACACCCAACCTAGCATCAAGAGGAACCTCCAGCACACACCTCTAAGCATCCGGCACACACCTCTGGGTATTTCGTACCCCAACTGGCATCACGAGGTATCCCCTCGGCACACACACCTCCGAGGCTTCCGGCGCCCTCACATCCCGGGCATCTCGAAACTCCCGAGGACATCCGGCACACACACTTCGGGCATCCGGTACTCCCCTCCGGGCATCCCGACACTCCCGGGGCATCATCGGTTCACACCTCCAACGATATCCTCATTTATCATAATTCATATTCACATTTGTGTCTCAATATCGACGTGGCACATGATGTGATGGCAACAAGGTCAACTTCAGCTTTTGATTTTATATGTAATGCCAAATATCATCACATGTGCAGCAAGATTCAATCACTTAAAAATAATATAATTCATGGGGCAAACTCATGGATTATTGCTATTATTTTAGAAACGGAATGCGTTCTTTTAAATTTACACTTCTTAAAATTTAGTGATTGGCCCTAATAATTTCTAAGAATTTAATACATCATAGACAAGCTCTAGAGGCATTTATCTCATGAAGAACACAACACCACCAAAATTTCATACAAAGCAGGATAATCCACGCATTACAGCTTTTGAAATTTGCACAATCCAGCATGCACAGTTTTAGAAAACATTTTGATTAAATACCCAAATAACCTTCAAAAATTATGAAATTAGACTATGTGATATTCAAGACCCTAAGGTAGATATTTCATGAAGACATCAAATTCAGATTCGTCCTAGGTAATTAAATATGGACGGTTAAAACCCCTGTTCCTAGTACCGAAATTTCCAAATCTAACCATCTCCGAAAGACTACGATTTCACCTACCTATTCTTGTTTGTTTTGTCCCAAATTTGATATGTTATACTCCAAGAAGTCCTTAACAACTTTTATTTAGAAGTCAAAGCCAAAATCCAACTCAAACATCACATGCAAGTCACTAGAACTTTTAAGGTCAAGCTATTTTCTCAAGAACAGTACACTAGACTAGAGCACCACCCTTATAACTTCAATTTTTCACATTCTAAACCTCCGAAATTTTTACCATTCAATCACACACACTAAGCACAGCATGCAAGAGTAGATCAAGGGATCCCACTTGCCTCTAGACCGAGCACAACGGTGAGACACGGCGGTTACAGACAGTGACGCACGGCGGACGATCGACGAACGGTGATGCACGGCCCTCCTCCTTCCTTCTTCCCTTCTTCCTTTCTTCCTTTTCTTTCTCTCTTCTCTCTCTCTCTCTCTCTTGGACGAACCCTCCTCTCTCTCTCCCTCTCTCTCACTTAAACCGGCCATCATTTTCCCTTAATTTCCTTCCCATCATCATTAGCCATCATCACTTTTTGCATGGGTGACACTTGGCCATCACCATGGGACAAATGGGGGAGGCATGCAAACCGGATTCCCCCCCCCCCCCTCCTTCATGCGACAACAGCCCTTCATGGGCTTGGGCCAGCCTTGGGTCAACGGCAGCTTCTCCTCCTTGGGCTTCGTGGGCCGGTCGAGAAAGGGATGGGGCTATGGGCTGGTTTGGTCTTTAAGGGCGCGTATGATAAAATTTCGTTTCTCGATTTCTCTGTTTCTCTGTTAGAACGGGTTTGGAAACAATCCGTTCGATATGATTTGATTTATCTATTTCTGAAACAGATTTCTATTCCAAAATAGAGAAATCGAAGAAATCGAAGCTGAAATTTTTAGCTTCTCGGTTTCTGAAATAGAAATAGAAATAGAAAATTTTTTTCTCAACTTTTCAATTTAGTCCAAAATATTTTAGATCAATAATATTGAAATAGAAATAGAAATAGTTAATTTAGTCCAAAATATTTTAATGATTTTTTAATATAATCATTCTAATCAATATTGATTGAAAATCTTAACCATTGGGCTAGATGGTGAGAATTGAATGAACAATGCTTCATTTGTTGCACGTAAGAGATTTTATGCATGGTAATAGTCAATTAGTCATATTCATATCTAATGAGTATTTCTTCACTTTCTTTGTATCTTATTAATGCGACTCTATTTGGCTAACTATTTTTTTAATCATAAACTTCATATTAAGGCGGTAAAAATGGGTCAAATCATTAGGGTTTCATCCGATTTTTCTTTTATAAGAAAAAAGAGATCTAATAAGAAATATGTTGTTCTTGTAAGAGTGTTGATGAAAATATAGATTTTGATAATAAATTTTTAAATAATCCTAGTGTTGATAATTTTGAAAAAAATTGGTGACGATTTTTTAACACGGTGAGGATATTTTTAACAAAATTTGGAAAGAAATTGGAATTAGACTTGAAGTTAGGATTTTTTAGGAGATTAGACTATTATAATCATGGCTATCATTAGACTTATTTAATTAATGTGAAATCAATTTTGGCAAAAACACAACGACATATTCACTACAATTGAATTTCAATTTTTTTGCCACGTTGTTTATTTTTCGAAAGAAAATATTACGTAATAGGAAAACGTAAAGACATGTAATATAAATTCCATGAAATTGTATTTTCAACTTTTCTAATGTATTAGTATTATTTCGATTATTTTTTTTGTATTTGAGGATTTTCTATATTATTTTAGTATTATTTCGGCTATTATTTTATATTTGAGAATTTCGGTATGTTGTTATCTAATCAATTTCTATTCCTGAAATAGAAATTTTTTTTCATTATCAAACGGTTTACTTTGAAATAGAAATTTTGAGTCGTTATCAAACGGGTTTTTTAAACTTGTCCTAAATAGAAATTGAGAAATTGATTTACGCGAAATCAATTTACTGTTTCAAAATTTTACCATACTTTCCCTAAATGTCCAGCCCGCCCTCATCCTAATAATCCACCTTAAACCTTAATTATATAAACACCTAATTGAAATTTATGGGATAAGAATGCTTCAAGTGCCAAAAGTTGGCGCAAAGGGACACTTAAGTGCCAAAATTACGAAAGGTACACTTAAGTGTCACGTTCGAAGAAAAAGCGGATCACTTAAGTCTTTTCGCCAAAAATCCGACCAAAAAGGCTGACGCCAGCGTTTTTCCGACCCAATTTCCGGCAAAGTAAACCCAAAACGACGCCATTTTGCATGCCGAAGTGGCAAATAATGCAAAAACGATTAATACTTTGGGTTAAGATGGTAAAAAAATAATATAAAAATTAAATAAATTTAATTTAAAATTAGATTTAGTTAAAATATTAAAATATAATAATTTTAATAGTTAAAATATTAAAATATAATAATTTTAAAATTACATTTAGTTAAAATATTTAAAAAATAATTTTAAAATTACATTTAGTTAAAATATTAAAAAATAATAATTTTAAAATTAGATTTAGTTAAAAAAATAATTTTAAAATTAAATTTACTTAAAATATTAAAAAAAATTTAAAATTTTTTAAAAAATATTTTTAAAATTAGATTTAGTTAAAATATTAAAAAAATAATTTTAAAATTAAATTTAGTTAAAATATTAAAAAATAATAATTTTAAAATTAAATTAGTTAAAATATTAACAAATAATAATTTTAAAATTAAAAATTTTAAAAAAGGGGGCGGTGGCTAGGCTACCCTCAGCCACTGCCCCCCCCCCACTTTTTATTAATTTATAAATATTTGATAATTTTTTTAAAAAATTTAAATTTTAAAATTTTAAAATTATTATTTTTTAATATTTTAACTAAATTTAATTTTAAAATTATTTTTTAAATATTTTAACTAAATCTAATTTTAAAACTATTTTTTTTATTTTTTTAAAAATAAATATTTTTTAAAAAATTATTTTTTAATATTTTAACTAAATCTAATTTTAAAATTATTTTTTTTTATTTTTTTAAAATTTGAACTAAATTTAGTTTTAAAATTATTTTTTTTAATATTTTAACTAAATCTAATTTTAAAATTATTTTTTTATTTTTTTTATTTTAAAATTATTATTTTTTATATTTTAATTAAATTTAATTTTAAAATTATTTTTTTAATATTTTGACTAAATGTAATTTTAAATTTATTATTTTTTAATATTTTAACTATTAAAATTATTATTTTTTAATATTTTAACTAAATCTAATTTTAAATTTAATTTATTTAATTTTTATATTATTTTTTATCACATAAGCCCAAAATGACGCGTTTTTTGCATTATTTGGCCATGTCGTCGTGTGCAAAACGGTGTCGTTTTGGCTTTCGATTCATTTAAAAAGTACGTCGCATTTTAGTAGGATTACACTTAAGTGATCCATTTTGCTCTGATTTTGGTACTTAAGTGTATCTTTTGTAACTTTTGGTACTTAAGTGTCCATTTGTGCCAACTTTTGGCACTCCAAGGGTCATTGTCCCTGAAATTTATAATTCACAAAACTTTGTGACCTAATTTAATAAATTCCAACTCATAAATCACATGGTCAAAAATAGAATTTTCCTATCAAATAATTACCCATCAAAAGCTTGGCCAAAATCTCAATGCAAAACATAAATTAAAGCACCTCTAAGGATTGACAAGAAATTCGAGGATGCCACACATTCACATTTCTTGTGCTCGTACCATGCGGGGCCCTTTAGAGAGCCTCGTGCCTCAAACCCACCGTAACAGCTACCAGCAATTTCTTTCATGCATGTGGTCAAACATCTTTAGTCCTAGCTTTCATGAGTTTTAACTGTCTTATACATTTCCAAAGTCAAAGTTGAAGTATTTAGGTGTTTTAATGCATTATCTAGTTCCTAAGTCTTTATTGTATTTTTCAGTCCTTATGTCTTTATTAATTAGGTAATTCTTTTGTTTTTAATGCTTAGTTTATTTCCTTTGTAAAATTCCCAATATTTAATACTGCAAAATCTCAAATGTAAATAAGACAAATTTTGATGAATGAAAATACATAAGATTTGTATCTGCGTGACCAATTTTCTATCCTAGTTTTAGTCTTCATATGTTATATTCATGTTTTCTTCCAATTCGATGGAGGAATAAATGAAGCGAAAAGATATTAAAAGAGAAATGATTAGGTTACAAATCTTTTAATCTACTATGAAAATAATGTTCTTTTTAGGACCACAAAAAACTAAATAACAAATTATTATATATTTTTGTGAGTCTACTCATTTAAGAATTTGTGACTTATAATAGGTTATTATTTTCATAGTAGCCCAAATACTATTATGCTAGCAAAACTTATATCAAAACTCATTCGAAACCATACCAAAATTAGAATGGAGAGTTCAAATCATACCGGAGCATCAAAAGCATTAACCATGAGTACATGACATTGATTTACTAAATATTACATTGGACTTAAATAGACCTTAAGCAAGTAGGGGGTCTTTCACGATCAATGACACTTTGAGACACATCACTCGGTACATTGATTAAAATCTGCTGCAAATTGGAGCAAGTGCATGATGCGCTTCATGAAGTGGAGATGAGCTCCACAAGGACCTTGAAGTCGGCCTCAGCACTCCCATCGGGTCCAGCTGCCTCCACCAATCTCTCCCTCAACTCACCAACCTTCTTCCTTATTTCCTTCCCATCCTCACCCCTCAACACCACCTCCAATGCCTTCTCCATCCCACTCTTCGTTATGGTCCCACCTTCTACTTTCACTCCAATCCCCCACACTTCCTCTATCATCCTCCCATTCATCATGTTGTCCGCCCAAAATGGCTTGCATACCATCGGCACGCCACCTGCCACGCTCTCGAACACCGAGTTGTACCCGCAGTGTGTCACATAGACCCCACACGCCGGGTGGCTCAACACCTGACCCTGCGGAGCCCATGGGACGAATTTCCCATACGCTCTCGTCCGCTCTTGAAGCCCCTTGGGCAAGTACGCCATCACGTGTTCCTTGATGGACCATAAAATGGGGTCTTAGTAGACTCCAAAGCTTCCCCGAGAGCCGATACCTCACTTGGTGATGGCATTGCCACCGTCCCGAAGCATATGTATGCCACAGACTGAGGGTCTCTGGCATCGAGCCACGTCAAGCAACCAGTTGTGTCAGAGGCGGAGCTCGATGGCAGCGGCGGCGGGGGGAATGACACAGTGAGGCACCCCACTTGGAGGAGCATCTTGAACTTGGATTTCAGGTCCGCTATCAGAGGTGTTGGGTTCACTTCGACGTAGGAGTTCATGACGACAGCAGTGGCGCCACCTTGGAGCACACGCCCCATCTCACGCAGCAGGCACGCAACCCTTGATGTATCCTGGTCATCGATTATCTCATTAGGTAAATCTGAAATGCGCATCATAGATATTCCTGGAATTACTCCAAGGCTTTTGTCGCTGCGGTTGTCGTCGTCGGTGGAGGTGCCACCGCCGGAGGATTCACGAAGGAGCTCACTTATGACGTCAGTGTACACATGCGCCGCTAACGAATACGGAGCGGGGACCCAGAGGGTTACCCAGGGAATCTGCATCTTCTCTGCCATTTCGCCTGCGAAAATCAAGAAAGCGTCGGTCAGTAAACAACTCACCTTCTTCCTCACATCTTGCTCTGCAGCGTCAACAGCCGCTCCAAAACTCTCGGGCGCCGCTTTCAGGAACAAATCCACGTGTTCTCTCGGATGCTTCGTCGCCCCCTGGCAATCGTCCTGCAATCCGTCGCTGACGTCATAGACTCGGACGTTGCTGGGTAGCTCTGCTCTTGACGGCAGAGGGAAGATGACGCCGTTGGACTTGGCCGTGTTCAAGAAAGAGAAGCGGACATCCGAGGCGGCGGTGGCGAGCTTGAGGAGCAGGTTGGCGAGAGGCCAAGGGTGGCTGCCGAACGGGAAGGTGAGGACGGCGACATGTTTTCTGACGACATGGTGGCCTGGATTTATAATCTTTTACGTGGCAAGTTAGGTTGTAGTTCCAGGAAATGGGGAATCCGAAATAAGTCCTCTTTTGGACGTTAGGAGGGGTTTGCTATATATAATAGAAAATTATTGGCATTTAATGCGTCACGTCGGATATGTATTAAATCATATATAAATCGAAGGACTGGATCACGAAGGACAGATGAATTGAAGAAGGTGTGTCAGAATAGGAGCAAAGGTTTTACTGACCCTGTCCTCATTAACAAAGGGAAAGGAAAATTTTTTATCTTCCCACAAGAAAAACCTTAAAAACTATTCGAATCTCAAATGATCACGAAAAGAAATTTACACTGTAAATTTACGTGCTGACATTCATATATTAAATTTTATATGGCTAGAAAGAAAAAGTCAAATAATGCAATGCAAGATTTTGATTAAGTAAAAAGAATATATCTCAATGCTCAATATTAAGATAAAGGAAGTGTGGAACCAACACCACATCAAACATGCAGGAACCGCATATCAAGATAACTCATTAACAAATGGACAACTCCATAATTATCAACAAACAAACTGGGACCACAAAGAATGTCTGAATCAAAAGCGGGTCCATATCCAAATGGGCTCAGAGTTTTAATTTGGCCAGCACATAGCATTATCGTGGTCCTTGTAGTTACGTCACATCTGAACATTGGTCACACCACTAGGCCCTACGCACTAATGACCATCATATGCATTCCTTTATTTGGCTCGTTTTTGGACCATAGCTTGGTCTAATTTAATTAATTAAAGTTATGTGAAGAAATCAAAATATCCAAAGGAGGAAAGAAGAAATGATTATTAATTTAAATAAACCTAAAAAATGCATACTCAAGTGGCGATTGTTTATCTTAAGATAATTATTAAAAAAATCCTAGATATATTGCATGGATGCTAATTTAGTATCAAAGTTTTTTTAATTTGATCAATTTAATTATAAACCATGTTATAATTTGTTAATGTAGTTCTTTAAGTCAATTATCGAAAATCGTTAAAGTGAATATTGGCTGCCCTACGTGACATAGACCGTACTTATTTCGATAATTTTTGCAATTTAAAAAATATATATGAATTTTTATATGTTTTATTTTCCTTTATTTTTATATTATATATTATTCATTTAGGTTTGTTTTATGTTTTTATCTTTCCAGTAATTTATTTGTTTTTTTTATTATTGAGTTTTGCATTATTGATTGAACTTTTCATGATTCTCTCTCACAAGTAGTAATTTAGGACTAAAATCAACAAAGATTGCTTGTAAAACATTTTCCAAATAAAGAGAAAATGTATTGAAAGGGTGTTTGATTAATATAGTGGAACAAAATACTCGTATTCAAAATCCCTAGCTCACAATATTAAGACATACTCCCATGTCTTACTTAGGTGTCTAATTAACCATAATTGATTAGTGGCAAATCCAAAAGGTAAGGTAAATTATGAAATTGAATTGAGATTGCAAGTTGCAATTGGCATAGGCTTGGGAGAGCCAGCGCTAAGTGTAAGCACTATCTCCTTGAGAGTAATCCTTTGTGCCCGCTTAATAATCAACTTTCCATTTCCCTTGGTGTTTCACCTCGAGCCAAGTCTATCACCATTACTTCAGGTATCGAACAATAGAATTGAGAATGAAATTACATTTTCATCTCAGCCTTATTATATATTGAGTGGGCTAACAAATTTACATACCAAGTGAAAGTTGTCTTAAGCAAAGACAAAGGAAATAATCTAAGTCTTTGACATTCATTTGTCATGCCTCACCACATTGAGCCAAAAAAACAACCAATATGCTCCACAATCAATTCATCATCTTCGCTGATAACAATGGCAAAGTCGATCATTTTAAATCCCCTAGGATAGGGAACATCATCGACCCAAACTAAATGTGGTTTTCTAAAAATGACCATGACAAACCCTCCATTAGCTCCTACCACATGGGTTGCTTGTTCAATCCGATACATTTGACCATCCTTACCCCAGGCGAAGATGGCGGTCTAGCCTGATTATCTAAATTGGGAGTAAAGGTAAGTTAGGCCTATATGAAATATTCCTAGTGTCTGGTGGAATTGCCATACTAAATGACAGTGGAATTACTTGGCCTAAACTACAAACGTTATTAAACTGAGCAGAAATTAAAGAAACATACCTAAGAACTACCCAATTTCCTTGTATTGGAAATGACTGGTTAGATGACCTTGGCCTCGAGATGATGTTGTTGACAATAGTAATGATTGTAGGTTTGATAACATTGAAAATGTGCCTCATGGCATGGTTGGCCAAATCCCTTTGTTGTCCCTAGAACAACTTATGCATTGTAGCCATCATAGTTGAATTTTGCTCCACTTCTCTCCTGGTCCTCCTTGAGATGCAGTGGAATGTTGGCATTCCATCTCGGTTTTGCTCCATCACTACTTACCAATCCTTGTAACGTACAACCATATATTACCATGATGCGGAATTGATTGTTGCCAATGGCATTACCAAACTCTTGCTTATTCCGAGTCCTTACCATCATACTTTCCTCAAATTACACCATAGTGATCTCATAGGGCATACCTAGAAGATTTTTTCATTAAAAAAAATGGAATTTGATCAAAATAGTGAAAAACCTTTCACCAAAGGTTTGATCTTTGCTTTATTAAATAGATTCAATGGTGATTTGGAACAAATGCTCTTTTGTGGGAGGGTAGTGGAAGCAAGTATTTCTTTGTTAAGTCAGTGTGTGAGGTAATTAATGAGAGTAGACAATCAAGAATCTAATAGTATATGATCCACAACTTAAAAGTGGAAGGGACCTTTCCTCTAGTTATCTACTCATAAGCAACTGTTGACTAATGAATTGAAGATGTCTCATAACTTGGAGGAAATCCATATCACTTGAGGTGGAAACAACTTTACATGTTCTAAGGGATTGTACTATTATCCGTAAGATATGGCTTAAGTTTGTCTCACAATAAAATTTAGGAAAATTCTTCTTAATGAATCCTTCACAATGGTTGAATTCCAATCTTGCTAGTAAGGGATGATTGAGTTGTCATCATGATAGGAGCATAATTTTTGGAGTAGATGTGACAATGTAGAAACAAGTCATTTTTCTTTGACAACTAAAGATAACGTTTATCTCTTTGAGTTAAAAATAGGAATGTGGCCCACCCTCCTCGCATTGAAGTCCCCTTTCTATATGTATGGCCAAGAGGCCCTTTCCACGATCAGAGCCCTCTTCCTCTGGATGAGGTAGAAACCTTTCACTATCAAACTTAAATAAAGAAAATAGATAAGGCCAAGCAAAAATCTTTATCATGGTCAACTCCACCTGTCCCGATAATTTTGTTACTGCAACAAGTTTTACAGGGAAAACATCAAAAGGGAATCTTTCATGGCAAAAAAACTCTTTTTCAGGCAATTTTTTGTTTTTTAATTTAGCATCACATTTTGAGCTTAATCATCTCATATCATAAAGGGGATCGGCAATATACAAAAGAAAATAAAAAGGACACGAGAGCAAAAAGAAAAAAGAAAAAAAAATACACACATGAGCTTTCTCTCCTGCGGCCCTCTGAAAAATTCCAATAGAAAAATTGCACAATATCATTGAGTTCACATTTATTAACTGTCGGATCAAGCTCCAACTTTGTGGAGAGTACATAAGATATCTTGAGTTGGTCTAGTCAAATTGATGAGAAAATATATGTAACAATATTCTTGATGGAGAAAATCAAACCAATTGTACTTGTGGATCGAGCCGTGAGAGCTCAACATGCGGTCTCGTGAAAATAGTGAGCTTTTGTTCATTCTGAGTCAAAATATAATGAAATATTGAGGAGACCTCTGTGACACCTAGTTCTTTAGCTTCGCCAAAGAAATCAAGCATCAAAGATCCATAGATCCCTTTATGATATTCACAGTCTCAAACGTTGCTACTCCCACCTCTTGATGTTCCTCGCCAATTACCATCATCATGCATCTTCCTCATGCTCATTTGAGTCTATAATCTAATTCAAGTAATTTTCTATGTTATATTTGACTGCCTAAATTGTGGCTATTCAATTCCAACACGATTTGATATGAGATTTTAGGCACATCTAAATAGGAAATGTTTTATTGAACCATGCATATAATCGAGAATTCAATCTTTAAAGCTTCAGATTGGATTCTGTATTACTTTTGTTTCCTATTTCGAGTTAAGGTGAATATGTGAATTATACTAGCATGCTATATTTGTAATGCTAATTTAGGAAATTTTCCATTATGAAAAATTTTAAAAATCGTATTGCATATTAAGATAATTACATATTTATGAGCCATGTAGTAATTAGGAAATTACCTAATTTAGAATAGGATTTAGTTTAAAAATCCAAAAATTAATACAAATGAGAAAAGAAAATTTCTATCTATTTTTCTCACCATCTAATGCTGACTTACCTTTAGTTTGCCCCAATGTAGGGTGATTCTTAACATGAGTAATTTGAAAGAAAACTCCAGAAGCGTTTGGGGCTCAAAGAAGTTAAGCAATGGATCACCTGCAATGTTTGGGATAGAGAAATGAGCTACCCCTCATTATTTCAATTATCGTACTATTCCCGAAAGAACTATTTATCTTGCGGATAGGAAACTTCCTACACTTATCTCATAAGTGTATGAGCAGGGGATTGTATATAAGATAGGGTTTGCTTTTCATTATCCTGACACATCTCATTTAGCATGCTCAATCCATTCCATATCATTCATTAAATCGGTCCATCTTAACGTTATTTGGTGGAATTGGTGGACTAAACATGTAAAAGTCACTATGCAAAATCCTTGTCAAAAGAACTCAACAACTTTAAGCATCAAAAACTTTGCGACTTCAAACAAACAATTTACCACACTCAAAAATGTTTTCATAAGTATGAAAAATGTTATTTTGAGCAGTCATTCAAAGAATTGCCCCCACAAAGGGACTGTCTAAGTAATGGGTGTTCTTGGATTACCCCTATCGAAAGGGAACGAACACACGAATGATCAATCAAGACTGAAAATCCGATTTTCAGTTTGATAGACACTCAATTTTTGCTTTTGTCCTTGCACAAGAGAACATGCATGAATAGGATATTATGCAATACAAAAGCAAATGCATATCGAACATCCATTTTCGCTCGGATCGAGATTATATCTCAGTCGGGTCACTACAAAAATTTGCCATGTCCCCTATCTGTTATTTGTAAGAGAAAGAATAGAATGTCATTTCCAAAATTAATTATACTCATGAACAAAATGTACCCCTTTCGTCCAAGATGGATGATCCTCTTTTTGACTTGTTCCCTCATTTTCTCATGGAAATGAGAAATTTTGTTTGGCTATCGAGAATAACATCTCACACAAGTTGTAATGAGATGTGCCCCACATTACACTTTGGAATCTAGATGATCTTCTCCCAACTTGTCCTCATTTTCTTATTGACGTGCAAGGAAATGGCTTGAGACAAGTAAGAAGATAGGAAGTGTTTAATGTCTTCTTCACTCTTTAAAGATTCATCATAATCAGCTAGGAAATGATTCTTTGCCCCCACTTCAATTTTTCCTTCAAATGTATGTTTCCAAATTTGTTGATCATCAATTAAATCTACGGGTCCACTATCATTGGAAATTGACACCCTATTGTGCTATGAGATATGAAGTAAATGAGTTTGAAAAACAAACAAGGCTAACCTCATGCATGGCTTCAAAATAATTTTTTTCTTTTCTTTTTCTTTTTTCTTTTTTTTTTTTTTTTTTTGAAATCTTTTTTGGTGAGGAAGCATGATGAAGCCAAACCCTCAAAATTTCTCAATGGATGGTATATTCTTTTAATGGATGGATATCCTCACTAGGCCAATTTGGTATTCCCTGTCATGCCCTCACAACAAAACTTGTAATTTTATTGAAATTCATCAATCAAATTACATTTATTGGAGTGAAAAATGCAACAATCAATTTCTAGAAATGAAACAAAATCCTAGCAAGCAAGCAACTCCTAGAAAGTAGCAAAAATTTCCATGCGGGAGAGGGTGCAATTGAACATGCCCCTAATTAAATAATGAAATCAAGCTACTTAGGATCATAAATCATGTGTGCTTGAGTTCTTCACCCTCCTTGGTCTTGTAAAATGAACCCTCTAGGTCAGATGTTCTTCCCTCTAAATACGTCACCAATCTTTTCATGGTAGCATCAAATTCGGCTACCTCAAGAAAATGAGATGATTCAAGAATCCTCTTGGCTCTCTTCTTCAGGTCACAATTTCTCACTAATGATAAAGTATCCATGTTATCATAGTACTTTTGCTTGAGAGATAAGCTACAAATAGCAAACAATTCAACAACTTGACTTTAGAGGCTTGCAATTCACTTGTTCATGTCATTGTCAATATTAGCAACACGGTTTAGCACCTCATTTTGATTGGTCATTTTAGCTCTCAACCATGTAAGGATGGATAAGTGGGATCACTCCATGATAACCTAATTCAAATGAATAGGCACATGTAAGCAAATAGAAGGTCGTCCATGACCACAATATAATCTTTTTTTAATTTTCACTTTTCTATTTATTCACAAAAAGTCCAAACTAGAAAAATGAAGACATAGGACACCATAGCATGGACTAAAAAATAAAGATACAAAATTTCCTAAACATGAACTAAGGGAAAGCAAAAATTTGAAACTCCCCAATAAAAACAATAAAGAAATTAATTGAAAACAAATTCTCCAAAGTTTTTTTTTTTTATTTTTCAAACGACTTATTCTATGGCAATTTCCCTATTTCATTTCTAACTGACAAAGGAATTAAATCAATGATTGATCTAGATTGTTATAGGCCAACTAAAGGTATGACAAAGTAAGTAAATTTCATAGTGTAAAATTAAAAAAATTACTTCACCAAAGAAAATCGATAGCAACCACATAGACATGCACATGAAACGTGAGGCTTGATTTCTATCTAGATGACTTAACAAGGTGGAGCTAAAAGGATGATCCAATCTCCGTAGTCTTGCATTCAAAGTGTTAAGTCCTCTTAACTCTGGCTTAATCGAAAGGAATGCCCTGTAGTCACATAGTTTCGTGGACAAGGACAAACATGGACGACACCATGAAGAACTTTCAAGGAAAAGAATGTCAACCTCTACATAGTAGTCTCGCTTTCGAGAAAGTTCCTTCTCAACACCATCCTAAAATTTCCTATCGCGGCCCAGGTCTGGCGGCATGGCTGTATGTGCAATTGTGTAGTGCAAATGCATAGACATGTACAACAATTTATATGCAAACAACACTTCAATAATTTGATTTCAAGACATTCATTCACAACTCCAACTTGCAAGACGAGGGTTAGCAATCACTACTCCCTTATACCTCCCATCTGCAGAACATTTAAATCTCAAATGGTTAAGGACATACCTAAAATCCTCGCTAGTGAACAAAAATATTTTTCAAAAAAGAGAAAATTGGCGTAAATCCACTAAGAGTTTTCACTATAGTCCCTAGCGGAGTCGCCAAGGTGTCACAACCTAACCTCGGGTAAGATTTGGCCAATGAACTATTAAGTCTACACTTAACTCAGACTCTCCCAAGCCCTACCAATTCATGACTTAAGGTTTAGGTAACATGCAAAAGATTATTAGCTAGGAGTCATCACTAATCTATTTTAGTTAGATTGATTAAAAACCCAAATAAAGTAACGGAAGTATTACTTCACTTCTATGATCCAGATCGTCAAAGATTGATTACGCTAGATTACTCTAACGTCCTTATGATACCTTTTTTCTTTTATTTTCAAAAATATGTTAACAGACAGTTTGGATTGATTTTATCCTTATGATACCTTTTTTCTTTTATTTTCAAAAATATGTTAGCAGACAATTTGGATTGATTTTAGCCTAAATCACTATCATGTGAGTGTGCAACCTTTATTGAACACTCAATGAATCAAATAAATTGCACCAAATGAATTAAAAACACCAAAGCAAGCAATTACTTTTTTGGGTTTTCTCTTGTCTTGAAATTAAAACTTATATGACATGCACAAGCTATTTTTGTATTTTTTGTATTAAAATTCGAAATTAATAAAGACCCTAAGTAAACTATCTAAAAAGAATAGTTATCTAGTCTAGTTTAGGGATTAATTTGATCTAAACCCTATCCTATCTCAAAAAACTATTTTATCTAAGGCATGCAAACATTATCTAAGACTCTATCTACGAAAGAAAATGTTATCTAGAATCTATTGTAATATATTTTAGAATTATCTAAATATGCAATCCTAATTTAGGAAACTATCCTATCTAATACACAATTTGATTTTTTGGGGTGTTTTTCAAAACAAGTAATTATCAAATATAAGCATTATATCCAACCCACTCAAGATATTCATCAAGAATTAAATAAATGGTTAAAATAATTGAAGAAATAATCCATTGTCTCACGGATTAAATTAACAATTATTCTAGCATTAGACATCACAACATGCAAAGAAAATAAAATAATTATTAAAAAAAATGATCCAAAGTCTCACAAATCAAATTAATAATTATAATGATTTTAAAGCTAAAAAATCATCAATGCACAAAAAAAAAATCAATTAAAAAGTGATCTGAAATATAATGAATCAAATTAGTAATTATAGTGGTTTTTTCTCAATAATATTCTATCGGATAATGCCTAAAGTTTCAATGAAATCAATGTTAGCATCCAGTCATCCAATTGAGGTAGTAAAACATTGAGATGAAATTTGGTCAAGGAAGTTTACCTTGTTTGGATGATTTACTTCCAAAACGGGACCGACGTGAAGGACTCACGAATGGCGGTTTGCTGTCTTGACAGGCTCAGCGGTGGTGGCGCAAGGCTTGGGCTTGGACGTTAGGATTGGATTGCAGTGGTGCTAATTAAGGGCTCCTTGCAATGGTGTTTCTTGGACAAAAACGGCAAGTCGTAGTGCAAGGCAAGGATCAACAACTTGACACTTTTGGCATTGACAATTTCTCCAGGAAATCTGAAAGTGACCTGCAAAAAAAAGAGGACAAAAGCCCTCATTGAAGGCTGCATAACAGGACTTCGTTAAGGCTAGCATCAAGAACAGCAAATGGCCAAGTCGACGAGGATCCGCCATGCCACTGATGTGGGTGTTGTTCTCACAACTTGGAAAGCAAAGTAGAGGCGACATCACACTCGTGGCAATGGTGTGGAGTTGCACAAACAACTAACGCCTTTCCGACTTGGTTTCACGAGTAAGTTGACTGCAGTGCTCTTGGTGTTTGTTTTGATAAACAAGTATACGTGCATAAGTAAATTAAGATCAAAGTCTGATCGCAATGAAAGTAAAAAGCTTATACATGTGTTTCCAAAGAATTTCGTGCATTTTAACAAAAGCACATACAAGAAATAAATGAGTTAATCATCACGAAAATTTGATGTTCTCGCAAAAGTGGTTCTGACATTCTTCAGACTTTGACCACGAACATTTGATGCCTTCCGGTAACTCTGATTTTGATGTTCTTAGACTCTTATCAACGAACATCTAATGCCTTTCGGTAAAACTTATTTTGACATTCTTTAGATACAAAACGTTTATCTTTTCATATTGTAAGTTCTGACATTCTTTAAATTCAGCCTAACAAATGTTGGGCCTCTAGTTTAGACACACCACAAATTCTCATGTTGAACATAAAATAGAAATTGATAGATCTCATAATTACAATTATGCTAACAATTGCTTTCGTGTGTGAATGATTTGGTTTATCACTATCAACACTCTCAAATTGTCAATTGTCGATTACCTTTTATAGCCAATGCAAATCACATTTATATTGGTTCATTAACTCTAAAACCATTTTAGAATTAATTCGATCGTAACTTCTAACATACGTAAGTTCTAATACCATTTCGAGCACTAATTTGAACATTAACTTTATAATTGTCACAAAGCATTATTCCAGATATTTATTTATAATTGTTTTAAGTCTTTATTCTGGGTATTTTGTAATTGTTACAAATATTTAATTTGACCATAGTATCTTAAACCGTTTCAAAGCATTAATTAGTTATTTAATCTAAAACTATTTCAGATCATTGAACTACCCATTTATTTTGAAACCGTTTCAAATCATTAATGTGACCGTTAAATCTAAAACCGTTTCAGATGTTTAATTTAGCCATTAACCACTGGGATTCGCCCCAGTGGCCACCCTTCTAACATGGAAGGGGAGGTGAAGGGTTCAAATCTCCACCTTCTCGGAAAGGATGGGGTGGGGATGCGTAAGTTTCGGAGTGGGTTTCGATTTCCCACGCCTGCGGGGAGAGAAGCAAAAAAGTCCGAGAGTGAGTGTAAAATAGGAATAGAGTAGGACTGACCAAAAAAAAAAAAAAAATTAGCCATTAAGTCTGAAACCATTTTAGATCATTAATTTAGCTATTAATTCCGATCGTTAATGATGCCATTAATTTTGAACTCACTTCAGATCATTAATGCAGTTATTAATTTTGAACTCACTTCATATTATTAATTCGGTCACCAAATCTAAACACATATTTGATTTGGCTGTAAAGTCTGAAATCCACTTCAGACCTTGTAAAGTCTGAAGCCCCTTCTTCAGAACTTTTATTTCTAGCCCAACTTAATCTGATTGGCTCAATTGCAAACACATTTGTAATATTCTCTTTATTGTTCAAACGTCATTCTAATTGGATATGGTGTGTAATGTCTCTTGTCGCGACCTATTTTTCGGGGTGTGAACCACCTAGGGTTTGGCTAATGGATTGTTAAGCCTAGACTTAACTCGGACTCTCCCAAGCCCATACCAATTCGCAACTTTAGGTTCAAGTTTTTTTAACATGCAATTGATTTTTAATTAGGAGTCGCCACTAATCTATTTTTGGTGGGTCGATTAGAAACCCAAGTAAAGTAACGGGAGATTTACTTTACTCCTATGAACCAGATTTATGAGTTCGGGGGACTTGATTACGCTAGATTTCGCTAACGCCCTTTCGGTACCTTTCTTTTTATTTTGAAAAAATGTTTTTGCAGCTTAAATTGATTTTAAATCTATTTTCCTAACATGTGAGGTGATCATGCGGGTGCGCAATCCACTAATTTAACACCCAGATAAACAATAAATAAATTGCAAAAAAACTTACCTCAAAGCAACGAAAGCATCTGCAATGTTAAGTTAAAAACCACATCAACAACCCTAGATATGATTTCTAATTACCACACAATTTCTTTTTTTCTTAATTAATGAAAATCATGCAATATGCAATGCAATATTAACTAAATGACCTAATTCTAATGTCATGCAATTTCTAATTAAATGGATCTAATAACAATCCCTAAGTGACATACATTTCATGAATCTAATTCTATATGACATGCAATGACATTTCTTTTTTGTGTTTTTTATATACAAAAAATTCATAATTAAAAATCTAACTAAAATGAGATATTATCTATCTTAAGTTAGGAAATAGACTAATCTGAATCCTATCTTAACTCAGAAATTTATCTCGACATGCAATTTAATTCAAGGATATTATCTAACCTAGATACCATCTAAACATGCATTCTAATATAATCAGAAAAGAATCTAACTACTCTATCATGTAATTTTATCTAGGAAATCAATTCTAATCTACATGATATGCAAATGCAATTTTTTTTGTATTTTTGAGATAAATAAAGCAATTAAAGCAAGATAAGCACCAAATCACTCGAGATCATATATTATCCAATCAATGCGAATACGGAAATAACATCCAAAATTCTTGAAATTTCGCGAATAAAACCGATGGGTTGATCTTAAACCTTAAAGATCAAAACATCAATTTCAAAGATTCCCGCCGAGTCAATAATTCCACCTAAAGCCTTATAGATGGAATCAAAGATTATATGCGGTTGCGAGTTAGGAAATATATCCCAATGAATATTATACCTCTTACCCAATTAGATATCAATCTCATCAATCTAGGCAATATGATGTTTAAATCAAGGTGAGATTTTTACCTAATTGCCGAATATACTTCCAAATTCGGACTTCGAACGGCTACTCGCGACGCGATATGGTGATGCTCGGCGAGGCTCGGGTCCTTGCGACTCACGGATGGACAGGATGGTTCGGCATTGGTGCCTCAGCTGGAAAATCTAATTTACAGATATGCCTCCAAATCAGAATTTGCCCACGGACGGCTCACGAACGGTGGTTGTGACGCGACACACTTGCGAGGGAACCGCTCACGATAAGGTGGCTCGCCAAAGGAGATCGTATCGAAGTAATATTTGGTCTTTTAGTCGGACCAAATAATCTCCACCGAGAGCTCTAAAGTCATTACCTTTTTGTCTTCAATCTCACGTATGCTTATTTCCCAAGAACTCACGATTAAGTCTCCAGATTTCACCATGCAATAAGAGACAAATTCCACCGCTTCTTTTGCATTGGAAACGTGCCCATCGAAGAATCTGGTGTAAGTTGAGTTGTTCAGAGAATCATCAAAGCAGTCGCGGCGGGTTCAAGACTTGCTAATGGATGACTCGATTAATTGCCTCTAGATGGACGTCGGGGCGGCCGTGGGAGACAACCGATGCTCACGGAGACACCTGCAATAATAAAAATTCAAATGAGAGCAAAATAATTGGATCAGTGGAGGTCTCGGGCACGTCAAGGACGCCTGGAAAATTTGCTCTCATTCTATGTTGATCTCCAAGCATCGCCAAGTGGAGCTTTGTTAGAGCCACCAAAATCTGACCGTCGTGAGCTTTCGACCTTCGTCATCGGAGGCTCCTTGGCGTGTGATCATCGTCGAAGGTCGCACCTCGGCTGGACAACAAATCGTCATGGATTCTCGGTGGTGAAGGCTTCTCGACAGGGAAGCGTTGACTATTTATTTTCTCTGGACAACGCCCAGAAGAAGACAAATCCACCACTTGGGCTTTTCTTGCTTGTGAGCGCTGGTGCAGTCACGAGGAGGGAGCAGCAGGTGGTGAGAGTCAGCATCGTGGGCTGCAACTCGGCTGGCTCACGTCGGAGTAGGGGCCGGTTCAACGTCGTTGTGCAGGGACTACCAGGGCTGAGAAGCAAAGAACTCGTTGGAACACCCAGGTTGCAGGATCCCGGTGGCCGTGAAATTGCTGGACTGGCGACGCACGGATCTGTGGCTACGTTGTGAGGAGGGAGGAGCGATGGTTGTTGGCTTCCTTGGAGGAGCTCGCTGATTATGGTGAGTGATGTCACCGAACAAGGGATCGATTGGTCTGGTGCGATGATGAAAGGGCCGCAGTGAAGGAACGGGACAAAGACCTTGCTCTCTGTTTTTTTTTTTCTCTCTTTTCGCCGCTCTCTCTCTCTAGGGTTGCAGCTCCTTTTTCTCTCGATTTCGGCCGTGAATGTTAGCTGTGTGCCCCCCCCTAACGAAAAATGAAGCTCTCTTTTATACTAATTCCGAACGGCCGCTTTGTATGGCATTTTTTGAGTTTTCATCTTCCGTGCATTAAATCGGGATGCAAATCGGAAGACGATTTCGAATTAACTCGATTTTGCACCGATTCCTTCCATTTTATCAAAATCATTGCCCTTTGTTAAAGCTTGATTTTTAATTGTTTCTGCATTTATCAAAATCTGAATATCCATCAGAATTTCAAATTTCCTTACATACTTCAATCAAATCAATTTCCCCAATTTTCATTTTTTTTTCTTTTTATTTGTTCAAAATGCAATTTTATTTTTCCAAAATTAGGTGTCAACATCTCTAGGTTCATCACTGAACTAGTAACAAAACTTGTACCAACACATTAGCACGACCAAGAGAACTTATTGTCCAGATCAATCTCATGTTCCTATAAACCATGAGTGACATTTGGCACAATATCATGACTACCCAAACAGTGTGAAATATTTTCAGAACATAATGAACTTATCAACTTTGGCAACCGTGTAATTTGACATTTTTGTATAATCATGTCCCGATCAAACAAATGCTATGGAATAATTGATCAAGCCACCAATTCGATCATATGCCCAAATTTAATTGACATATTTTTTCGAGACATGAACCATTCATTCTCGATTATAACCCCAGTCAAGGATTTCAATACAATGCCACGGTTAGATCTCATAGGACATCAATGTTGTATATCTATATATAACAAGAAGATAAATTTCATATTGCGCCCGCATGTACCTTCGTATGTGAACAAACTATGACCATCAAGTTCAGAGACGGTTCGATGAAGCGTCAATATGTGCACTTCTTAACCATATCTATCCAACATACAAGTCAGCATCGTGCATTTGGTTTAAAGATCTTACACCAAACCAAAACATGAACGATCAGACATTGACCTCGTTAAAAGCTTTGACAAGTACCTATGTTCTAGCTCAGATATCACAATACCCAATGATTTGTGACACATCATCCACTCAAATATCTAATACTGATGGTGAACTTGAGAACACATCAGTATCAATAAGATCATTGGATCGATCGACCAGAAACTGTTTAAAGATTCAACATAGCTATAAACCTATCACATATATTCTTAATGCATTAAAAACAGGTTCAGTCGTAACTAATCTTATGAACTCATTCATATATAAATAGAACGATGAATGAAAACTTATTTGCCATTAAATAATCCCTAACATGTAACTATTACATGGTTCCTTTAGGACATATAGCTAACAAGTGCAACAGCAGCAGCTCGTCGTACCTGGTGAATAGAGGAGGCCACGGTAGTGGTCAATAGCGCGTGGCAACAGCGGGGCGTCAATTTGCGGCAACCAGGGCGTGAGCACAAAGAAAGCGTCGTTTAAAGTGGGGTACTCGGCAGAAGAAGCAGACCGACCCACCCCCCCCCCCCCTCTTCTCTCTCTCTCTCTCTCTCTCTCTCTCTGGTCTTTTCTTTTTGCGCGTGTCAAACTAGCAAAAAGGAGAACTTTCTAATTGTGTAAAAGTTCCCCTCCTTTTATATGCAAAGTCGTGAGGCCCCACCAAGGAAAGAAAGTTCCCTAGAATATCATACGGTTCTTGTCCTTTTATTTACTTTCTTCACTTTTCTCTTTCTTTCCTTTCCAGTTCACGCGCAAAATCTTCCATCCATGACAGTGCAATCGTTCTTGTCTTGAAATAAAGAATATATTACTCCATATATGATCCATGCCGACCGACTATGCCTTAACACACCTTCCTTTTATTTCTCTATCCCTATTTTTCTATATATATTGCATGAATATACGAAACATCGATCGCCATATCATCCTTTCTTTTTTTCCTTTTCATTGGTCAAATTTTCCTTATTTTCTCTTGAACAAATATTGGAAGAATAAATCGATTTTTTTTTTCAAAATATACTAGTCTTCCAACTAATCATTCTCCATAAGTTAATTTCCGGCCATCAAAGAATAACAAGCTTTTGTCAATTCTCTCTCTTCATGGACTTAGTCCAACTCGTCAACTTAAAGCTTAGAACTATCATCTAATGCAAATGCAATAATAAATAAATACTTCTAAAACTACATATTATGCAATTTAATTTTAATATTCTTGTTTAGGGTTTGAAAATTAATTCCTAATTTTATATAGAATAAATAAATGATTGGGTCATCGAAATTTAGGTATCAACAGTAGAGACGTTAACGTACTTTTAATTGAATTATGAAATTGTTGCATTATAATGTGGATGTGTGTCGCGACCTCTCTTTTTCATCCGGGGAAAAATAAGAAAAGGTTTAGGGGTATTTGCCTAAAGAGGTGGACCAATGGCCCTAGATTAGGTGCGGGCTCTCCCAAGCCTATACCTCGCATGACGTTGGATTCGTTTTTAGTTCTTAACAACCTATATAATTCCAGGAGTCGCCACTAGCCTATTGGGATCAACTAGAAACCAATCAAGGCACGGGAGTGTTGTCTCGATTCCTATGCAACCGGAGATTTCTAGAAACGGGGACTTGTTTACACCAATGTTTCTATTAGCGCCCTTGCGGTACCACTAACTTTGAAGGTTGTTTAACTAAATGGCACACAATCTTGATTACCAATTATAATCTTTATAAAACCACTAAGTGTCCATACAAATGTTTTTGTAATTTTTTTTTTAATGTCTAGACTAATCCTAACATAACTTAGAAGAGAAATTTACACTCAAATTAATGAAAAGCGGCACGTAAGTAAACATCCAAGAAATTAAAATGACTTGAAAATAAACGCGGAAAAGGTAAACCCGATACAAGTCGAGCAAATAATATTACATGATCTTGTTATCACGCCTGGGACAGGACCCCCATGAGCAAAATGAGAATTCAAGTATGCATGAAATTACTTTAAATAATTTTAATCTACGCAAAATTGATTATTTACAAAAATGGTTATAAAATACCAAAATAGCATTAAATTAGGAAAATGACCTTTTAAAATTAGGAAAATTTCATATATGTCATTTCTATCCTAATTTTATGCTATCTAACATTTTTTTTTTATTTTTGAAATTTTCATATTTTTCTCTTTTTTTAATTATTTTTTTAAAAAAATTAATAATAATTCCTTAAATCGATCTATGCTAACATGGAGTAACACAGCACATGAATATCACAATAATCAAGCTCAAATCGATCGTTTCAAGATCGAAACTTAGTTTGGGCATTTTATCAAACAATTGATGTGCATTAAACTAGCCCCAATAGCCTCCTCGAGCCATGTTTGCAGCCTTCAATCTCCACTCATAAGCAATCTCATGTGGAACTAAAATATCAAGTTTATACTAACACATGCAAAAAACAATATTAAATAGAGATCATAGCTTAAAACACACTAGAAGCAAGCTAAAATTTTCATCAAATATGCGGATTTGAGCTGATTTTGCAAATCTGGGTTTGAACCCAAGTCAAGCAAATAGGTTGAATGCCCAACACTCATCACATACGAGATCTAAGGAAAATGCTACTTAATCCGAATGAAATTAGGTAACATGAGCTTTCAAATGCAACAAACATCATAGAGAATGACTTATCGAACAACATCAAAACGACATCTCCAAGAAGCACACATGCAAAACTCTTGAAGAGATTTCAGTACTTAGAAAAATTCCAGTCTCATAATCAGTTTTTTGGACTAGTTTCCTCTTGATTTTTCACTATTAAAACATGTTCAAGCTCGAATGAAAATACATCTAGGATACTTACCTTACTTCCTAGTTTCTTTTGCAAGTGGTTCTCGGCCAAGAAAGCCGAGAAATTATCCTCGGGGGCCCGTGGAAGTTGGCTTCTTCGATTGGAAAACGAGATCTACAAAGAAAGAACTGATAATAAAGGTTTTCGTTGATTTCCAAAATTAGAGTTCCAGACCTCTTTTGCTGGCCAAGTTAAAATCAACCCAAACTATATGTATTCTAGTTTGGCTTTTAACTCACGTCTTTCCTCCTTTGTCTCTTAATTTTCCCAAAAACACTCGTTTTTCCTCACTCGTGACCAACCGGGCTCAACACTTTGAAAAATCCTAGGACTCCCTTGGCCCGCCAGGAGGGTATCTTTTCGGGGGCTTTAGGAGGTCTTCCCGATCTCCATTTTGGACGTGTGACCTATGATTGGAAAGATATTTGAGTGAAGTTTCACTTTCTAGTTGAAGGTTTTGGCTAATTGTGGTTGCAAGTTTGTGAAAAATTCCATTTTCTCTATGGAGGTTGATCTGAAATTTCTGGGTTTGCTTTCCTGGAGTTGCTTTTGAGGGCCTTTTTTGGGGACCACCGTGAGTTCTCTCCTCTCCCTCTCGTCTCCTCTCTCTCCTCTCTCGAAAGACCTTCCTTCCGTGATCTTATCCCCTCAATTAGAGGATTTTTGGTTTGTATTTTGTCCATCTACCAAGCCTGTCAATAGGGCTACTTCACCCACTCTCTGACTAAGTCAATTTTTCCACTTCTGCAGCTATTAAGTGTCTAGATTTGGTGCGATTTTTCTATACCTTCAGTAGCTTATCTCTGACCAATGTTTGTCCACTTGCAGTACCAATGATGGTCTTCCATCACGTGCAAATATCGGGCTGGTTGAGCATTTGAGGAGGATATGGTGGGACCACCAAGTTGCTTACTCAGCAACTCCGAATTGAGACCAACTCGTGGACTGAGTTTTAGCTGCTGATTTGACTGCTTTAATTATCAATTTGACTGCGGTTTTTGATCAATTAGCAAACGCACGTATAGTAGTTTAAGATTTCGACCAGATTTTGCAATTGTGCCCACCCAATTTGCAAGAAAGTCCCTCAAAGTTGGCTATTTTATTATCCGAAAATAACCAATTGAAGGCAAATTTGGTCATTTTGGCCCAATTTGATTGATCGACTCAGCTCAAGTTCAATTTCAACTTAATTGGTGACCAAGATGATGATTTAAGGGTTCGGGCGAAATTTTACGAAATTTACGAATTGGTCCCTCAACTTTTGAAAATTGCATTTTGGCCCCAACTTGCCATTTTAATTCCAATCTGACCTCCTAGGGTTGGCTAGTCACATTTAGATCATTGGCCCCAACTTGCTTCTTCTTCTTCTTTTTATTTTTTTATTTTTTTTTAAGGAAAAACATCTTCCATTTAAAACACTATATTAAACACCTAGATAGTCTATATGCAGAAATTTGACATGAAATATTTTTGGGCAAAAATTTAGGTGTCAACAATGTGTGACTAAGAATACCATCGATCCTTAGGACTAAAATACCCCGAGTTGTAGTAGGGATGCCTAGAGGTCTAACTAGATTTCTCTATATGCCTAGGAGGTGAAACGCAGTTCCCCCATATGCCCTCACCATGCCAGATGGGTGCAAGATGTCCGAGGATAATAGGCTTCCCTGAATGATGATAGTAGCACAAATTATATTGAATATGACTTTAGTATTTCTAAACTGAGATATTGATTATCTGTTAGGAAAGGTTATTACCAATATTGATCTATCAATAAGTTTATGTACAAGTGATTTATTAAACTTTCTATTGAGGCTTTATTTGTAAGTACGATAATCAATTTGTGTAATATATACCGTGGACCTTCTTCTTGCTAGGTTTAGACTCACTAGTTATTGATTTCATCTTTTTATATCATAAAATGTTGATTCCACCTACTCTCTATGGTTCGTTACGGGTCAGATGGATGGGTCGAGTTGCATTTGAGTTGGGTTGAAAATAGTTTGACCTATATTAGCCCATTTAACTCATTTTTCAATTTGATGACTCATACAACCCAACCCAACCCATATTACCGAAACACATTAATATTTACTTCAATTTAGGTTAATCTACTCTCACTCATTTAATTCACTCTAAGCTATTCACATATATGTTACTTGAATAAAAACTTCATATCAAATTTAAAAAGTAAATTAAACAATAAAAAATTAGTAAATAAAATAAAAAATGTAAAAAACCTTTAACTAAATCTAAGAAAACTTATTTCTTATGATATTTAATGAAAAATGGTATTGCTAAAACACTTTAATGCAATACAAATTTAATGAATAATTTTTATAAATAAAAAAAAACTTTAAAAATCAAATTTTTAATTATTTTTAAAAATATATAGAAGTTTTAATTTTTCTTTTCTTTTTCTTTTTTTTTTTTCCTTCTTTTTGACTGGCCATTAACCACGACAACAGCCAACGATCAACCACATGCCAACTCGAGCTCGCTTGAGGTCAACAAGCTCCAAGGCTCACTAGACGTTGACAAGGCCTTTGCCTCACCAAATCAGCAGCTTGAGCCTCACCAATCATTGGCAACCTTAAGCTCGCTTGAGTCTCACCTAGTCGATCATGGCCGTCACCATGCCAACCACCGACTAAGGAAGGAAGAAGAAAGAAAAGAAAAAAAAAAAGGAAAGAAAATAAAACATAAAAAATATTCTAATTTCAATTTAAAAAAAAAAAAACAGTTTAATAAAGTTAAAGGTGAAAAGAGAGTGTGAAGTTTGGGTTGGAAATGGATTTTTAAGTCCAACCCATTTAAGACCCATTTAACTAATCTCTTCAAAATGTAAATGACTCATATATAACTAATTTATGATTTAAATTAGTCTCATATATAAGTTTAAGGCCTATTTTGACACCTCTAGTTACGGGATGCCAATTGACTTCACGTGGGAAAAGGACAAGTTTGTAGATCCTGATTTCCCAAACACGGTGTTCATCCGAATCAAGGCGCATATGGTCATGATTGTAGGGCCTCCGAGGTCACTCTTGGGTCGTAGGAATGTTCCTCGTGTCAACCGGCGCATGGTGGGTCCACTCCCACTGTTCGCCGAAGGGCTAGGAGACGGAGGCTGAACTTTTGGAGCTAAGAAGATTTTGGACGCAGTCAAGGGCCAGGGTTAGGCAATCACGTGTACAGTTAGGTGGGGATGGGGTGACCAAGGTATAGTACTGACTTTTTGAATTCCCTAGATTGAATCACATCATGTTCTTTGATGAAAATCCAAATATCTTGCCATCGTTTCACTGAAGTGATCGATTGCCTTCCAAGCAGAGATGCCTAAATGACGAAGCTGTAGCTCCCAAATGTACTTTCTCCTGAAGGTGTTGCTTGCCCTGCAACTGGTCTATATAATTGCTTATTTCATTTCATTTGTCAGACAAACCTAAACAAGGTGTGATCAGAGCAACACACCGTTACAAAGCTCTGCAATATGCAACATAAATATTCCTAAATGATGACAAGCGCATTACATGTTTCGGTAAATACAAATTCTCCACTGTTCTCAATCATTTCTGGTCAAGTGCATCTGCCAGAGGGAGCGCCAATCTCCTCCATGCTTAAACAACCATCTTAACCCTGCATGTTCTCAGCCTTACTCTATCCCAAGCACCAGAAACCAACGTAGTTCCCCCAAACTGTCACCTTCACAGGCTCAACGGTGCATCCGTTACCCTCAACAGGATTTCTAATGTTCTTCACATTCAAAATATTAACTCAATCACACAATGTATAAGGAATAACTAAAACCCAGCAAGTCCATAACTCAATAAAATCTACCGACTGGAAGAAAAACAACCCAACCTGACAACACTGCACTAAAAACCAAAACCTCAGGCCTGAAAATCAAAACAACCTCAAGTTATCAGCAAATAATAAAGCAAGGTATATTTCTAACCCCATTAAATTCTACTTCTTAATTTCACCAAATTCAAAAAGAGCTTCCCAAAGTAGAACATGTACCACCATTTGTTTGGCTTTATTATAAGTGTATACATAAGAAGATGAGACGTGAATGTAGTCGAAATTTCTAAAGCACGTGAAATTCAATTTAATAAATGTAAACAAGATGATTTGCATAATATTTTTGGATCAGAAAGCTTTTAAGCTTCACAATGCGTTGTCGGCGATTCAGTTAGAGCCTAAAGAATGCAATGTTACTAGAAAAATTTCATCCAGCAATAAGTCCTCCAGAAAATTTCAGATAGAAATAATGTCCTCGAAACCAGATATATCGCTGTTTTATTGTCTCATATATAATCTCATCTAATAATGCCTAGTATATGCAAATCTTGACTATTGTATCGACCATGAAAAGATCTATCAAAAGGACTAAGTGATGCCAGCAATAGCAGCTAGGAGATCAAAGAAGCAGAAGGAAAGAGCATTAAGGTGCATATAGCATCTAAAGATGGAAGAATGCAAATTTAATCACCGCAGAGATTTATAGGCACGACACAAATAAGTTTAAGTATCTTAACTAAAGCCTCTCTCCAAGTGATTTTAAATCTCGTGAACTTTCTTATATTTCCTTAGCTAAGTTCAGGAAAGCAAGAACACTGGATATCATGGTCAAAATAGAGGACGGATACTCTCAGGGAAACATGTTCTCCACAACTGAAACTTATCCTCTGTTATAGATAATCAGAAATATTTGCAGTCAAGTAAGTTAATAGCTCATACGGTCAAGCTTATGCATAGGGGAAGCTTGATGAAAGTTTAGCATTACTAATCCCCTTATTGTGAAGGAGATGGAGGATTCACTTCTAGGAAGTCACAAGTACCACAGAACAGTTTTCTATCCATCATTTCCAGTTATAGTGAGTCCAAACAAGGATCACAACAGAAATAGTTACTTCCAATCTTCCTCATTTTCCAAGAAAGCCTAATAACTACATTTCCAAAGTCCGACTCGCATAAAAAGACCCACAATCAGGCTCCAGGTATATATAAAGCATGGTAAAGTTATTGTATTGAATCAGTGAAACAGGAAGCAATTCCATTAGTCTATTGGGCAAAGATGCCAACACAAACAAAGATTACATACTCATGACTATTCACTGCAGATGTCATCATCATCTTCGTCACCGTCATCCATGCCCCCTGCCTGTATTTTTGCAATCTCAGCCTCTGCTCTCTCCAAAATCTCCTTCTTCTGCAAATCCAGTTCCCGCTGAAAATCTGCCCGCATCTTCTTCAACTCCATCATCTGTTCCCTCTTATTAGTCTCGATCTTCTCATACAACTCTCCAAACTTCTCTATCGAATCGACCAAAACCCTCATCCCCTCTCCTCCATCTTCCTTCCTCGGTGGAGGCATATCATCATCCTGTTCCTCATCACCATCCATCTCCGACTCCGACTCGCCCGGACTATCCCGCATCTCATCAAACGCATTTGACTTATCCAGATAAACCGTGGTATCCGCAAAGCAAAACTCTCCCGAATCCACGCCGCAAGCCAACCCACCATCTTCCATGTTCGTATCCATCAGCACATCCATCTTCTTAAAGTGTATCCAGCTCGGAATAACCCCCGTCCGCTCCATCTTCGCCCTCTCCTTCTTATACTTCTTCTTCAAGGCGTCTAGCTGCTGCCTACAATCTACCTCGGTGTACTCCATCCGCGCCCACTCGGACACCTTCTCAGCAATCTCGCTCCAATCCTCGGACCTCACGCTCTTCCCACCCAGCTGCATAAACCTCTCTCCCCACACTTCCAGCAACGTGAACTTGCCATAGTCGCTCCAAGGCGGAGCCTGATCCGGAAACCCCGCCCCATACTCATGGGCAGGCACCAATTCCTCCTGCCCACGCTTCCGCACGTATCCCTGCCCCCCGCTCCCGCCACCGCTAAAGCCACCGTGACCGTTTTGGTAATCATAGCCGTAACTAGGGTTTTGACGGATACCGTAATTTCCCTCGCCGTGGTCCCCATCATCGCCGAATCCGCCGCCGCCGTCGAGGCTCCGCACGCCGCGCCTGGTGGCGGGGCCGGGCCGGCCGGGGAGGGCCTGGCCGCGGGATGACCTCTTGAGGCGCTTGTTGCGGTAGGGGTCCGCCATGGACGAGCTCGCGGGGTCGCCTTCCGCATCGTCCATCGTTGCGGCGGACAGGAAGCGCCGGGGCCCCGGAAATCGACCCGACGGAGCGAAGCCCAGATGGCGTCGAAGTGAAGCGAGGTCGAATGCTTCGGGAGGAGCTCGATATGGAAACGTTGGTGGGGATCGATCCTTTTGCGCGTTTTCTAGGGTTTATCAGTCGAGAAGCCCGGGAGGATGAAGAAGACGACGATGGCGGAGGGGTTTGAAAGAGGCGTCGTCTCTGCCTGTGGACTCCGTTTTTTCATTTTCATTTTCATTTTTATTCTTTGTGGGGGGCCATGTCCTTCGTCTTTACCGTTTAATGTCCAATAGACGTGAGAGAAATTTCACTTTTGTCCTAATCTTTGATTAAAAGTTTGCATTTATGTCACTAGACTTTGATTACAACCACCTAATGCACCAAAGTTCCCGGGATTGAACTTGTCACGTGACGGAAGCGTGCTTTTGTTTACCATATAGTACATAAATATGATCCACGGGCGTTTGGTAATTATTTTGTTAAATAATTTCTAATTAGAAATTATTATTTTTTTATTTTATTCTGAAAATAATTTTTAAATATTTTAAAAAATTTGATAACTATCCAAAAATTTTATTTTCATAATAAATTGCATTTGATACCATTTTGAAATTTCTCCTCCAAATCATTTTTTTAAAATTTTTAATAATTTTATTACTTTTTTTTCTTTCTTTCTTTCTTTCTTCTTCTTCAAGGTTTGCCAGTTGCCAGCCTTGGGATAATCGGCGACCAGCCATACGAGGGCCGGCGACCTCATTGGAGCATCACTAGCCCTCGACGAGGCCATACCTCGTCGGCCGAGTCTCACTAGCAACTGGGCAAGCAACCTCGCCCAAATCTAGCAAGGCCAAACTCGCCTAGCCATCGGTAGAGCTTGACCTCACTAGGCCATCACGAGGTCGGCCTCGCCTTGTCAGCGACAGCAATAATTGAAGATGAAGAGAGAGGGAAGAAAAACGAGAAGAAAAAAGAGAAAAAAATAAGTTTACTTGATTTTAGAATTGTTCCTGAGAACAAAGAATCAATTTTTTTTTTTTATTTCTCGATTCTATTCCAAATCTACTTCCGAAAACAAAACAAAAAAACAAAAAAATTTGTTTCTAGAAATAAAATTTTACCAAAAAAATTTCTATTCCAAATCTACTCTCAGAAAGAAAAAAAAAAATATGAATTTTCACTATTTGGCTGATTATCAAAAGTGCCCTTAAAGTATAATCTTCCCCAAAAACATAGCCCTACACAACCCATGCACCCAAATCTTAACATGTTCTATCACAACACGAGTTATTTCTAAACCTGTCAAAGGGGTAGGTCAAATCGAGTTTGAGTCGAGTCATAACGTCTAATCCAAATTGACCCATTAAATCGTTTATGACCATTTTATAACTATGTAGATTTATTGATCCATACACAACCCATACCTAACTTAGCCTATATTGCTAAAGCACTTCTATATTTGACCAAATCTAGAAAAAATTATTTCTTATTATTTCTAGAATACTTATATTTTTGAAATACTCCCATATAATTACAAAATTAATGGATTAATTTTATAATTTTTAAAAAATTGAGGTTTCGTTTTTTTCATGAAAAATGTGGTATTTCTAAAAATGATCATATTTTTTAGTGTTTAATTGAAACTTGAAAATAAATTAAAAAATTCTTTTCGCTTGATATAGAAAATTCGATTCGGTTTTCTATGCATTCATTTTAAGTATTTCTATTTTATTTGATTAAAAAAAATTCTTTTTTTCTTTTTCTCTTTCTTCATTCAATTGTTAGGCATGGCAGCCGTGGTCGACAATAAGCGAGGATCCACCTCACCAGGTCCAACGAGGTCGAGCTAGCCTTAATGCCAACGAGCTCAAGTCTCGCCATATCTATGAGGCTCAAGCCTTGGCCTCACCCAAGGCCGACGAGCTTGAGTCTCCTTATATCAGGGAGGCTCGAGTCCTACTAGAGCCAAGGCTAGCGAGCTTGGCTCAGCAAATTTGGCTAGCTCAAGCTTGCCTCAGGCTAGCAAGGCATTGGCCTCGCCTAATCGAGCTCACCGATGCAATTGGGTGGGGGCCACAAACCTTGCCCTACTGGCAAGGGTCGGTCGTCGGATTTTGGAGGAAAAAAGTGAAACAAAATAAAACTATTTTAAAAAATAAAAATTAAAATGAACAAAAATGATAAAAACTGTTCAAAGAGGATAATATATCCTTCATGGGTTGACTCAACTAATAATATTTATAACTTGAATAGGTTATTAATGTATTTAAAGACAAAACCAATTACAACCCATTTCTCATTATACTTGCATACAATCCAAACCCATTAAGAACTCAATTATTAAAACTTAATTAACTCATATATGACCCATCTTATTGAATATGGGTTCAATCTATTTTGACACCTCTAGTCATTTTTAAACATCATTAGTACATTTTAAAAGTTGATAAGCAACAATTAATGTAGGTATTAGTCATTTCTGAACATGATTAGTACATCTTAAAAGTTGGTAAGCAACAAATAATGGTGGCAAATTGATAGAAAAGTAAGTAAATTTACGAAAAAACAAAACCCATAACTAGTGAGCAACAGAAAAAATGTTAGAAAAGTAATAAACTTTTTGTTCTAATATCAATTTAATCCTAAACATTTTTACCTAGTGTTAATTTAGTCATTTCGGCCAAACAATGCTGACATAGACATCAGCTAGCTATTGTGACATGGCCAACTAGCACTGACATAGATAACTTTCAATAATATTTTTAGTATTTTTTTTCAAATTATTTATTTATTTATTTATTCTTTACCTTGTTTTTTTTTTCTTCCTCTTCCTCAGGCCGATCGCTAGACCTTAATGACCAGCCAAAGGTGAGGGACCTTGTCAACCTTTGGGCAAACTTGCCAGCCACTAGTGAGGCTCAAGCCCTCGTCACAAGCCACAAGGACGGCCTCGCGCTAGGCTAGCTTGCTAGTGACCCTTGCCTCTAGCTAATCGTCAAGGTCCAACAACCGGTTGGAAGAAGAGGAAGGAAAACAAAAAGAGAGAGAAAGAAAAAGGAAAAAGAAAATAATAAATAGATATATAATTTGAAAATTATTATTGAAAGTTGTTTATGTCAACGTAAATCTTGCCACGTCGGCCTAGCGTTCACATCAATAATATCACGCTAAAATTAACCGAGAATGACTAAATTAACACTAAGTCAAAAATTTTAGGACTAAATTAGTACCAATAAAAGATTTGTGACTAAATTAGAACAAATGCAATAGATTTAAGACTTTTCTAACATTTTTCCCGATAAGCAACTTAATCAAAGAACTGTTGATAAGCCGCTCAATTAATAGTTTGTAAAATATAAAATAATTGGTAAATCTAAGGTATTGGTGAAAGAAGATTAATGAAAGTTTGTAATAGATGAAAAAAAAAATTGTCAAGATAAGAAAAGTTGATATTAAAATAAAAGACAAATAAACGTCCACATTTAACTCAAATAGGAGTTAGCAATGCATATTCTTAGTAACTTAGCAGGAGAAAAGTTATTAACTATTTCAATTAAAGTTGGTAATCTCTAAAGGAATTGGTACATTTAATGGGTTGGTAAATAAGACAAAAAAACTACAAAAGCTTGGTAAGAAATTCAAATAGGAGTTAATAAATCAAAACTAGTTAGTAAAACAATGAGAAAAAAGCCAATGAATCACACAAATATAAATTTGATGAATCTATATAATAATTGATAAAGCCATTGAGGATGAAATATATAGTTACTATGTCAATAGTGGTGAAATTCTAGGAAGCACCGACATTGTTCAAGAGTTTTCATGTTGCATCAAACACTCCAACACCAACACTCTCCAACAATCAGTAAGTCGGAAAATCCGACACCTTGTCAATTTTTTTTGATACTCTCCGATAAGAATTATAACATACGAGTTTTTGACATGTGATTCCAACATGTAAGGTGAATTTAAAAAAAAAAATCAATAATGAGGGGTCAAAATATATATGTGAAAAAATAATAAATAATAAATGAGGAAAAAGAAAAATCCAATCTTCTCTTCTTTTTGATTCTCACTCCCGTGATATACAATTCAAGTCCTAAAAAATTTTATCCTCTTCCAACATGTCTGACATGCGATTTCAAAATATAAATCACTTTTTTTTCCAAATTTTATGGATTATTGGAATATAGTTAAATTTATCAAATTGAAACAATTAAGATATTAATAAATTGTGGATTAATATTTTTAATGTAAATTTATTCTAGGCTTTTTTATTATTTATTTATTTGTGAATTTGAATCAAGTTAATTTGATTGAAATAATTATAAAAATGATAATTTATTATGTATATATAAAAATATATATGTAATATCGCAATGTATCGGAATTCTTTATTTTTTGAGAAACAACGTGTCGGCATGTCACCACCGGCCGCGGTGGCTCCACTAGTTAATGCTCTGCTGATCCTCAACGAAGAGGTAAATGGTTCAAAACTTAGGGGATGCGCTAATGTATTAAGTGTGACTTAGGGGTGGTAGGGTCCTCCTACTTAAGTGTCACATGGATTCTGACGCCGTCGAGTTCGATTCCTCCAACACAAAAAAAAAAAAAAAAAAAAAAAAAACCTGTCGGCATGTCGTATTGTATTGTATCGCATGTTGCGTATCGATGTCAATGCTACTTAGGTAAAATTGGACCTTAATCATCTTAACATATGAAAAGCAATGGAAGTGTAACTTTTGGTATTATAACGCGAAACCTACATTATCTATTGCGGGCTTCAGGTAAATCAAACAAAAAAACAGGGTCCTAGAATAATAGTCCTATTTTGAGAACCAAATTATGAAATATTTACTAACAAATTAATCTTAACGAGAAGAAAGTCAACGTGCCTTTGGTAGCATTTAATGCACAGGTTGTAAAATCCTTGACAACTCATTCTCTTTCCGGATTTCCAACGCCTGCACTAATTAGAAACGCGTCCGTGCTTTCCCATAGGACGTGAGATTCTTGCATGGATGGTTGCCTTCTCCATTTCCCTTCTCCATTAAATGCTGAGCTCTGGTTCTCGACACGAGAGGGAGAGAGAGTTTCGGAAAGATCACCAGAGCAGCCATGAATGGAGGAACGGCATGATCACGCAGAAGAGCACGCGACCAAGCTGGAATGAACGGACTGTAGAATTGAATGTAAAGTTTTCGAGCGGTGAGCAAACTGTAAAGACTGAACGAGAGCGCGTCCCAACTTCCAACCCCGTAAATATTCAATCCTCTCTGACTTCGCGCCTTTTGTTCAAATTAAGTCGCTCACAGAAAAGAGACAACAACTTGACCAACTCGACCGTCCAAATATTCACGGAGATCCCTCTCCATATAAAGCCTACACGACCCTCGGATCATTCATTGCGTTTTGCATGGTCCATTCACGTACAGGGTAGTGTGCTCACAGATCGATTCGTGGTCGGTAGTCTATGAGTCTGATTGATGGCCGCCGTGAAATCTGTTGTCGTAATTTTAGCTCTGGCTTTTGTGGCGTGCAGTGTGTGTGCGGAGAGCAGGAAGCTGGAGGAGAAGAATGAGGCCGGCAGCGAGGTGAAGAAGCCGGAGTGGTTCTTTGGCGACAACAGTGGCTGGATCGGTGGAGCTGCCAGTGGTTATGGAGGAGGGAAAGGGTTTAGCTTTGGACACTCTTTTAGCTTCGGCAAAAGAGTGGGTTTCAGTTATGGTTCTGGGACTCCCGGCGTTCCTGGACTTCAGAAGCCCGACTGTGTTGGGAAGGGCGGTGGAGGCGGCACGAAGAAGCACCACGAAAAGGGCGAGAAGCCTCACCACGGGGGTATTGGAGGAGGTGGCGGAGTTGGGGGAGGTGGTGGCATAGGCCGGGGGGTGGTGGTGGTGGTGCAGGAGGAGGTGTTGGGGGTGGAATTGGCAAAGGAGGTGGTGGAGGCATCGGTGGCAGTGGCGGTGGCGGTGGTGGCGGCGGCATTGGTGGGGGTGGTGGTGCCGGAGGAGGTGTTGGGGGTGGAATTGGAAAAGGAGGTGGTGGAGGCATCGGTGGCGGTGGGGGTGGTGGCGGTGGCGGCATTGGTGGGGGTGGTGGTGCTGGAGGAGGTGTTGGGGGTGGAATTGGAAAGGAAGGGGGTGGAGGCATCGGTGGCGGTGGCGGTGGCGGCATTGGTAGGGGCAGTGGTGCCGGAGGAGGTGTAGGCGGTGGAGGAGGCGCTGGGGTTGGAATTGGAAAAGGAGGTGGAGCAGGGATCGGAGGGGGTGGTGGAATTGGTGGAGGCGGAGGTGCTGGAGGAGGAACTGGTGGTGGGATTGGAAAAGGAGGTGGTGGAGGAATTGGTGGTGGTGTTGGAGGTGGTGGTGGGGGTGCTGGAGGAGGCGGAGGCATTGGTGGTGGCGGTGGTTTTGGTGGTGGAGGAGGCATTGGTGGGGGGTTCGGGAAAGGAGGTGGTGTTGGAGGAGGTATAGGCGGTGGCATTGGTGGCGGTGGAGGGTTTGGGAAAGGAGGCGGTGTTGGAGGAGGTATTGGTGGCGGGGTGGTGCCGGCGGAGGAGTTGGTGGTGGAGCCGGTGGGGGATTTGGAGGCGGCATAGGCGGAGGCGGAGGGATAGGAGGTGGAATCGGCGGGGGAGGAGGTGGTGGCGGAGGAAGCGGAGGTATTGGTGGCGGTGGAGGAGGGGGAGGATTCGGAGGCGGTGGTGGGTTCGGCAGTGGAGCCGGTTTTGGTCGTGGGGTGGGCAAAGTAGGTGACTCCGCTCAGCTCGTGGAAAAACCATGAGGGCTAGTTGAACCTGCGCTGGTCTTCGTACGTGAATGGCCTCGGTGCCTTGCACGAAAGTCGTGTTGTTTCAAAATAAAATTTTATCATTTCTTATGACTGTCTTAGTCTCGTTGATTTCACTGTTTTCGTTGAAGGCTTGTAAGGTCTCCCCAAGAACCGGACGTGTAATACCATTTCGTTTTCTTCTTGTAATTATGATTGTATTTCATTTCTTATCATCGTCCATAAACTAGTTTTATAAAATCTAGAGAATTGAATTACCTAAGAAGCCTATTTTATAATATGAATGGTCATCATTTAAATCTCGTTACAAGTAATGAATTGGAGAAAATATTTTATAAAACTTTGGCGCACAAAATCAATCGTAATGCAAGAATCCTATTGAACCTATTTGTGAGACCCAATATGGATCCTATAGATTCTTTAAAAAAAAATGAATTTGATTTAGTGGAAGAATCTATACAATACCGCTTCTATTTGTCTTGTCTCATTGGCTTCCGCGCTCTCTCATTTCTTGGAAGCACTCAATTGAGATGGTGGCCACCATTGGAGCTTCTTAATCAAACTTTTTATTGGATATCCCACTCTCAATTGTTAGATTTCCAATTCATGGTTCTGATATTGTCATATCATAAAATTCTCGAATATTTTAAACCAATTAAATTTATATATAAGTAATTATTTATTAATTATGTATAAAAAAAACGATTTACATACTCATTATTAATAATATAATTTATCAAAATTAAGTACATGTTACTTTAGTTTCCTTTTTCTCATAATATATTCGATTTTTTGCTCAACAATGAATTTCTCAGTTTGATATTGAGATCAAGCTAAATCCATAAAAATCACATATGCTCGTTATTTTGTTTTGTGTGGAGAGACCTCCTCAATCGAACAAGAAATCAAAATTAAATTAGTTTCTTTCCCAAAAATGAAAAAAATGAAAAAGGACGAACAAATAAAAGAAGATTGTCTCCTGACCTAGACAGTCTAAGAGCAAATAATAACTATTCTAGTCATAAATTGATTTCGGAAGAAAAATAAATTTTTTTATTTCTATTCTTATATGAGTTTTTAAGTAAAAATACGTGTTTAATAACGACAAAAATTTATATTTCCAAAATAGAAATTCATTTTATAACAACAAAAAATTTCTCTTTTTCTAGCAATAATAGCTGGTGTACGGTGATAGGCGACCGGTGACAGGGGCTAGCGACCAGTGGCCGGTGGCCAACAATCAAGCTATGAGTGGGTGGCAGCAGCAACAACCAACGACCGGCAACGGCAATCGGTGGCTGGGAGTGGCGGCAATGGATGGTAAACGGCGATCGTGACAACAGACGAGCAATCAACTAATAAAAAGGACAAATATTAAGAAAAAAATTATTTCTCATTTGAAAAGTAAAATGTTTTTATTTCTAATTTTTATTTCAAACATATTTCTGAAATAAAAATTCATTTCAAAAACAAAAAAATGAAATAATTTTGCCAAATGAAATTCAATTCCTGAAACAGAAATTGAATGGTTATTATACACGCCCCTAGCATTAAACCAAATCTAGGCAGTGGCATGGCTCCAATTTTCAGTTCCAATTTACTAAAACTGTTGAGTGCCGGTCGGGCCATCCGATCAGACTAGACCCATACTTTCACACACACACATATAATATATATATATATATTTTATGTTTTGAAATGGATTTTTTTTTTTAAATTTTTTTGGTTCAAATTAAAACGGAAGTGGAAAGCCTAAATGTTTTCCCTTCGTTAGCTTCCTTCCTCTCTCTCTCTCTCTCCCGCGCGACCTCGCCTCTCTCGCTCTCGACCGCCGCCGGCGTACGGCCTCGTCGCTTCCTCTCTCAATCTCGCTCTCGGCCGCCGGCCGCCGGAATCGTCGCCTCCCTCTCTCGCTCTCGCAGCTCGCAACCGGTAAGTCCTCGCCGCAACATGCCGCGCACGACGACGGTGGAGTCCACCGGCTGCCCTCCCCTGCGGGCCCTCGCCTTCGACGTCCTCGGCCTCGTGAAAGGTAAGGCCGCCGCTCCATCGGCCCGCTTCAATTAGCTCGCTTTTCGCCGCGAGCTCCCGCTGCGCGGTGATGACTAACGCTTCGATTTGTGCTCGGCTCGGCTCGGCTCGGCTGTGGCGGCGGCAGTTGTGGAAGCCAGAGGAAAGCAAGGAGGCGTCCCTACGGTGGTCGAGCGCTGGGGCGAGCCGGAACCGCGCAGCTGCGTGCTCGCCGCGTCCATCGACGACCGCAAGCGAGAGCCTGTATGTGTTCTTGCCACTTCAGTGCTTTTACTTTTTATGCGCTGTCTTAGTATGTTCGGGAGGATTGGTAATCGTTTTTCATGCCTGCGTAATTGTTTGGTGGAATGCTTGCCTCCTCTTCGCTCAATTTATGTGCACCGTGATTGAATTCTTCTGTCGGCTGCTTTTTATTACTTCTTTAGGGGGGTTATTTTAAAGTTTTTGTTCCTTGTCGATATGAGAACCGCCGGGGAATTCGTTTATCCCTGTCCATTATTTTGTTGGGGTTATGTGAGGGGTTCTTGATTGCAAGTTGGAATCTTTCAGCTATTGAGAGCGTATTGACGGTGGAAAGATGTGCTTTAGGCTTGTCAATTTAGTAAAGAGGTGGATATGATCATGCAACTAGCTGCATTTGTTGGAAGAATGCATTTGCATTTCCGATGAGACTTCGGACAGGCACAATTATCGAGAAAGGATTTTGTGGAGTGTAACTCGTCGTCTCATGAATTAGTAGTTTTGCAGAGTCCAGGTGTTGCTCCTCCAGTGCTTTGACAGTACTTCTATTACAGGCATTGCCAATTCTTCAGGAAAAAAAAGAGCTGACTTGTGCGGTCACTCGACTGAATGGCATGTTTGGAATTACATCGGATATGCTGCTGCAGCTCTTTCAATATAATTCACTGTCGAAACTGATATGGCTTATGTTTTGAGCACATTTATTTTTGTTTTGTTAGTATGAGCTTATACCCTCAATCTTTACATAAAAAGATTGGAGCCCATTGTGTCATTTGCATGTTTTAGGAAGATTTTGTATCTTGTAATACATTGCTTGAATCATTAATTGGGCTGCATTTTGATCTTGCAGATGCTAGCAGTTGCCAGAAAATGTGGTAAGGTAAGTCACAGCATGGAGTTCTCTGCATATGTATTGTAATTCCACCTGGTGACACCAGGCATAAGTGGCCCTCTTTTGATCATGTGGTTTACAAGTTCATTTGACATTTGACAGATTGAGCTCCTTAACCCTCTTAATGGGGACACTCGAGTTGTAATTTCCGATGCCAATGATACAAAAGCTGAAGATGATCCTGTTATTGGGTTACATCTATTCAGAAGAGAGAGAACAGAGGAAAGATCGAGGTATGCCATTTTTGTTATGTTATGCTTCAGTCCCGTTCGTCTCAGATTGCAACTTTACTGGCTATGCTAATCTAGCTAATATCATCCATCTTCTTGTCTCCGACTGTAAGTTTAAATCTTTGTTAATAGTTTTTTTCTGGAATTCTTTTTCTTGTCACAAGGTTTTTGCATTGTTCGTTTATGCTTTCACCTGACATGTACTTCAGATTAATTTCTGATTTCCCATGCACATGTATACCTTTGTAATGTTTTCCTCGGGCTCCATCAATAGGTCATGCACTTTACTTTCATGTACAACCAAGGGAAATGCAGTTATGAGATCCTTTGAAGTTACGGATTCACCTGAAGACTCTATCGCCAATAGCACAACAAACAAATGGAATGTATGTGCTGCAGGGAGTGTATTGTGTTGTAAAGTGGATGGAAGTGAAAATTATGCCGCAGTAGGGGGGTGAGTGCTTTCATGTCATTTAATCCAGCCACAACAGCAAAAAGTCTAGTAATTTCGATCCCACTGGTTACCCAGTTCTTGTGCTTGCCATGGCCATTGTTTGGCTAAAAAGCATATGCTTTCCTTTCCAATTTTTTTGGGTTATTGAAGTAATGGATGTTGTTTCTTTTGATATCAGCAAAGGGGTTGAACTTAACATATGGGATCTTGACAAGTGCAGTAAGATGTGGACTGCAAAATCGGTGAGCATTATTACATTACTGAATGAGTCTCACAGCTGTCTCTTTCCATCCAGCATGTGGCTTTGGATTGATTGCTATCTATTTCTAACCATTGTAGCCCCCAAAGAACAACCTTGGAATTTTCACGCCTACTTGGTTTACATCTGCAACATTCCTTTGCAAAGATGATCATCGAAAAGTCGTAGCTGGTACTAACAGTCATCAGGTAAGTTTCATAAGTTTGAAATTCTTCAAGCAACGATGTAGTGGCTGGTTCTAAAATGCATCCTGGAAGCAAGACTCACGGGGATTTGTGATCGAGATTCCTAGTTGATCTTAGATCTAATTTTTCGAGAATAGGTTGTTTGAGAATACTTTGATATCTTTGGAATAATATGGCGTTACAGAGAGAAGGATTTAGAGTCGAGGTTAATGTATGCAGTTTTTCATGTCAAATGACATATATGAACAAAGAAAAGGAAAAGGTTGATGATAATGTTAGTCTATAAGTTCAGCCTTGTCGAGGGCTCTCCTTGGCTTTCCATATCTGTTTTGTTTGATTGGAAGCTCAGTTTTTTTATTTATTCGGTCCAACTATCCTCATTAAGATGAGATGAAATTAAGCTGTAGGTTGAGATGGGAAGCACTGGATTTTCCACACTTATACAGTATGATTGTGCAATGTAGTCATTTTTGGAACGTGTTGCTGAAATAACCTATGGTGGTTTTCGCTTTGATGACAGGTCCGCCTCTATGATATTTCTGCTCAGCGCAGACCTGTTTTATCATTTGATTTCCGGGAAACCCCCATTAAAGCAGTTACTGAGGATATAGACGGTCATACAGTCTATGTCGGGAATGGGTCTGGAGATCTTGCATCATTTGACATGCGCACAGGTACTCTCTGATTAAATAAATGGTAATGATTTGACACAAACCTGATTAATGGTCACATGGCCTGACAGGCCTGACAAGTCTGCCCATTTGGGATGGCTAGACTTGGGTTTTCGCTGATGGTGCAAGAACCAGACTCAGCCTGCCCAAACCCCTTCATGTCTAACCATGCTTTCTTTCAAAATACATGTCAAGGGCAGCATTAGTTTTCCTGAATGCTAGGCTTGGGCTTGCACTATTACAATGTCAAGGCATCATGTTCGTTAAAGGCTACTCATTCATAGAGATACCTGTTAATGTTCTGCTTTCTCAATAAGCGTACTGACGGTAATTCTTTTCCAGGAAAATTGCTAGGATGCTTTCTGGGGAAGTGTTCTGGAAGCATCCGATATATATCCAGGCATCTGGACTTCCCAGTGATAGCATCTTGTGGTCAGTACCTGTGTTTTAGCTTGCTATCTGCTTTGGGGGTAAATGGTTGTGTAATCCAGATCCCAACTTTTACAGTGTGAACTTGCTTTTAAGTTGGATTGGAATTTTATTTTTCTAAAGTTGGAGTCTGTCAGGGCTAGCAAATTTGTTTGTACTTTTGTTTTGCTTCCTCCCTTTTTCTGGCACTGAGTCTAAAGTTTGATTTGCTTCTAGGACTCGATAGCTATTTGCGCCTTTGGGATGTGAAGTCGCGACAACTTCTTTCTGCGGTATGTTACTTCTGTCTTTGTGACCTTTTTCAGATATTGCAATTACTACTAAATTATGCCAGTCTGTTGCTGGAAATATCTGTACTGTGTGGCAAGAACTATGTGAATTATGACACAAGAATTATGTTGTATCTTATGAAATTTAGTTAGACAAGGACATAGAAAATTGCATGTGCATTTTCAGTCTATAAATGGAGGACATACTTTAACATTAATGAGCTTGTAATACTAATGTGATACTTGTCAGAACTTTTCTCCTTGTAAGCCCTTTATGTGAAAAATGGTACTGATTCTGCACATGACCTCCAATTTTTCAATTTTTTTTTAATGAAAAAGAATTTTATTGTGCAATAATTTGTACTGGAAGAATAATGAATGAAATTGAACTTTAGGAAGGAGTCAGGCGCTGTTATTTTGACTACGAGTAGAACATTAGCACTTCCTGGGCACTTAGGTCACGGTTTTGTGGTATGAGTGTCAACCGTAAATGGGAGTGAAGCGGTAATAATTTGATTATTCCCTGAAAGCTCACGAAGGGAAGAAGATGGTATTATTTTCTGAAGTTGAGAGTGCTATATAGGAATCAAACGGGGCAATTAGGGTTGCAGTTTGAAGGGATGATTTCATTATTTCTATTGGCTGAAGATTGCCCTAATAAACAAGCATGGATTTGTCGTTTTGGTTTTGCCAGTAGAAGCACTGTCTCCATTTTGTCTGGAGGATCCAATTGATGACACTAGGGAAGTCTTGGTCCTAACTATAACAAAGGCACATTTTGGTACTAAAGCTGAATAATCTCCATCCGCCTGTTGCATCTCTTTGGCTTCAGAGCCTCTCTTCCTGAATTAATTTGCCAATTTTTTTTCCTGTCTATTGTACCACATCATATGGACACATCTTGTTTTTGTATGATTCCTGAGGCCTTATCTTGTGATCTGTATGATTTCTTATGCCTCAAATTGGTTTGGAGTGCCGATAGTATCTTTATGACGTGCCTCAAATCAATCTGGAGTGTCAATAGCATCTTTATGACAATGAATGGGTCATTGATTTAATAATGCATCGATGCACACAGGTCTTTTTGAAACAGCACCTCAACTGTGTCCTCTTTGATTCTGGCTTTGCTGATGAAGGTAACATCCTCAGTACTTACTGTAGTGACTTGGGGAATCTTCCTCCTCTGTCTTTTGGTTCTGCTTATTGTCTAGATTCTGAGAGGAAAGTAATTATTTGCTCTATTATACATTCGGATATACGTCTCCACAGAAATTCAGAGGGAAGAAGAACGCAACTTGTCTACAGTTGGTTGTCCTTCTTACTTCTTAGTTAAAGCAATAGAATGAACTTCTATCCTGCAGCTCAAGTTTTGAGCTTAATCCAATGTCTCAAGAAGTGGTCACATGTTCTTCATTAACCGTTAATTTCGATAATTGTCTAATTTACTTTCGTGATCAATCTTCACCGTGCACTTTCTTGAACAGAGCTTGTCCAAAATGCACGAGATGTGCCAGAAATTGAGGCCCAGAGTCAGAGGGTAGATGAAACCCGACTTGGAGATGAGGAAGGAACACTCCCAGTGAAGAGGAAGAAGAAGAAGAAGAAGACACATAAAGAAGGCAGAGATCGCAAGACATCCGATAAAGAAAATGATGGAAGTGAAAAGCTGAACCATAAGAAGAAAATCAAAAGAGTTAAGACAGTAGCTAGTGAAGACGATGTATTGTGACCGGAGATAAGTATGCGGCACTTGCAGTACTGTGATTGGGTCAATCCTCGGCCTTTGTGAAGCCATCGAATATTCATGAGGTAGTTAGATACCAAGCGATCGCCAAGTTTTGTCATGCACTAAAAGTTTTGGGTGAAATTTTGTCATCTTGTCTCAATTACCAACACTGTAACATGGTTAGGAAAATACATGAAGAGTATCTTCAAATCTAACCATCTGAAGCAGTTGGGAAGATATCATGATCATCTTGTTGACTAGAAGGATCTTAAGATGAGAATGCAGAGGGTATGTACTCTAAGCTTTCATTAGACAAAAATGGTCGTTTTCTTGCAATGCAAGGATACAGCTGATCCGCATTACCAGAGTGATGTAATGTATCATGTGACAATCTAGTAGTTAGATATGGCGGCCCGGCACGTTATGCTTGGGCCTCGTTTCTCATTTTTTTGTATTTTTTTTTAAATAATTAAAACTTGATTAGTTCATGACAAAAATTAAAAATATATATCTTTTAAATTATTTCCCTTTTATGGTTTGTTGTTTTATATCTCCTAAGTAAGGATGGTTGCACAACAATAAAATACAAAATACAATACGTAAGACTCGGATGTGGACATGCATTTCGTTATAAAATCAAATTACATCACACAAATTGCTTTTTGTCGGAAAAATGAATATAGAAGAGACAAGCACATCTCATTAAAAAAATAATTACAACCTAGCTATCGAAAGCGTGTGTACGCTGCATTTGGAATTGGCGGGCCACTTGGGAAGTGGGTAGGGTGCTGCTGCTGATTTTAGGCCTATTGCGATTTCAAAGACCGGAAATGTCATGTATAGGAACTGGGATTTTCTAAAAGTTACAAGAGAGCGACAAGGAGGAAATGGATGATGGTGAAAATGGGAGAGTTGAATTTATAGAAGATGATCTTTTTTAATGTGGCGGAACCACCGCATTACCTACTATTTTGTTTTTTTCAACAGTCACCCAACTGTCACTAGGGCTGCCAAGCACTGGCCCGGGCGAGGTGCAGCCCTGCCTCGGAATCGCCCCGGCCCGGCCCTGCCCCTTCGCCATTGGCCGTTGCTAGTGGTAGGAGTAGTCAAAGCGACACCTCTCTATCTCTGATCATTTACATACGTAGCAGGATTTGGATGACCAGATGCTTGATCAGGTCTCATCAAGACAGCTTTGTCGCAGCTGTCACGCATGAACGTCCAGGCGAGTCTGCATCTATTTAGCTGTGCACACTTCCTTTGGCGTTCCTCACCATTCGTCATCATCCATCATCCAAGAAGTCGCTCACTTCTCGCCATGTTCATATTGCTTGCAGACCCCCTCGTCTTTTGACCAGACGAAAGGGAAGACCCGGCGCAATTGCGATCCAATTTATTCCGGTCTGAATAGCGCCATGGCAGTATCCAACCAAAATGACAAAACATCCCAAACCAAATTGGTCAAATACGTAGGCTTAATCATCTTTTGTCATCTCTGTCGGCCTAGTTTCGTCCGCTATTTCGGTTGTGATCAATCTCCTCGCCAGGCGAAAACACAAACGTACTCGTGAGCGTGAGTGCTACGGCTTTCGGACACCGAAATTGCATCTCCATACGATGGTTTGATTCCTTAACGCGAGCAGACATCAATCTCATAATTTCATGACGCCCGCTAGTTCCACCGCGGGAAAGTCAAAACTGCTGGGGCTCCTCTTTTCAATTAAGCACTGGTTTCTGGTCAAAAAAGAGACCATTGAACGCTGGCTGCCGTAGTTCTATGAATGCACCCAGCAAATTCTACTGCTTGAAAAGGACGCAATCTTACCAGAGATCAAACTTATGCCACATAGCTAGGGACACGTCTCTCTTACAATCTTATTAGGAAAGATACTTGCACTCTTCATTGAAGAGCATTCAGCAGTTAAATCGTACTTCAACTTACGAAATTCAAACACGCGAATTACTTCACCCTGGTTCAGATAATTGTACAAGGTGCTGCGCTACGAGACATCGTTCGAAGTTTCGGACCCGCCAACTTATCATCTCATTCGTGATCAATGAATGCATGCCACATATAGAAATATCTCCAGATGGGTAATACCCATGGCACGTACAGTTCCTTGTGTAGTTGCGCAAACTCCACGCACCGAATTTCCATCTCTCATTTCAACACTTTAACATGAATCATGCAGATCGATTTCTCAAGCTTTTGTCGATGACCCACTCATCAGTGAACTGTCGGGCTCACCAGCTTTTAGCTGCTTTAATGGTATAACGCAGCTTGCGGGACCTTGGAAGTTCAAACTCACTGCAACAAAATTAATCTCTCTCTCGAGTTAGTCATGGAGGGTTTGCTTTTGAAGTCACATCTCTTTTGCTCCAACCAGACCGAAGCGATTCTTGTGATTGTCGTCGCTTTACAGATGCTAAAGGATACATAAAGAAGGGTAGAGAGACCCTAGAGAGACAGCAAACAGAACATCTAAAAAAAGCAAGCATTTTTCGAAAGAGAGGTTTCAAATTTTCGTTTCCATTTTTGCTTTACACCTAAGAACACCGCGTCCTTCTCTCTTTTGGACACGCAACATCCTCGCATCCACACATCACTTTGCCCTTGTTTTGTTGTCCTCTTTTCTCCACAGAAAATGAACCGGAACCGAACCCATAATTATTAGCCCGGTTTGACTCTCTCTCTCTCTCTCTCTCTCTCTCTCTTATCTTCTTGGTGTATTCTGGCTATTATTTAGCTGATAATCACTGCTAAGGATGTTCACATCAGCCCAATCATTTGATTCCTTCTTTTAATGAGGCATCATATCCCGGCAAGAACAAAGGCGGTCGCTTTGCTTTTTGAGAATGGCAAATAATCACCAGAACACATGCTAAGAAAGGAACAACAGACAAAAGTTCAAGAAAAAAATATGGTTTTGTGGGGGGCTGCTTATATTTTCTCCTCAAGCAGACAAATCTTGCAAAACCTTAGCTGGCATATACTTTCAAAGTGAAACTAGTTTGCTTGGCCGTTGGCCCTGGTTTGGTTTCAGAGTACTTGGGTTATAACAACAGCAGATTAGGTAGATAAAGCATGGCCAATGACAATCTGCTGTCATTCAATGATTCTGGGTTCTTTGTTCTTACGTGCCGACATTTTCAAGGACTGTTTTGCCTTTCTCCTTCTTTGCCTTTTGCTTTGATTTAACTTCTCTTGGGTTCACGCGAGATAAAAAAAAACAAAAGGTCATGAATTCAGAAAGAGCAAAAAGCTGATGACCGGTAGCTTCCCACTTCGAGTCCCACATGCGACACGGCCAAAACCGAGAGCGTCGGCTTCCGAATTGCCCCTGTTTTACATCGGGACGTGGATGACTAACGTCTCCAGAACCAGTAAAAATAAAAACTTCCTCTGCCGAAACCGGATTGTCTGTTTCTTCATCTCGATAAGTTCACTGGCTTGTGTTGTTTTGCCTGAAGCCAAATTGATCCTTTCGAACAAGCGTACGAGGGAAGACGTTAACCGTTAGGGCACTGTCGGTGCCTCCGATTCGAGTACGGAAAGCGCGAGAAGGAAAGATCGAAGGAAAAGCACATGGTAGGGTTTCGACTAGCACCATGTACAATGGCGATATGGCGATATGACTAGCGACTCACCATTTAAAATTACTCCTTTTGGTCCTTGAATTAACCCTAGACGAAATGGGGTCAAGGTCGCGACAAGTTACTTCATCACATTTTGTTTATAGATTTTAAGATGATCATGGCACGTCACGACTAAGATCGAGTCTGTTTGAACATGTCCTTTCTTGTGCAACTCGGGACCTAGATTTAACCTAGTTTTAAGCAACTTCCCGGGGAGTTGGTATTAGGGAGGTTTTATCGTAGGTCGATATTAACGTTAGCTGTAATCCATCCTGAATATTAGCATGATGCGCTTGTCATTCGGAACGAATCATGTAAGAGTCAACAGGAGCTAAAAAAAAAAAAACACTACAGATTGCTTAATTTAAGAGCTTAAAACGTCGAGAAAAAATCACCTAATTGCGATCATTCACGGAGCAAATCAATGATGCCATACCCCTCTAATCATCATGCGATTAGTGGATTATTGAATTCGCAGGTTTTCTTACTCTGGACATCTTTTTATTCTAATGCGAACATTCTCCGGACGCGGGTGAGAATCATTGCAGAATGTTGACCCGAGTGGCGGAACAATTCCGGGGTCGACGAACTGTGTAACTTGCCCCCACGTTCTCGATTCGGAATTGGTGCTTTGTTTTCTCTCTTTAGACTTCTAATTCTCAAATATAATTTTGAGTCTTTAAGGTATAATTCCATGTTACAATGAAATGTCAACTTCACCTGGACCCCAAGACCCACCAGTCGCGAAGCGATTGAAGGATCGACGATTCCCGTGCGACAGAGGCCGCCGAATCCCCCCTTCCCTTTCGTCCACCGACGACGACGGTTCGAACGCGGGGAATGATTGGCTCGAAGGACAGCAACGCTGCACCAGGCAAACCATGAATAGGTTTCTTCCTCTCTTTCGAGAACGATAATGGTACGCGAGCAGAGAACGGATCTGAGTTACGATGAAGACGTGTTCCGAAAAATACCTAGGAATCTCTAGGAATTGTAGGGGAGAGTAGGTCCTTCCTTTTTGGCATAAATAATGGGGAGGGGCATCTTATCTTTCAACCGCTTGGCGGTACCCAATTCCTTTTGCTAAAGATGAGGGGCAACCACATGGGGGGGATTGGACTTTAGACTTGCATTGGCCACAACCTAGGCACAGTTGTTGCGGGGTTTGGACCACCACCACTACATCGCCTAGTAGTCCTAGTCCTCTTGTCATCTTGGAACATCATTCATTGGCCAACTGAAATCCCCTATTCTCTGCCAGTCTTGCTTGCCTTTTTTTTCCCCGGGAAGAAGTGAGATTCGAGAAAGCATAGTTACAGAAGGACAGAAAGTCCTAAATTTATTGTATGGTTGTCAATTCGATCTTAAGTCTTTCGATTTAACATATTTTAGTCATAAATTGTTTGACGAGTTATCAATGTAGTCTTTCCAGCTGATTTTAACCTGAAATTACGAATGTTGATGCTAGGCATTTAGGTGACATAGTCAGCATTGACATGGACAATTTTTGTCATTTTTTAGAAAAAAATTCTAAACCTTTTTATTATTGTTTTTTCTTTTTTCTTTTCTTTTTTAATCATTGTGGCCAGCAGGGTCCAGGCTCTTGTTGATAAAAAAAACTAGCTTGACAAATCGTTAAAAGGTTTATAACTAAATTAGCCAAATTGAAAAATTTAAGACTAAATGAGTATCTGTATAATAAGTTCATGACATTTTTGATAACTTTGCTGTAGAGTGATCATGAAAAAAACTTGTGTATGGCTTTATTGATCGTTTTCATAAGCTATGTGTTTTAATCTTCTGTAGCAAGAAAGTGATTCACTTAGGTCAAACACACGTGTATAGTTTCTTGTCTTATACAACTACAGATTTTTCATTCGGGAGATAGTTCAATTTTTCGGACCATATATGCTGGCGAAAGCCTACTCTAAAGAGTAGCACGGTCTCTCCTCTCAAATGAATAGGAATGATAGAGAAAGGTATGACCCTAATTTATTGGGGGAGCTAATAGGTAAGTTTTTTTCTCCAGACTTTCGATTCAGCTGATCACCAAGGACGAAAGTAGCCCACCATGTTTTTTTTTTTTTTTGATGACCCAGAATCCCCAAGACGCCGCTTCGGCGGCCGAGGTAAACCTGAGGACGCGAGACCCACCACCCACGCGCGTGCAAAGACACTGCCGCACTGAAGCACGACGACGCCGCGATCGAACTCGTGACGCTTGCGTTAGAGGTCCCTTGCTCAACCACCTACGCCACCACCGCGGGTGGTAAAGTAGCCCACCATGTTCATCTCCATCGTGTTAAAAAAGCCATTTTACAGCGCAGTTAGGCATGGCTTGACCTACTCTGAATGGAAGACAGCGTTATTTTAACATTAAATTTGACACATCCGGACTAGATAAGGTTAGGGAAGAAAGCATGATGGGGTAGCCCATGAAAAAACTCTGTAATCATTAGCGTTTACCCGTGAAAATCGTGGATTAGGACAGTAAAAGGTTGCCTATCTCGACTTACCAGATGTCATTGGTAGTACTTTTTTTAACTTTCCCGTCAAAATTCAAAACAAACTTTAAATGATAATAAAAATATTATATGTGAATTTACATGTTAATATATGAAAAAAAAAAATTTAGCCACTTAAAACTAGAAATGAGCAAAAGCGTGTGAGCGGTAATATTTATGAAAAGCAAAAAGTCAAAAATAAAAATCACTAAAAAAAAAGTCATAATTTTATATTTATTATTCCACTCGACTCCCACATTATATGACTAATTGTATGCGCATGGTGCCATTACTATCAGAAAATTAAGTTAAAATTCCTTTAAATTGTTTTTGTCGAGTTATTTTAACTAGATTTTTGGGCAATCACACTTAACTAAAAGCATGAATCGGCAAAAAGAGGGCGAAAACTACATGGAATGAAATGTCATTCAGCACTCCCAATTGTATAAACAACTACACAAGAACCTAGCAATTATCTATGTCTTTCTCGTGGTTTATGAGGCTATGCAACCGAACCAATTCTACTAGAGAATCAAATTGGACCATTTTGAAAATTGGCTTGGTTCTCGATTCCAAGTGAAGATCGGATTGATTTTTAAAACCTTGATTTTTCTCTTGGTATTTTTTTCCTTCTGTCTCGCTCTTTTTGTCTATTCTCTCCAAGACCCTACCTCATTCAAACACTCTACAATTCTCTCTCACTCACTACTCACCCTTCTCCTCGCTTGGTTGCAGCTTGCGATCGGTCATTCATGTCTCGCAACCCTCGCTCATTCTCAACTCGCCGAATTTGGAACAATGCTTTTTTTTTTTTTGGTTTATATCTTATATTACGTGTTTTGAACTTTTTATCATTTATAATTGTATGTAACTATGTGTTCATCTTATGGATGGTTGTTTTTGACAAATAAGAGATTTTTGTTGTTCATCTTCTACTTCGAACCATTTTGTTGCTTGGAACAAAAGAAAATTAGGTTTTTGGATAGATTATGAAATTAGATCGAAAAACCAAGGTATGTTTCAAGTTTCAAAATGGGAACCGATCATAATAGGGCCACCGAAAACCGACCGCCTTATACCATTTGCTAAAGGTGGGCATTACGCTTTTGAAGATCTTCATTGAAAGCATATTCGGACCATAAAATACGCTTCCAACGCTCGATTTCGAAAGTGTGTTCCATACGAGAGTTCTATCAACTATGTTTAGCGAATTTAACCGGGACATCTGCTACTGCTGCGCAATATTCTTGTCCGAAAAGCTAGGCGCAAGTCTTCATTAACAAGTCGATAAACACATGATTAAACCAAAGTATCCAAAGAGCCACCACCACCCCGTGTAACAGGGGCGGTGGTGAATGGGTGAATTTACCAGAATGACACGGGCCGCGAAAGCCATCATCAATACGGTGGGCCCCGCGTTCGGACTTCCCGCTGCGGGGCCCATCCATTGGGCCTTTGCCGTGCCGACGCGTGTAGGCGATCACATGACAATCTTAAATCCCGCCTAATTCTGTCCGTAATTTGCGTCCGACCTTTTTTCATCTTTCGTTTTTTATTATTACCGCAACAACAACAGTAGAAAAATAATAATAAATCGTCCGCCTTTCCCGCTATCGACGCGTATTTCCTTTCCATCAATAATAAAAAGAAATCATCATACGTTATTATAACCTCCGCTTATTTACCTCTTTTTTTTTTTTTTTTTTCAAATTTTAAATTAGTTCGAGAAATTATATGCGCCATTTTTATGTGGGTGGCACACCTGGGATCGGTTCATCAGTGCGCGGTCGGGACGACGCGTAGATTTTTCTACTATTTGACCGAAAAATTTCCGTGTTTTTTATTTTCATTTTTCGAATTTATTTTTTGCTTGACGAAGTGGTGTCATGGGTATCATTTGACATCAATAATTCGTGCCTCTAATTATGCGAGCGTCGGCGGTCCATTCACGCCACTCTTTCATCTTTTTTTTATTATTATTATTATCTTTCAATTTTTATTATTTTTTATGGTGATGATGAGAAAGAACTCGGCTTCTTTGCCCAACAATGCAAGATAATAAATATGAAATTATAAGCTTATGGTCGTCCTTATATATATATAATAAAAGTGACTTGCGTGGTGGTGCTTATGGGAGTTATGTCTAGTGACTAATTGGGGGTATTTATTGACTAAGAATTGGATATTCCTTTATCTTCCTCTGAACAACTAATCCGTTAGAGTTAAGCGTTAAAAGATTACGAAAGCTTTTATTAAAGGCGCCGGAGGAACTTGTCAATTATGCGGTGGATAAAAAAATGTTGTCGTTTTTTAAAGTATGTCTTTCTCGTCGACATAATGAAATTATAAATATTTCTTTATTAGACGTGACTAGCCGTTGTTTGGAGAAGGCACGCACCCATAAGACCCGTTCACGAGTCACGTGATATTTCTCACATTGGAATGAGTCGAGCGACTGCTAACTCTTTTTATGGACCTGTAAATACTTAGAAATGTAATTTGCGCGGTTTTTATTTTGGCTATTGCTAAGAGGGAGCCAAAGGGACTAGATTGGGCTTTTGAGAATTCGTCAGATTTTTTTTTTTTTTTTTGTGAGTAATAGTGGAGGGAAGGAGAGCGGGCGCTAACAATCTTCTCTTAGGGCTCGTTTGATAACGATTTTATTTCCGATAACAGATTTTGATCAGAAATGATTTTTTTTTTATTTTGTTTTCATGAACAATTTCTAAGCATTTTAAGCCATTTTGTATACTGTCCAAAATTTATAAGCATTTTTTTATACTATCCAAATTTTTTGATTATGGAATAAATTACGTTTAGTACTATGTTTATTGATTCTATTTCAAATCAATTTCTTTTAATTTTTAAATAATTTTTATATTTTTTTTCATTTTTTTCTTTTCTTTTCTTTTTTTTTTTATTTTCATTTTCTCCTATTCTTCTTCTCCTTCAACAAGTGGCCGGTTGCCGCCAAACCAGCGATTGGCCAACAAGGGTTGGCGACCTCATCGGAGTGTCACCGGCCCTTGACAGATGGCGGCAGATGGCGGCGAACGTAGCAAACGATGGCATAGCAACAGAGGAGGGGAGAAAGGAAGAAGAGTTCCACTTTTTTTATTCTTTTTTTTTTTTTCTGGAACAAAATCGAAGTTTTTTTTTTTGATTCTACTCAAAATTTGTTCTAGATTCTACAAATTTATTATCGAAACAAAAATTTTACCAAACACGATTCGTTCCCAAATTGCTTTCAGGATCAAAAAATCATAATCGAACACTATTTGATGGTTATCAAACAGACACTTAATGTTACGATTAGGGTTTTACACTCACTACGTGATGTTAAATCTGAATCTTAATTGCTCCATGCCTCCTACAATTTCAAAGGTTCGAGATTGACGAATTTGTTAGTACAATCTTACCAAAATGCCAATAAAAGAAATCTCTTCCCATAAAAATCTATTGCAATTAGGCAATGTGGTACGAGCCATTTACATGTTCAGTTACGGCACAAATCAAACTAATAATCTCTTAGAAAACACGTTACCCATTTATCACTTGGCCAACCACTTTGGCAGTGATTGAGATTTACTTGAGTACTAGATCCGTAAAATGCGAAATTTATACGGTGGTAGGTCCCTAGGCAAGCTGCGCACCGCGAGAAAACGTTACCAATTGGCCAAATAGCTTAACGCAAGATATGCGCAAGTGGCATCGTGACAAGGAAGAAATAACATTTTTTTAATGGAATCGGGCATCATTAATTCGACAAGGGGAAGGGGTGATGTTGCGATTTTGTAAAATCCCACTTGACTTGACCATCGTATTTATTAGGATAAAAGTTAAACCGGTGCAATCCAAAAAGCGCCGTCCCTTTCACGTTGAATGGTTCTGGAGCCGATTGATTCGATAACAAGGAAGAAAGATTACGCACGGACCTCGCTTTTTCTCGTTGCGCGACAGAAGTTTGCAGCACAAAGATGACCTTCGACATCTTAAAGCTTTCGATTTGGACTTTTCCGACGCTAATCGGAAGGATTCCCCGCGACGCTCCGATTGCTTCCGCGTTTCCTTTCCCGTCGTTTTCGTACGTGCGGAATGTCGTGAACCGGGCGTCTTTAGCATATCTATCGAGCGATTAAACTACGGGAAAATTCTCGATGCTTAGAATATCGGGTTCAGTCAAAATCATGCGTGATGTTTATTTTAAACGTTCGAGAGAAATAAAAATTGTTATTGAGCCGACCAATGGGTTTCGAAAATGATGGGAAAGAAACGTCAAATGAGACTCCAGTAGGATCCAGTTAAGATCTCTCATTTTGAAGATGGTCAAACAATAATTTTTCTACCGAATACAAACTAGACTCTCCTATGAGAAATCAAACATCTTCATGTATGAGTATAAATAGAGCTATCATTAACGTCAAGACATAAATTACCGAGATTTTTTAATATTTGGGTTAATATTACAAAAAATAATAATCTCAAATTATACCTCCCGTAAAACAAATATCTAGAGCTTTTCCATCTCACTAAAAATCATAAACTTGCTAATTATTACACAAGCATCTCAAACTTTTTCTGTGCTACAAAAATCATGGGATTTTTACTAATACATTAAATGTACTTTGAATGGAATTAAAATAAAAGGTATATATGTTTATTCTGTGACAAAAGAATTTGGGGATATATATATATATATGATGGTGAACATGATTCGGGACTTTTCGTGGTATTTACGCTTAATATTTTGATTTTTTTTCTTAAAAATTCTCGACGGTGTTCTCAAAATTATAATAAAAGAAAAGAAAAAAAAAAAGCAAATTGACTTTCCGAAGGTGGAGAGCGGCGGGCGATAATTACGAGTCCCTTCCTTGCGGGGTCAAAGTGGATCGAGTTTATGCCACGTGGGCCCCATCACCTCCGCTCGTTCGTTGCAACCGATCCAACACTGGTCGCGTCACGGACACGACGACGACGAGATGGAGGCTCCTGATGCCGACACGTGTCGCTTTACGGCGGTACAGCTGGGCGCTTGCCGGCTGGCAGCGTTGTCCGGTTACGTGTGCAAGGCGGGCCCACGCGCTTTGCTGATGACCTGGACCCGTGGGTTAGGCTTGGGCTTACAGATAGATAAATCCCGATTTTTATTTTATTTAATCGAGCATAATAATTTTTTTTTTTTAAAGTAGGTAATTTATTCGCTCTTTTGTCTTTTTGGCCTCCAAGTAGGTATACCATATATATTCGCATTGAAGCTTCCCGGAAAAAAAAAAAAGGGCACTCGATTCTTATATTCCGATGAATAATCATTATTAGATGAGATTGATTATTAAAATTGTTTGCCAGCCCCCCCAAAAAAAGATTATTAAAATTTTCCAATGAGTACTCGTTTTTTTAGCCAAATTTCCAATGAGTACTTTTTTTTTTTAGCGAAATTTCCAATGATTACTCTTTTTTTTGGCCAAATTTCCAGTGAGTAATTCGAAGAGAAAAATAACTGCTTTCTTGTTTTCATGTTTGTGCACCCTTTCTTCCTAAAGCTATTTTGGTAAAAATTCAGGATGTATTTGTTATTGTGAACAATGAATGATTGGGAAAATATTTTCTTAAAAATAATTATAGTATTTCTTTGGCAATTTTGATAAGATACCTTTATTTTGCAAAAAATAAATTCATAAAAACAATCTTTTTTATCTTTTATAGAAATGAATTAACAAAAATTATTTTCATTGTCCATAAAAAAAATTAAATATACATTGTAGTGAATAATGAAAACTTTTTTCTATCAACTAAGTATTTCGAGCAATATGAACAATCATTTTTGAAGAAATATTTTTTTTTCAAATAATTTATTTTTAACAAAACAAACGGACTTTTATACTAGGTTTGCTTGATTGAAAATAGTAGAGACACCAAAACATTTTCTAATAGGCATAGGTTAATAAGCATTTTCTATTTTGTATCGTTATTGTAAATAACTATAGTGTGAATATACGACAATGCTCCCCAATCAGTAATCGTAAAGTAAAATTCTAAGAATGATGGCGTGTGATCACATTATATCTCACACACATATAATATATATATTAATGATTAATGATTTTCCAATTTTTTTCTCTGAAAATTGTTGATGGGAATTTGCGTTTGGGGGAGTAAGCATTCGAAATTTAGCTTTCAAACAACGCATCAGCGCGTCTGGTCTCGACCGTTCACACTGCTGGCAGCGAGTAGCCACTTGCATGACTTTTCCCCTTCCTATTTTTTAGGTTCGGTTCGCGAGAAATAACGTGACCCGAAAAAAAAAAAAGTAAAAAAAAAAAAAAAAAAAAAAGTCGCGAGAAATGGCAATTTGGTAATTAACAAGTATTTTCATTCCCCGGGCGAATTTATTGATAGAAAAAACGGAACAGGATTTACGTGCGGGGGGTTTGACGCGCAATGGGGACGCGGTGCACCAACCTAGCGTGGGGCCCCTTTCCAACGGCGACCCACGGGGGGCGCGTACTCGGCGGGCCCCACCCCCCCGCGGAATTTTTAAAAAAACCCCCCTTCCTTTCGTGCGACGCCGTTTCCGAACGCGTGACGTGATATGAGGGAAAACGACTTTTCGAAAGGAAAGCAAAAAGGGTACAACTAGCCCGAAAGGAAATTTATATATACGTATGTAATAAAATTTTGAAAGAGACGCGGGGATATGATACACCGGAGAAAATTACATGTGCATTGCGATGGTGAGACCGTCATCCGGTTGACATAGTTTGTAATTTGGGATTGAATTGTAGTTTTGTCAAGTTGTAACGTATAGTCAATATAAGTTGTTGTAACGTAAAAATGTCATAACTCCGAATGTGTCATGGTTGTGAATCAATTATTGAACAACTCATTAAAGAAGGAAAGCCCATTTTCATTATTGAAATTGCTTGTCGACAAAACAAAAGTATCAGTAAATAGCATTCACGTGTTTTGTAGACATAATATCTAATATATATAATAGATAAGGAAAACACAATTAGTATAATAATATAATCTCTTTTTTTTTTTGGGTCAACAAATGATGCAATGTCCAAGTGATGTACATAAGATTAGCACAATAACTTCGTGACAATTTTATCTACATGTCTAAGCGCACAATAAACATAATGACAATTAATTTTACGCGTCCGAGCAATAACACTAATCGATATTTCTCGCTTCACATTAAACTAGCTAGACACTAATTTTTAAATGCCTAGTGGGCCTAGCCTAACGTATCGAGTGACATGATTGACTTAATTTAAGTAACGTGCCTGTATAGGTAAAAAGAGAAAAAGAGGGGGATAAATCATTGGAGATTAAGATGCTTTCTTAAGCAAAAAAAAGGGCCAAAAAAAAAACAGCTTTTCTACTCACCTACTCCCCCGCCCCTCGCATGTTCGATGGCTCCCTTTCGTTTGGATTTTACCAAATTAGCAAATGAATATTTGGTGCAAGCTTTAGTTTAGTCGCACTTGTTATATAATAAACATGCTCGCTTATATATATTAATATAATTATATACGGATCCTAATTATTTTAAAATGTCTTTCTAGCAATAATAATCGGTACAAATATTAAATGGAGGGTTTGGCTTTTAAGCCGAGGACGAGCTTCCTTTTCGTTTAAATATTGGGTAAAATTCGCTCCTTTTTTGGGTTTTTTCGCCTTTGGGTTTTGTAACCCATGATGACCTCTGTTTTTTTTATAATTTATTTTTTCAGCCGAATAGGGTCTAATTACCTTTGACCATTGACCGGAACGCTCCAAGGGGTTAGCTGGAGGCCTGACCAGCGGGTCTTATGTATTCCGCTACATCCGTGTGCGAAGGCCTCAATTCGACATTATCTCTAGTCAACGAATTGATAATGTTGTTCCCTTTACCGAAATGTGAATCGTCGAAATTTATAGTGCTATGGCACCATTGATTGATGTCGCAATCGGCATGAGAATGAGAGGAGTTTTCCTTGATGTCATGAACACGATCGAACCAGTTATTTCAAATTTGAAAGATTATGACATTGAAAAAACATAAATGAGAAAATTTAATTATAACTAAAATTAAAGTCACAAAAAACTTAAAATTAATATATATAATAAATTTATTATAAATTAATATTTTGATCACCAAAAACTTTAAATTGTGCATCCAGAATAAATTTATCTTAAATTATTTTTTATACCACAAAAAACCTCATATGGATCCCTCCTTTTATGAAAAACAAATTTGAACTAGTAATCTGTGTGCCCTTCCATGGGTCATGAAAAAATTGAATGAATAATCTCGTGGAATTTCTCTATCATATTTAGAAAATTAAAAACAATCTCTCATTTGCATGAAGAAGTGGTGAATTCTCTTTACTTCATCCAAATCATGAGAGCTCAAATTACAAAATTGTGCGGTAAATGCTGGTTTTCAGCACAGAAGAATAAAGGGAAAAAACCACAAAAAAATCGTAAATTATACATATTGTAACACATTTATCATAATTTTGTTATAATACTAAAAATCTCACTTACGCATAACATGTTTATCCTAAGTTTTTTTTTGTAACATAAAAAAACTCAAATTTATGCCAATGCGACACATATATCTTAACACAAAAAATCTAAATTTTGCGATTTACCCTAAATTTTGATATAAATGTATCGCATAGGTACAGATTTTAAGTTTTTAGTAATTTTGGGATACATGCCTCACGTAAAATACCAATGTGAGATTTTTTGTGTTATACAAGAAAGTGCAGAATGAATATGTCACTGTGGTCATAATTGAATATTTTTGGTCGCTTTTTTCTAAAAAGTGAAAGGACAGCTCCGATCAACGAAGGGAAAAAGCGCGAGGGGGCAATTTCGCAATTGCGCGGATCGTTACTCAGTTGGTAAATTTTTCATTTAAGTCCGAAAGCTATCTGATTTGACAAATGACACCCAAACGGACAGACACGCAGGGGGCGGACTCCAAACCCCTCTGTCCACGTCACCCCCGCTCCCCACCGAAATTATTATTATTATTTTTTTTTTTGTGGGAAAGATAAAGTAAAACGGAAAAGCCAGGAAAGTCCCGTGAACGCGAGCGCACCTCCGGCCGCCGGCGACCGGCCTCGTCGACGGAATCCGGCGGCCACCGGCCCTCCTCATCACATAACCAAAATCCCTAACTGCTTCGATTCCTAAGTGGCGGATTAATCAATCCTCACCAATGATTAGCCCTCCCAAATCATCATTCCACCTCCCCCCAATTAAATAAATGGACCGACCCCCTTTAAAAGGGAAAATAATAAAAGTAGAGAAATTATTGAGAAAAGCCCTCGTTTTTTGCTAATTATAATTCGAAAATACGAAAATCGACGAGGTGGAAATGGGATTCACCGAGAAGGAGAAGGAAGAAAGAATAAAAGCAACCACCACCCCTTCACGAGAGACAAAAGTTCTCCCCGGAAAAAGCGAGAAAAAAAGAAAAGAAAAGAAAAGAAGAAAAATTGGAGAGGGAAATGGGGGAAATTGAAAAAGATAAAAAAGAGAGAGAGAGAAAGTTAGTGAGAGAAAGTTAGTGAGGGAGAATCTGGTGGGCTTTGAGCTGTGATTTAGCTGTCCCTTGACGCATTATTTTCTCGCATCCCCCTTCTTCTCACACACCTCCAAAATCCCTAGAAAAAACCCTCTCTTCCCCATCATTCTCTCTCCTCTCCATACATAACACTCCCTTCTCCTTTCTCTCTCTACTGGTCCTCCTACCCCTCCCGCACTACTCCCCACTTTCTCTCTCTAACCCTCCCCCCAGATCTCGAGAAAGCCCGAGACGGGCGAAACCCACATTCCCCTTTCCCCCTTTCCCCCCTCCGCAGCACCTGCATTTCGCCATTGCTGCCCCTTCAGTCTAGAGAGAGGGAGTGTGAAGGGGAGCTGGTGCGCGGAGAAGGAGGTAAAGGTGGCATTTTTTCGGGTCTCAGATGCCTCACGTGAGATGAAGAAGCAGACCCATCTCTTCCTCGTCTCCTCCTTCCTCCTCCTCCTCCTCGGCGCCTCCTGCTCCGCTGCGGAGCACCTCCGCCTGAGCTCCAACCATGGCGGCGGCGGCGGCGGCGGCGGGGGCCTCCTCAGCGACGCCGAGGCCATGTACATCAAGCAGCGACAGCTGCTGTACTACCGGGACGAGTTCGGGGACCGCGGGGAGAACGTCAGCGTCGACCCGTCGCTCAAGTTCGAGAACCCACGGATCCGGAGCGCCTACATAGCCCTCCAGGCGTGGAAGGAGGCCATCCTGTCGGACCCCAAGAACTACACCGCCGACTGGGTCGGATCTGACGTGTGCAACTACACGGGCGTGTACTGCGCGCGCGCCATCGACGACCCCAAGATCCGCACCGTCGCCGGCGTCGACCTCAACCACGGCGACATCGCCGGGTACCTCCCGGAGGAGCTCGGCCTCCTCGCCGACCTGGCATTGTTCCACATCAACTCCAACCGCTTCTGCGGCACGGTGCCCCACAAGTTCGACCGCCTGAAGCTGCTCTTCGAGCTGGATCTGAGCAACAACCGCTTCGCCGGCAAGTTCCCCGCGGTGGTCCTGAGGCTGCCGTCGCTCAAGTTCCTGGATCTGCGGTTCAACGAGTTCGAAGGCACCGTCCCCAAGGAGCTCTTCGACAAGGACCTGGACGCCATCTTCATCAACGACAACCGCTTCCGCTTCGAGCTCCCCGACAATTTCGGCAACTCCCCCGTCTCCGTCATCGTCCTCGCCAACAACAAGTTCCACGGCTGCGTCCCCTCCAGCCTTGTCAACATGTCCAACCTCAACGAGATCATCTTCATGAACAATGGGCTCAGGTCCTGCCTGCCCACCCAGGTCGGCAAGCTCAAGAACGTGACGGTCTTCGACTTCAGCTACAACGAGCTGTTGGGCCCGCTGCCGGACGGCGTCGCGAAAATGGTGAGCTTGGAGCAGCTCAATGTGGCCCACAACCTGCTGTCCGGCAAGATTCCGGCCGGCATCTGCTCCTTGCCCCGGTTGGAGAACTTCACTTACTCGTACAATTTCTTCACTGGCGAGCCGCCGTCGTGCTTGAGGCTGCCGGACTTCGACGATCGGAGGAACTGCCTGCCGAATCGGCCGTTGCAGAGGTCGCCGGCGCAATGTAAGTCGTTCCTGTCCAAGCCTGTGGATTGTGGCTCCTTCCGGTGCGCTCCTTTCGTGCCTTCTCTGCCGCCGCCTCCTCCGCCGTCGCCTCCGGTGGTCATCTCAAGGCCCCCGCCCCCACCACCCCCTGTGCATTCTCCTCCGCCGCCGCCGCCACCAGTCCACTCACCTCCGCCACCGCCCCCACCAGTTTTCTCGCCTCCGCCACCGCCGCCATCCCCGCCGCCGCCGGTTCACTCACCTCCCCCACCTCCACCTCCACCTCCACCGCCCCCGCCACCAGTTTACTCACCTCCCCCGCCGCCTCCACCGCCGCCACCTCCTCCACCTGTTTACTCTCCCCCCCTCCTCCGCCATCTCCCCCGCCGCCTTCTCCACCGCCGCCGTCACCTCCGCCACCCGTTTACTTGCCTCCACCTCCTCCACCTCCTCCGCCTCCTTCACCATCACCCCCTCCGCCAATTTACTGTCCCAGGCCACCACCTCCTCCACCGCCAAGCTCGCCTCCGCCGCCAGCTCCAGTATACTCACCCCCGCCACCGCCCTCGCCCACTCCTTACTACTATAGTTCGCCTCCACCGCCGCCTCCTCCACACCATTCACCACCACCTCCGCCCCACTCACCACCACCACCTCCACATTCACCTCCTCCGCCATTCTATCCTCATCCTTCCCCACCTCCTCCATCACCATCACCACCACCACCTGTCCATTCTCCTCCACCGCCGTCGCCACCACCTTGTATAGAGCCTCCACCGCCACCTCCGCCTCCATGTGTTGAATATTCACCCCCTCCACCCTCACCCTCGCCACCACCGCCGATCCATCACTTGCCGCCACCATCTCCCTCACCACCACCTCCACCAGTCTATAAATCACCACCGCCGCCACCACCCCCCACAGTATATCCGTCCCCACCTCCACCCGCCATGGTATATCCGTCCCCACCTCCACCCCCGCCAGTTCATCACCATTCACCCCCACCGCCAATCCCGTGCGAGACCCCGCCCCCATCTCCCTCGCCGCCACCTCCGGCACCAGCATACGAAGGGCCTCTGCCGCCGGTCGTCGGAGTTTCATACGCCTCGCCTCCTCCACCACCCTTCTATTGATTCTTTTGAGAATTTTCCTCCTCTAACCTCGCCCCTCACTTAAGAATTAAAAATTCGAGTCAGTCCTGTGTGTGTCACTATTTCTTTCGTGCTCTCGACATCTCTTTCCTCTTGTCACCGGGCGCTTCCTTCCAGTCCGAAACCCTTCTCTCTCTCGCTCTATCTGGGCAATTCTCGTCGCTCGCTGGAGACGAGAAAAAAAAAAAGGGATCTTGTGCAGTTTTAGATTGTGATTTTTCCCCCCGTAAGATGGTCTTTTGCTGAAGACGACACAAAGGGAAAGAGGCGAAGGGAACAAGAGAGACGAAGAGAGAGTGAGGTAAGAGGAGATGGTCTCTTCTACTCCATATTTATTTGCAATTGTTATGCATAATCTCGAGATGTCAAATAAAAGTTCCAGAGAAAAAAAGAGTAGGTTGCAGAGAAAGTGTATGTATAGGGATGTTGATGAATTTGGAGATCGATTTAATCGGGGGGTCCTTTTACTCAGAATCCAGGGGGCTGCTGTGCTAGTGCAGCTTGCTGTTTGTGGGGGGTTATTGTTGTTCATCTCATTTTATAATCATACTTTTGTTCATTTTTCTTTTCCTTTCTTTTTCTTCGATTCTTACAGTATAATCATGATGAACATTTTTACTTGTATCGATGATGATGATGATTTCAGAATGATCATTCCTTTCCATTCCAGATTGGCTTCTCCTCTTTCTCGCTCTGTATGTGTATACATGTATTCTTCGTGCCTACCACGATCTGTTCTGTGAATTGCTGGTGACTTTGGGGTGAATTCACCTCCTTTCTTGAAAGATCTAGGGAAGGATATGGTGATGTTCAGCTTCTTTAAACACTCGTGGAAAACCAACCCTCTTTTTCAGACAGGACCTGTTCTGATGGAGAAGAACAGGAGCAAGTCGGTGGAAAATTAGGATCTTTTTCCACGACACATTCTGCTTTATTATTTGCCTTCAATGGCGGATTAGTGACCACATCTTCTTTTCCTCCTTTCCGGTTCCTATTCAAATTTTGGGCACCTCCCAAAAGCGATCTTGGTGGGGGCCTTGAATTGGCCCTCCTTTTCTCGAGTTCCCGTCCCTTGATTGGCGCAACATCTTCCAGCGTTTCGGAGTCATTATCGGAAATAAACTAGTGACATTGGGATCGACATCATGTGCGCCCTCTTAATGCCAGGTTTCGAAATTCCTGAAGACCGGAACCTGTTCCTTCACGCTCACACTTTTCCCCCCCATTGAAATGTGTAATGTCGATCCTCCTTTTGATCTTGCCTAATACCCTTTTGACCTTTCCCCATTTCAAGATGTCCAAAAAAGACCAAAAGGAATAAAGAAATCCCAAAAAATCTCGAGCCATCAAGGAAGCTGTGCAGACGACCCCGCTTTTGCATCTGATGTTCTGCATCATCTAGGATATCCCCAGTCGGCCTTTCCCTTTTGACCAGCGTCTCAGTTCTTGCGCAACCTTTCTGAAAAAGAAGTTTCAAGCACGCAGCTTTAAGCTTTTCCTCACGATTTTACTCTCCCTCGAGATACAAAAAAGCTACACAAATGAATTGTGTTGCTGTGATGATTTGGGGTTATGGGAATTGAGAGAGAGGTTCAATTTTTTAACTTTATTCACTTCGATAGTGGGGGACAATAATGGGGACTCGGATACGATCCCACCAACCGTAATCAATGATGCCTCCCCATCGTTTTCACCTGAGTTGCCACAAACTCCATTTTCAAAAATCTCAGCATGGACTCCAGATCAAGTCGCTGTGCGGAAACCAAAAAATTCAATCGGTTTCCTCCTCCTTTTCGGCACCCTACTCGCTAAAACAACGCTCGTTTTCGTACCATCCACTAATGTAAAAACGACCCGTTCCTCATTCGGCACCCGGCACGACCCACTTCGGAGAAAGCGATCGCCACTCCTCAGAGCTCGCGAGTCCCGCCGGGCATGATGGCCAGCTGAGCATGGATCCAAAATGGACTGTCTCGGTAACAATGCCTAACCGTGTTTATTCAATTTGGCTAATTGAGCACCAACGGAATGAAAATCAACGGGTAAAGGACTGTGCTCTGCCCCAATCGATTGTCCTACCAAAAAATTGTCCTGAAATTCGAATCTGTATTTGGCAACATCACCGATTACATTTCCTGCGAGATGGACAACCCCATGTGAGCGAGGGTGTGGCATCTGTTTCTGTGCAAGTCCCTTTCTTTGCCTAGAATCTCATCTCAAGAAACCAGAGCTCGGAAGGGGGAAAAAGCTGTAATTCTAGAGAGCGATATCTATCCACCGCACGTACCGATTTGCCCACAAAGCGCTAAAACGGGGAAAAATAGAGAATTTTCTCCGGCTCGCATGTGATGAAGGGAAGGACCATACGGCATCGTTGTCCATGCCACTGCCTATCCCGCACGCTCATTTGGGTAATTTGCGGCATGATTTCAGGAGCGATTTCTCCCTGCCATTCTTTTACTTTTCCCTCCTCATCTCTTCCTTCCACAAGGAAGAATCGATCAACAAGATCGTGGCCACACATTCTAAGGCTTCCAGCTCAAAATTGATCAAATATTCCTGAAGAAGTCATCCAGAATCTTGTGACTAGTAAACGGTGGCAGGCGATGACTCAATATGTTCACTTTACTTTGTTAGAGAAAGTGCACATAATGTGTCGGAGATGAAGAAAGAAGCGGTCATGGACTGCACAAATTGTGCCGACCACGTCTCGGTTTCTTTCACAACTTAACTTAGAAAAATGGGGAGGAGCCGGCTAAGGGGATAGACGCAGGACAAATCGTGGCCATAATCTAAGTGCACTAAAAGCTAAGGGAACACATGAGCTTAGATTGCTGATGTGAAGATTAAAAAGAACAAGACAACCGCCGACGACGACACCCGCCACTAATTTAACCCCTTCGAACTTCACTCGCGAAGTACACACAATGTATGACCTCGCACTTTGTCGCGTTCTCCCCACCTCTGTGTCCAAGAGAAGCAGCGGCAGGCGCCGGTGTCCCCACCAGGAAGAGATGGGTGACGAAACAGGGGATGGACCATCTTCAAGATAGTACCCCCACATGGGTTGTTAGGGCTTTATACATCACGGTGCTGATGCATGTCTGTATGTGCATCTCCCTCGATGATGCTGAGCAAATCTAGGTCGACCTGCTCAATCCCATCTCATTTCCCTCTCTCTGCCATTTTAATTAAGGGGGGACTCCTGCGGGACAGGCTGTGGATTAGGTCGAGTAGATTAATGGCAACCATCGCCACGCCCTCGCGACGACGCCCCCCCCCCCCCCCCCCCCCCCCCCCCCCCCCCCCGCCCCTGCTCGTCGGGCCCATTGGCCACATGATAGTTCGAGCTCCGAGAGCAATAAATTAAGGCGAGGGGCATCTTTCGCCCGAACCCAACTCCCCCGACCCACCTCTTGAGCCGTATTCATAATCTTCTGCATCAGTTGTTAGGATTCAGCTAACAAACGGGGCCTACAACTTTGCCTGGATTTCTATGGGGACGTGTTTAACCGAGTGCCGTCGAGGCACTCATTGAATGAGTTCAAAAGGCTTAGTGTAAAAAAAAAGGGAAGCTAATGTGCCGTAACAGGGAGTGCGTCCGCACGAGATTCGGAAGGTGAGAGGCCATGATCCAAGTCCGTAATTATTTGCATGAGACGGACGGCAGAGAAGGTCCCGCACATTGATTTGATTTCGGTGTTTTGTGACGGGCGACGGCTTTAAATGCAGCGTCCTTAAGTGGGATGACTTTAAATTCGGCCTGCAGGCTTAAAGTTCTTGCGGACCCCTAATATATTCCCCCCCGGCAACTACTTGCGAATGTGTTCGATTTCGTTGGCGCGAGTTTGAATCGTGGTGGTGTCTATGCGTTGTCTTCGAGCCGCTTCAAGAGCACGAACCAGTGCACTTCGATCATTACTCGGGTTGTCACAGTCGCGCCCAGCGAGATCACTCGAGCCCTGAAAAGACCCTACGAAGCTCTGTCGGCGAAAAATGTAGTAGTAATCGACAGTTGTGTTCATAACACTCCCTAATCGTGACGGTTCAGTGAACTTTCCAAGTTGGGGAGAAGGCGATGGACAAAATGAAACTTAGATGGTAGTCATGCATGCATCGTTGTGATTAGTGGGCTTCTCCCCGAACACAGTCCTTGAAATTGGGCCACACAAACGAGAAGGACTTTCAAGGCCAGCCAGCCTCCCTTTCAAAGTCGGTAATCTAATCCGTAGCAGAAATCAGGTGTTAGTGATCTTCATTCTGATCTTCTTGTAAAGCCGAATCCTTCAGATAAGCCCCTTTTCGAAGCCAATCAGCATAGAAAAGAGTTCGGGAAGGACGAGAAGTTGCGAACCGGGCGACGGAGCACCGTGAAGTGTGGCCTCCAAATTGGCTAGAGAAACAAAAAAGGCTGGATGTTGTTCTCTGTTCGACCGAGGTTAAGTAGGCTCAAAAAGGACTGGACAAAAATGGGCTCGAAAGATCGACAGGCTTCGCCATGTAAGGCTTGTGTCACTTTGACACGGCTAGAGACGATCCGTTCTCGATGCAAAGGCAATTGGGTGCTGGGCTTTACATGCAGATCTCAACATCAGGGTCAGGCAATGTCATTGAATGAGAGCTACAAGAGCGCTTGTGCATTGTGCAGAAGAAGCCCCGCAGCAAATGCAGTAAATTAGTAAAAGTGGGCGAATAAAGTTCTTATCTTTCAGTGAAAGTAAGTAGCTGGGAGGACCGGATCAGTGAACAAAGCTGTACTCCTCGTGGATTCCCTCGTTGCCGACAGAACAAGATAGTAACTTTACCCCGGCGGTTAAAAAACCAATCCCCTCACCCGCAAAATCAGAGGCTAATAATTGATTAGCGCGTTGCTTTTCAACCAAAAAAAGGTGCACAATCCGCAATCAGCTCTAATCTAATCAGACCGCATGATATGCTCTCCTCTATTTGCAGTACAGCAATAATGCAGAAACCAGAAACTAATGGCGACCATGTGCATCCCACATGAACCCAACATGGACGAGGCAAGAAGACTCGAGCTTTTCGACGGACATTTAACTAATCCCCAACTTACCATACGAAAAGTACCCACATTAATTTGTCTCTTCTTCTTAACTTTTCTTGTTGACAAAGACACGTTGTCATAGAGATTCCTGGGAACTAAGGATGTTCAGAGACAGAGAATCAGCCTTAGTGCAGTTCTTGATGGACGGCTTCGGGTGTCTTTTTATTCCCTGTAAAATAGCATGTGAAAGAGTTATCCACGCAAAGTGTGCTTCAACTGTGCAATTGCTTTTGCTCAGCCAAAAGCGAAAGCGAACGTATATAAAATTATCTCCTCAACTTGAGTGGAGGTTCTTTTTCTCAGGGGACTTTTCTTCCTTTGCTTTTGATTCATGAATCATTAGATCTCCATATATTCGGTTTCATTTTTGTTGGGTCTACTTATTTTATCAGGTTGCAACTAAATCTAGTTCCATAACTCAATGAACGTCGAAAAAAGGTTATCAATCCAGCAGGTTTGCGAGTAGATGTGCTGCCCTTTTTTCCCCATAGACGAAGTCTACTACGGATTTGACCAAATGGGAAAAGTTTTTCAAGGCTTGTAAATCATCCATGCTTGAACACAAACTACTAAGCCACAGATCGCAGATAACGGTGCTGTCGAGGGTCAAACTTGATTCATTTCGACTAAAAGGAGATTTCTTTATGTCGCATGGATGCTACTTAGTGGATTTATTGGAATGATCAGGAAACTGGAGTCATGGATGTGATGGAAAGCGTGCACATTTGCCACCCAGGAGTTCACCTTGAATGCTATAATAGCCGTATCGTAAAGCACTATCGTATGTGCTTTGCTTGTCGTCCTTTTCTACCATATATAAAGCAGCAGATTGAGTGACGCCAAAGCAAACAGTCATCTTCTGTTTCGGTGAAGATCGGAAGTATTCTTATGTTCTCTCAAGATCGCATTTCGCAAAAGGATAATCTCACTCGACACTGCATGTCATCTTTTTGAGAGCTACGACCTCATGTCAACACCAAGAAAAGGAAAAACGAAAGCAAAAAGACAGAATGCGTACGGCGGGAAAAAGAAGAAGCTAATGAAAGCACCCAAAAGTCTCTCTCTCTCTCTCTCATATGTCAACCGTTCAACCACGATTGAGGGGGGACTTTGGACTATGCTGTCTTTTTACAAATAGCAAAAGCAGAAACATGAGATTTGCCACTCTGTTTTTGTCCTGGATATATCCGAGGCGAGTGTGGGCTTCTTGAACAGGATCTTTCTAATTCTTTACGAAATTGTCTTGAACCATCAGGTACTATCCAATTTCTTCAAGACCCAAGTGTTTTTTCTTTTCAATCTGTTCGCATTGGATGAGAATAGCTCGTCTTCGCTGCTTTGCTCAACTGCTTTCTTTTTCTTTTGTTCCCAGTTAGAAGTCTCTGTTCTGTAATCCCCCCAAATGATTTAAATGGTGACATTGCATTGTCTCTGGGTATTTTGTTTTAAAGAGTTCAATGGCGAGAACTGATATGGAAGTATGAAGTGTTGCATTGTGGATTTGGAGGTACAAGATCTTTTGCGAATTGCTGTTATACCGAACAAAGGGAAAAGTTGGGGGATTTATTCTTTAAGCAAATCCCTTTATCAAAGTTCCTGCCTTGCATTCTACGTCTCTCTCTCCTCTTTTTGGTCCTCCCAAATTTAGAAGTTGCTTCCATTTTGAAAAAACGCCTGCATATCCTTGCATTTTGGGTGCAGACACTAAAACCTTATATGTAATGTCTCAATAGCTTGCCCGCCCAGGGAAAGAGGGTGCAAAAAGTCGAGATGCTCTCTGGATATTAGTGTCAAAGTCACAATGGTTAAGTCTCTTCTCCCTAGGCAAAGTGCAGAGGACTATGTATGTGTTGGCTAGTTTGGGTGGATAATTCAGGAACTTTGGTTCATTCCAACAACTCAAGTTGGGAAGGAAGGTTATCAATTGTTTATCTTTCCGGGGGTGCAAAGTATGGTTTATCTTCCTTAGAAGAGAGCTAGGCAATGCAACGATTTTGCGACAATCTTTAAGCCCTTTAGGACTGAGGTGAATCACAAAAGAACTACCTGCAGCCTAGGCATGACCATGTTGTGGACTCTTCTTGCATACTGTTTCTTTTTATCACCCTTGTTAAACAATCCTAACCTGCTTGAACTGCAGATGCTGAGATTTTAGTGGGTATGCAATGCTATGGATGTTCGTCGCTTTAGTGAAGGAGATATGGATAGCAGTGCAAGTAGAAGCAGTGGCAACGAGAGGGAGAATGCCATCTTGAATTCCAAGGCTGAGTCTTGTTGTGGCCAGTTCCGAAATGGCTCTAACCCTTGGATGGCCAGATATTTGTATGCTTTGATGTTTCTAGTTTGTAATCTACTGGCTTGGGTTTCTCGGGATTATGGCTACGGTGCCCTCAAAGAGATGGAGAGTAAGATTTTTATGGTTGTCATTGATTTGTATGTTCTTTGTATTTCTATGATTAGCACTAGTACATGCACCAGATGGAGCACATCCATGGACACAGGGCTACTATTTTTTTAGAAAAGGAAATAGTTGCCCTGTACAGTCTCAAACTTGCAGGTCCCTTTACATGAAACCTCCCAAACGAATGTAAAAAGTTTGGCACTATTAGTTGCCTTTTAATGATAGTAGTTTCGCTCTGTTAGCTCCCAGGGGATGTGAGTTGCGTTCTCCAACACTCTTCCTTTTCCTTCTCTTTCGTTCTTCATTTTGCTTTTTGATTTTAAATTCATGGATTCTTTGAGAAAATTTGTGAAGTGTATCCTCTCACTTTAGATGATCTTTTATCAGGGAAGTATTGTTTGTCGGGCCTATAGCTCACTTACAGCCATATCTGCTAGATAAATAATTGAGGAAAGGTGCTCAAAGAGGCTTTGACCATTGCAGGATTAGAAGGATGCCACGGTGCACAAGATTGTTTGGGCACAGAAGGAGTCTTGCGGGTCAGCTTGGGATGCTTCATATCCTTTCCACTTGAGCGCATCATTTGTTGGCTTTCATACTAGGATTATGCCTACAGTTTCATGTTGCTCTTCTTCCTATTTATTGTGTGTATCTTCCAGCTTTGTTTGCATGGATTGCTTCAGCCTTAATCCTGCAATAGACCTTCTACTTAATAATGTTTCTATCAACTGTCTGCACATCAAAGTTGCAAGAGCCTAGAAATGCATGGCATTCCGGGTGGTGGTCAGTCAAGACTGTCCTCTTGATTACCTTGATTATTGTCCCCTTTCTGGTTCCTTCAGCCTTTATCAGGATCTATGGTGATTCTCTTTGTATATCTCTCTTTTAAATAAGCTCTAGGGTGGCTCCAATTTATGGCATCCTGGGTGGTGACACAGTTCCTCTGATTTGACAGGAGAAGTCGCACATTTTGGTGCCGGGTATTGTTCATTATTGGGTTACTATGATCTCTACATCATACTAGAACAACAGAGCTAAAGCCAAAAACTGGGGGAATTTTCTCATTGATTTCTGACATGATTTTCAGGGTTTTTCTTCTCGTTCAGCTTGTAAGTATAATCAGTTTCATCATGTGGCTGGATGATTGCTGTCGGTCTGATAAATATGCGGAGAAGTGGTAAGAGTGTCCGATTCATCCCTGCATTTGGGCAATTCATTCTTCTGCATCATTACTTCTGCGTCTGACGAAATTTTCATCTGATACTATTCCTGCTCGCATTGCATCAAGTGAAAACCTTTTACCAAACATCCTAGATGACGCAAAACTCACTTCTAGTGTCGTTCATAGCTTTACTAATCATAAAATTATTATTACAGCCTGAGTATATAGGCAGCTAAATTATTTCCGTAATCTAGGGCATAGGCAGCATGAGCAAAAGTGCTCAGCTTCTTGGTTCATTCAAGAATTTTATGGTAATTTCCCAAAGGATGTCTATGCATTTAACTAATGTGTATGTCAAGAATATATCTATTGTGTAATTCAAGGGCCCAATGGAGTAGTGAAGTGTCGCTACCAATTTATTCTAAGAAAGCTCTCTTGCAGCTACATCCAGAAGATATTACTTGCAGCTACTGCATATGTTGTTTGCATTGGGGGGATCATCTTAATGTACATCTGGTATGCACCGGACACATCCTGTCTACTTAACATTTTCTTCATCACTTGGACTCTTGTGCTACTGCAACTCATGACCAGCGTCTCTCTGCACCCTAAAGTAAGTTCTTATCCATTCCAAATCCACCAGTAATAGTCATATTAAGACAGATAATTAGTTAATTTTGGTTGTAAAATAGGTCAACGCCGGCTTCTTGATTCCTGGTCTCATGGGACTCTATGTTGTGTTTATCTGCTGGTGTGCCATTCGGAGGTAATATTCTTATGTCTTTGCTGCTGTGTGAAATTGCCTTTGGACAACAGCCATACTATGTTGTTTACTTTTAGATTTTTCCCAAAAGTACAATTTTGTGTGACAAGAACTGTAGCTTACCACGAGACTCAACCTCATTGGCAAATCCACTTAAATAATTACTCTGTGCAACTTCAGTCTGGAATGACCTTGGTTGAGGTTTCTCACGAACTCCTATAAATAGGCAATAGCACAAAATTTTCCATTTCAAGTGATTGATCTTTTTGCATGGAGAAAGTTTCCAAGCTTTTAGTTCGAGGTTGAGTCATTAGACTGTGCAAGGTAGATGGATTTACTTGAATGGAGCATCTAGATAAGCTAACTCCAAAATAGACTGAAGAGTTCTATTTAATCTATTTAAGTTACAAATCAATTAGTGTGATATTTACATTTCTCCTAACTGTTCTGCATTCCAGTGAACCGGCAGGAGAAAGTTGCAACAGGAAAGCTGAAGCTTCCCACAGTACTGACTGGCTCACAATCATAGTAATACCCGGATTCTTGGCATTTCTCCATTTTTGCATTTAATTAGCCGACAACATCCTTAAGAAACACTGGGGCTAAATCTAACTGGTTACTTGCTACCTGGAAAAGGTTCATCACAAATGTTACGGACTCCAACAAACTTGGAGCTGGGTACCTTTCCCAGTTTATTGGGATCGCCTGTGCTTCTTTCTTAGCATGCTTATTACAGTCTCAATACACGACTGAGTTTTTTAGCTAATTTAGCTTTCTAGAAGTTCATAGAATGGATTGATCTAATGGGGCCTCTGTAGCTTTTGTTGTGTATAGGCTTAGTAGTTACATGATTTGGGCCAAATGTTGCTGAGAAAAGCTAATAGCAGGAGTAGGAAATCTACAGAGATCGAGTTCACTGATCATATGCACTTTGGCAGCATGATTAAGTTACCTATGATTCAATCCTTTGACTCTGAAATATTGTGTATCCTACCATATTGTAGCTTGTGTTTCCTAACTTATATTTTGTAGTCTAGAGTGATGGGATGACTATGCTTACTATCTTTTATGTACTACAGAGCTTCATTGTAGCGATGCTTGCCATTGTCATTGCTACCTTTTCAACTGGAATCGACTCCCAATGCTTTCAGGTTTGTGCTTCAATTAGCAGAAACATTTTCATGACTAGAATATTCAACAAAATAACTTTTTAAGTAACTGCAGTTCGTGAAGACTCAAGAGAGAGCTGCCAGTGACGTCCCATATGGCTATGGCTTCTTCCATTTTGTTTTCGCCACAGGAGCGATGTACTTTGGAATGCTGTTTATTGGCTGGAACACTCACTACCCAATGAAGAAGTAACATGACTTGCTGTGTTCTAGAGATTGATATTGCTTTTCGTATTACAGAAACTTAAATTTTTGTGCACTGAAGTTTCAAAGAGCTGTTTTAGTATATACTACATGATTTTTTCAGGGGAAAAACAGTTTTGATAGGCAAAAGCACTTACCCAAATCAAGCATGATACCTGGTCTTTGAAATGCTCGTAAAAGCCCAAGTTCTTTTGAAGACTGAATTAGTTGAGCAATTTCATGTACGTCAGAATAAAGTGAATGTTTTTCTCCGCTCATTCTTATGCAGGTGGACCATTGACGTGGGATGGACGAGCACTTGGGTCAAAATCGTCAACGAGTGGGTCGCAGTCTGCGTTTTCAGTATGTGCTCGATAGAGAAAGCTCCTTCCTATTTGTGATAGTTATTGTTGTGCTAAGTTGCTAATGCCAGCATAATCAGAAAAGCTCCTTTATAGTCCTGATTTCACGAAAGAAATAGCGCGAATGAGTAGTGATGGAAAGTGATTGTCCTTGGTGCAGTATGGATGCTCGTAGCACCAGTTGTGTGGAAGTGCAGGCAAGATGGTGGAGCCACATGAGCAGTTTTGGAAGTTCTAAAGCTGCAGTTACATATAAGTAATGCATGGCGTCATCCAACTTGTGCAGATGCAATAGTATATTGATCCCTCGAGCACCCCGCCAGATAATTCGGTGGATAGAGTAGGAAGCAGTTGAGCGGTTCTGGCCCAGGATGAAAGAGTTTGACGACGCGAAACGCCTCCTGGCTTTCAGTTTTGCCGATGTCATAGCTAGGAAGCCAACTACGTTGGTTAAATTAGTGCTGAACCTTTCTGCTGTTTCGGCTTTAGCAAGAAAAGAAAGGATGCATAGTATGCCGCATCACGATTCACACCCGTGATTCATTCATGATGATGTAGATTGCATTCATGGGTTCGCATTCGGAAGTCCTTCATGATAGAGACATACAAGATCGCCAAGGAAATTATTCGAACAATTGTTAAGCTCGCGAAGAGATTCTGGGTGGTTTTGATTCTTGTTAGCGTTCTACTATTGCGTTCATGCTAAAAATGCTATTCTTTTGAATCCTCTCTCTCTCTCTTCCAGATTCTCAGTGCTTTTTCAGGTTAGGGGAGCAGTAATACTTAGGTGACAGAACTACACTAGACAGTATGGTTACAAAACTCATCATTCAATAATATCAACATATACACACCCCACAATACATCATTACAAGCTTTGTTTCACGAACGTTATCCGACAGAACGTAGTGATTGACATGCGACAATCTCAAAACTAAAACAAAAAAGAAAGAATTTTACAATAGAAGCAATCGAGTTGGACCATCAAATGCCTAATGAGAATCTACAAACAGATTTAACACCGTTGCTGCATAAACAAAAAAAGAAAAAACTTGGATCAAGGAGGAGCCGTCTCAAGGCCACGTGATTTCGGCTGGAGTTCAAGTGATTTCTTGATCTACTAATCCAAGGTGTTGACGGCTACCCCAAAATAATGGATGCAAATGAATCTCTCTCTAGCTGCCTCTCTATTAATATAAGAAACCAAAACTTTCAACGGGACAAGATGAAGAGGAGCAACAAGGAGATGCACAAGTGAAGTCAGAGAGCTTTGCTCTTTGCATCTAGCCAAAAGGGTTTCCTCCGACTGGTGCCGAAGAATTTGGTGTATGAGGGGCTGGAAAACCGGCAGTTCCAAACTGATTCGTATTCAAGGGGCCATACGAAGCTCCCTCCATGCCAAATCCCCCTACTCCTTGATACCTAACAAAAGCAAAGCAGTGAGTGGAAGCTACTCATAGCCCAATAAAGGCAGGCCATTAAAACACTTCCGGAAATTTTCCCACGTATTCCTTGCTTTAGGGGGACAAAGCATCATGAAACAATATTTCGCACTTGACAAAGTGGGATTAAACCAACCATGAACACCAAAGGTGTCCTACAAGATACGTGCTTCTTGAGAGCCTAAACAGTGACATTAGCTTGAACGCACATGAATAAACAAGCTCACACTATTTTCGATGTTACAATATCGCCAGTTCTAAGTGAATGGGCAGAGCATGACAGAAATAACATGCAAAGCACATGAATCATTTTGGTCAGCACCCTGAACATGCGTGCACGCGCACATCTCAGCCAAGTAAACAGCATCTGATGAAAACAATAATCAGCGATAGTCACCTGGAAGGAGGCATGTTACCATGCATTTGCTGTCCCATGTAGGCACCTGAAGATTCACACAAAGAATCAGCAGACAGAAAATACAGACCATAACTTTTTCTTTGTCTTGTCTTTTATTGTCATTAATCTATTTACACCAGCGGGGTTGCTTTCATCACTTACTTGGAGGCAATGCTGATGCGTGAGCTTGTGGCTGCAGAGATGCTGCTGATGCATAAGTGCCTTGAGGGGGTATCCACGATGGCGTGGGAGTACCAAGACCGGAAGCATGCATGAGACTGGAAGAGGGTGGGACATTTGGTAAAGCACCCTGCAATGATGCCATGGAGGGAAACTGCATAGAAAGGGACAAGAAAAAGAAAAAGTTATTAAAAAAATAAAAACAACTAATGCTTTGCAATATACCTCGACTATAATTCAAGGGATTCAAAAAGTGTAGTCAGGCACTAATAGTGATAACCAGCTACATGTGAATCTACTTACCCTTCTTCTTCATCAACAACATCCAGGGGCAATAATGCCTCTCTTTTCTCTCTTCCCTCAAAACAAGCCCCCTCAACCCCAAACCACCAAAAATACAATAATGCTAATAAATAGTGACGAAAGAAAAACAAAGTAGCCTAAAACCCTAATCCATCCAAGTTGTTATGTTTTCAAGTTCATGAGTCTGCACTATGCAAGCATACTTCTATTTACAATTTCATACCCTACTTTCCCCTGATATTGAATAGGAAGACAGCACAAATAAAATTCAGAAGTAATGACCATGAATTTCAACCAGGGCACTAATACATGTTCTATTTTATGACATCACCATTCCTTGACATTCACTTAGCACATCAGTTAAAGACTGAGCTGTAAATTGGATGTTTCACATACCATTGGAGTCTGAACTTGAGAAGGTTCACTTGTATCAAATGGGTTCACTGATTTTGATTGCTGTGGCAAAGGTTGCATTGTTTGCTGTGGCAAAGGTTGCATTGTCTGCAACAGTAAAGTATATATTTTGAAATATGTTAATAAGAAAAAACGGAAATGGCATTAAAAGCTAGAAGGCATATCCAAATATTTTGATACCATGACAGGGTTATATTGCATATATCCCATGGCAAAATGTGGACGATTTTGCCACCCCATAACTGGTGCTGGATAGGATGGATAAGTTGCAGTGAAAAGATCCTATAAATAACTCCGTATTAGTTGTGAGAAAATAAATCATGAGAAGACTTGGCAAAGTAATGCCAAAAACACTTGTAGGCAGAATTACCATAGGCAACTCTTTTCTTGAACTTGATTTTACATCAGCAGAGACATTTTGGAAAACCACAGCAGAAGTGACCTGTTCAGGAGGTTTTGATGCATGAAGTGCTTGAGATGAAACCATGCTAAAAGGTCCTTGTACATTTGCAGGAGGTGACGCATTCCAGGACTATGAAAAAGATTAGAAGACAAACAGGTTATGTGGTGCATTAGAGAACAACATTAATATTCATACAGATAGCATAGCCAACCTGATTGCCAGATGTTCCATGAATGTGCATTGAGGATGGTTGAGTGGTCTGCATACCAGCTGCTGGGAACAGGGTAGGTTGCCGAGGTGGAGTACTGAAAGCAGGACCACCACTTACAGCAGAAGTTGATACCAATCCTGGGGCACTCACTGAAGAACCTCGAGGGAATGTTGACAAACCACCTGCTGGCACAACTGTGGAAGCACCGGCAGTCAAGGGCAACGCAGGAGTGTTAAATACAGGTGCAGCCATTGAATTACCAACCAGTGGTAACACTGCTGAGCTGCCTCCAGGTGCAACGAATGCCCCCCCTAACCCAGGGCCTCCTGATTGTTGACCAGGTGCAGGAGCTGGAGTAGTCAACTGAGATATGACAGAATCCAGGGGACTTGCGTTTGGAGGCTGGGATACTATTGTGGCAGGTGCGACATCAAAAGAGGCCCAATTATCCTGACTGGTAGAAGTCATCGGTGTAGAAATGGCTTGACTCATGGTAGGTGGATGTGGCTGTGTGGTGGCTGTAGTAGGAGGTTCAGGATCAGCATCAAAATCAATTAAGCTAACTGCTTTCTCAGGTTTAACTTCTGCAACATTCCCGTTTGTTGAACCCAAGCTACTGGAAGATACAGTCCTCTGCAATCAGACAAGACAATGACTTTTTTCTTTTGCAATGAAGACGAGATAATGAAGGCATATTACATTTAAGACATTCTTATCCAGTATCCCAGAAAGGAAAGGGGAAAAAAACAAAACCATCTGGTTTCTCTAGAAGTTTGCATCTAAATTGATCATGCAGTGCATTTTAGGACCAATGAAAATTTGATTCAGTTCTGGACTTGAATTATTAGCTTTCTAGTTAGTATGCCACCTTCAGATCCACTATGGTCATGCACTCAGGAACACTAGAGAATTTATCTTTTCAACATAGATAAGAGGCCACACCTGTGTCTGCACCAAGCCATCAGTTGCCCTAGTACCATTGGCTTTCGGAGGTTCTGCTATCCGAAGAGGCAAAACATTATCCCCCAGTATTTCCCTAACTGGTCGCACCACAGGTGGACTAGATGTCTCTAGATCTTTTGGTCGTTCAGGTGATCCTCCTATCTTTGATTCTCCGTCAGAAGTTCGGCGATCGTCCAACTTCTTTCCATTCCCAAATCTGTCTTCTCGACGCCAATCATTGATTACTTCTGGACGAGAAGGACTTCTCTTGTAATCACTATGCTGTCTGCTTTCTTGATCGTATGCTGGACTTCTTCCACCGGAGCTTGACCTATCACTGTATCGCCGATCATACGTCTCCTCGTATGGAGGACTTCGAGAACCTCCATGGTATGAGTCTTCTCTGTCACTCTGCACATTGTACACAATTAGACGAGGGCAGAATACCAAATACTGTTAACAATTGATGAATAGCTTTGTAGATACAAGTTTGGGTTCATTCAAACTGCTCTCATTAGTTAAACAGTAAAGAAAATTAGTTCAAGATCAAAATAGCCTAATCAACAACTCAAGAGTTTAAGTAGCACGTCACCTACCTTCGCCCTTGGAGGTCTATCAAAACTCCTATCACCTGAATATCTTTTGTCCACATAGACATGCTTAATAAAATCTCGCAGCCTGTCAACATTACTGGGAAAGTAGAAAACCAAATCAGGAGACTGAGCTTCTAAAGAACACAAAGGATGCTTGGCCTCCTACTTATCAGAAGAATAATATATGTTCTTGTTATATACCATACCTGCAATCAGGCAGAGAATTACGCTGTGGATCCCATTCCTTGAGATAGATTTCCTTTGCACGCTGTAAGGCAATTTTTCAACGGTCATGTCAACAGCTTAGCAACACTATTGCATGTCCAGCATAAGGAATGCTTACATACCTGATTTCCACCTCCTTGGAGGGCACTAACTTCTTGTGATGTGAATTTAGCCATAGATATAGACTTCACACGATGTGTGAACTCCCGGCTGAAGCAATTGCTAGCGGTCAGCTCAGTTTAAGCAAATGAAAGCATAATGCATGTAAGAACATATTCATCCCCTCTCAGAATCCTCTTTTTGCTTAATCTTGTCTCAAGATGTGTCCATGGACTATATTCATGTTTGTTCTTCGCAACTAGTTTGAATCTTCCAAACTGACAGCTAAATACGCATATGAATTGATACATGTACAACAAGGTAAAAAAGGTTATCAGTACTTACTGTATTCCACTACATGTTGTGCACACGAATGTACAGAAACTGGTGCAAACATACTGTGGTCCCTGTTCACAGAAATAGAATTCCCAAAATAAACGTTACTTCTATTTGATCAGGATAAGAGTTCAAACTCCAATATGCATGATCAATCCCAAGTTAACATGGAATTTCGCCACATTCCTATTGTTTAGATGTTTTATGAAAGAATTTATGAACTACATAGCTTTAGAAGAGTAACTTTTTCATGGCATCAACAAAATACAGTTTGGCATGAAAATTATTAGCTTGAAGCAAAGCACTGATATCATCTGATGCATGTCATGATTTAGATGCCTCCATCCTTTTCAGAGATCTCAAAAGCAGTGGTTCTATTATAGTCTACCAGATTGACAGACTTGACCCTGGAATCTAAACTAACACAGGAAGAAGCAAGGTACCGACAATGGATAGGTAAATATATGATGCTGAAAAAGATTTCCCACTCATCACAAGCCAACTAAGCAAGCTTGGCAGGTAGCAACAAAAAAGGATGGAAGACACAACCGATCATGGTAGCTTAGTAATTCAATCCATAAATAATCTTCAGTGTGCTCGCTTACTTCATGATGTTGCAGCTAACTCAGTTCAAGTCAGAGAATTAAAAAACAATTTAATTCTTAACACAAACATCATGAATTATATTATGGGCTTAGACATTTGAGACATGACGGCATGAAGTTGGAATGCAAAAGCAAGCAATGTGCCGCATACCAGGCTGTTGCAATTGATACATCTTTTATTCTCGGGGAGCTTGAGAAGACCCCGTATAATTCGCTCGTTTTTCTCATCTTCCTTGATCCGGTTGGCCATTCCCCAGATGTCACAGGCACCCAAATCCAAGAATCAACTGGTCAAAAAAGGGCAAGCACAGAAGTCAATCCACTAGGATTCGTCGTAATTCATCCAAGCAAAACAATCGTTAAACTCAGCGCCCTCCTCACGCGAATCTCAATCACCCAATCCTGCAGACAGACAATTCGGACAGCATTCAAACGGGAAAAAGAAATCATTTTGACCAAGTAAACGACGTTCCAAGTCGACACAACGACGTGCAGAGAGAACAGAAATGCCACTCGCTAGAGTCTCTTTCCGCTCATTCGAAGCGAACAAATCACATCTAAGCGCACAACCCGGGATCTCTAATTCCACCTCCCCACCCACCCCCCCGCAGAAACGGGCGCAAACGAAAACCGAAGAATTCTCCCCACAACCAGCCAGCCCGACGAGATCAAAAACGGGCGAGCAAGAATCCCAATCCGGCGAGCGGCGGATCTGAGGAATCGAGGCTCGCCGGAGCACACGCCGGCTCCGATCCCGGCGAGAATCGGGAAAACCGCGAGGAACCCACCAACGCTCGAGCACAGACGGACAAGAGGGAGGGAGGGAGAAAGAGAGGGACTAGGTGCCTACTTGCGCAGCCTCCGCAGCAGACCACGATGCCGACGATGCCGAAGCGAGGGAGGAGAGAGAGAGAGAGAGAGGAAGAAGAAGAAGACGAAGGGGGGATCGAGCCAGCAGCGAGGCGAGTGTGCACGCGAGCTCCGCTCGAGGAATTTGCAGAGCGAGAGCTAGAGAGAGAAAGAGGGAGGGTAGAGAGAGAGAGAGAGATGGCAGCAGGGTTTGGTGGAGTCTCCAGCTCAGAGCTTCGCTCTCGCTCTCTGTCTCTCACAACCAAAGTCGCTTCCTTTCTCCTTCCCCTCAGAAATGCTAGAGAGAGAAAGAAGAGATAGAGAGAGAGAGAGTAGGAGGAAAAGGAAGGCTTTTTAGTAATTTTCCTTTTTTTTTAGAGAGAGAAAGAAGAGAGAGAGGGAGGGGGGTTAATGTTACGGCGTTATCGGGCGCACAGCGTGGTACGGTGTCCTAACGCTGGCGTGGCCCCCACTCCTCCTTTGACGGGCTCTGGTCCGGTCCGGTCTACGCCCCACCAATTTTTTTCTTTTTATTTCCCTTTTTTCGTTTTTCATTTATCGTTTTCTCATCCTCACTTTTCCTCTTTTTATTTTTTTCGGTCGACAACACAAACACCTTAAACTATACACACAGTGATATTAATAATTGTGTCACTAAAATTTGCATAAATATAAAAAAGATTGACATTATAAAAAAACCTCAAACTTATATTCATGTAATATAAAATTGAAATAGATGATATATACGTCGCATGTATATAAATTTGGATTCCTTCGTAATTAAAGAAAAAGTTTGGTATTTATTGATAACATCCGAGGATATGATTAGATGTTTTTTTGTTCTCTTTGTTATATATTTATTTTTTAATTTTTTCTTGGGATGGGCGTGATTATGATGGTCGCATAAGGCGACTGGGGATCGGTCAGCAATGACCCATCTCGCTGGTCGCCATAATCACGCTCGCCACGCGACGATTTCTTCTTTAATCATTTTCCCTCTGATTAATTAATTAATTTTTCTTTTTAACTGAAATTATAACTGGCGCCGGAAGAATTTTAGCAGCACGTTGACGTCAGCTCCGGTTCCAGAACTGCCACGGCCTGTAATTTTGCCGAGATGTCGACATGGGAAGATCTTAAATTGGGATTATTTTTCGGAGAGATTTTAGGGTGGAGAGAATGATAAGGACAAAAAATTAAACTGGAGGATTAAAGAAATAGGGGCAGAGAAGATTGTTGATTTTTTCCATATTTGTTAATGGGATAAGGGTTGAATGTGGAGCGTAGAAAGTTGAATTTGGCCTCGGAGAAAAAAAGAAAATGGGCGAAAAAATAAATTAAAAATAAGGCATTTTTTTTAATATAAAATCTCACTTTGAATTTTCAATTGACTATTCAACCCACTTTTCCAGAAAGGAAAAAAGGTTGGAGAATTTGGAGGATTTGAGCTGCTGAATATTGCCGGACATGCAATTTCTTCACAAAATCAGGGAAAATCAAATTTTAGTGGGTCCTAAGGATTTCACATCCTTATCCTCTTACTTCTCCTCGCCTCAAGTAGTCCTTTGATCATGACTGTTCAATCTCAATTTTGCTTGAGTCAAAATTGATTCAATGCTATCTTTAATAGAATTTGAAAATGATATTCGATTATAAAGTTCGACTCAGCCCGATTAAACTCGACCAGGCTGAGCCAAGTTCCTTAATTATCGCACGGCATAACCTAACCTATTTAACGATTACATCTATTTCATATTCTTCTTGGCTTAAAAAGAAAAAAATCATCACCCTTTATTTGTTCTCCTTATGCCATGTCATTCTTTTCTATCTTGAACGCACGTTTATATTTCGAATTTAAGCTTCACTCCAATGTAAATAAAAAATTTGATATATCGTATTAAAATATTTAAATATTAAAATCAAATTTTCATCTAATAATTTAGACCATTCAAATAGTTGGTGGTGGTTATGTAAAATTTTACGTTATTCTAGAACACTTAGCATCGAGGCATGCTATCAATGCTAGTCATTGTCCTGACTTTTACTTGTGAGGCACCTAAACCTCGAGGGCTATTGGCCTGTCACAAACCTCCCAGTAGCTCCACTTCATTGGAAAACATCAGTGATGATGGGACCACTTGACTTTCGCCACAGGACGGTTCTCTAATCTTTTCATTAAGGCTTAAAACGACGGCTCTAGTCCCCGTCACGCTCCGGTTCTCCCGACTATTTCCTTTCAATTAAATGCAGTCACTCCGCCTTCGACGTCCTGCGCAATCGAGTCCTCCGTCGTCAGCACGAGGGGCCGAAATTAGGGGGCAGATGCGGCTGGCGTGGCCTCTTTCCTGGCCATGCACTAGTAAAGTACCGCATTTGCGCTTTCCAGGACCCCCTGAAACTCCGAGTATATTTTATCCTTTGCTCCTTTCTCGAACGTGCTGGAAAGTACTGAAATGAACCTTTGTAGGGACGAGTGGGTCGAGGTGCGCAGCATTGTGTACTGTCTTTCTGACAGATTGTTTTCACGGTCGCTCTCTCGCCCACCAGTGCTTTCGGCGCGTTGGCTGCACGTCTCGCTTGAGATTCCGAGACATAGGACCTCTCTAGGAGTTTTGGGATGGCAAGGACGAGGACGACTGCCTAGAAAAATGAAGGGATGCTAAGGGTTGTGCCCTCGATCAACCGTCAATTTGGGTAAGTACTTTCTTGGGCCTGGTCCGATGATGGGTCGGGCCAATTAATTCCTTGTCTGCATTCATACTTGTGTAGATCTCATGTGAATCCAATGAAATTCAACAGAGGCTAGGGGGTGTCAATTTGAACCATCCAAACCAAACTTGAGTTAGATATGATTAAGTATAATTAGAATAAAGTAATTCCACTTAGGGGATATTTCCTATGGGGATGATAGGAAATGGGGAAAATTAAAAAAAAGAAAAAAAAAAGGTCTGCATTGCCCAATCAAGAGAGAAGAGGAACTAGAAGGGTGGCGGTGTTGTGAATGGCGACACCGACGGTACGGCGGTCAACGTCATTCAACAAGCGTGGCTGCCATGGCGAGGAGTGCAACCACCTTGATGGCGATCACCATTCTAAAATTACAGGGACACGAACACTTCACGGTGGTTGCAGTCCCATGGCGATGTCATAACCCTTGGTGGTCATCGCTGCCATCGCATGGCCCATAAGGAGGTCTTTCGTGTGATGGTCCCCAAGCGGACACCGTAACGCTTGCTCTCCACCCGTGTTCAACCATTTTTTACTAACTATTTAATGTACTATCTAGTTTTGTCCATGTCCACAAAACACTCTGTTATAGTCAAATCTCTACCAAATATAGTACAAGATATTATTCATAATATCTACCAAATATAGTACAAGATATTATTCATTCTCATCTTATCCTATCTCATATCATCCAAAAAAAAAAAAAAAATTGTAACTTAGCCCTAGGGTTTTTAACACTCGAACTTCTACTATTTGCCAAACTTGCAACTTGTAAAAGTTGAACTAGGGTTCAGACGAATCCGATGCCCCATTATACTCGTATCGATTCCATTCTTAATATACCGTTCAAGCGTTCGTAAGTTAGAACAAATAGATCCCCAATTGAATAGATCCGAGCTTCTTTACCGATCCCGATTCGGTAAAGAAATCCGGCATGTCGACTGGTCTCTTTGAAGAAGAACGACGACCATCTGGCGTGAAAAACCATCACATTCGTGCAGTTCGATTTGAATTTTCAGGTTTAAATGCTGGCACCGACCAGGTTTGCACTATCCAATCGCCTCGCCATACGCATTTTTCGTACGCAGATTAGACGGACCCCACGGAATAATGCCGCGGGCACCGCACTGCCGTCGTGCGTTTCCTTCTCTCTATCTTCTCTCTCGCTCTCCCAGATGGCTTTGGCTGTGCGGTTCTGTACTCCAGCCTGGACGATACGGCCGGTCTCATCCCACCGACGCACGGCTTTTGATTACCTTCGCATCCCCTCACTATAGAGCTGACAAGAGTCTCATTGTTTCGCGTTCTTTGTGCAACGCATCTTTGTGCTGCAATTGATAGAATTGTTGTGCCTTTATCGACTGAAGGAAAAGTGATAAATAAGTCTTAAACCTATTATATTGGTGTCGATTTAATTTTAAATTTATTAATGATACTAATTTAAGCTTAAAGTCAATTTAGTTATTTCAACTAAGAGTGGGTATTACTAATGCGAACAACTTTTAACGGTATTTTAATAATTTTTTGAATTTTTTTTTCTTTTTTTTTTTTCCTCCTACATCTTTTGGACACCCGACCTTGGCAATTGGCTGAGGCGAGGGCTGACCTCCCCTGCCAACCCAATACATGGCCCTCATGGCCTTTGGCGAGGGAAGGCTAGCCAAGGGTTGGTGAGCCTCTAGGTGGTCGTCGAGGTCCAGCAACTTAACTAGAGAAAAGGGAAGGGAAAAAAAAGAAAGAAAAGAAAAAATAAATAATTCAAAATATTATTAAAACTTTTCCAAATTAGTGTCGGTTGTGTCATGTAAACCGGCCGGTGTCCATACCAAATAATATTTGGTCAAAATTAATCAAAATGACTGAATTAACTCTAGATCAAAATGTTTAGGATAAAATAGGCGCAAATGCGAAAAAGCTTAACACTTTAACGACACTTTCCCCCATTCACCGACGTACCCTATCACGGCGAAAATGAACTGGATTGACAATGCCATGGCCATATTTTCACGAGACGAGTGGATCTACCATGCGTATGGTCCGGACGACGCAGAAGGCCATGACCCAAAATGCTAGCCGCCCACAATCCCAAGCCCGTTCCAACGGTCGCGGCGTGCGTGCTAACATGTCCTTCACCGCAACAAGGTTACCTAAGTTTTGGGATTGTTTTAACTTGAATTCACGCCGGTCAATTCCTCAAAAGGAGCACTCGAAGCGCGGTTGGGTTCGAAAGTTCGGTCTTTTCGCACGTGCACCGATTTACGGCTCCCATCTCATCATGCGCGGGATGTCGAATGCGACATGGTGATGCGAATTGGGAGGAAGAAAGGACTTTGCAATTGGGGCTAATATAGGATTTTTCAGCTCATACAACTGAACGGCCCAAGAGGCCTGATCGTGCCATCAACCTTTTTTCTTTAGGTGCAATTGCCGTGCAAGCTCGATCGCTGTCGAGACATGATGATGGATTGAGGGATCACGTCCTGCTTAAACACCAGGAGAAACTAATGTTGAATAAATGCGAATCTCGCATGAGTCGCGGTTCGCATCGAATTCAAAAGGAATGGGGAGCATATATGGAAGTTTGACAATTTGTGAAATCAGGAGAGTCCAGAACGGCCTATGAATGTTAAATGGGATGTATAGAAGATAATTTGCATTGAAATTCGTAGGATGATTATGGTATGATTTCCATAAATCTCTCAAACACTCGTGATCTGAATTCTAATTTTGGATTAGTATATTTATCGATTTAACTAACTTCTTCACCAGAACGTTTTCCCTTTTTTCACTTGCATGAAATGTGCTATTTTCTCTAGTATTTAACTTAAAAAATTTTGGCTATCAAATATTGCCTTCATTTAACAGTTCAATTTAATGATTCGAGTTATGAAGCTTATTTCGTATTTTCTTTATCTAACATTTTGAACTGTTCAATGACATCATCCGTGGCATTCCCAATCAAATGCGTTGGATATTCTTTTCAATTCGTCAAAAGGGTGCGAATTACAAAGGGCCGCGCGATGTCGAACTTAAACCCTACATGGGTGTTTTTCTTTTAGCTGTGTCCTTCAAGGTACTGTCCAGTTTCCGACAACTGGGAAACACCGATTAATGCATTTCACGTGGGGTTTTATTATAATTTAAACCGGTAAAGAAATCAAATTAGATTATTTCAATTTATTTTTGCCTCAGGACTACCCAAAATACTCACTATATTATTAATAATTCGCAGTACAAATTCTCTCGTTCATATTCTGCACAGACAGAAGCATGGAAGCTGCTGCTGCGTTCCCAGAAGATTAATGCCAAGATCCAGTATTTTATAACCAAATTATTTATTAAAAAAAATCAACGGGCCATAAGTCTCTTGAAAGATTAATTATTAAGGACTACTATTTTATAACCGCAGCCAGTGTGCATGGTAATTTTTTTTTTCCCTTTTGGAAAGGAAAAATCTCTCCGTTTATATGAAATGAACGCAATCACCGGATATGGAAAGTGCATATACATTGATGTTTAATAGGTTTAGATGGTAATAAAAAATTCTTCAAAAAAAAAAAAACAGGAAATCCGGTTTAAGAGTTTATTTCGGATCACATCTTTAAAACGATCCCACCTCTCATCACTTTATTTACAAATTTGCCTGACAACATTGTCCAGATATTATTTCTGATTACTTTTTTTTTTTTTTAAAGACAGCGCATTTGTCAATTTTGCCTCTATGTATAGTTTGTATCATTTGATGTGTAACTCGAAATGTACCTAAGTACCTTCCTACAAACACTCTCACTAAAACAAATGAATTGAGTAGCGGACAACAAACCTTATGGTAATCACCCTAGAAAAAGTCCGTAAAACACCGATTGCCTCTCCCCGCCTTTTTACCCAACAAACAAAAAAGTAAGGATAATATCCTAAAACACACATGTTTGTAGTAGCATGCAGTAGTGGAGATGATTGGTTCCCGATCTAATATCCATGGTCCAATGGAACTAGTGGAGTCACAATAATTCCTCTAGATCCAATACTCACTTGATCAATCGAGCCTCTACAACTACACATATCCTGTCTTGTTTCGAAACTCTTAACAAAAATCTTTGCGCCCACTGCAAAACATGCCTGTCGCCTCGACCACCGATGGCGATGGTGGCTTGAAGAAATTGGAGTGCCTATCTCCGGTCTTTAAGGCTTGCTCCAAGCTCGAGACTCGCTTAGGCTTTGGCGATGAAGTGCTCGCCAAATTCATCACCGAGCTGGGCCGAAAGAGCAAGACGGTCGACGAATTCAATGCAAGCTCAAGGAGAATAGGGCCTAGAGGTGAGAGGGAAAGAGTGAGGCGTGAGAGCTGAGCATCAACTATCAAGCAAGGCTTGAGGGGCAAGAGGCAATTATTGTCGAGCAAGGCTGAGAAGCGACTAGGGTTTAGGGGATTAGGATTGTGAAAGAGACATGCGTGAGAGAGGAGAGGGAAAGAGCAGAGGGGGCATGACTTGACTCGTGAAAGACGAACAAGGAAAGAGGAGAGGATGCATGAGAAATACAAATAATTATAATAAATAAAAATAATCAATTCGGTCCGAGATCTGATCTCTTTTGGAATCGAAAACTGGACCAAAAATCACTAATTCTAATTTTATGGAATTGGGAATTGGACTAGCGCTCCTAAGAACCGCCTAAAGACCAACAAGTTTGGTTTGGTCCGATCCAAGTGTTTCTCGATTTGGGTGGTTCATTGTTGCTCACCCATAGCTTAGGTTATTGCATCGATCCTCAACTTCCGTAATTTACAAATTCGATGAGGAGAACTGGCCTTGCCATTTTGAATTGATTTCCCACATCTTCAAAAAGATATTTGATCACTCGTGCGACGTAAGCCGGGCTTGAACCCCTAGTTGCACTTTCGCGGTTTCGAGGGTTAGGAAGGACTTAGGCTCAAACCCAAATAAAGCTGCCATCTTTTCCTAATAAAGTCACTTTCTTTCCACATGTGAAAGCTTAATCAAGCATATAATCCCCCCCTCCAAAAGCCACTGACCTATTCCTCGAATGATTATACTTATACATCCACAAAATCACGGGTCACGTGCCCGGCACGACTCCCTCCTGCTACGCTGCTAGATTCCGAAGCTGGTCCTGTCCCTCCCCGCATTATATATCAGCCACGTGCGCCGACCATACCATGGTGGCGTCGACGTAGACCCACTCCCCATCCCGCCGATAAACAACCGTAATAATTCATCAATCATGCCCCTATTCCGAACTGTGCCGTGACCTCACGGGCCACCAATAATGCAAAAATCCCCCGCCCAGCCCCTCCCGGAAATTTCAAAATTTTCATGTGGGGGGTGGAGCAAAGGACAAGAGCCCTTTAGGTTTGCTGCCGCTGTCTGCAGATGGATAATCTAAGTTTCGACCACTCGTATGTGAGATTGAGGCACCGGCAGTAGTGACGCCCCTTTTTTTTGGGACACGTTCGTGTCTTATACTAAGCCCGAAATCACGTACGTCCAAAGCTGGAATTCATAAACTAGAATGTTTGGTGGAGGTTCCCTTTATCTTTTAATTCGCCCGAGGAACCAAACACTCCCTCCACTACCATTTTCTTGAAGGGAGAAAAAAATTGGGAGACCGAGGCGTGTACCCGATCGAACCCGGCGGGTCGGTCCAATTATAAAAGTACTGCGTTGCGCATCTTTTCTGCATCTGTTAGTGGGCATTTCCATCGGCTCGGAGCTTCATCGGTCGCTTGGACAGCGATGGTTGTGAAGACTGAAGAGGGCATGCTCATGCATGATGCTTCCTGATTGACAGCTACTTATCTCTCGTGCTGCCGCCTTTTTCCTTTGCTCATGCAAGGTCGTTTCATTTTCGCTGGCCGCTTTCATGGTGCTCCTGTTGGATTTGTCCCGTTAACACGCACACATGTCGTGCCATATGACATGTCTCGAAAAGGCAATCGCACATGAGATATTCCCTCCATTTATTGAGCTTCGTCTTCGTTGAGTTCACTGAAAGAAAAGGGTGGTTTTCTGTATTCTTGACTCTGCTTTGTGGTGGTGGAAGTGGTTGTAGCAGTTCGTCAACAGTGACAGAATCTAGCTCCGCACTGAATCGCAGATTGCATTCTGTAGCGCGCAGCAACACGTTTTTCCTCCCGAGTTAGGTTTTTCTGAGCTGTTCTCAACACATTTTTCTTCCCTCTCTCCTAGCTGATCTACATAGGTAAACGGGCTTATTTTTTTGGGGTACTTCTCAAGACGTTCATTGGATTTTGCTACTTTTTGTTCGGCTTTATTTTGGGCCTTCCCGAGGACAAAGTTTGACCTTTGAACTCCACCCTCCACGACTCCCCTGCGTTCTGCCTTGATATTACCTAATGCGAATTTAATATGTCGTCTCCATAGATCTGTTCTTTTCGAAAATTGAAACAGACCATCAAACGAGCTTCCAAGATTTGTGCTCTGGGTTGTTGGTCTTTTTTTTTTGGATGAAATGGGGAAGATGGCGAGCTTTGGCAAGATCTTGGAGTGTTTCAGCCTCTCATCACCGGCTGGCTCGTGCTCCTGTTTCTGCATGAACTCCATGGATGATCATGCGGAAGGCCTCGGTCAGGACATCGAGAGCAAGCCACTGATCCCAAGCGACAACAAGCAGGTGATGAGGCTCAAGGACTTGATCGGTGGGACTCATCAGACCCTGGCGTTTCAGCTGAAGCCCAAGGTCAGATCCTTCTTTCAGTTTTCATTTGTGGGCTTCTTTTTTTTCATTTGTTGAGTCTTTTTTGCGATTAGTTGACCTTCTCTTCGAGTTTTGCAAGAAGGGTTCAGTTCAGATTCTGTGTCCGGGTTTCTGAATACTTTGTATGGGTGAAACATTTCGTAGATGGTGACTTTGAGAGTGGCCATGCATTGCCAAGGGTGTGCAAGAAGAGTGGAGAAGCATATCTTAAAGATGGATGGTACTAATGCTTGTTACTCTTTCCTAGTTTCTTCTTCATTTAACAGCTTCAATCTGTCTCTTTCTCTGTACATGAACAAAATGAAAATAGAACTGCAGATGAGTTACCAATATTTGCTTCCCCTGAAAAAAAGAGGGAAAAATCCTCCGGATGAAAACGAATTAGTATATGGTTTTAACTTTCAGAATTTAATTGGAAAAATGACAGGAGTGACCTCTTACAAAATAGACCTGGAGAGCAAGATGGTGGTGGTGATTGGAGATATAATCCCTTTCGAAGTTCTAGAGAGCGTCTCCAAGGTCAAGTATGCAGAGCTATGGAGTGCCTGAGAGCTAATTGCTGAAAATGGTTAATAAATATCAAGAGCTCCATTAGAGTCACCCATTTGCAGTTGAGATCTTCAAGAGAGCTAGCTCCACAACAGAGAAAAGGGCGATTAAAGAAAAATCTGTATGTCTTTTTACTCGCGATCATTGACGACTATTACAGTAGGGATGATCACAACGGGTTCTGAAGAATGTGCAGCAGGGAAAGTTGAGTGCGCACTTGGCAACGAAAGCAGCTCCCCCTTTTTTCATGTGGCTTTATATTCTTGTGTTCGATTTTGTACTGATGTAAAGTATGAAGGGCAAGATTGATTGCTCCATGGCACAAAAACTTGAAATCATATGTATTATCGAAATTGGTTTGCACCATTGATGAGGTGATGGCTCAACTCCGAAGGGTGCTCTTATGATGCTTTTGGACAAGGTAGGCTCCACCCTGAAGGGGGAGGCTTATCTTCACAAGATAATGGTCTAGACTCTCTTGATATCAGTCCTCAAGAGTCAAGGCTATCAAGTTTGCGATTGTCCACAATCCAAATTCTCATAATTCATCTATTGTCTTGTCCTTCCAATTTCAACTAACCATTACTTTAGCAGTTTTTATTGTAGATGCAGTCTATGAAAAGCTCTACTAATGCATAGTGATGTGGAGCGTTCGGTGAGGGAAGTTCTTGCTTCTTAGCTCCAGATTGGCATCCTGAACATTGGTAGTTCTTGTCCGTAGCTCTTCTAGCTCCTGTTCCGGCATTCTCCTCTCCCTATCCCAACTATCACTTTAGCATTGTAGAACCTGCCTTCCATACTTCAGATTGTGAGCTTATTGGCAATCGGAGAAAAAATTAATGGACTACATAGGTAAGATAGAACACATAGTAAGAACAGAAAGAAACATGTATCAAATAAAAGAGAAACGACAAATCTGCCTAACCAGAGACAATGTGAGAGTATGAAACACTATTTATAAGGAAGAAAGAAAGAAAGAAAGAAAGAAAGAACGGGAATATAAACATAAGATTGAATACCTGGTAAGAACAGAAGATAGGACACCCATCACATAAATGGAAATGGCAAAACTACCTAAGAAGAGAGAACTGAAACTTGTCTGGAAGAATTAGCATGCCCTTATCTTTTTCTGCGAGTATGGCATGCTCCTAACGTGCAAAGATTACAAAATCCTTTTTCCAGAAAAGGAGACTCAAACTTTAAACAGTAATTCTCTCATACAACCGTTATATCATAGGCAATCATAATAAACGGAAGAAACCTATCATCATCAATTTAAAACCCAAAAGTATAAACCGCACATTCAGCAGCCTCTGTCAAATACAACAAGGAAAGGATAGAGAAGCTCCATCATATCTTCATTCATTTACCTCATTATTTTAAAGGAGGATGTATATTTCTCCTTCAGACGCACCACTGATGTCGCACGCTGGGCAAAAAGTACATGAAGAAGATCCTTCAAAGTTTCCGATGGGACCAGCTCCTTATATACTTTAGTCTCCTGCCACGACAATTTTCTTTGTCAGCAAACAGAACTAAGCTTTGCTTCAAAACTATTCACGCCCCTACTCCTTCCTCCCAAAAGCTCCTCCCAGCAGATACATTGAGCCAAACGGTCTACAACGTCCTGAGAATGCTAGTAATGTGGACATATTTAGTGACTAAATGCATAATATTATCCAACGTTGTGGCCACAGCAAATCTTGCTCTTTCAAGGAAGACAAATTAGGTATCTATGCCAGATTAGCCAGTCTCCAAAATGTACCTTTAGAACCTGAGTACATCCCTGTGAATAATGCCATCTTCGATCACATCAAGGTACGCATGAAGCTGAGGCAAGTGAAGGGCAGTCTTCTTGGCTTCATCTCATGCGATTTTCAGTATCTTGCATGCTTTGGACAGGAAGGAAGCTTATCTGTTCACTGGAGTGAACGAACACATGGTTTATGCCTACTTGCAATGTCCAGATCCCAGAAACCAGATACTTTCAGCAATTTTCCTGGAGAAACGATGTCATCAATAAGACCTAGTCCTTCCCCTCTTCTCACGTACTTGGTTTGGGTGACTGCAGATCATTATATGTGACATTAACATGTTCTTAGATTAATAAATGCATATACATATAACTGGGGAGCTGATTGCTCTTTTTCTTGGAATAAAAGCCACTAAGGCTAAGCAATGACCTAGGTTTGGCAATACTTTATTTAGAGCAATTGGATTGAATCTTCCCCTCCACATGCTTCATCATAGAGATTCCTCTGATTTTCAAATACTTGCAGCATCTATCTTCTCTTATGTTATAGCAAATCTTCATTAGAATACAGCAGCAAGATATTCTAGTACCATTAATGTTATCTACTTAAGATGCTGCTCATTTCAAAATTGGTGGTGGTTTGGATCAAAACAGAACTTTAGATGAATCTTCTGGTGGACTTAGATCTTTGTATTTCGCTATTTTTTCCATACATGCTCAATAAATTATATTCTTTTGTATGATTCAATTGACTTAGATGCATGGTAAAATCCACAGCTAGTCAAGTATATTCATACTCTTTTTGTACTAGGGTGAATGGCTTCTGTTTTATCTTGCTAAGGAAACCTTGCTTCTCTAGAAGAAACCCTTTGCCTTGTTTATCTGATTGACGAAAACAAGCAAGAACGGTAGATTTTTTTTTTTTTTTTCTGTATTGACTTCATGATCCAATGCTTCATCACTTCCTCTTTATTCCCGTATTTACTTGTAAACGTACTTTGAATTTGCTTCTGCATAGATACACATATATCAGATCCCGATGCTAAGAGCTACTCTGACATACTGATTAAGGAAGGTAATGTCAACTTTTTGTCTCTCGTACAAATCCATATGGTGGAACAAAGAAAATTATTTGAATCTAGACACCAAACCAAATGAATGTGTGATCTGAGCATCCATTCTCAGAATATCAGCTATCTATCTTAAGCACTAGTAAGGATCAAGAAAAACAGAAGGATGAGGGATCAGCATTATCGGCATATCTCCTCTGGATTCATCCACCTCCTTCTGATCGGATGCGCATAGATCTGCTGCCTCGCAGTTTGTTACCTAATCTTCTGGTGACTTCTTTTACCCCAGCTATCGCCCCACAAAGAAAGCCGAAATCGGAAATGACCATCTTTATTAGAGACATCACTTTAACAAAAATTATTTATATACGCATCCTGGCGCGGAAGTTTAACGAATCAGCTTTTGGGTTTTTCGTTAGAAATCTCCCGGGGCAAACGTGGATCCTCTTGCTTGTTCAAAGCCACTTGTGCCGCTAACACTACAGAAATCGTGATCACGGCATGATGCCTATTCTTAGCACTCGTGGTTTTGGCTAGTGGGTTTACGTTCACCATTATGTTCCGCCTCCCTCTCTGCGGACGTTACAGGAGTAAACCCAAACTCATCTAAATCAAAGTCGGGTCAAAACCCATTAAAATCAAACTAAGCTCAGACTCAACAAACCCAAATAAACTCAAGATTCCACAAAGCCATCTGAGCTCATACTCAACAGAATCATCAGATATTCAGATTTACACGGTCGACTGCCGTATTCGGCCATTTCAATCAAAATAGGGTAATTAGAATCGCAGTTTGAAGGGATGATTTCATTATATTCATTGGCTGAAGAGTGCTCTAATCAACAATTGACTAAAAAGATTTAATGGTATTCAAATGCATTTTCTCACGGTTCATTTACAGGCATTTTTTAAAGGAAAATTACGACATCTGAGCACAATTATTCACTGATGGGGCCTGAGTTTCCTAACTACCTTATATTTATGAAGGTAAGTTACTAAGAACAAGAAAATAATTTACCATAGATTTGGGTTGATTATGATTTTTCATGAAAAGTTATTAGGGGTGATCATGATTCGGATTGGGCCGATCCAACACCTAAGGATCAACCCGCACATTGTTGGTCCCTAATTTTTGAGACCGAGGACCAATCCAATTGAGCGTGAGATTGAAAACAGGACCAATCCTATGGGTTTGGTTCGGTTCCAGAGTCAACCCGAGACCAACTGATAATTTTTTATTTTATTTCATTTTTTGTATTCCATGAGAAGACAAACCTATTATTTCAAATTACATAACCATCAACAAGGGCAAGTTGCAAGATGAGGGCCAACCGTGAGGCGAGTGAATAGAGGCAAGCCGTGAGGCGAGCGACGAGTGGTGAAGTTGCTCACAAGTGAAAAAGGTTTCTAATTAGGGCTTTGTTTCCTTCTGATTTACTTGGCGATGAGCGAGGTCAGCGAAAAGAGGCAAGTGGTGCAAGCGTCAAGTAATGAGGGGCGCGAGCGTTGAGCATTGAGCACTAAGTGTGGTAAGCGTCATGTGGTGAGTAGGGGGAGGTTGCTCATGAGTGAAAAGTTGTTTCTTTCAAGTAAAAATTGAAGATGATAAAGAATAAAGAAGAAGATAAAGAAGAAAGGAGAACAAGAATACTGGAGGAGGAGGACGTTGTTTGATGCTGTTATATAATATATATATATATATATAGTCAAGGTTGTTCGAGTTGAACTAGCCCCAAACTCTTAGAGTCGAGGACCAATTTGCACAGTACTGGTTTAGGAATCTCAGGACCAAGGATTGACCAAGTTCTCTTGGGAATCGAACTAGGACCGATAGGGTTGGGCCGATCTAGGGTTAACCCAAGACCGATGCTCACCCTTATAAGTTATAGGGGATTAGATATTGAACCTTATAGATTTGAGAGTAAATTATTTTCATATGAAGAATGGTTACTGATTTATCATTTACAAAATCTTATTCAAGAACTACAATTACAAGCGACAATCACTAAGCATAGCTACCCTTGCTTGCACAATTTGAGGTATCTTTACTATGCTACTTATTAATTATTGAGTGTCAACATTTTTCACGTCAAGAGAAATATAGACAAACTATTATGTATAATGGAGAAAATTATTTAAAAAGTTATAAATTTATTGCACTTTTGCCAATTAAGTCATAAACCTTTCAATTTTACTAATTTAGTCATAAACTTTTTCACATTTTGCCAATTCAGTCCTAAATTTTTTCACTTCTTGTTAATTGAGTCCATCCAGCTAATTTTGGCAAGAAATTGCTGATGTAAACAAATGCGCGAGGTGACAATTTTTAAATAATATTTTAATAATAATTTGAATTTTTTTTTAATGGTTTTTTCTCTTCTTCTTTTTTTTTTTTTTTTTTTTTTTTTTAGCTAGGGCTAACCAAGGTTGCTGGCGACCCTTGCCGGCCACAATTGAGGGCTAACCAACCCTCATCGTCCTTAGGCATGGGCGTCAAGCCCCTTGCTAGCCTTGGGTGAGAGCTGCGATGGCCTCACTAGATTTGGCTGGGTGAGGGCTTGCTAGCCTTTGTCAGCTCCAGGCGAGGGCTTCGAGCGAGGTTGTTGCTAGGGACCAACGAGGGTGTCTCAACCCACGAGGGTCAACTTGCCCTCGCTTGTGCCTAGTGAGGGTTGCTGGCCTCCCCATGTGGTTGGTGAGGATCAGTCAACCATCCTCATCGGCCAAACTCCAAATCCCAAACAAAAAAAAGTAAGCAAAGAAAAGAAGAAGAAGAAGAAGGAAAAACCATAAAAAAATTCAAAAAATATTAAAATATTATTAAAAACGTGCCACATCAATACCAGTTGTTCACTTCAACAAATTTTGGCCAAAATTGGTTAGATAGACTTAACTGATAATAAGTGAAAAGATTTATGATTGAATTAACAAAATTGAAAGGTTTATGATTGAATTAGCAAAAATGCAATATGTTTAGGACTTTTTGAACAATTTTCCAATGTATAATGCAAACAAGTTAGGATTTGTACCGGTAAGTTACAATTCACAAACTAAATTACTAGGTGTGATTAGTCTAACGATAATTTTAAGTAAATTATAAAAAGAAATTCAAGAAATTTATGGCTTAAAACTTGTAGAAGCACCCACCTAGTCCAACTTACGTATTTAACATAGAAGATCAAAAGCTAAAACCATTTTCATCACTTTTTTGTTTTTTTTTTGTCTGCTTGTGGCTTTTTAGGCCAGATGAATGTTAAACAAAGAGTTTAGAAATGCTTTCGGCCTTTTCTTTCATCATCATACTTTCCAAGTGTCTAATGGATGATTCGTGATTGTCTCTATATTCCATTAACTAAACACCAAGTAATCTAGAAAATTATAATATTCGACCACTAAATATTCTGACAAAAAAAATTAAATATAACAACAAAAAAGAAAGAGGTCTCGGGTCAGGCCTCTCAAAAGGGTCTAGCAATGTGGCTTCTTAGGTCAAGATAGGTTTTAGGAGGCATGGTTCTCTCCCTATAACTTCACGTAAAGGATTCCATACCTCTTTGTTGATGAGGACCAATAATTATGTGGATTTCGCAGTAATCCGGGTGTGTTTGGTTCAGTATTTTGAAAATCTATTGAGGAAATGCAAAGCGGTTTAGCCTAATGTCCTTTAAGCAAATGCAAATGCCGTTTGATAAACTATGCTTTGAGAAGAAATTTTGAGAAAAATGTTGTTTGATAGAAAATACATTTAAAAAGCTCTTTAGGTGATTAATATTAGTTTTTTAATTTTATTTATTTAAAATTGAAAAAAATGATGTATACAACTTTTAAATTTAAATTTTGAACATATATATATATATATATATATATATATATATATATATATAATTTAAAAAAAAAAAACAAGACCAAATCTTTCCTTGAAATTTTTTTAATTTTTATTTGTTTAAAATTGAAAAAAATACTTATGCAAATTTTTAAATATGAACTAAAAAATAATGCTAAAAAATCAAATACATGTATATTATTTTTTTCTTTAAAAAAGACTAAACCCTTCATTAGAATTTTTAAATTTTTAATTGTTTAAAATTGAAAGAAAAAAATAATGTATGCAAATTTTTAAATATAAATTTTAACAATCATACTAAAAAATTCAAATACATATATAATTTTTTTTAAAGAAATACCAAACACTTTATCGGATATTTTTAATTTTTATTTGCTTAAAATTGAAAAAAAATGATGTATGCAACTTTTAAATATAAATTTTCACAATAATGTTAAAAAAATAAAATACATATATATATATATTTTATATATATAAATATATATATATCTTTTAAAGACCAAATCCTACGTCAAAATTTTTAAATTTTTATTTGTTTAAAATTGAAAAAAAATAATGTATGCAAATTTTTAAACATAAAATTGAAAATAATGCTAAAAAATCAAATACACATATATAATTTTTTAAAAACAAAACCGACCAAACCCTTCATTGGAATTTTTTTAAAATTTTATTTTTTAAAATTGAAAAAAATAATGTATGTAAATCTTTAAATATAGATTTTGACAATAATGTAGAAAAAAATGAAATCCATATATATAATTTTTTTTTTAAAAAAAAGATCATATCCTTGTCGAAATTTTTTAATTGTTATTTGTTTAAAATTGAAATAATAATGTATGCAACTTTTTAAATATAAATTTGAAAATAATGCTAAAAAATCAAATGCATATATATAATTCTTTTTTTTTTAAAAGACCAAACCCTTTGTCGGAATTTTTTAGTTTTTATTTTTTTTAAATTGAAAAAAGATAATGTATGCAACTTTTTAAATATAAATTTTGACAATAATGATAAAAAAATCAAATATATATGCTAAAAAAAAACTATATATATTTTTTAGAAAGACCAAAATATATTTAATTTTTAGCATATATATATTTGATTTTTTTAGTATTATTATGGCATTTAAAAAAATAATAACTAGAGCAAAATCAGAAATTTGAAGAATGAGTGAAAATGGTTTTGAAAAAAAAATAAGTTTCAGCATTTGGTAAATGCTGAAAGCTCAAAAATAGTCTCTACATATTTCCCCAAGGGGCTTTGGAGGCTGAAAGCCCATTGAAAATACTGAACTAAACACACTCTATGCTACTAAAAATTTAGTCTTTAATGTCGTCACAAGCTTATTCGATTAATGTCAAAATAATGAATACACAATATTGGATGCATAGAATTACCTCTCGATAATCTTCAAGGATACTTGAGCTTTGATCCTACAAGTGTTAGATTTATGAATACATATACTTTTTCAAAAATTATATTTGCATACAGCTGTCGACACCTAAATTTTGGCGACCCAATTATCCATTAAAAATTAGGGATTAATTTTGACCCCTAAACAAAAGTATTAGAATTAAATTGCATAACATATAGTTTTAGGAGCATTTTTTTTAATTACATTTGCAATTGATTGGCAACAGATGGATTTGAATCAATGGTGGGAGAATTTGGCCAAGCTCATTATTCTTTAAATGGGTCTATCTTAATGCAAAGGTGAAAATCGCTAATTAAGCTTGATCTTAGGAAATATTGAGGCAAACTAGGATAATGATATCAAGAAATCTTTTGGTTGCCTAGCAAGCAATCAATATGATTTTCAAGGTACTCGCGTGTGTGCTTAAAAGGAGCAAGTAAGCCATGGTTGATTCTGTTAACCGTGGAGAAAAAAAAGAAGGGGCAGAATGAATTCTTTTGCTGACCTAGTGAATATAAACATGCAGATAAAGATACCGAAGGAAGGGCATGAAAAGATCAGCATTATTCGTAGATGGAAAGGAATTTTTAAAAGAAAATTTGGTGCATGTAAGAGGGGAAATACATCGTGTAAACGAGCTGTCTTTCTTCAAAAAGGAAAGGACAAGATTCTTCCATGAGGACGCGTGGATTCGCAATACATACAAAGGAAAAAGTGGGAAAAAAAAGAAAAAAAAGAAAGAAGAAGATAGACCCTCACAAAAGAGGGAAGTCGGATAGGTGACACTATTTCATATATTCATGTTTCCCCTTTTGAAGTTCAGAGTCGGCTAGTATAAAAGTATGACGATCAAGAAAAGTGGGGGTCGGCACTTCTATTCTAAAAGGCACGTTGAGAGATATACACGTGAGAGAGAATAAAGAGAAGGAACTCTCTTTGCCTTTCCGACGAGCTGCTGATCTGGTGCCAACTTCCTACCGTCGTGACCAAGCCTCGACGATGACGGAGCTACCGCCTTCCTCGCGCTCAACTGTTGCATGATTCGCTGCTGCCCCGGCGGGACCGTAATTTCTCCTTGCAGCAATCACTCGAGCAGCCCTCGCATCCCCGACGATCCACGATCTGCTGCTTTTGCTATACCACGAACCAGCACACCCCAGGGACGCTTGAACCACTACAGCCTTGTTCGGAGTCAGCGAGGACTCCCGCAAGTTCCATCTAGCCTGGCGATGCCCTGAAGTGTTTTCTTCTGACTCACCGACAATCACCAAACAGGCTTTTGCGCTTCGTTCGTATTCATTCTTTGCAGGTTTCGTCGAAGTCCAAAGAGGGCCACACAATTCAATACGAGGTCACACATTGAACATACGGCCACAATTGAGAGCATAGAGAGAGAAGAAATCGTGAGGGGATCGGCCATGATCCACAATTGAGAAACGCCACATTGAGAGAGCTTCAAATCCGCTAGTTCTGGACGAGCTCCAAATCCCATCGACATCGCTGCTTGCTGGCCTGAAAGTGTCGTCTCTTTTGCTCGCCGTCCCGAAACCACCAGCGGCTCTACTTTGTCTTGGACAACGCCTTTAGCTCCTGATCCTGTGACACATCACGCCGAGATCTTCAAGCAGTTCCAGATTCGCAGCCTATCCGACGGATTCATGCTTTAGCCAAATTGATTCTGTGTTTGCGGATTAGTAGGAGTTGATCCATCGTTGGTTGAATCACATTATTGCCTCTCCAAGGTGTCGTTCCGTCAGTTGTCCAGCGAGTGCAGTCACGTCCAGCACCTAACCCATCTCGACGCCAGAACTTCACCCAGCTTATCTCCATTTTGTTACGCCTAGACTCGCTGTCTTATTGCTTTTACCACACCCGAGTTCTATTTTCACCCAAGGCTAGTCCAGTGTTGACGCAGTCGAGATACTCCTCCAAGCGAAGTCCAACTTGCTGATACCCTTGCCGAATTTCCCATCATTGTTGCTGTTGCCTCTTCATCGTGAGCTCTCGACGATAATCACACGATGGCTACCGAGAGCTCCTTGCACTGCCGTGATCAAGACCCTTTCACGTTCGTGAGCAACCCCTTACCCCTGAATCACCATGCCGCAAGTCACCATCGGGCCATCGCCAATCACCCATAGCAATTCTCGCCATCCACCATCCGTCTGAATTTGGAAATATTAGGGCCTATTGTGACGATCCACGGCTGAAACGCAACACGGTTTTCCAGTCCCAAGCATCATCGTGCGTAGCTGTCGAAGGCCACGCAAGGAAGGTCAAATCATTAGTCAAAAGAAAGATCCAAGCGGTGGTCAAAGAGCCTTGGTGGAAATTTGAAACAAGAAGAGAGGGGCTAAAGCGATGGTGGTTTTCCTTTAGCGGTCAAAGGGTGATTCAGCTAAAATTTCTGTGTCCAGTGCACATTGAGGAAAGGAGAATCTTTGGTCTATTCTCGTGGAATTTAGGGATCATCAAAGAAAGTCCGTCAGCTTCAAAGTTTTGCTTTGTTCGTGCCTTGCAGTCCGCTTTGTTCTTTCTTGCAGATTCATGGACGTTCGTCAAGCGCCGTTGGCACCATCGCCCATCATCATCCGAGCTCGTTGTTTGCGAATTCCAATTTGCGAAATTTATCCGCGCAATAATTTGAATCAGGTAATTATCTTGTTTGCCATCAATTTGAATATTTTGTGATTCAATTTGATTGAGAATATTAGATGATTCCTATATTTGAGCGATAAGTGCACTCCCAATTAGGATTTATTTTTTAATTTGCAACTGCATATAATTTTTGATTCCATCTATAAGGCTTTAGATATAATTATTGATTCCACGGGAATCTTTAAAATTGATGCTTTGATATTTAAGACTTAAGATCAACTCATCGATTTTATTCGTGGAATTTCAAGTTGATTGAACATTATTTCTTTATTCGCATTGATTGGGTGATATATGATCTTGAGTGATTTGATGCTTGTCATGCTTTAATTGCTTTATTTATGCTGAAAATACAAAAAAAATTGCCTGTTTATTATTTTATAATTCCGAATTTAATAAAACACCAAAAATATCTTTTTTAGAATAAATTGAATTTTCTCCTGTAGGATAGCTTGCGTGTTTGAATTAGAGTATTTAATTAATTTCGAATTTCATGGAAATGCAAAAAAAAAAAAATTGTTTTAGAATAAATCAATTTCATATGCTTTATTTTATTTATGTCATATTTTAATGTCATATTGTCATGTCTTATCATTTTATGTTAGATTAGTAGCATGCATTAAATAAAGCATGATTCTCATTAAATGAGTGAAAACAAAAAAGAAATTGCGTGTTAATTAGAAATCATATCTAGGACTGTCGATATGAATTCTGATCTAATATTGTAGATGCTTTCATTACTACGAGGTAAATCCTATAATTTTTTTATTGCTTTCTTGAGTGTTAAATTGGTGGTTTGCGCACTCGCATAGTCACTTCACATGTTAGGAAAATAAATTAAAATCAATCCAAGTTGCCTACAAAACTTTTTTTTAAAAATAAAAGATAAAGATACCGAAAGGGTATTAGAAAAGTCTAATGTAATCAAGTCCTCGAATTCACAATCTCTGGTTCGTAAGAATAAAGTAAATCTCCCGTTATTTCTAATCGACCCATCAAAAACATATTAGTAGCGACTCCCAATAAAAAAATCAAGAACTCGAACCTAAGTCGCGAATTGGTATGAACATGGGAGAGCCCAAGTTAAGTTTAGGCTTAGTAATCCATTAGCCAAACCCTAGGTGGTTCACCCAGGTTAGGTTGCGACAGTTTGGTGATTTCATTAAGGATTTAGTTAAAGCTTTTAGTCTACTTAGGCCGATTTTCTCTTCTATTTTTGAAAAATATTTTTGTTTGGCAGCAAGAATCCTAGGTATGTCCCTAACGTTTAAGGTGTTAAATGTTTTGCAAGATGAGAGGTATAAGGGGAAGTGTAAGGGGAAGTGTTTGCTAATCTTTGTTTTGTAGGGAGATGTATGAATGTATGATTTATTTTCATGAATGAAGTTGTTTGATATAAATTGTTGTGCATGCCTATGCATTTACATAACATTATTGCATACACAACTTGCCGCCGAACCTAGGTTGTACTCGAATTAGGAAGTTAATTACACTTAGGGGGTTAGTTTAGTTTTAATTAAGGATTAGTAGTTAGTTTAGTTGATGTAACTAAGTTACTTAGGTTAGTTAGTTACCTAGACTAGTTAGTTAGGTGGTTAGTTTGGTTAGGTTAACTACCCTAGGTTAGTTAGTTAACTAGGGTTAGTTAGTTAACGGTTAGTTTAATTAAATTAGATTAATTTAATTTAAATGTTATTTATTTAATAACTTATATTTAGCGTAAATTGTGCCGAGATAACTGATTAGTGAAATTTTAGGATTGATAGGCTACTTTCAGCAACAATTTTTTTTTTAATACTTTGAACACATTTTTGCTCACTACAGTGAACATTTTAAGCTCAATCCATTAGGCATATGGGGTAAGAGAAAAAACAGAATAAAGCTCATCTATTCGTAGGCAAAATAACAAGATTCATTATCAAGATGCACAACAAGACGCATTGTCGATATTGTTATAAGATGCTTACGTATCTAGACAATACATAAGCCTTTTTGAGCCGTGAACACATTCATTATTTTTTTTTTTTGATGACCCTGAAACCCCCGTATAACCGGCAGCTAGCGAGGTAAATCAAGGGTAGCACTAGCCTAGGACCGACCACTAGGGTGCCACACTTAAGAATCCCTAACGACAGCGCTGGGATTCGAACTCCCCCCTCCCGGATGAGGGTGAGAGCGCAAAGCCAGCGCTACCACTACGGGTGGTGGTCACATTCACCATTTTGAAACTATAAGAAAATAAAATCACCCATTTCAACGGCAAGATATGAGTATGTCAAAGGTTTCTCATGATGTTTATGTGTCCTTGCTCTTTAACCTATGTTGCATGGACATGTTACATGTGCTTTTGTGTCGTGTTCAACACGTGTCGAAGCGTGTCGGACATGTTGACACACTTAGACACACGTTGACCGCATGTTGGATTTGTTGACACGTGGTTAAGTTTTGTTGACACACTTTGACACACGTGTTCGAAAGGGTGGAGGCGAGGTGAGGGCGACGGAGCAGAGATGAGGCCATGAGTGAAGGCGAGCCCACGACGGTGAGAGACAGCCATAGAAAGAGCAGAGATTGAGGTGAGGGCCATGAGGAGGAACTTCATGAGGGAGGCGCGCGTGGGGGAGGGCGGCGGCGGCGGTGGCAAGGGGGAGGAAGAGGAGGAGGAGTTCGCGGTGGTGTGTAGCCTCTCGGTGCACAGGAACCGCGCGTTCCGCCTTCTTTTTCAATCCTTTTTCACTGAAATTTTTTTTTGGGTTACTCCCTTTTCCGCTCCTTCGGCGAATGCTAGTGCTTTTCTTGATCGAGTCTTCGATGCTTTCAGAGATAGGCGTCGTGCGGCGAGCACTAAGGAGGAGGAGAAGAAGAAGGCACTAGGGTTTTGAGAACTAAGAAGGAAAATAAAAGATTAAAAAATGGACTTGGCGTGTTGGAACTTGGAGGGAGGGGGAAGGGACGGGTTGTCACTGTCAGGTAGTGGGGAGGGAAAAAAAAGTGAAAAAAAAATTGGGATGGGGAGAGAGATGTGGGAAAAAAAGGAAGTTTGGGCAAAGGGTTGTTAAGGGTGGATTTCGAAAAAATAAAAGTAAATTTGGAACAATGAAATAAAAAAAACCTAGAATCTTACCGAAATTGTTGAATGATTAGTGTAAATTCATAGTAGGTTCTTTTTTTAATTAATTAATTAATTATAAATTAGATTCAAATTAATTAAAAATAAAAATATTTATTTAATAAACAACGTGTTGGAATTTTCTATTTTTGAGAAATGATGTGTCAACGTGTCGTGTCGTGTGTTAGTGCAACCTAGCTCTACACGACCCTCACACCTAGCACAATTCATAATCATCAAGATAATCTCTTTGAAAGAGTATTAGCCTAACAAACATTTATTTTTACCTAATACCTCTATCTTATAATTACTCTTGCAACTACGTTTGAGCCACTTGCGTCCCCAGCGTCCTTAGCGGCGTGGACCTTCTCAACACCATGTCCCTGGCCATGTGCTTCCACTTGAAAAATGATTCGAAAAATGGATCATCTGCTTTAGTATCAGGCCTCGAGTTTTCGGCATAATTTTCTACAAGAGAAACCATGACATGCTTGACACTGCCGCGAAGAAGAAGGTAGCCTTGTCGTAGATGATCGCCTCATCTGATGGTAAGAATTCCCATGATATAATTCCACTCATTAGTTGGTTTGCAATGAAGGCGATTGCGCATCTCTTGGCTCACAACCTAAGCCGGAATAGCTCAGAGTTGTAGACTGAGGTGAGTGGTTCCATTCCTACCGAGTAGCTGGCCACATAGATGAACAATGATGCGATGCATTAGTGTTTGGTGTAGCCTTGGTCGATGTAATTTAAGGTCATTCCAAGGAATACCAGGGACCCAATCATCCAGCCTAGGCTCCACAGCAACATCTGCCGTTGTCCAACCTTGTCAACAAGGAAGCTGGCAATTAAGGTGAATATTGTCATTACAAATTCGAGTGCGATGGTCGTTAAAAGCTTGTCATTCGAGAACTTGACACCAATCATCTCGAAAATATGAAGGCTGTAAAGAAACATTGTATCAAAGTCACAGACTTGCCAAGCCAGTCGCATCAACATGGCGCAAACAAGCTTGTGGCAGACGGATTGAGTTAGGTAAAAGAGATTCCACCACAAGCTTGTGGCAGACGGATCGGCCCATGCACCACGTTGCTGAAAGCCTTGATTTTTGCAAGTAAATCAGCTTCAAGTTCAAGATCCTAGCAACGACGCCTCGTGCATCGTACATGCGTGCCAACAAGACGAGCCACTGAGTGGGTTGTAGCCTTGTCGTGGATGATCGCCTCATCCAGTGGCAAAAATACCCATGATATAATTCCACTCATCAGTTGGTTTGCAATGAAGGCGATTGCGCATCCCTTGGCTCACAACCTGAGCGGGAATAGCTAAGAGTTATAGACTGAGGTGAGTGGTCCCATTCCCATCGAGTAGCTGGCCACATAGATGAACAATGATGCGATGCATAAGTTTTTGGTGTGGCCTTGGTCAATGTAATTTAAGGTTATTCCAAGGGAGACCGGGGACTCGATCATCCAGCCCAGGCTCCACAGTAGCATCTGTCGTCGTCCAACCTTGTCAACAAGGAAGTTGGCAACTAGGGTGAATATTGCCTTTACAAATTCGAGTGCGATGGTGGTTAAAAGCTTGTCATCCGAGAACTTGACACTAATCATCTCGAAAATACGAGGTTTGTAAAAAAAAATTGTATCAAAGCCACAGGCTTGCCAAGCCATTTGCATCAACATGGCATAAACAAGCCTGTGGTAGACAAATCGAGTTGGGTAAAAGAGATCCCACCACACGCCTAGGGTTGGCCCATGCGCCACGTTACTCACAATCTCCTCGATTTTTTCTTGCAATTGAGCTACGGGTTTAAGATCCTAGAAACGACGCCCCGCGCATCGTTCATGCGTCCCTGCATGACGAGCTACCGAGCGGATTCTAGCCTTGCCGTGGATGATCACCTCGTCCAGTTGTAAGAATGCCCATGATATAATTTCACTAATCAGTTGGTTTGCAAAGAATGCGATTGCGCATCCCTTGGCTCACAACCTGAGTGGGAATAGCTCAGAGTTGTAGACTGAGGTGAGTGGTCCCATTCCCACCGGGTAGCTAGCCACATAGATGAACAATGATGCGATGCATTAGTGTTTGGTGTGGCATTGGTCGTTGTAATTTAAGATCATTCCAAGGGAGACTAGGGACTCGATCATCCAGCCCAAGCTCCACAACATCATCTGCCGGCGTCCACACATATAAACAATAAAGCTAGCAACTAGGATGAATATTGCCTTTACAAATTTGAGTGCGATGGTCGTTAAGAGCTTGTCATTCGAGAACTTGACATTAATCATCTCGAAAATACGAGGGTTGTAAAGAAATATTGTATCAAAGCCACAAGCTTGCCGAGCCACTTGCATCAAAATGGTGTAAACAAGCATGTGGCAAACGGATCGAGTTGGGTAAAAGAGATCCCACCACACGCCTAGGGTCGGCCCATGCGCCACGTTGCTGACAGCCTCCTCGAGTTTTGCAAGAAAATCAGCTCCGAGCCACCGAGCGGATTCTAGCCCTGCCATGGATGATCGCCACGTCCAATATTAAGAATGCGCATGATATAATTCAACTCATCAGTTGGTTTGTAATGAATGCGATTACGCATCCCTTGGCTCACAACCTAAGTGGGAATAGCGATTGCGCATCCCTTGACTCACAACCTAAGCGAGAATAACTCAGAGTTGTAGCTTGAGGTGAGTGGTCCCATTCCCACTGAGTAGCTAGCTACATAGATGAACAATGATGCGATACATCAGTCTTTGGTGTGGCCTTGGTTAATGTAATTTAAGGTCATTCCAAGGGAGACCAGGGACCCGATCATCCAGCCCAGGCTCCACAGCAGCATCTACCGTCGTCCACCATTGTCAACAAGGAAGTTGGCAACTAAGGTGAATATTGCCTTTACAAATTCAAGTGTGATAGTCATTAAGAGCTTGTCATCCAAGAACTTAACACCAATCATCTCGAAAATACGAGGGCTGTAAAGAAATATTGTCTTAAAGCCACAGGCTTGCCGAGCCAGTTGCATCAACATGACGCAAATAAGTATGTGGCAGACGGATCGAGTTAGGTAAAAGAGATCTCACCACATACCCAAGGTCGGCCCATGCACCACATTGCTAACAGCCTCATCTATTTTTGCAAGCAAATTAGCTCCGAGTTCAAGATCCTAGCAAGGACGCCCTGCGCATCGTACATGTGTACTAGCATGACGAGCCACCGAGGGGATTCTAGCCTTGCCGTGGATGATCGCCTTGTCCAGTGGTAAGAATGCCCATGATATAATTCCACTCATCAATTGGTTTGCAATGAAGGCGATTGCGCATCCCTTGACTCACAATTTGAGCGGGAATAACTCATAGTTGTAGACTTGAGGTGAGTGGTTTCATTCTCACCGAGTAGCTGGCCACATAGATGAACAACGATGCGATGCATCAATTTTTGGTGTGGCATTGGTCGATGTAATTTAAGGTCATTTCAAGGGAGACCAAGGATACGATCATCCAACTAGGCTCCACAATAGCATCTGCGTCGTCCAACCTTGTCAACAAGAAAGTTGGCAACTAGGGTGAATATTGCCTTTACAAATTCGAGTGCGATGGTCGTTAAAAGCTTGTCATCCGAGAACATGACACCAATCATCTCGAAAATACGAGGGCTGTAAAGAAAAATTATATCAAAGCCACAGGCTTACCGAGCCAGTTGCATTAACATGGCGTAAACAAGCAGGTGGCAAACGGATCGAGTTGGGTAAAAGAGATCCCACCACACCCCTAGGGTTGGCCCATGCGCCACGTTACTAACAGCCTCCTCGATTTTTTCATGCAATTGAGCTCCGAGTTTAAGATCATAGAAACGACGCTTCGCGCATTGTTCATGTGTCCCCGCATGACGAGCCACTGAGCGGATTCTAGCCTTGCCGTGGATGATTGCCTCGTCTAGTGGTAAAAATACACATGATATTATTTCACTAATCAGTTGGTTTGCAATGAATGCGATTGCGCATCCCTTGGCTCACAACCTGAGTGAGAATAGCTCAGAGTTCTAGACTGAGGTGAGTGGTCCCATTCCCACCGAGTAGCTAGCCACATAGATGAACAATGATGCGGTACATCAGTCTTTGGTGTAGCCTTGGTCAATGTAATTTAAGGTCATTTCAAGGGAGATTAGGGACCCGATCATCCAGCCTAGGCTCCACAGCAGCATCTACCGTCGTCCACCCTTGTCAACAAGGAAGCTGGCAACTAGGGTGAATATTGACTTTACAAATTCAAGTGCGGTGGTCGTTAAGAGCTTGTCATCCGAGAACTTGACACCAATCATCTCGAAAATATGAAGACTGTAAAGAAAGATTGTATCAAAGCCACAACCTTGCGGAGCCACTTGCATCAAAATGGCGCAAACAAGCATGTGCCAGACGGATCGAGTTAGGTAAAAGAGATCCCACCACACACCTAGGGTCGGCCCATGCACCACGTTTCTGACAGCCTCATCGATTTTTTAAAGCAAATGAGCTCCGTGTTCAAGATCCTAGCAACGATGCCTCGCGCATCGTACATGCGTCCCAGCATGACGAGCCACCGAACGAATTATAGCCTTGCCATGGATGATCGCCTCGTCCGATGGTAAGAATGCCAATGATATAATTCCACTCATAAGTTGGTTTGCAATGAAGGAAATGAAGGCGATTGCACATCCCTTGGCTCACAACCTAAGCGGTAATAGCTCAGAGTTGTAGATTGAGATGAGTGGTCCCATTCCCACCGAGTAGCTGACCACATAGATGAACAATGATGCAATGCATTAGAATTTGGTGTGGCCTTGGTCGATATAATTTATGGTTATTCCAAGGAGACCAGGGACCCGATCATCCAGCCTAGGCTGCACAACAGCATCTATCGTCGTCCAACCTTGTCAACAAAGAAGCTGGCAACTAGGGTGAATATTACCTTTACAAATTCGAGTGCGATGATCGTTAAGAACTTGTCATTCGAGAACTTGACACCAATCATCTCCAAAATACGAGATCTGTAAAGAAAGATTGTATCAAAGCCACATGCTTGCTGAGCTAGTTGCATCAACATGACGCAAACAAGCATGTGACAGACGGATCGAGTTGGGTAAAAGAGATCCCACCACATGCCTAAGGTCGGCCCATGCGCCATGTTGCTGACAGCCTCTTCGATTTTTACATGCAAATTAGCTCCAAGTTCAGGATCCACGCCTCTTCGATTTTTACATGCAAATTAGCCCTGAGTTCAGGATCCTAGCAACAACGCCCCGCGCATCGTACATGCGTCCCTGCATGATGAGCTACCAAGGATTCTAGCCTTGCCGTGGATGATCACCTCGTCTAGTTGTAAGAATGCCCATGATATAATTTCACTCATAAGTTAGTTTGCAATGAAGGCGATTGCGCATCCCTTGACTCACAACCTGAGCAGGAATAGCTCAGAGTTTTAAACTGAGGTGAGTGGTCGCATTCCCGCCGAGTAGTTGGCCACATAGATGAACAATGATGCGATGCATCAGTGTTTGGTGTGGCCTTGGTCAATGTAATTTAAGGTCATTCCAAAGGAGACCAGGGACCCAATCATCCAGCCTAAGTTCCACAGCAGCATCTGTCATCGTCCAACCCCTTCAACAAGGAAGCTGGCAACTAGGATGAATATTTCCTTTACAAATTCAAGTGCGATGATCGTTAAGAGCTTGTCATCCGAGAACTTGACACCAATCATCTCGAAAATATGAAGGCTGTAAAGAAAGATTGTATCAAAGCCACAAGCAAGCTGAGCCACATCCATCAAAATGGCGCAAACAAACATGTGGTAGATGGATCGAGTTTAGTAAAAAAGATCCCACCACATGTGTAGGGTCGGCCCATGCGCCACGTTGCTGACAGCCTCCTCGATTTTTGGAAGCAAATCAGCTCCAAGTACAAGATCCTAGCAACGACGCCCTTTTACAATCTATCATCTTTGAAGCAAGGCCCCGAGAAGGTGAGTCTTTGGGATAATTCTTTGTAACAGAGTGATTGGGATTATATTTTATCTAATTTTAAATTTCATATTCAAATTATTTTAACTTACCTAATCCCAACACTTTCTCTTTGTTCATAAAACCTTTCTACTCTGTCTAAGAGAGAAAAGATTCAACTTTTTCTAATCAGAGAAAAAATCTCCCGAAAAAATATCTTGTTAGCCTTGTCGATCATATGGTGTATCTCCACCGAGTTTATTGAGAAGAAGAAACCTACTTTGATCGTATTTATGATACAAAAATCTAAATGATATACCGCTTGACCAACCCAGCAGCCACCAGCTCCATCGAACCATCCACCGCCCCTAGCTTGTACGTTTGCCTTTCCCCCACCTCAGCCAGCCACACTGTCCAACCCAGCACCACTCGACTAGCTTAAACAGAACTGAACCACCCCTTTAGCCGTGACTTGCAAGGTTGTTTTCAGTCTCATCTAGGCCTCCATTGGTGACACCGTAGTTGCGAGATCTCATCGCCTTTGCATTGTTGTCGCTGTGAACCCGTCGCCTTGCTAATTCCATGAGTTAACGCCCTAATCTCATATTAGGAAGTTAATTACACTTAGGGGATTAGTTTAGTCTTAATTAAGGATTAGTAGTTAGTTTAGTTTGTGTAACTAAGTTACTTAGGTTAGTTACCTAGACTAGTTAGTTAGGTGGTTAGTTCGGTTAGGTTAACTACCCTAGGTTAGTTAGTTAACCATGGTTAGTTTAATTAACCGTGGTTAGTTTAATTAAATTAGATTTATTTAATTTAAATGTTGTTTATTTAATAAATTATATTTAGCGTAAATTTTTCTGAGATAGCCGATTAGTGAAATTTTAGGATTGGTAGGTTACTTTCAGTAGCATTTTTTTTTAATACTTTGAACACATTTCTGCTCACTGCAGTGAACATTTTAAGCTCAATCCACCAGGCATATGAGGTAAGAGAAAAAAATAGAATGAAGCTCATCTATCCGTAGGTAGAATAAAAAGATTTATTATCCAAATGCACAACAAGATGCCTTGTCGATATTGTTATAAGATGCTTACGTATATAGACAATACATAAGCCTCTTTGAGCAGTGAACACATTCACCATTTTGAAACTATGGGAAATAAAATCACCCATTTCATTGGGAAGATATGGGTATGTCAAAGGTTTCTCATGATGTGTATGTGTCCCTACTCTCTATACGACCCTCACACCCAGCACAATCCATAATCATCACAAACATAATCTCTTTCAAAGAGTATTAGCCTAACAGACATTTATTTTTTACCTGACACAACTATCTTATAATTACTCCTACAACTACGTTTGAGCCACTTGCGTCCCCAACGTCCTCAGCGGCATGCACCTTCTCAAGGCTATGTCCCTAGCCATGTGCTTTCACTTGAAAAATGATCTGAAAAATTGGATCATCTACTCCAGTGTCAGGCCTCGAGTTTCCAACATTATTTTGTAGAAGAGAAACCATGAGATGCATGACACCACCGCGAAGAAGAAGGTAGCCTTGCCATGGATGGTCGCATCGTCCAGTTGTAAGAATTCCCATGGTGTAATTCCACACATTAGTTGGTTTGCAATGAAGGCGATTGCACGTCCCTTGGCTCACAACCTGAGTGGGAATAGCTCAGAGTTATAAACTGAGGTGATTGGTCCCATTCCCATGAACAATGATGCGATGCACTAGTGTTTGGTGTGGCCTTGGTCAATGTAATTTAAGGTTATTCCAAGAGAGATTAGGGACCCGATCATCCAGCCTAGGCTCAACAGCAACATCTGCCGTCGTCCAACCTTGTTAACAAGGAAACTGGCAACTAGGGTGAATATTGCCTTTACAAATTCGAGTGCGATGGTCGTTTAGAGCTTGTCATCCGAGAACTTGACACCAATCATCTTGAAAATACGAGGGCTCTAAAGAAAGATTGTATCAAAGCCACAGGCTTGCCGAGCCACTTGCATTAAAATGACGCAAACAAACATGTGGCAAACGGATCAAGTTGGGTAAAAGATATCCCACCACACTCTTAGGGTTGGCCCATGCGCCACGTTGCTGTCAGCCTCCTCAATTTTTGCAAGCAAATGAGCTTCGAATTCGAGATCCTAGCAATGACGCCCTACACATTGTACATGCGTCCCTGCATGACGAGCCAACGAGGGGATTCTGGCGTAACGCAGGCCGCGATTTCAAGAATGATTAAGCAGATTACTCCCATAAAGCACATGATAAGCCACCCGCTAAATGGAAGCTGATGAACACCTAAACCGCCAAAACATGTTCAAATGAATATATGCAATCACCTTTCTAATTATAATTTTTCCAGTAAAGTAAATTATGAAAAAGATACAAATCAATGACATATTAAAAAATGAAAAAGATACTGTAAATTAGGGAAAAAAATGTGAGTACCTTAGGAAGGGTGATGAACAAGCCACCAAAGACGGCATGAGTGATCTCTGCAATGTAGATGGGGGTGACCATAAGGGCGTAGCCAATCTCGACTTGAGCGATGAAACGGCCAAACAGGACGAAGGAATCATTGGAATTGATGCCCATGACATAGGGCCCAATGAAGAAGAAGAACCCTACAAAACCGATCACACGACGGCGGCCAAACTAGTTTGATGTCAACCCCGCCATCACCAATCCAAAAGCCGAAAATAAGAAGAGGTACCATATCACGGTCTTAGCATGCTTGTTGCTTGTCTTCTGCTCATTCATTATGGACGTGATTGTCTCGCTCATTGCTCTAATTTCTGGCAAAACATAGATTTGTCACTTTCATCGATAATAAAGCTAGACAAAAAGAAAATGGCAATAGCTTAACTTTTTTTGGTTTGCAACAAAAGACTAATTCACCGTAACCACGGGGTGACACAAGACTAACCAAAACCAAGTATTAGAGACGTGATGGAGGCCAAGAAGGCACATATTAAAAGGTATTTATTCGGGCACGGCATCGGATTGTCCTCAATCTGCTCCACGTGGAGGGCGTTGTAGACACTAGGATTAACAATGGCTATTTCATGTTGTACGTCGTTGACACTAAAATTAGTAGATGTGCCTTCCAGCAAACAATTGGCCCTTATTTTGGTCAATTAGTGGCGTACATAATATCTAAAAACATATAATGCTGCTGAAAATTTAGTCTTTGATGTCATCACAAGCTTATTCGATTAATGTCAAAATAATGAATACACAATATTGGATGCATAGAATTACCTCTCAATAATCTCCTAGGATACTTGAGCTTTGATCCTACGAGTGTTAGATTTATGAGTACATATACTTTTTCACAAAATATATTTGTATACAGCATTGTTTTGGTTACTAAATTACTGATATTCAACAATAGGATCACAGGCATTAATTAGTGAAGAAAGTATATTAGTTTACTACCACAAATTTGGTCAGGTAAAGAATATTACAGCACATCTTAGATTTACAAAGTAGATTGACTAGGGGCCGGAAGTTTTTAGCCTAACGCACCAATTTATAAGATACTCCCCACATTTGTTCGACTTAATAAAAAATCTACCTTCCCCCCTCCATTAATTGAGAAAAAGAACAAAGAAGAGAAAGGAACGAAATATTAATTACAAAGTCACAAAACATAGGATCGACATTATTTCATTGTAGAGAAACTATGTATGTATCAAACAAACCATACGTGCTACTTGTCCTCACACCACCAAACAATGACTGTTACTTGTTTAGCCACTTGATTGATAAACTATGCGTTTCAAACAATTACGTCGGTGTATATGTTGTTTACAAAATTACTAAATGTGCAAGCAATAATTTTAACAAAAACTAGCCTCAATCTATTAGAAAAAAGGAAAAAGAATGCAATCGTCAATCTATCGAAGATGATCAAAACAGGGCTCGAAATAATAGTTGACAAAGGTCTTAGCATGAGGGGTCAGCTTGCTGCAGAAATAAAAGTTGAATAATATTCTAGATCTCACCGCTTCACTCCTCTTGTGTGATTGTTGGACGTCGAAGCAGTGACGACAGTGTGGAGCGATGGTCAATGCAGAGAACACCCAATTTAAAACTTCCCTTTTACAATCTATCCTCTCCGAAGCAAGGCCCCGTGCAAGTGAGTCTTTTGGATAACTCTTCGTAACAGAGTGATTGGGATTAGATTTTATCTAATTTTAAATTCCATATTCAAATTATTTTAACTTACCTAACGCAACACTTTCTCTTTGTTTATAAAAGCTTTCTACTCTCTCTGAGAGGGAAAAGATTCAACTTTTTCAGATCATAGAAAAAATCTCTCGAAAAAATCTCTCACTAACCTTGTCGATCATAGGGTCTATCTCCACTAGATTTATCGAGAAGAAGAAATCTGCTTTGATCATATTTATAATACGAAAATCTAAATAATATTATCTAAATGATATACCGCTCGACCAACCTAGCAGCTAGGGGTGAGCGGTTCGCGGTTCCTTACAGGTTCCGCCTGGAACCTGGAACCTACCCTCGGGTACAGGTTCCTCATTTTTTGGAACCTGGAACCTACCCGTCAAAACCAAGAACCTGGAACCTACCCTATCACAGGTTCCGGGGTCGGTTCCAGGTTCCAACAGGTTCCAACGGGTTCTTTTTTTTTTTTAAATTTCTTCCTCATTTCCTTTATCAATTGAGTACCCCAAAATTATAAAGAGTGGTACAAACTCAGTAACAGAGAAGAAAAAAAGCCAATAGATATGCTGTCAACATTTACATAAGACCAATGTTTGAGACAGCTATGCAGCAAAAAACCCATGGGAATTTCCTGTCAAAGATAGTATAAGCCAACACACTAGATGTGATGTGTATGCATTGGAGTGATTGCAAAACACCAACTTTGCAAGACAGATAGCAAATTGATAGAAATTGTAGTTCACAAATGAGCAATCTCAAACCTGGCTGACACAAATATACAAAAGAAATAGCCAAAGATTCAAAGTAAAGAAGCGAGTGGCAAAAGAAAACTTAATGAAGGGGCTTCAGGCATCAAACTATCTCTATAAGTGTAAGTGACCAACAGATAAGAAGTAGAGGTCCTTTTACACTCCGTTTCAATTGACATAGATATTTTCCACGCATATCGCCATTACAGATTTGGACATTGCGGTACCTTTGTGTTCGCATGACATGGAGCTGGGGTAGCACCGAAACAAACTTCAAGATAAACACAAAAGGCCCAAGCAAATCCTGTTAATGATATGATGGTGTGTTGAGGGGTGAATAACTAGAGACAAGACAACACATGGAATCACCTCGCATTAAATGCAAAATGGGAAAATTCAACAAATGTAAATATACCAATAACAAATAAAATTTAATGGATACAATTAGAACCTGGTTCTCACAACTCTATGTTCAAATTCTCTAATTTAGATGCCTCGAGTATATTACCAGCTCAAGTTAATGATCAACGGAATTGGAAAAGGCAAAAAGGAGTAAATCATAATTATTTGGTCAAGTTCAAGCTCAAATAACTAGCAGGCTATAACCCTTAAAATAAGTGGAAATTTCAAGAGACATTCAATTATATGGTAGAGACCATAAGAATTATAGAGCAACCTAATAAAACAATCTATTGACTGATGCCCATAACACCTTCAACCTTATTTATAGTATATAAGATTAATTTATTGACCTTAGAAGCAAATCTATTGACTGACGCAGATTTTCAGATAATTTAAAGCATATACCTACCACCTGACTACCACAAAAGAACAAAATGAACAGAACGCCATAACCAACTCAGTCTTTTGGAGACACATTACAAAGAAATAAATCCATGACTACCACAAAAGAACAAAATGAACAGAACACCATAACCAACTCAGTCTTTTGGAGACACATTACAAAGAAATAAATCCAAAAGAGAAGCTTTTGTATGTCAAGGTTTCATATATCTTTTCATTTGGGTCCATTTGAATGCAGGCACCCACATCCAAACATAATCTTAAAATATTCTACAAATAAAGATGACACATCTATTCCATAGTTTGCTAATGGAAGAATCTGATGGTAACCAAGGAAGAGATATGTCTGAACTAGAGAAACAAAGCTAAAGAAAAAGTTGTGACTTATCCGTGCCTTATTCATAAACATAATTAGAGTGTGGATGGAGGACTCACCACAAAGCTTGTGCCTCATACCGTGTCTCCGGGGAAAAATACAAGCCTTAATTTGTCGGTCCGGGGTGCACTCTCTTGCTAAAAAGAAAAAAGAAACAAAGCTTACCGTGACAATGAGATAAGCCTCGGGCAGCAATCGAAGTTGGGCTTTTCCTTTCCCAAAATTCAGTGTAAGTGCTCCCACTTTGTCAAAAACTACTCGAAGATCCTTTACACCAGGTACCTTATGCAAGTCTTGCTGCGTAGCGCTTGCTGAAACAATACAGTTCAAGTCCTTCAAGAATTTAGCAAGACATATAATGCAACAAACAAATAACCAAACAAAATAGATGGAACAGCTCCATACTCTGATAAACTAGCTAGTACCCACGCGATTTTTGAAGAGGGGACAAGGTCGAAACTGCTTTCATGCGATAATGTCTCTTTGGAGATATGTTGCTGACCTTGATTGTCCGTGGAGGAGCATGATATCACGTGTTTATAAATTTTGATGATGCAATGATAAGGTGCGTCAAGGTTAGTATATTCCGACAAGTATTCTTGTTATGCAGACTGCAAAATCTTGGCGAAACTAACCGCACCTCGGATACATTGACTGTCCAATTCGACATCATGATAGATTCTGGGACCAATCCATTTTTCCTTTCTGCATTATCCCCGAGACCTGCATATTTAGGGGGAATGCAGAACATTAACGTATTCAATCTCACGAGATTACAAGTGTCGTGGACGGAAATCATGTTACGAGTTACATGGCGGATTGGATCGAGAGCATAATCGAGATTAATTTTGAGGAGATTGATCCTTTTCAGGAAACAAAAGGATTGAACATAGGCTTGCTTGCAAATGGGAATGCTTGGAAAAAGCAAATGCATCAAGCGAAACCAGAAGAAACAGAGACAGAGCAAGAGAAATCGAGCACTCACCGACATCGCGAATCGGCGTTGAGACGATCTATAGGCGGGTGGCATCGGGGCGATAGGGCAAGCGGCTTGGGGGGCGGCGGCTAGGCGAGCGGCGTCGGGGGTGGCTGGGCGAGCGGCGAGCGGCGAGCGTCGGGGTGGCTGGGCGAGCGGCGTCCACCGGGGATGAGCGGCGTCCGGTGGTGGAGTCGAGGAAGAGCGGCGTCCGCGGCAACGTCGAGTGGCCGAGCGTCGGGGTGAGAGAGGGGCGACCGCATCGAGGAGGCAAGGCGGGGCGAGCGGCGTTCCGGCGGCGGCGGCGGCGGCAGCGTCGAGGGTGAGCGCGTCGGGCGCGAGTCGAGGTGAGGGTAAGCGGCGTCGGGACGGGAGAGCGAGTATGGAAGAGGAGAACAACCGCGATAAAAAGTGATTTGGACGGCGGCGGTGCCCCACGGTGGCGCGGGACGGCAAGACGGTTCGTCGGGCTCAACGGTGAGACGGCTTGTTGGACGAGCGGTGGGTGGTGGGGGTTCGGCGGCCAAGAGGTGGTGGTGAGTAGGGCGTGGGGCGGCGGTGTGGTGGTGGGTGAAGAGCAACCGGCGAGAGGAAGGAAGAAGAAGAAGAAGAGGTGGGGGGGGTTCGGCCTAGAGGGGAAAGAGAAGAGAGAGAGAGAGAGGAAAAGAAAAAAAGTGGGGGCGGGAAGTGACGTGAGGAGGAAAAAGTGGAGAAGAGAGAGAGAGAAAAAGAAAGGGAAAGGGGGAAAGTTGAACAGGAAGGGGGAAAATCGCGTGGAAGGAATTAGGTTTTTTTATTTTTTAACTTTGCCGGTTCCGGTTCCTCCGGTTCCCGGGAAAAGAGAACCGGGAACCGAACCGGAACCTCCTCCGGTTCGGTTCCGGTTCCCGGTTCTATCCGGAACCACGCTCACCCCTACTAGCAGCCACTAGCCCCACCGAACAGTCCACCACCCCTAGCCTGTACGTTCGCCTTTCCACCACCTCAGCCAACCACGCCGTCCAGCTCAGCACCACTCGACCAACTCAAACAGAACCGAACCCCCCCCCCTTTGGTCGTGACTTGCAAAGTTGTTTTTAGTCTCGTCCAAGCCTCCATTGGTGACGCCGTAGTTGCGGGATCTCACCGCCTTGCCTCACTAATCTGGTGAGTTAACATCCTAATATCGGATTAGGAAGTTAATTACACTTAGGGTCTAGTTTAGTCTTAATTAAGGATTAGTAGTTAGTTTAGTTGGTGTAACTAAGTTACTTAGGTTAGTTAGTTAGCTAGACTAGTTAGTTAGGTGGTTAGTTTGGTTAGGTTAACTAACTACCCTAGGTTTGTTAGTTAACCACTACCCTAGGTTAGTTTAATTAACCATTTAAATTAAATTAGATTTATTTTATTTAACTGTTATTTATTTAATAAATTATATTTAGCGTAAATTGTGCCGGGATAGCCAATTAATGAAATTTTAGGATTGGTAGGCTATTTTTAGCAGCATTTTTTTTTTTAATACTTTAAACACATTTTTGCTTACTGTAGTGAACATTTTAAGCTCAATCCACCAAGCATATGGGGTAAGAGAAAAAACATAACAAAACTCATCTATCCGTAGGTAGAATAAAAAGATTAATTATCCAGATGCACAACAAGACGCCTTGTCGATATTGTTATAAGATGCTTAAGTATATAGACAATACATAAGCCTCTTTGAGCAGTGAACACATTCATCATTTTGAATCACCCATTTAAACGGGAAGATAGGGGTATGTCAAAGATTTCTCATGATGTGTATATGTCCCTGCTCTCTACATGACCCTCACACCCAGCACAATCCATAATCATCATGAACATAATCTCTTTCAAAGAGTATTAGCCTAACAGACATTTATTTTTACCTAACACCCTTATCTTATAATTACTCCTACAACTGCGTTTGAGCCACTTGCATCCCCAACGTCCTCATCGGCGTGGACCTCCTCAAGGCTATGTCCCTGGCCACGTGTTTCCACTTGAAAAATGATCCAAAAAATTGGATCATTTGCTCCAGTGTCAGGCCTCGAGTTTCCGGCATTATTTTGTAGAAGAGAAACCATGAGATGCATGGCACCGTCGCAAAGAAGAAGGTAGCCTTTCCATGGATGATTGCCTCATCCAATGGTAAGAATGCCCATGATGTAATTCCACTCATCAATTGGTTTGCAATGAAGGCAAATTGCGCTTCCCTTAGCTCACAACCTAAGTGGGAATAGCTCAGAGTTGTAGACTGAGATGATTGGTCCCATTCTCACCAAGTAACTAGCCACATAGATGAACAATGATGTAATGCACCGGTATTTAGTGTGGTCTTGGTCGATGTAATTTAAGATCATTCCAAGGGAGACTATGGACCTTATCATCCAACCCAAGCTCCACAGCAGCATCCGCCGTCATCCAACCTTGTCAATAAGGAAGCTGGCAACTAGGTTGAATATTGCCTTTATAAATTTAAGTGTGATGGTCTTTAAGAACTTGTCATCCAAGATCTTGACACAAATCATCTCGAAAATACGAGGGCTGTAAAGAAAAATTGTATCAAAGCCACAAGTTTGCCGAGCCACTTGCATCAAAATGGCGCAAACAAGCATGTGGTAGACGGATCGAGTTGGGTAAAAGAGATCCCACCACACGCCTAGGGTTGGCCCATGCACCACGTTGCTGACGGCCTCCTCAATTTGCAAGCAAATGAGCTCCGAGTTCGAGATCCTAGCAAGGACGCCCTACACATTGTACATGCGTCCCTGCATGACGAGCCAACGAGGGGATTCTGGCGTAACGCGGACTGCAATTTCGAGAAGGATCAAGCAGATTACTCCCACAAAGTACATGATAAGCCACCCGTTAAATGGAAGCTGTTGAACACCTAAACCGCCAAAACATATTCAAATGAATATATGCAATCACCTTTCTAATTCAAATTTTTCCAATAAAGTAAATTATGAAAAAGATAAAAATCAATGACATAAAAAAAGTGAAAAAAATACAATTAGAAAAAATGTGAGTACAAGCAAGTCATGAAAGACGACAAGAGTGATCTCTGCAATGTAAATGGGGGTGACCATATCGGCGTAGCTAGTCTTGACTTGAGCGATGAAGAGGCCAAACAAGACGAAGGCATTATTGGAATTGATGCCCATGACATAGAAAGAAGAACCCCACAAAACCGATCACACGATGGCAGCCAAACCAGTCTGATGTCAACCTCGCCATCACCGATCCAAAAGCCGAAAATAAGAAGAGGTACCATATCATAATCTCAGCATGCTTGTTGCTTGTCTTTTGCTCTTCATTATGGATGTGATTGTCTCGCTCATTGCTCCAATTTCTGGCAAAACATAGATCTATCATTTTCATCGATAATAAAGCTAGACAAAAAGAAAAGGGCAATAGCTTAACTTTTATTGGTTTGCCTAATTCACCATAACCAGGGGTGACACAGGACTAACCAAAACCAAGTATCAAAGACATGATGGAGGCTAGAAAGGCACATTTTAAAAGGTATTTATTAGGGCACGACATCGGATTGTCCTCAATCTGCTCCTCTTGGAGGCCATTGTGGACACTAGGATCGGCAGTGGCTATCTCCTATTGTATGTCGTTGACACTAAAATTAGTATATGTGCCTCCTAGCAAACAATTGGCCATTATTTTGGTTAATTAGTGGCATAAATAATATCTAAAAACATGGGTGTGTTTGGTTCAGTATTTTGAAAACCCATTGGCAAAATGCAAAGTAGTTTGGCCTAAAGGACTTAGGGTGTATTTGGTTCAGCATTTTAAAAGCCTATTGAGAAAATACAAAGCAATTTAGCCTAAAGAACTTTAGGCAAATGCAAAAACATTTGGTAAACTATGCTTTGAGAAACAACTTTGAGAGAAATGTCGTTTGATAGAAAACACATTTTAAAAACTTTTTGCGTGATCAATATTAAATTTTTTAATTTTATTTATTTAAAAATAATAATGTGTGCAATTTTTTTAATATAAATTTGACAATAATACTAAAAAAACGAATAAATATATAAAAAAAATTTTTAAAAGAGACCAAACCCTTTACCGGATTTTTTTTAATTTTTATTTTCTTAAAATTGAAAAAATGATGTATGCAACTTTTTAAATATAAATTTTTACAATAATGCTAAAAAAGATCAAATACATATATATAATTTTTTTTTTAAAAAGACCAAACCTTCATTAGAATTTTTAAATTTGTAATTGTTTGGAATTGAAAAAAATAATGTATGCAACTTTTTAAATATAAATTTTGACAATAATACTAAAAAAATCAAATACATATATATAAATTAAAAAGACAAAATCCTTCATTGAAATTTTTTAATTTTTAATTTTTTAAAATTTGAAAAAATAATGCATGTGACTTTTTAAATATAAATTTGAAAATAATGCTAAGAAGTCAAATACATATATATATAATTTTTTTTAAAAAAAAAAAGACAAAACCCTTCGTTGGAATTTTTTTTTAACTTTTATTTTTTAAAATTGAAAAAATAATATATATGCAACTTTTTTAATGTAAATTTTGACAATAATGCTAAAAAAATCAAATATATAAATATTTTTTTTTAAAAGACCAAAATATATTTAATTTTTTTAGCATTTATATATATATATTTTTATATGATTTTTTTTGCATTTTTTGGCATTTTAAAAATAATAATAACGAGGGCAAAATCATAAATTTGAAGAGTAAGTAAGGATAGTTTTAAAAGAAAAACATAAGTTTCAGCATTTGACCAAATGCTGAAAGCTCAAAACGAGTTCCTACTAGCATTGGGCTTTTAACCTTCCCAATGTTAACTTTCACTTGAAAACTACTTCAAAATGATTGCAAAACAGTCCAACATTTCCTAAAAGAGCTTTGGAGGATGAAAAGTCGCTAGAATCTTTAAACCAAATGCACCCTCAATAATTGTGATTGCACATTACCCATGAACCATCGTCCATGAAAGTTCCTTGTCATGGGGAGATGGTTGGCCCTAATTGCAGGTCCACTTCTATTGCACAAATCTAATAATAGGCTCATATGACCGTAGCTAATGAATTTCCATAATTTTCTCTGACAAGAGCACCGCCGCTTCCATGAATTGTATTAGAAGCGGCGACGTTGTTGTAGAATCTATATTAGATTATAACTCTATAACTTAGATTTTTGAGCCGCCTGCCATTTTTTAGATCATCAAATTAATGAGAATTTTAGGAAAGATATACAACCAACTTGCCATGAATTTACGAACATCGTCTCTACATTTTAGTTAGAGGCAAATAATCTACGTCCAATTTAAGAGATTGATAAAGAATTACTTTCTTATGACTTGACCTCAAATCATAAGCCATTTTACTGAGTAAATCAAATTTCGATCTTTCATAAAACCATTTTTTACGCTATTCCTAGAATGACTCATTAGATACATAACTCTAAATTAAGTCATAAACATTTTTACAATTTGCCAATCGAGTCATAATTCTTTCAATTATGCTAATTTAATCATAAACCTTTAAATTATTTATCAATTTAGTTGTAAAATTTTAAGAACTTGTCCATTTAGTCATTCCGATCAATTTTGGCTGAAAAACGCTAATACGACGGTCTAGTCAACATCGGTCGTGGATAATTTTATTGATTTTTTATCTTTTATCTTTATCTTTTTCATTTTTCTTTTTTTCCCACTCTTGGTCAACGGCCCTCGCCTATGGCTGGAAACCTCCACATCCTTGCTGTGCCGGCCAAGAGTGGAAAAAAAAAAAGGAAAGAAAAAGGAAAAGAAAAAAACAAAATAATAAAAAACTCAAAAGTTTTAAATATCCAAAAGAAAATTGTTCACGTAGGATGGATGCTATTGACTAAATCGTCGTAGTAGCGTTTTCCAACCAAAATTGGGCGAAATGATTATGGCACAGCCGATTTGGGCGGAAGAATTAAATTAGTACGACCAAAAGGTTTTTACTAAATTGATAAATCGTTAAAAAGTTTAAAATTAAATAAGCCAAATTGATATGTTATAACCGAATTGGTATTGATATAATATGTTTACGACTTCTTCTTTTTTTGTAATTTTTTATCCTTTACAACCAATGGTACCACTATAGAGACTCCGACCAAAAATTTAAAAAATTCAGAGACAATTATCTAGAGGCATATTGAACAGTTTACAAGCCCCGTGAATTTGTTACCTCTAATCCGAAACAGTCGACACCCAGTTGTTAGTATTTGAACAAGTGAAATTTATTGATTTTATTTTGCTCAATTAAATTCTAACGACTCATGGGTCCGGACCAACTACATCAAAATTTTATTATCAAGTTGGAAATTTCTCGGAGTCCGGACCAACTATATTGGCTCTTGGGTAAGCTGTTTCATCGCTTTTTGGAAATAGTGATGATAATGTACTCGCGATGATCCCTCCTTCGCGATCCACGGAACTGAAATGACCCTGCACTTTCTCTACGGGAAACTTCGAGTTCGACAACTTTTGCTAAGTTCGAGCTGTCTTAAAAAGTAGAATTGCATCGAAGTTTTGTCCCCCTCCTGCACTTGCGCTTGCACTCTCAAAGAACGAATCTTCTGCAGCATATCCCCCCATATACTTTTTCACAGTTTTTTGAGTTTTCCTCGTTCGATTCTTTTGAGGAGGAGGCGGAGTGGTCCAAGCACAGGAACAGCACCACTTCATGTCCTTTTCCCAGTTCCCATCTTCCTTTTCCCAATTAAAAATCTCGTCTTGTCCTGCGGACGTCGTAATTTGACGTGGTAAAACAAACTCGACATCTTGTCCTCGGCAATTTCGCAACGCGATCCGTCCGTAAGCAAACCAGCGTGCCACGCCGCCGTTTCGAGCGTTCGTGCGTGCGTGCTTGCGGGCGTGCGTGCCACGTCACCGCATTTCCCCCGGTCATCAAAAGGGGGAAGAACTCCTCTTCTGCTTCAAGCTATCTGAACCAGTAAACAAGAAGAAGAAGACGACGACCTCGACCCCCAAAAAGCTTCCGCCTTTGAAGGCTTTTCGCACTCGAACCGGACCGCAAGCGAGAACCCACGATGAGATTCTCTCTCTCTCTCGTGCTTTTCCTCCTCTTCTCGCTCCTCGTCGATTGCTCGGACCTCCCGGACGTCCCGGCCCGGCCCGTCTCCAGGGCCCACTCGGAGCTGACCGCCTACGGCTTCCCGATCGGCCTCCTGCCCGCCGACGTCCGGGGCTACTCCATCAACGCCACGTCCGGCGACTTCGCCGTCGACCTCCACGGCCCGTGCCGCCTCACGCTGCCCCCCGACAACTACCTGGCCGCCTACTCGGAGAAGATAACTGGGAAGATCGTGAGGGGCCGGATCGCCGGGCTGGAGGGGATCCGGGTCAGGGCCCTCTTCCGGTGGTGGTCCATCACCGGGATCAAGTCGAGCGGCGAGAACCTGGTCTTCGAGGTCGCCGGCGTCAGCGCCAAGTACCCCTCCAAGAACTTCGACGAGGCCCCCGCCTGCGAAGGACGGAAGAGAAGTTCTTATTGAGGTTAGGGTTTCGATTCTTGCTTTTATTCTGGTAATTTTTGCGTGGGATTGATGATGCGCGGTTCGAATTATATGGGTTAGAGGTTGTTTGTTCACTGCGATTTGATTGCTCCGATTGTTGGCCACTTGATATTAGCCATTCTGTGGTGACCCCGGTTTACTCATCAGTAATGGAGAGAAGACGGAGACGCTCAAAAATGGAATTTTGTGAGTAAATTGTTCATGATCAGATGACAATTCTAATGGGTTCATATTCTTACCATCAGACTGTCAGTAACTTCTAGTGTCCGTGAAGGATTTATTTGTGTTGGTTCGATGAGAAGTAGGTCTCCTTGATTTGATCTGGATAGGCTTCTTGTGGAAGAGCTCGTTGCTGTTTTGAATCATCAGGCTGCGTATGCATCCTCTGTTCTTTCTCTTTTCCAGTCAAATGCGACAATGGTTTCTACATATTCGTAAGAAAAAATCCATCTTAGATTGCCTAATTTGTTTCTGTGGATCACTGATGGCATGTTGAGGCTGTTGAGTTTCTTTGAATGGAGTTCATGATTAATTGCTGGAGAAAACTAGTCGGTTGTCATCTCGCACCATGTTAGCTGCACATGGTGTGTGATAGTCAATGACAATGTGCTATCTAAACAGCGATCTTTCCTGACTAATCTTGTGACTCTGGACATGGATTTCACCATGTTCAGAGGTGGCATGTTGTCGTTGGCCATCACACACCGCATCAACGCGTGAGTTCACGCATCACAGCTCTGACTATCTTCTTGGTGGCTTGTTTATGGGTGTCTTGTACCTGCCTTCATTGAGCTGACTTTGACCACTGTACCTTACGGTCAAATCTGATGCCTAATGTGAATTTTGGTTATAGTGTTGTCTTATTGCTGTTGGGGGCATTAGCCTTTATTGCTGCCAGTATATGATTGATACAGATGGTATATAATTCTTTAAGATCAATTTGTGGAAGTTTCTTTACTTGATTGGGTTGTCAGATTTATAGAATATTAAGAATAACAGCTGTCTAGCTTTGTAGACTATGTTATTTTTAATAAGCTTTATGGAGACTGGGAGCTATGTTAATGTGTTGCTTATCTTTTAAATTGACCAATCTGTATTGCAAAAGTCTGGACCAACTAGTAATATTGACATGTTCTGCCTGTTAAATAATATTTTAGAGTAGCTTTTGCCAAAAGCCGGTCATCCTGCTATGTCTTTTTCAAGTGCTATAAGTTGGTATTATCCATTCTATTTTGCTCTGCTACCAGCATTATTTTCTTTTTATTCATCTTGGGCATTGTGTTAATCGATGTCATTCAGTCAAAAATCATTTGGCCAAATTAATTCTAACAATAGCAGCCATCAGAATTGGGATACTTACAGCTTTGACTGTGGCTATAGACTTTGTTCTCAAGCCATTATGCAATGTTCTTTTTCCTGAAAAAGGACATTGGTAATGCAGGCTGGGAACAAGAAAATAACTCTGTCCAGGGCAAGACTTTGTGAATGCTCGTTGTGGTAAGATCACGGCCTTACAAAGTTTGTTAGGTCAAGGATAAATTATCTGGTAAATGGACTATAACCGAACAAAAATTCTATTTTCAACTTAATTTGATCTGCTCTCTCTAGAATCTCTTGCTTGAAAACCTGCTGCTGAGAAAAAGCTGATGTAAGAAACCTTTTATTCACGGTTAACATCAGCATGACATTTGGAGTGAGAACAATCTTATGGCTAGGAATGTCATACGGATTTCACATGGTCTGATTTTTGAAGCTTTTGCTAAATGTAATATGCCATCATTGGCTTGTGCGTGCACATGTTTTGTGTTTTCCAAAGAACCAGCTCTATCTGTTGCAGCCTTGGCATGTCTCAAATCTCCCTTATGTTTTGAGAGTTTCACCTTTCTACTTGCTGTCTTTACCAAAACAAATTCTTGCTCATGACTGATGTTATTTTTCTGTAGTCCCTTCTTATGGCATTGTTTCACTTCCACTTCTTCTCTTGACATCAGAACATAAGTCTGCTCCTTCATAGGCTATCATCTTCAGAAAAGATGCGTTGTTAGAAAGATGCCCTTTGATATTCTTTTACCTTATTGCTGAAAGTCCTTACTAACATTCTGTCACATGTTAACCTCCTATATCTGCTTTTACTTTACTCATTAAAAATTTCATTCATAATTCCCTTGGGCCTTCATTTTTCTATGGCTGAGGATAGCATAGAACGGCAATTATTCTTTTTCTAGTGTTGTGTGAGGTGCAATGCACTGGACCCTGACCTTTCTTGCTTCTATATTTTGCAGCTGTGTGGCTAATCTCCACGGTTCAGGTAGCATGTTTATGGACTGTCGAGAAGCCTGTAGGAGATTGAGAGAAATTGGCCAAAAAGATATGAGTACTTGATGTCTGTTTTATTAGGTTAATGTTAATGACTATTTCCTCTTATCTGGGGATGCTTGCTGTTACTTTCCGGTATCATTTACTAGTTGATGCAGGTAAAAGAGAACAAGAAAATGCTGGTGTGTATATTTTGGCCATGGCTCGTGAACTTGTTTGCTAGTAGAGATAATAAGATAACGACTATTCTGTAAATTCGATTAAGGAAGATTACTTTGCGTCAATATGGCGCGTGAAGTATGTATTGGCCATGCATTTTGCCTCACGAAACCCAAATATCTATGTGTCTATAGCTCTTCATAGTTCACTTAGCTTTAAATAGTGGATCAAATTCCATATTGATTTGTAGTTGATGATTTCTGGTTTCTCTTCTGTCCTCTTTATTAAGAAGCCTCTTGTCTTTCTCCCTCTCAATGCTCCCTTCTACTGATGATGTAATGTGAAATAGGGGATGGAGTTGCAGTTTCTCACTTGGATTTGATGTGTTGCAGCTTAATAAAATGTATTACAAAAACATGAAACTTATAAACACTTCACAGCATAGCACACCTAGAGTAACACCTAACTAGTTCTAAGATTCGTATGCAAATTCCTCATACCAAACTAGTTGCAGTTTCAGAATTTCAAACTGAGGCACCTTGCGTATCTACACGGTACTCTTAACTCTGTACTCTAATTTTGATTTCTTGTCCAAGGAAATTATGTCGGACACAACTTATTAGATTGGTCTTGTGTGTAATTACAACAGTCGAATAATATTGGAAAGATAGTAAGTTGCAGACATTCAATGAAAATTATCGACATACGAGGATTATTATTCACTAATAGGGGCTTTCAGTTTAAGGGCTGCTTTATTATTAATTAACAAGGTAAGTTACTAAGAACAAGAAACAATATTTACAACAGATTTGGTTAGTTATGATTTCTCATGAAAAGTCAGACGATCATATATTGAACCTCGCAAGATTAAAAGTAAATTATGTCCATGTGAAGGACGGTTATTGATTTGTCATCTACAAAGTCCCATACGGAAATTACAATCATAAAGGATGATTACCAATCATAGCTACCGCCGCATGCAACAATTCGAGGTATTTTTACTATATTATTGATTAATTACTGAGTGCTAACATCTTTCTAGGAGAGATATATAGATGAGCCACCGGATATAAAGATAAATTACTAGCTATAAGAGCGATTTGAATATATTCCTGCTAAGAATTTTTTTTCTTCCTCATAGAATCGATCCCAAGGCGAAAGAGCCCAAAATTTTATCTATAGGACCATATCATAGGGGCTGGCCCCACCCACTTTAGCATCGGCCATCCCATATGACACTGCTGACATTCATATCAATGGTTCCTAGCAAAAATCAAGAAGCATCACATACGACCAAGGAGAAAGAGCTGTTCCAGGCCGCAGGGGCAAATGACCAATAGAACAAGCAACAACAAACAAGAAGAAAATAACTGCTCTACTCTAAAAGAATAAGTTACATTTGTCTTTTCCTTCTTTGAATAAATAAAGAGAAGTTCATTATGCAGCAGCCACAAGCTAAAAAAGAGCACTTGTTAAGCAGATCCTTTACTTGATTTAGAAATTATCGTTTAGCTTAAAAGGATAAATGCTTCTTTTATTGCAAGGACAAATTACCCGCACACCACCCTACCACCAACAGAAAAGACAAAGATTCTTTATGCCAGGTTAGCTCATCAGGCACCAATAAACCCAAATTTTGAAGCATGTTATCAGAAAGTACGATGAATAACACCAGAAGAAACAAAATTTAGTAGCCCTTTGCAATGAGAAGATCAACCTGAAGAAGGCCCCGGGTTACGAAAGAGATTTAATGATCCACTTCCGAAAACTGTCGGTACAATGACCGAACTGCTACTGTCCACGCAGGATCATTCATAAGAGCAGAGGATAAACCGTCATCTACCGAAAATGATAGGGAATCTAGACAAGACGAATTCCGCAGAACCCACGTGCGGGGAATCTGTTTGTTAAGCTATCCATGCAAACAAAGAGAGAATCAAACATAATAGAACTAGAAGATTAAGAAAGTTTTACAGCACCAGCCTACCTGCGGAAATATGTACTAAGCTGAATTAACAAGTTAACAGCGTAATCTCGAATGCACTCCTCCCTGTCAGATTACACTTTGCATGAGTTGCATTTAAGTACGTATTTAGACATGGAAGGCTTGGTTGTTCTGTTTCTCTAGAATGAAGATTCACTCATACAAAATCACCGTTATTCATTGAGGATTAAGAGTTAGAGTATGAGTAAAATAGGACCGACAAAAATAAATAAATTATTGTCTTTGACTTGTACATTTTTTTGGTAGTGAATCATGTGTATCATTTAGCAAAAGTGCTAATTAACACGTGTTTTAATTGTGCTTCCTTCATGATGCTCGTAATGGTTCATTTAGTAATATTATTTATTTCTACAATATGGATTATTCTTTATCTGTATTTATTGTTAAAGTTAGTTCGTGGCACTAAATATCTTAGTCAGGAATGTTAATCATCTTCTCACAAAGAAATTGTCTAGTCTAGGCAAAATAAAAGAATTTGGTTTATAGAAGTTCTTGCAGTGGAAGGTTCTTCCTGGCAGACTAAACGTGTGAAAATGTGTACAAACAGCCTTTTGATTGATTGTCGGCCAATGTATTTTATCCACAAGTATATTATTCTTTTAACTTGTTCGAAAACTATACACTACGAATTAGTAAATGCTTAAAAATTGTAGCTTGCTATCTAATGTTCGAACAGAAAAAATTTCCTCCCCTCGGTGGGCTGGGAGTAATCTTGGAATTGCTTGCATGACCTGGTGATTGAAGTGGAAATAAAACACCTAAGGATTCAACATTACATAGTGTACATGCTTCATGAATGCAAAAGATCGTTTTGCAAGTGGGAGCAACTAAAATTGTTGTGAGGCAGGCACCGTGCGGCAGCGTAGCCTCATTGTCAAATTATAATTGTTTTGGATCATTTTTAACTCATCTCCCCACTCTGGGACTGTGAAAGGACCTTTTACTAATTGGCTAATAAAATAAGAAACTATTTTGGCCTATACATCTCTTAGAAATGTTGAGACAGAATAAATTCAAAACTTTCAGAGAAAGATTATCGTTCTTATCGGTACCAGTGTTGGGTTATCATGGTTGAAATTTCCCAGATCACTTAACAAGTGGGTTTATAAGCTCTTTGTGCTTACTAGCTTAACTTTTAAGTTGGGCTTTCTAATCATCTATTGACACATAAATTTTGATAAACCGATTATTCATTTGTTGTATAAAATAATTTAGGATTAATTTTCAACCCCTAAACAAAAATATTAGAATTAATTTGCATAATATATAGTTTCAGGAGCATTTATTATTTAATTTATATTTTCATTAATTACATTAGCATTGGATTGACAGTAGATGGTTCTGAACTTAAAAGAACGGATTGAGCCCACGTAGCGGGACAAAATTCGGCCAGCACTAGGGGACCAGCTGAGCGAAATTTGCATGGGAAGACAGGCCAAATTAAGGTTAATTTTATCTAATTTCAGCCTGTGGGAATTAATTAAAATAGGTCTTGAGCTTAATTCAGCCCATTACATGGAAAATGCCTAAATTAAGCCCATGAAATCAAGTTTAAACCTAAGTGTGCATTATATATAGGATGTTATACCACAGAGGCCGGGAATTCAGAATTTCAGAACACATAGAATACTAGAGAGATACACGTGAGGGAAAGAGAAGAGTTTCTTTGTCTTTTCTGGAGGTCACAAGAACACGCCTAGATCAACAAAACGACTCTATAAGTAAATAAGTGAACGAAATACTATTAAAGGGAACGTGGCCGCGACTAGAAAAGAGTACGCTTTGCTGTTGGGCTGCTCGTCGGGTTCGCATTTCGTCTTTAAGTAGCACTTTTTGAAGTGAAAGCTTATGTTGAATTTAGTACAATACAAACAAAAACTACACCAAAGTGGAAGTGGAAGGGCCACTAAGGTCAGCATCTCCGTGGGTCCTTGTCACTGCGCGGGACCACTCCTTGATTGACGTTAAGCTACTTTGATGAGCTCTGCTCCTGGCCGAACCTGTGATCGAGACAACCACTGTGCCAACTCTTGTTTTGCTCAAGATCCCGACGCCGTCACCATCCAGACGTGAAGCTGCTGCTTTCCTCAGGTCAATGCCAAACCCATATCCTCCTGGTGGCGGTAGACGTCCCGTCCGTGCTGTTTGCCGCCTCGGCTTGCCCCAGCAACGAAGTTCCAGCAAACGCCCACATTAGCTCTTGCAGTTTTCGGACACGAAGCTTGTAATCCTGACGTCATGCTCCTGCGGCTGCTGCACCAACGCATCAGAGATCATTCTTTCATCGAGCTTTTGTCATTGTCACACTTGAATTTTTCTTGGTGCGGATGTTCTTCAGTCAAATTTCAGGGGAGTTCATCGTGATTGTGCATGGAAATCGGTTAGTGATTATATCAAGATGAATTGAAAGACTCTGGTGCTTTTGTGGTGACTTTATGTTGATTATGTTTTTCAACAGCATTCTAGTGGTGTTATCGGTGGCGGAGCTCACGGGAGAACATAATGAGAAGATGAATCAAAAGACTCTGAAGTTGTCAAAGAAGGCTATACCTAAGAATGTTTCTTCTATCAGAACTGATTTTCCAGCTTCAAGATGTTCGGCCACTTACACATGCATTTTGCTTCATCAATCACGCTTTGTTTGCTCCAGAGGCAGTACTGTGCTCTTTATCCCAGTATTGCTTCTGGAGCCAACCGGACGTGATTGATGAAGCAAAATGCATATGTAATTTCTTACGATGTAACAGATCATCAGCAAACTTTGGTATCTCATTCCAAAGAAATATTTGGAATTTATTGCCAATGTTGCCATTACTCAAACTTTGCAAGAAATGTAATGATAGATGATATCTTGGATTGGTCGTGACTTGGCAAAAGAAATTATGTTTGCCTGTTGACAAAACGAGTAGCTACAACAAACTTGAGCAGGTGTTCCTACTCTAGGAATATTTAAATGATGTTGAAGAACATAACAGTTAAGTTGTCAATTGAAGAGTATATCATTATTGAATTTAATCATAACGATTGTTAGAAAGTTCAACTTAAAAGTTAAGCCTATTAAACATAAGAGCATATAAACCCCCTTGTCAAATGGCACGGATATTTCAACCATGACAATCCAGCAGGAATCGTTTCATCATGGATAAAATATATCACCCGACAATCAGCCAAGAGATTGTTTTTATACATTTTTTCAGGTTCACTATGCCAGGAAGATCCTATCCAGGTATTAAACCTTCCACCGTAAGAACTTATATAAACCAACTTCTTTTACTTTGCCTGGACTAAACAATTTATTTGTGAGGAGATGATTAACGTTCCTGATTATAGTGCCACAAGTTAACTTCACCAGTAATTACTGATAATGAATAATCTGTACAGTAGAAATTAAAAGATTACTGAATGAACCAGTACTAGTGTCATAGAGGAAGCACTTTAAAACATGTGCTAATTAGCTCTTTTGCTTAATGATACGCACTATCCACTACCAAAAAAATCCACAAGCCAAAGACACCATTTTCTTTTTCTACTTCTGGGGCTTAGATGTTCATGAACTCCTAGTCCTCAATGAATAATGGTGATCATGGATGAATGAATCTCCGAACCAGAGAAAGAAAACAACCATGCCTTTCAATGTATAAATACGCACGCACATGCAACTCATGCAAAATGTGAATCAAACAAAAGCGCACAATGCCTGGACGAACAAGAGAATCCGAAGGCAAGGAACCTTCAATCAATCAACCATCACTCTTTACTTGCAAGGCTCGCTTACAGTTCCATTTTGTTCCTTTAAATAATCGAAGGGCGCAAATGCAGAGGCTCGACTACTGGATTACATGAACTCCCAAGTTGGTGTCCCTAAATTCCATGCGTAGTTGTGGAGGTGCTCAATGTAAGCCATGGGGGATGTTTCAACAAGATTAATGAGAAACGACATTCCAAAACAAGATCATGCCAAACGCGGAGCACATGAATGACTTACCTTCACCGTCTCCAGGACTTGCTTGCCGTCGAAACGAGAAAGGAACACCCCGAGCCGAAGCAAGCCAAGCCTCAAAACCTGAAGGTGGGAGGAAAATGACTAAAACCATAATAGAGAAGTTCCTTTTGGTCTAAAACGAGTGAGTCGTCTATCAACAGGGTCATCTCATCCAAAAATTATGGACAGAGTCGAACTCTCAGAATAACAGAAAAGCATGTCCATGATCAAAGCAAAAGTGAAAATTATCGAGATAATCACTAAATGACTAGACCAAGAACATCACATTAGAAAGCATCTGAAAAGAATGTTCCCACTCCAACTCAAAGACATGCATAACGTGAGTGCTGAAGATGCTTTGAATTAGACAATGGACATGATGATTTCCTCCCCAAACCATAACAAGGAGACCAAATGAAAAGGGCCCTTTCAGAAAGACATATTTTTGCTAAAAATTTGGCCCTACTTCACATGATTATGCTGCTTATAGTAGGTTTTAGATCATGAAAGGGGTACTCAGACACAGCATCTTCCTAATGAAACTCACAAAATCCCAATCAATCATGAATCGCGATACCCAAAGACAGCATCGACCCAATGAAACTCACAAAATCCTAATTACCAATCACCAAACAGAACCATTTCCATGACCGGATGGAAGTTCCGCCGGAGAAGTCCATCGCTGTTGGAAGCGCAAAACTAATGGCCCAAGCCGAGACATGAGATGAAGCCTGAGGACCTGAAACTTGGAAGAAAAATGTTATTTATTTTTGTGATCCCATATTTTCGAACCCACATTTTCTCTTAAAGTGGCGGTTATTCCACATGTATTTTTCCATACTTCGAACCAACCGCCAATTTGGTGACCGTCTTGGTAACCGTCGTGACAACAACCGCCCATTTGGTAACCGTTTGGTAACCGTCTTGATGGGAGACGGTGTATAAAAAGAACGTATGTTCATTTCTAATAGGTGATGACAAGATCTAAGACAAACCCTCTTATTTGGAATACACCATCAATACGTGAAGGGAATTGGGTTAGTAGCGTATGCCCAAATTTACTGATTTTTCAGGTTTAGACGAATGTGATTACAAACAATGGCTGGAGATTTGTCTATAATCGATCCTAGCTTCCGCAATTTGATTTTTATGTCTAACATTTGGTATCAGAGTGTGTTTAGTGCATCCGCCTTGTTTTGTTGAATTTTTGGTGTATTTTTGGGCATTTTTTAGGATGAACAGTAACTAGAAGTTTTGAGGCCAAGAGAGATTCGCCGATTCCGAGCAAAATCTGGCAACCCACCTCTCAAATTCGGATCCGTATGGTCACACCACCATGAGTAAGGGTGTCAATGGGTCGGGTCGGGTCGGGTTTGTTGTTACCCGACAATGGTCACACACTGTGACCCGACCCGAAACACATTAGACCATCTAATGTGTTTCGGTTCGGTTTGGGTCGGGTTGCTGGGTTTTCCTCTTTTTTTTTTTTTTTTTTTTCCTGGGGTTGGTTAATTCCTTTTAAAAGTAAGCCATCACTGTACCATATCTGATTCCTACATGTAAAATGTAAGAGTACACAGAGAACAATCTATAATTCTTCGTATTCACTAGATCACTGGAATAAATGGGAAAAGAATGATAGCAAAAGGAATGCATCATCTATCTAGATTTCTTGTCAGATATGATGGAGACTCAGTACGCCCAAATGAGGATGCCAATAAACGGCATAGGTACTCACAAAAAGAGCAAAGCAATTTATGCTGCTCAGACCAATCTAACCATGGAGTGTGGACAATCCACCATAATATTTTGAGACACAGAAATGTGAAAACTGAAATGATTTTCTTTCACCAAAATGCTCATTTCTCCTCATAATCACCAGAGCTTTGCTTGCTAGATTGCATCTCAATTAGCTGCTGCTGTTCCTCAATCTCTTTGGCTGCTACTTGTTTCTCAGGCTTAGGTTTGCTTGTAGACAGAATCAGAGTAAACATCACTGAGGAAGTTCCCGCTGGCGTAGCTTACGCTGTCACCTGAACTGAAATTTATGAAGGGTTTGGTTTTAGATTGTGTAAGCTAAAGGGAAAGAGGAAAACAGAAGTGGATACTGCAGGAATGTGAAGATAAAAGCAAAGTCAAGGGCTAGCACACCATTAATGCGAAGCTCTGCCTGGGGAACCAGGAGATAGAAGTGAAATTTTTGCCAGAAGGATTGCTCTTTCTGTTGTTTTTTCTGCTGATGATTTGTAGATATAAAAAGAGTGGGTCTTATTTTTACCTACTGACTTAAAGACTGAATGATTGATGTTAGAATTTCATACGGAAAAGATTCTTAGCAGAAGATGACATATATGTTTAAAGTTGAAGGGCACTCTGATCATCAACAATGAATGCAGAATTTATGGGGCAAGATATACTTTTCCCTTCAAGAAAAATTAATTGCCACCGCGAAATGGAGCAGAGGAGCAAGAAAAGCCAAGTAACATATCTATTTACTAATCCCATGATCAATATCAGCCATTTAGAAACATAATTCGCTGTTGACTTGCACCTGACAAAAGAGAATCAATAAATCTAAAGACAAACAACATCCGGTAATGTATAAATCTGAGGCAAACATGTATGACACACCATGAGGGACTCGTACACCCAACAAGAGACAGCCAAATGATCATCGAAATACTAACACACCGGGCTACTACGGTTCAGGAATTTAATCGAGCAGCCGGTAGGCATCAAAGTCGTGAGACCATATCCGACAACGATGCAGCGATTTGCAACCAAACATATCACAACATCATTAAAAAAAAAAAAAAGGCTCAACTCACTCACCCACCCACCAAATTTCTAATGGGAAACACTAACCCAGGTTTATCCTTCGAAACACGCACAAAAATTCTAATGAACGGGAATTGTGTACAGCAGCGCAAGCCGAAATCCACAATTTCCTTCGTTTCTTTCTCTTCTGAACTTCAGCAAACACATAAAAAGCACAAATCCACACATTCCATCTCAATGACCAATAGCGGCACAAAAGAAATCCCCAAAAACCCCTACATCCCCGACCCCCAGATGCGCGCGCCCGGAGCTCGCAACGAGCACAAACCCGAATCTCACTCGCAACGAGCACGAACCCGAATCTCACTGGCAACTACAGCTCACCTCGACAAAGACGATGGCTAATCGGAGACCGACGATCGGGCGCAGGGCTCGGGAGGATTTCCAGGTCAGCCCCAAGAGCGAATCCAGATAGGCGGGAGAGAGATTGAGCTCCTTCCAGTTCCTCCCAAGTCCCAACAGCTGTGCCTACGCCCAGACAAACGGAGGGCGGAGGCGCGTCGATCGGAGGGCAGCAGCAGTCGTCGGAGAAGAAGCCGAAGGGGAGGGGTTTTCACTTTTCCGCGACATGTTTGACTCTGTGTTTGGTTGGCTTGTTTGGATGTTAATGTGTTTCGGGTCGAACAATGTTCCAACCCTGACCCGACCCGAAACACATTTCGTTGCTTGTTTTATATTTGTTACTCGAACACCATCAAGATCCGAAACATGTATTACACTTGTTTCGTGTTCGGGTTGAGTCGGGTTTTTTTGACACCCCTAGCCATGAGGAACGTTAGCCATGAGTTATTTCGGCATATTGGTGTTCGTCGAAAGCTAATTGGGCGGCGGAAGTCGCGGTGGTTGAAGAATTATGTTTTGGGAAATTTTTGCCTTTGGGGCCAATTTTGCCCATTTCACCGAAACTTGAACTCACTCATGTGGTCGTACCAGCATGCTCTTCAAAACCATTATTTATTTGTGTCTGGGAAGGTTTGCCAGAGAAGAAACGGCGGTGAAAGCACGGCTGAAAACGGCGAAAACCGTGGAAAATGGCTTATGTGCACGAGGGAGAAGGCGCGTGGGCCCCACGTGCGCGCTACAGTGTGGGCGCATGGAACCCACGCTCCACGCGCACAATCGCTGCGCGCGTGGGATCCGCGTGCGCAAAACTGCCCACGCAGTTTGTAGGCACATGCGTTGCACGCACCTACGCATTGGACGCGCGCATGCGGAGCACGCGCCTGACTTTCCCGCGCCGTTATTTACAATTTTACCCCTATGCTTTTTTTAAAATTTTCGTTTTGTCTTTTCTGCAATTTTACAATCCTGTCGTTGGCCAATTTATTTACTGTTCTGTCCTTTGATGTATTTATTTACTATTTTGTCATTTCATGCATTTTATGAATATTTTGTGCATGAAATTAAATGTCCAATGATCCATATAATTAATTAATTAAAGAGTAGCCACAGCATCCTTAATTAATTAAATTATATATTAAGAGCCTCCGGATCATATTTAGAAATGGACATTGATTGTAAATTATATTAATATGATGAGATATTCCCACATGAATTTTCATTATATTAATATGATTAATTAGGATGAAATATCATATTATTTTTCTTAATTTACCCACAAGGATTAGGAAAAAGTATATAATATGGTAGTTTCTTCATGATGTAATTATGAATTTATTTAAATTAAAAACTCAATCCACATGCAGTTTTTATGTTATGTGATTCATATTCGTGACATGTTTACAATGGTAAGACATGATTTATATATATTATGCCTCAAATTTTGTGACATAAGCATGATTATTTGATATGCAGCTTTACAACATGTGAATTTCTTTGAATTTAAGTTTGATGTTCCCATATTGAAATGTGAGAACTATAAAGTTTGGAATAAGTCAATTCTTCTTCAATTGGGGTGAATGGACATTGATTATACTATAAGGAAAGACGAACCACCTACTCCTACTGATTCGAGCACTCCAGTTGAGATAACTCTTTATAACTAATGGGAGCGGTCCAACCGTATTTGTGCCATGTTTATAAGAGCTAAGATATCTCATAGTATTCGTGGTTCGGTTGCTCAATATAGTAATGCTAAGGCCTTATTGGAGGCCATTGATGCGCAGTTTGAGAGTTCTAAGAAGGCACATGCCATGACCCTAATTATGAAGTTTTCATCATTGAAGCTCACTAGTGTTAGAGGTGTGCGTGAGCACATCATGCAAATGAGGAACATAGCATCTCAACTTAAGAACCTTAAGGTTGAAATATCTGAATCATTTCTTGTGTATTATATTATGAACACTCTCCTACAACAGTATGCACCTTTCAAGATCTCTTACAACACACATAAAAATAAATTGTCAATTAATGAACTCATAACCATGTGTGTTCAAGAGGAGGAAAGACTGATTATGGAATTGGGAGAAAGTGCTCATTTAGCAACATAAGGAAAAAATAAGGGCCATGGCAAATATAAAGGTAAAGGTAAAATACCTCCCCAAGCTAACATTAAAAAAGAATCCAAATATTTCTTCTGTAAACAGAATGGGCATATGAAGAAGGATTGTGTCAAATTTAAAGCCTAGCTTAAGAAGAAAGGTAATCAAATATCTTGACTGTGTAAGTCACAACACTTGGCGGATTGATTCTGGATCTACAATCCACATTTCGAATTCCTTGCGGGGTTTTCAAAACCACAGGAAGCTAGTGGGAAGTGAACAAAGCATCTATTCAGGAAACAAGATGCGTTTACATGTGGAAGCTATTGGAACATGTAGATTAGTTCTCAATAGTGGCTTTGTTTTGAATTTGGAAATGACCTTTTATGTACCTAGTTTCTCTAGAAACTTAATTTCAATTTCAAGACTTGTACCTTTAGGTTACTCTTTTAACTTTTCAGATTTAACCTGTTGTTTATCGTTTAAATCTGAAATTGTTAGGAGTGGTACTTTGTCTGAAAGTCTTTTTCAAATTAATTTGCAAGATAATACCTATTATGATGTGATGCATGTTCATGATAATGCTGGTATAAAACGATGTATTGTGAAAGAATATTTCTCTATGTTATGGCATCGAAGATTGGGACATATTTCCATAGAAAGAATTACGCGATTGGTAAATGATGGAGTACTTAGTACTTTAGATTTTACTAATTGTGATACTTGTGTGGACTGCATAAAGGGAAAGCAGACCAACAAGACAAAGAAAGGTGCCAAGAGGAGTACATAAATATTAGAAATCATACATATGGATATTTGTAATCCGGATATGGACTCGTATGGTCAGAAATACTTCATCTCTTTCATAGATGATTACTCACGTTACATGTATATTTACTTGATTCATAATAAATATGAAGCATTAGATGTCTTTAAGGTATTTAAAGCGGAAGTAGAGAAACAATGCAGCAAATAAATTAAGATCGTGAGATCAGATAGAAGTGGAGAATTCTATGGTAGATACACTGAAAATGGACAAGCACCTAGTCTATTTGCAAAGTTTTTTCAAGAGCATGTGATAGTTGCCTAATATACTATGTCTGGTTCTCCAGACCAAAACGGTGCAATGGAAAGAAAAAACCGAACCTTATTGGACATGGTGCGTAGTATGCTTAGTAGCTCCAAACTTCCTAAGTCCTTGTGGACTGAAGCACTTAAGACAGCAGTGTACATATTAAATCAAGTTCCGACTAAGGCTATCCCAAAGACACCTTTTGAGTTATTTAAAGGTTAGAAATCGAGTTTGCAACATGTACGCGTTTAGGGATGCCCGTCTGAAGTGAGAGTTTACAATCCATAAGAAAAGAAGTTGGACCCAAGGACCATAAGTGGGTATTTCATTAGATATGCCGAAAGGTCTAAGAGATACAAGTTTTATTGTCCATCTCACACCACTAGGATTGTGAAATCAAAAAATACAAAATTTCTTGAAAATGACTTGATTAGTAGGAGCGATCAATCAAAGGACCTTGTTCCTAAAGAAGATCATTCAAACACTCAACCTTCCACCTCAAGTTTAAGATTGGTTGTTACTTATAATGCCCATTCAGTTCAGCCGGCTATTGAACAACCAATCGTTGAAGTTCCACAACTTGCTGATATTGATCTAGTAGATTCAGTTGTTCAGCAATTACCAGAAACTGTTGAGCAACCAGTTGAGTAACACGCTCCTCAAGAGAATGTTGATGCAACATTAAGAATATCTGCTAGAATAAGGAGATTGGCTATTCTTAGTGATTATATTGTGTATTTACAAGAGTCTAACTACAATAGAATGATCCTGAAACATTTTCACAAGCCATGGATAGTGATAAATCCAATTTGTGGTACAATACCATAAAGAAGAGATGAGTTCTATAACATCTAATGAAATTTGGGATTTGGTTGAGTTATCTGATGGTGCGAATGCCATTGGTTGTAAATGGGTCTTCAAAATTAAGAAAGATTCATTGAGTAACATTGAAAGATATAAAGCTAGACTCGTTGCCAAATGATTCACTCAAATGAAAGAATCGATTACACAAAGACCTTTTCTCATGTATCTAAGAAAGATTATCTTCGTATTGTTTTGGCATTGGTTGCCCATTTTGATATGGAATTACATCAGATGGATGTGAAAATGACGTTCCTCAATGGAGAATTAGAGAATGAGATTTACATGAAACAACCTAAAGGGTTTCCCTCTAGTAAAGGTGAGCATTTGGTGTGCAAGCTTAAGAAATCTATATATGGCTTGAAACAAGCATCCCGCCAATGGTACTTAAGATTCCATAATGTTATCTCTTTTTTCGGGTTTGTAGAGAATGTCATGGATCAATGTATATACCAAAAGGTTAGTGGGAGCAAAATTTGTTTCCTTGTTCTATATGTGGATGATATTTTACTTGCAATCAATCATAATGGATTGCTATATGAGGTGAAACAATTTCTCTCTAAGAGTTTTGATATGAAGGATATGCATGAGGCATCTTATGTCATTGGCATTAAGATCCATAGATATAGACATTGGGGAATTTTAGGACTATCTCAAGAAACCTATATCAATAAGGTCCTAGAGAGATTTGGGATGAAAGATTGTTCACCAAGTATAGCATCCATTGTGAAGGGTGACATGTTCAATTTGAACCAATGGCCGAAGAATGATTTAGAAAGGGAACAAATGTCCAACATTCCATATGCTCAAGTTTGCACTCGACCTAACATCACTTTTGTTGTGGGAATGTTGGGAAGATATCAAAATAATCCAGATTTAGACCACTTGAGAGTTGCAAAGAAAGTGATGAGATACCTTCAAGGTACCAAAGATTACATACTTATGTATAGACGAACTGACAACCCGGAAGTAGTTGGTTATTCGGATGCGGACTTTGCGGGCTGTGTTGATTCACGAAAATCAATATCTTGATACATTTTTTTGTTAGATGGCGGAGCCGTGTCATGGAGAAGTGCCAAGCAAACTTTGACAACTACTTCCACTATGGAGGCTGAGTTCGTTTCTTGTTTTGAGGCTACCTCACATGGTGTATGGTTGAAGAGTTTCATTGCTGGGCTTAGAATTGTTGATTCTATTTCTAGGTCATTAAGAATATATTGTGACAATTCAGCTGCGGTTTTTATGGCTAAAAATGCCAAAAGTGGCAATCGAAGTAAGCATATCGACATTAAGTATTTAGCCATAAGGGAATGTGTTAAGAAGAATAAAGTGATCATAAAACACATTAGCACTAAATTAATGATAGCTGATCCTTCAACTAAAGACATGCCACCGGTGAAGTATAAGGATCATGTGACTAGTATGAGAATAGGTCCCATTATGTGATTTGTTGTCATATGGACGATTTTGTTGTATGAAACTCTTATTCAGTTGTAATGTCGATTCTCAATTTTGGTGTACACATTTTGTTGTTTATGATAATAACATTTATCCTTGGTTCTGGAATAAACATGGGGTTTATTCATTAAGATATGTTGTCACATATAGGCTGACATTAAAAAAATAAGATACATTATGATACATGGAAGATATTACTCACTCTTAGAGGATATATCGCCATGATCTATGCATTTTGTTTATTTTCTTTAAGCATAAAGTTTTCGTGGATTTAATTGGATAATCCGTATAATGAAAATGATTGGGTTAAGTGGGAGAATGTTATTTATTTTTGTAATCCCACATTTTCGGACCCACATTTTCTCTTAAAGTGGCGGTTATTCCACATGTATTTTTTCACACTCCGTACCCTTTCGTGACAACCACCCATTTGGTAACTGTCTTAATGGGAGATGGTGTATAAAAAGAATGTACATTCATTTCTGACAAGTGATGACAAGGTCTAACACAAACCCTCTCATTTGGAATACACCATCAGTACGTGAGGGAATTGGGTTAGTAGTGTATGCCTAAATTTACTGATTTTTCAGGTTTTTCAAACAAACGTGATTACAAACAATGGTTGGAGGTTTGTCTATAATCGATCTTGGCTTCCGTAATTTGATTTTTATGTCTAACAAAAAACACATCAACATCCTCTAAACAGCTACGGAAGCACGAGAAGAGAAGGCCCCCCTCGAGAAGCAAAGGAGCATTGAATGAAGGTAACTCTCTATCTTGTCATCGAGTGAGTTGAGTCACGAGCTTTGCTGAGCTAACCTTGTGAGCTCTGAAAAATTTTCTGTTGAGGTCTCGAAACGGCATGACCTTCTCCTCACCCCACACCTGGTCATGCAGAGGGAGGTTACAACCTACAACTATGCAATGCTTTGTGCATGGTCCAATGTAAGATCACATATTTCGTGCAAATAAGGCTTTGCTAGCATAATAGTTATTGAGTACTGTAAAAATAGCAGTCTATTATAAGTTACAAATTCTTGAAAAAATTGATCTCACGACAATTTATAATTATTTATGATTTGATTTTTTGTGATGCAGAATTGACTGTTATTCTTACAGTACATTAAAGACTGTTACACAATTATTTCTCAAGTAAATATATTCATATAAAGTCATGAGTAGGGTTCACCATATATATTTAGATTTCCATACTATAATGTACAATATTGGAAATGTACATCTCAAATCCCCCTCCCTCCTCCACCTATGATCTTATCCACACCTTATCTTAAGTTAAATTAGGCTAAACACGATATGGATTGACTTTCCATACTAATCGATACGGTGAAGCACCTTGAATCCAAACCGTCCATTTAGGTTCCGGCTTTTAATAAACAAAAATGTTTGTCATATCCGCGTCCTATCTAACATGGCATGAGATACATCATATAAATTCAAATTTTCGTTTAAGAAATTATGATTAACCTCATATTTTGTCCGTCCATGCACGTTTCGATCAGGGACTTGATTGATTAACCGTCATTTTTCCATAGGTGAGGACTTTATTTTCTTCCTCATATTTAGGGGAAAAAGAGAGAGAGAGAGAGAGAGAGAGGGAGAGAGATAAATCTCTCATAAAAAATTAAAAAGAAAGAAATTCTGAAATGGTTTATCTGTGGCAAAATTTGAAAAGCCTATGTAACCAAACAAACGAGGAAATGAAAAACAGCGTGGAAATGTTTCCGCGTATATATATATATCGAAACGGGTTTTATTTTTTCTATTTTCGGTTTGCGTTCCTTAAACTAACAACAAGGCATATAGCACATTTGATAATTTACAAAAGAACATTTATTCTACGAAATTTTCATTTTTCAAATAATAATATTTGTATATTTAAATGCAACTAATGACCCTTTTTTTTTTATTGACCGAAGAACCGCCGGAGATCACTATTCGGGGATCACACAACCCTCCAATACCCGGTGGCATCATCGAGCCTCTCCGCAAGCCACTATAGGACCCCCACTTCAAACACTTTAGCAACAAAAGAGTTCGAACCCTCAACCTCTACGATGAGGAAGAGAACTCACACCAACTGCACTGCCCGTGGTTGGGTTGCAACTAATGACCCTTAATAAATGCTTAGAGCATTTTTTTTTTTAACATTTAACTTACTCACAAACACAATTTAATGTAATGAAATAAACATAATACTAATTATAATCAATCAAGAATAGGCACAATCAACTTGATTTTATAATGCATAAGAGTATAAAGCATATAAATTTGGTTAACAAAGTGGATGCACACAAGAAAGAGCAGAACTTGACTAAGATGAAAGTCCAACCCAAAAGATTAAAATGAGAGGTGACCATATGTATATAAAAGAGTTTACAAACAACTTTTTTACAAACTACTTTGTCAAGTGACGTGAGATATTTGAACACATTCATTTTCCCTTCAATCAATTTAGAGAGTGTCTGAACATGTTTTACGCATTACTTTTTGCCTAATTCAAATTCTACAATGGGTGCATTTTGAATTTTTTTTTTAATCCATAAAATCCCATATTTTACAATATACATATTTCGATACGGAGATTCACATATAATTCTTTTATGACTTTTTGAAATTAGAATAGTTTTTAAATTATGACAGAAAAATGATGTTTTTCACTTTATCTGAAGTATAAATAAGCATGGGAGTTACAATCTCTTGTATTCTTTTTGTCATTGAAAAATATCGAGCAAGTTATGGAACAAACCAATAATATTCAAATACTTGACAAAATATATTACAATTTTGGGGTAACAATGAGCTCCCACATGTAAATAAACTCAGGTAGAGTTTAAAAGAAAGAATATACTATAGGCTATTTTAATTATGCTCATAATGCAAATGTAAATATGATCACATAGGAAACTTATGTTTATTGAATCCTTGTAGGTCATAGTATTTCCTGATATAACATTGGTTGAATAACTAGTCTAAGGACAAAGGCTACACATGATTTCCTTTGGAGAGTTGAAAAGGGGGAGGACACAACGAAAATTTTATCTTGTCTTGTGTGTGGCTCCTACCAAGATGGACGGGATAAAGTCATATATAAAGGGGATATAAATTGAATAAAATTATCCCATGGAAAAGATTAATATTATTTCTTATATAAAAAAAAAAAAAACTGGTATTCTTATAAGCTATATATAATCTATGTATCTACTATAACATAAACGGGGTCTCTTAATTTTTATGAATCATAATCACTATTTTTATTCAAAATATCATATGTTAGTTACTTTATAAATATTTTATCGATGGCAAATCCATGAACTAATGATGTTATCTTATATCTCACGTGTTTCAATTTTAAAGTTTGAATCATACAAAAAAAAAAAAAAAATCAATCTTTAACAAGTTTTTCTCTTTCCATACAAATATGTGCAATTTCTTCTTATACTATGTCAATATCTTTCCATTAATCAATAATTCCAAAAACTTGTTATAAAATGATTTTAATTTTTTTTAAATATCAATTCTTTACAAACATGTGATATTTGTGCTTTTTTAACAGCAGATTTTAGGGAAAATACCTCCTTGTCTCACTTTTAAATTTCTTAAATTTACCTTCTTTTCTTAAAATAACTAATTTTTTATTTTTTGTTATTTTGAATTTCTTATATTTTAATTCAAATATTATTTATATTGATATAATTTTAATTTTGTTGATTTAAAAAATGTATTCTTCTAGAAAAATAACTATCTCTTGCATCACTCTTACTTAATTTATTTTATTTTCATTTCTTTCATTAATTAATTTCTTTTTTTTTTTTTTTCCCTTCCCACCATTCTCTAATAATATTTAAATTTTTATATTTAAATTATTTTATAAAATATAATCAAATTCAAATATATATATATAAGATTAAATTAAAATAGCTAATTTTTTTTGTTATTTTAAATTTCTTATATTATAATTTAAATATTATTTATATTAAGATATAATTCTAATTTTCTTAATTTAAAAAGTGTGTCATTCAAGAAAAATAACTTTCCTATTATGAATGTTAGAAATTCTATCACATTTATCACACCTCTCCTATTGGATAATTTTATTCGGTCTATATCCCTCTAATATTTCCCTTTATCATGTCTTGACCATGTACCGAATATAGAATATGATCAATTTTATCATATCCTAAATTTTATCCTGATTACCAAACACGGCCGTAGTAACAAATTCGAGTGTCGTTATTAAAGTCCATAGATGTGGATATATGATTATAGCTAAGTTATTTGTACACGATCCCTTGCAGTAATTTATTCTCAAAACTCACATACAGAACCTTAGAAACACTCAAGAAATTTTGATGTGATGTAATGTCACAAAACAAGCCGAGAACATACTTAATTTCTATGTTTGCGAGGGTTTGGGTTGTCACTTGGGTGCTTCCCCATTGTGGCCGGCCGATTGTCTTGTCGTTGTGGCCAGTAGCTACATGCCTTTGGCCAGGCTCCATCAACTATACGCAAGCACAGTTCATCTTTAGACATATTGCGATACAACACCTCAATCCATTCAACATTTTCAGGATTCGATCCTCGCCCAAGCCATTGGCCAAATCTCAAGACGAATTCAATAATTTATTTTTTTTTTTAAAATTAAGATTGAAAATTATCTTTTGTTTGATTTATCGGCAGGAGAAATTTGAGCTTCAAATATCTTGATCGGATACAAAGTTGTTCACCCCAATCCAATCTCAAGATAAAAATGTTTTTGAGATGTGGATGCGGGAGTTCACAAAAGATCACACCAGTTGAGTTTGTACAAAGCGTAAAATCTTTCATGAAGTTAAATTTTAAGGTAAGCAAGAGAAAGAAAATCCATTTGACCGTCCATTCTCGATTATTTCCCATTTGCATACAGTCTAGGGCTTCCCTCTGTCACAATAGTCTATTTTTCTGGTCTTGGGAAGGTGAGACTCTTGGAGAGTGAAAACTAGTACTCTCTCTCTCTCTCTCTCTCTCTCTCTCTCTCTCTCCCGCCCGTAGCTTCTGGGGGTATTCACATTTGGCATATGCCTGCTCTAACCAAGATATATTTTGGAGATGATTCTATACTACAATTCAGCGAAAGTACTTTAGGACACCCTTGGGAAATGCACCTGTGTGCCATAGCTAATCGAGTAGCTCTAGAATTATGCATACGTCAAAGAGGCATATATTGATTTGAAGCACCCACCCATCTATTGCCAAGAGAAAAGAGTGCCCTCTCGTATACTGAAATACCTATTTTTAAATCATATAATTGATAAAAATAGAAAGAAACAAGAAAACCCTTTTTAGAAATTTTGGGATGGTAAGATGATCGATGCTATTAATAATCAATTTAATTTATAAACTATTATCGAGATTTAAATGTATTAGCCATATTCAAAACCCTAACAAACTTGGTCGAGCTTTAGTATCCACCCAAACATTATAAAAAAGAGCCTAAGTACATATTCATTTGGTCGTTGAAACCAACTTCCTCCCCTCAATGCATACCGCCACCTCCACCTCCTCAGACCTTCCCCTACCTTCTCTCTCCCTCTCTCTCATAACATATGTCGGCATTTTCTCTTCGTACAATCGTGTAAAACCGTAATTGTCATCTTTATTATCAAACCTCTTCTTTTATCAGAGATTCATGGCTTCCTCTGGGAAGAGCAAGACCGCCATGATCATAAAAATTACTCCTTGTAAGAACAGCAGCAGGAAGATGCTAGTAAGTAGCTCCTCCAAGATCAGGTTAGAAGACTTGCTTTATCTTGTTTTCCTTCCAAGTCATTATTGGATGTATCGAGTCCACCTGAGCCCATTACATCACAATTATTACAATCATGTTTGGAAGCTATCATCAATGATTGCGATACATTGAGGTCACTTGGACCCGGCGCAAGTGCAAGGCTAGAGCTTTTCATTTACTTGGTGATTCGATGTCAAATTTCGCAGTCCCACCTCTTTTTTCTTTTCTCTTTAATTGGTTCTTCCTTCCCTTTTGTTGAACTGAATTCTTCATATTACACAGGAGTCTAGCCCCGATCGAGCGTGTCCATCATTTTGCGCTGGTATTTTTCTTTGAATGTTGGTTTTGGTCCTCACCAGCGAGACCAATGATGTCCATATGCATGTAACGAAGATTGTGTTTATGTGGAGATTTTCAAGATTTGAAGTGCAAAAGCTATTTAAATCTCTTGTAATGGCCAATTTGCCCAAGCTTCTTTCTTTCTCTATGAGATTGATTACAAGAACCAAAAATAAATCACAAAACCTTCAATAAGCAAAGAGGACAGTCGTTACCTTCCATATCCTAAACATGTTGTTTTTGTTAAGTTCATTGCTTATTCATTTAGGCTATGTTTGTTTCGCAGAAGATGTGATAATTATGAAAACTATTTTCCAAGAAAATGACGATATTTTCCGTATTTGGCTGAAGTCTAAAAATGAACTTAAAAATATTTTTCGCTATTTGATATGAAAATTTTGATTTGATTTTCTTGGAGAAAATTACAAAATATTCAAAAAAATTGGTTATTTCATATTTTATATTTTTCTTCTAGCCATGGTGATGGCCAACAACTGACCACATATGAGGGATGAGCTTGCCAAATTACGGCAAGTTGAGCCAAGCTAAGCCAAGCCTCGCCAAATCTAGCGAGTTGAACCAAATTCGACAAGGTCAAGCTGGTCAAAGGTCAATGAGATTCGAGCTTGGTAGAGGTCAATGAGGCTCTACCTTGCTAGTTCTGGCAAGCTCAAGCCTTGCTAGCCCTAGGCAAGCTCATCCCTCACCTATGGCTAGTTGCTCGCCCAAGGCCGGTCATTAGCCATTGTGGTGGCTAGCAGCCGACTAAAGAAGAAGGAAAAAGAAAGAGGTAAAAAAGAAAATAATTATAAATTCAGTCTTTTTACAAATGCTTTTATAAGAACAAGTGTTTTATTAACTAAGAACCTGAGTCTGAATGCTAAGGATATGCATACAACCTTTGTTAACCTAAGCCTAAGTGGTGGTACTAGAGCTTTAGCGTCAGGGACCCGAGCACTACCTTTATGAATAGGGCTTGAGTGTTGGGCATTGGGCATAGGCACTAGGGCTTTGGGCCCAACCTCGATATACCCTAGCCTAGGTGCTGAAGACTTGGTTCTAAATGCTAGGTGAGGTGACCACCCTCAACCGAGGCCAAGACCCGTGCCAACTGCCTTCACCGACCAAAATGACATAATAATAAAACAGAAACAACAACAACAACATTAGTATAAAAAAGAAAAAGAAAAAACTCAATAAAATTTTTAAATTTAATTTTTTTAAAGAAATGTAAAAATTATATATATTAGCATTAGTTGTGCCACATACAAGCATTGCCTTTATAAACAAGGCTTGAGTGTTGGGGCATTAGGCATAGGCACTAGGGCTTTGGGCCCGACCTCAATATACCTAGCTTGGGTGTCAGAGACTTGGTCTTAAATGCTAGGCGAGGCAACCACCCTCACCAAGGCTGGGACCTGTGCCAGCTACCTTCACTAGCCAAAATGACATAATAATAAAACAACAACGACAACAACATTAATATAAAAAAGAAAAAGAAAAAAATCAATAAGATTTTCAATTTAAATTTTTTAAGAAATATAAAAATTATATATATTAGTGCTAGTTGTGCCACGTATGATGGCTAGCGTTCATGTCAACGATTTTCGATCGAAAGATTAAATTGATAAAATATTTAGGATTAAATCGATCAAATTAAAATATTCACGATTAAATTGACATTCTTAATTTCTTATGATAATTTAATATTTTCTTTTGATACCTTTTCCGCACATCTAAAAATCGAGATACACTGCGAAAAATATTTCTGGAGCGTTTAAGAATATTTTCTCAAAGGACGGTGATTCGTGGGATTGTCGATGAGTTCGAGGTAGTCGATGACAATGTGCGCATAAGGCCGGTTCTCGTTAGAAACCGTGGTCGTCACGCACCACGTGGTTTGCCGCTGCACATGGCGTGCGATAGTCAATGACAACGTGTTATATGAAATAATAGCAATCTTTCCTGACTAATCTTGTGGCTCTGGACATGGATTCCCACCGTGTTCAGGGGGCGGCATGCCGTCCTTGGGGATCACATCACATCGACGCGTGAGTTCATGCGTCGCAGCTCTGACTATCTTCTCGGCGGGTTGTCCGGGCGTGTCGTGTGGGCGTTTACGCCTTGCGATCAAAGCTAATACCTCGTGCGAATTCTGGTCATAGCGGTGTCTTATTGCTGTTCGGGTCAATTAACCTTTATTGCTGTCAGAATATGATTGACACAGATAATATATAATTCTTTATGATTTTAATGTCCACTCGTGGAAGTTTCTTTATCAGATTGTGCTGTCAGATTTATAGAATATTAAGAATAACAGCTGTCTAGCCATGTAGCCTATGTAATTTTCAGTAAGCTTTATGGAGAGTGGGAGTTACGTTAGTATGTTCTTGTCTTCTAATATGACCAACCTGTATTATGAAAGTCTGGACCAACTAGTAATATAGGTGTCTTCTGCCTGTTTAACGATATTCTAGAGTAGCTTTGGCCGAAAGCCGGCCGTCCTGCTATGTCTTTTTCAAGTGCTATAAGTTGGTGTCATCCGTTCTTTTTTGCTCTGCTACCTGTTTTATTTTCTTTTATTCATCTTGGACATTGTGTTAATAGACGTCATTCAGTCAAAAACACTTTGCCAAACTAACTCTAACAATAGCAGCCATCGGATTCGGGATACTTACAGGTCTGACTGTGGCTGTAGACTTTGTTGTCGAGCCATCATGTAATGTTCTTTTTCCTGAAAAAGGACGTATAAGTATTAAAACTGCTGCTTCGAAAGAAGCTGATGTGAGGAACTCTTTCTTCACAGTTAACATCAGCATGACATTTGGAGTGAAAACAATCTTATGGCTTGGAATGTCATAAGAATTTCACATGGTAAGCTTTTGCTAAATGCAATATACCACCCTTGGCTTCTTCCCGCACGCTCGCTTGTGTTTTTCCCAGGAATCGGCTGTTATCTGTTGCAGCCTTAGCAAGTCTTAGGTCTCCCTTATGTTTTAACTGTGTCGCCTCTCTACTCGTGGTCTTTAGCAATACAAAGTCTTGCTCATGACTGATTTTGCTTTTCTGTAGTCCCTTCTTATCTCATCCTTTCACTTCCTTCCACTTCATTTTTCGACAACAGATTACGAGTATGCTCCATCCTGGGCTATCAACTTAAGAAGTAATGCTTCGTTAGAAAGATGCCCGTTTATATTCTTTTAACTTATTGTCAAATGTCCTTATGAGCGTTCTATCGACATGTTAACCTCCTACACGTGCTTTTACTCATTAAAAGCTTCGTTCAAAATTCCCCTGAGCCTTCATTTTCTATTGGCTGAGGATCGCAGAGGACGGCAATTATTCATTTTTCTCGTTTCGTGTGAGGTGCGATGCACTGGACCGTGACCTTTCTTGCTTCTCCATTTTGCAGCTATGTGGTTCCCTTATCTCCACGGTTCGGGTAGTATGTGTATGGACTGCCGTGAAGCCTGTAGGAGACTGAGGGAAATTGGCCAACAGGATTTGAGTAGTCGACGTCCGTTTTATTAGGTTAATGTTAATGACTATTTCCTCTTACCTGGGGATGCTCGCTATTACTTTCTAGTATCATTTACTAGTTGATGCAGGTAAAAGAGAACAAGAAAATGCTGGTGTGTATATTTTGGCTAAGACTCGTGAACTTGTTCGCTAGTAGAGATAATAAGATAACAACAATTCTGTAAATTCGATTGTGGAAGATTATTTATCTATGCGTGTATGGCTCTTCATAGTTCACTCAGCTTTAAATAGTGGATCAAATTCCATATTGATTTGTGGTTGATGATTTCAGGTTTCTCTTCTTTCCCTTTTTATTAAGAAGCCTCTCTGTGTTTCTCCCTCTCAATGCTCCCTTCTACTGATGATGTAATGTGAAATAGGGGATGGAGTTGCAGTTTCTCACTTGGATTTGATGTGTTGCAGCTTAATAAAATGTATTACAAAAACATGAAACTTATAACACTTCACAGCATAGTAAACCTAGAGGAACACCTAACTAGTTCTAAGATCCGTATGCAAATTCCTCATACCAAACTAGTTGCAGTTTCAGAATTTCAAACTGAGGCACCTTGCGTATCTACACGGTACTCTTTAACTTTGTACTCTAATTTTGATTTCTTGTCCAAGGAAATTATGTCGGACACAACTTATTAGATTGGTCTTGTGTGTAATTTGGACTATGAGATCAAAAGGAAAAAATTACAACAGTCGAGTAATATTGGAAAGATAGTAACTTGCAAACATTCAATGAAAATTATCGACATACGAGGATTATTATTCACTAATAGGGGCTTTCAGTTTAAGGGCTGCTTTATTATTAATTAACAAGGTAAGTTACTCAGAACAAGAAAAAATATTTACAATAGATTCAGGTTAGTTATGATTTCTCATGGAAAGTCGGACGATCATATATTGAACCTCGCAAGATTAAGAGTAAATTATGTCCATGTGAAGGACGGTTATTGATTTGTCATTTACAAAGTCCTATACGAAAATTACAATCATAAAGGACAATTACCAATCATAGCTACCATCACATGCGACAATTCGAGATATTTTTACTATATTACTGATTAATTACTGAGTGCTAACATCTTCCTTCCCATAGAGATATAGATGAGCCACCGGATATAAAGATGAATTACTAATTATAAGTGCAAAAAAGTTAAGACCATTACAATTTAGAGTAAATTAGAGAAAAAAAGTTTCAAGAAATTTCTCGCTGAAAACTTGTAGAAGCACCCATCTAGTCCAACATATGTTTTGAATATAGAAAGACCAAAAGCTAAAGAATCGTTTTCATCACTTCTTTTTGGGTCTGCTTTTGGCTTTTCAGGACAGATGGATGTCAGACAAGGAGATTAGAAAATGCTTTCGGCCTTTTTCGTTCATCATCAAACTTTCAAGGTGTCCAGTGGATTATATTATGATCGTAATGTACTTGTGTCTATAATCTAAACAACAAGTAATCGAGACAAATTTTAGGAGGCATGGTCCTCTACCTAAAACTTCACACAAAGGATTCCTCATTTATTGCCAAGGGCCAATAATCATGTGGGTCTCACAAAAACTGATCATTGCAATTGCATGTTATCCGCAAACTATTTGTCTATGAAAGTTCCTCATCATGGGGAGGTGGTCGGCCCCAACTGCAAGTCCACTTCCTTTGCACAAATTTAATAACTTATTGCACTCTGCCAATTTAATTTTAAACATTTCAATTTTATTAATTAAATCTTATATATATATATATATATATATATTACATTTATATATTTATTTATTTATTTATTTATTTATTTTTATTTTTTTACATTTTGTTAATTAAATTTATTTGGCCAATTTTAATTAAAATTTATTGATGTGAACGCCAACCGTCTTACGTAGCATATCCAGCATTGATTTAAACAATTTTTATCATCTTTTTAAATTTCTAAATTTTTTATTTTTTCCTTATATTTTTTCTTCTTTTTTCTTCTAAGCCTAACGAGGGCCACTAGCCAACCCTCGCCAGTCATAAGCAAAGGCTGGGGCTGGCCAACCCTCACCCACCAGAGGGGAGGGTTGTGGCCCAATTGACAAGGGCTTCTTGGCCCTTGCCTAGCAGCCATTGAGGGTTAAAGAACTTGGAAGAAAAATAAAAGATAATAAAAAATAAAAAATTTATCAACATCAACGTCGAATGTCTTACGTGGTATTACTAGTGTTCATATCAACAATTTTCGACTAAAATTGGCATAATAGACTCAATCATACTTTTGGGACTTAACTAGCATAATTTAAATGTTTAGGACAAAATTGACCAAAATACAACAAGTTAATGACTTTTTAGACAATTTTCCCAATAATCAACTAGTATGATTGTAGCTAGTGAATTTACATAATATTCTCCGACAAGACTGTCGCAAAGCTCTTATAGCAACAATATTCTTGTAAAATCTATATTTGATTACAAATCTATAACTCGGATTTCCGAGCAACCTACGATGTTTTAGATTATCAAATCTACAATAACTATAGGAAACTTACATAACCAGTTCGCCTTGAATTTAATAAGATCATCTTTACAGTTCAGTCAAAAACAAATCACCTGAATCCAATTTAAAGGATCGATAAGGAATTACTTTCCTTCGGCCCGACCTCAATACACGACAGGTGAAATTCCGATCTTTCATCTTTCATAGAACCATTTTTTAGGCTCTTCCTAGACTCACCCATTAAATACCCAACCCAATATATAGAGAAAATACTCGATATGCTAGGACAAAAGCCGATGTTGCTGGACCTTTTCCTGGTTAAATTATTGCTCCCAGGGTTTTTTTAGTTCCCAATCGTCATGATGAGGGATGTACGCATTTGGCCAACATAGGGAAAGAGCCCTGTCGTTCGAAACTGGAACACCGCGGACTGTGGCGGAATCGCCGATGTTCGCTCGTGGGCATGACAGAAACCCTAGTACTTTGACGCGTAACAAGGGTGCAGCGGCGACGATCTTGCCTCCCCATCGTATCTGGTGTTGCAACCGGGGGTCACGTCTCGCGTCGTTTCAAGATCTCTCTCCCACCCCGCGCCCCCCCCCCCCTTATCTATCTTTCGCGTCACCTCACTTGCTACATCTCGAGGTGGACGTGTCTCTCCTATAATGCACTCGAGAACTGCGCGGAAAGTAGCCACTTAGACCCACCACTATTCCCCACCCTCGTCAGGACGAGAAAGGTGGCCTCCGATTGAAGCACAAAGGAATGGTCGGAAAGGCGACACGGCTAGGGTCGGACATGTGTCGTGCGCGCCGATGCTTTCCTTAAATCGATGCGACAATAACATTTGATGGGATCCTCTGCCGCTTATTGCGATACGAGTAATGATCAGATTGCTGAAACGAAAAGCTCTCGATCTTTGATACCGAGTTTTTTTTTCTTCTGTGGTAGGAGTCTAAAGTTAATTGTACGTATCTTTCGGTGTGTAGAAAAGAGAGGTAAAGACGTTGGACCACTATCGCCACTTTACACGTCTTCTAAAGTCTTCGCACAGACACTTGTATACGGCATTGTATGAATGTGCTAAGTTTTAAATTCTCTGCTCCTCGAACCACTGGACCGAACCGAGTTGGCAAAAATTATTCGTTACGAGCAGTCGAAGCCTGCACCATTTGTTCATCGAGGAATTTATCGAGGAGAATTCAACTTTAAGCTCGTCGATGTATTTGATTAGATTTCCTTTGTTCAAAAGTTTAAACAACGTTAAGTCAACCGTGACTCATTGGATGGACAAAAAGAAAATTATGATATATTGGATACTCCACCTAATATCATATCCTTCACGGGACTTTTTATGCCTGATACTTTACTTGTGCACCTTAATAGAACTGCCCCCTCACATGGGAGCCTTTGACATTTGAGCCCGCCCTATTAATCCGGGTATGATTTCCTTCCCAGCTCAAATTTCCACTTTTTGGCCTAGCCGATTTTGCATGCGTTGGTGAGGACAACATTTGTACAGCGGATCTACCTCGATCGTCCCAACCTAACCTAGCCAAGCCCAGCGAGAAGCCGAGGACGCCATCTGCTACGGCAATTAGAGAGTCATCTAAGGCTCCTCCTCGAGGTATTTCATCAAATTCCAATGCACATAGGGAGTGAGCCACCAATTTACGATTAACTTTGACACTAGCTTACCGTAAATTATGCAATAGAAACCCGATATCTTCGTCTAACAGGAGACTTCTTTCGTCCAACATCCTCATACATTCACCTCGAAATTATCATGTCTACTCCTCGAGCAACATGGCTCAACAAAAGTGTCAAATAAAAGCCATCTTCAATTTCTCTCTTCCTCTCGCTCATGGTCTCGTCTTTAACTGCAACAGAACGCTTTTCTTCCATCTAACTAGAAAGGAGGTAGATGAGAAATAGTTAGAAGAAGCATATGAGTACCACCAAATTTTCAAACGTATATTTCCATTAATTTCTTTTCCTTAATTAAGGATGAGCATGGGATGAATAAATTTCCCAAAAATGAACGGTGGAGATCTTGATGGGGGCATGGATGGGGATTGTAATAGGCCCCATCCAAATTTTCAAACACCCGCTTTGATTAAAGTTTTTTTCTTTCTTTTTTCCTTTTTTGACTGTAAATAACACATAATTTGTGTAATTAAGGAAGAATAAGGGGTAAGTTATTTTCCAAAAAAATGGACAGTGCAGATCTTGGCAGGCAGGGTAGGGCTCGGGATTATAATAGGCCCACCCCACCCTATTTATATATAGATTTATATTTTAATATTATATTTAGTTCAACGATATGTCTAATGATTACGGATAGTACATTTAAGATAAGTAATATCAACAAGGATCACAATATCAAAAGTTATCCATTCTAAATTATGACAACAATTTTTCATAATCACAATGCAATCATATCACGCCGAATAAACTACAAAAGTCCTTAAACAACATCACATATCTAGCCAAAGTTTATAGATTTTTCACGTTGATTTCCCAATTCAAGAAAAGTCAATCTATATAAAATTGAATTCGCGACGCGATATAATTCACATTCCCCCAAAATAAGCCTCGACTATTCATATTGGTCCTACCCACTCACGATCTGCGTGCTCCTTTCATTAGCTCAGCGACGACATTGCACATTTAGCCAAAGTTTATGAACCGTTCACGTCGCTTTCCCAATTCGAAAAAAGGTCAATCTATATGAAAGTGGATTCGCGATGCGATTCAATGAATAAGCCTCGATTGTTCGCATTGGTCCGGCCCCCCTCCATTAGCTGTGCACAGATTGATTATTCAAACGTACTTAATTTCATTGGAGGATCGAACTTAATTAAGAATTTGACCGAGCAAACGTATTGGACGGCGTCAACTTCGCCCCAGCCCCACTCTCCCTTTCGACCGCCTAACTTCTCACGCGTGCGACTTACTCGTGCCGGTCGAATCTTGAAGGGAGGGAATTTTTTTCATTTTCTTATTTTTTTTTCCTCGGGGGAATTTTGGCAGGGCGCCACGTGTCTGTTTACTAATTGGCCAGCTGTAAAAAAAACGGAGAAGAGAACAACAGTAAAAAGCGCACCGGCGAAAAAGCGGCCCTCCAATTCAACCCCCCCGACCCCAATCTTTTTCGCTTGACCGATTCCCCCTCCCTCATTCCCCCGAAAGTTAGATTCCAGCGGACACGTGTCGGCCACTCGCTCGACCACGTGTCATCCGGCCCTTAGTCCCCATTTCATTCCGCGTCAATGATTAAAGCCCGAAAGACGATTAGTTTACAATCTAATCTTTTTTTTAGGGGGCTTAGCCAATCGGTGGGGTGGGAACCAAATTGGATTCCTCACGGGTGGAGCAACCACCCCCAATGCTGCAATTCGACCTGAAAAAGTAGGGGACGTGGCCATGCAATGATCGTCTCCGGGACGGAATCGACCTCGGATCTGTGCGTCGCGGACATGAAATGTGAACCATTCTTTACGTATGCTTAAAAAAGAAAGGCGCTTTATTAGTGACTCATGACGGGATCCGTCGACATGCGTAATTACATAGTATAAATAAGTTTAAACATTAAAATAGGTCATAAATACATTTATAACTTATTTAAACTCTATCAATTTCTAAGGAAATTTCCAAAAATGGACCCGAAGTACCCTCTTTTTCTAAAATAAGAGCTCGAATTGGACCTTGTTTCAAATAAGGATCTCAAATACCTTCATTTTCTCAAATAATGATCTAAAGTAGATGTTATTTCAAATGATGATCTAAAGTGGCAATGTTTATTTCAAATAAAAGTTTGAAGTGGCTATATCCGTTTCAAATAAAAACCTGTCTTTCTAGCAATCAAACGTATTTTCGTCATTTCCATATTTTTTATTTATTTTTATTTTTCCATTTTTTTTGGCTAGTTCTTCTTCCTCTTCGCCGATGGCCAGCCGGCCATTGACAATGCCCACAAAGGGCTGGGCAAGGGATGGCCTCACCTGGGTATGCCAACCCTCACCCAAGGGCCATCCGTGAGGTCAGCCCCTATTGGCCCCAGGCGAGGCCCATGAGGGTTGGGTGACCTCGCTTGGGACTAGCTAGGGTCAACCTCACGGATGGCCCTTGGGTGAGCGTTGCCACGCTCAGGCGAGGCCATCACACTTAGGTGAGGCTGTCCCTCACTTGTGGTCAACATGGGTGGCCCTCGTCGGCGGGGGCAACCCTCGCTTAGTCCTCTGTGGGCATCGCCGGTGGCCGGTCGACTAGTGGCTAAGAGGAAGAAGAAGAAGAAGGTGAAATGCAAAATGACAAAAATACCCTTGATCGGTCGAAAAATTTAGCCAATCAACGATCGAAAAGGTCGAGTCCTTATTTGAAATAATTAAAGGCACTTTAGATCCTTATTTGAAACAATTAAGGCCAGTTTAGATTCTTATTTAAAAGAAAATCTACTTCGAACCCTTATTTAATAAAATAATTATACTTCGGGTCATTTTTTGAAAATTTCCCAAATTTCTATGACTTTCACTTGATCTAAACACGGTCACTCGTTCTGCAATGTTACTTTAGATTTGGTGGCATGGATTTTCTTATGCTATATTAAATATGGAAAGTGTGTGTGTAGGGTCGAGGTGAGCATGAATTATGGATGAATTAGATCAAGTATAAGCCACTAAACTTATATTATATGTAATAGATGGGAACGAATCAAATAAATCTATTCGGGTCGAATTATTCTCGAGTCGACTCAGTCGGCCGTTCGACGGCCTTCCCCATGACCGACGAAACAACAACATCATCAGACCTAAAATTCGAGTGATCGCCCCCAGAGGGTCCATATTTCTCGCGGTGTGTTAATTCCTGAATGACAGGGATTTGACTGCACGAGTTTTCCTTTCCTTTTCTTAATTTTTTTTTTTTTGAAAATTTTTTCGAAATTTCCTTCGTGTTTGTTTCTTTTTGGGGGCCAGAACCCGATAAAGGAAATAATCGGAAAACGCCCCCGGGAGGGGGGAAAAGGTTCGTAAAAAAAAAAAAAAAAATATTTTTTTTTTCCTCCAGCAAATCAACTCCGACGTGAACGGGCCCCACCCCACGGCGGTGTCGCGCACGCACCAATCGGATCGAAGGACAGTGGTTCATTTACCTTTTTCTCCTGCGTGGCAGGGAACGACTGCACTTTTGGAAGGGGGCCAACGGCCCCGACGCGCCCCGGCGGCGCGTGTGCCCCCCGTCGGCCCCTCCCAGTTCGTTTTTTTTAATCGTTTTAATTTCGTATTTATAGTTTTGAAATTCTTTTTATTTTTTATTTTTTCGCTATTCTACTCCCAAACGTGAACATCAAAGGAGAACGAGAGTTTCTCTCTCTTCCAGGAGGACACCGAAGACCTCCTTTCTCTCGCTAAAAAATCGGCCTGCGAGGAGACCTCCATCTTTCGGTTTTGATTCGCTGCCGCAACGGGGAAAACCCTAGAAATTTCTCTATCGCCTTCGCCTGCACAGGTGCGTTCCGGCGGAATTCGTTGCCGTCTCCGGCGTTTCTTCTCCGTTGTTTTTTTTCTTTTTTTTTTTTCCCCGTTTTCGGTTTGGAAAACGGCTGCGTCCGTGAGTCGTCGCTTTGGCTCAGATCCGGCCCGTTTCGCGTTCCCGCGCGTTCCCCTCCCGCCCGTCCGGATTTTCGTGCTCCGCCTCGTCCTCCGGCGGGGCGAATTCGTCGGCGGGGGCTGTGAAGAATCCACGGCCTTTGATTGGGCCGCTTTGATCTGGCTCGGCGCCCGCCGCGCGCGGTTCCGGCGCGCGATTGAATTCGAGAGGAATGCATGGGCATTGCCGTGCATTCCGTGAGTCGAGGGCGCGGGGTCTGGATGGAGTTGTTTGGGTCGGTTTCTTTTCGCGCGTTGGTTCGTGCCGCGGCTTCATGCGGGGGCGGTCAAAGGTCCTTGCTTTGGCCGCTGTTTTTTCTTTGTGGCTTTTATAAGATGGAGCTTAGAAAGGTGGAATTATTCTGCTTCGCTTTATTGTTCGCAGCGTTGCGAATGCTGCATGCTGCGGAAGAAGACGGTTCTATTGAATGCGGGGGCATTGAGGATGATACTTGTTTTTGATCTATTTTTAGAAATGATGCTATGATGCTGAGGCTACATCTTGATTTGTTCGATACATTTATTGGTTCGCATTGTAGTTTTCAATACTTTGTCATCCCGTGTTGATTCTGCCAGATGCATTGCATTAATATAAAGGTCAAAAGTTTGGACTTTTTTTTGGGGGGGTTGAAGCAGCTCAATGGCACAAAAAGAAAGAAACTTTATGTTCGAACTCGCTTTTAATCACCTTATGATTACTTGAATCGGGTGAAAACTATTTGAATTGCGCTCTAGAGAAAGTGGTCACTTACAAAGGTGCTTTCTTGATCTTGCGATCGGAAGAGTTAGATTATTTTCTTCTGTCTGTTTTAGTCATAATAACCAAAAAAGCCAGAAGAGCAAAGTATGTAGGTCCTTATTTTGTGCCTTAGTGACATCTCTCTTCGTAAGTTCTGTATCTTGATTTGGTAATCTGAATTGCTTCTATGTCTTATGTGCTATTATGCAGATGCTCTGTCGCTGATCATCTGTTGCGGGGAGAGTTGATTTTGGTCTTATTTACTTAGTTGACCAGAATATGGATCTAGAAGACAAGTTCTTAGCTAAAGGTTTGTATTTGGACATAACCATCCATTTCCTCTTCTTAATGTTGCTTGTCTGGTTGTTTACTTGCTCTTCGTAAGAGTTGCAAATGTAAGAAGGATGATCAAGATACATTGCGGTTTCGTGATGAGTAAATTTTTTAGTATTCACCTTCATCTATGTTTTGTATGGGTGATGATCTTGAGTATATTGCATTGCATTCAATGACTTTCTATAGAATTGATAAGGAGATGCTTTACTATCTGGTCAACGTAATGTCCAATGAGCAGCTAAGCTCTTTAGGATCATAGATTTCTTCTTATCATATGTAGTCTCTCAGAATGCACGCATGTGTGTGCATATATTTATATGCCAAAAGATATCTGCATGTGCATGAGTACCTTTTAGGCCTAATATTTTATTGAAAAAATGTTGGGACTCCGCTTGTCTGCATTAACAGATTAGGAAAAACCAGTGACATGATTTTTAGTGGAACCTCTTGTCATGTTACAGCTGGTCCGTAAAAATAGGCACGTGGTATACAAGCTTGTTTGCATACATGAATGTGTATGTGCTTTTATGCATCTGCACAGACATGCCTGTCTTTGTGTCAGCACTGAGCACCTTCTGAGCCTATCAAAAAGTTGGTTCCTTGCTAGAGTGCAAATAGATCAAGAGAGGTGATGATAGTGACTTGAGTCAAAGCCTTTAATGGACTTTGCATGTTCTGAACCAGAGTTTATGTTTTGCACAGTGTTCTTATCAATTCTCTGCGGGACTTTTCAAATAAATGCCGAGATCAATGTGAAGATGAACAAGAGCGAGTTCACATTTCTCTGAACACATTAAATTTTTTGGATAATGCTTTAGAATTCCTTATCTGGAATTGATCGATGGAGCTTGTGAGGGGTGTGGTCATGAAAATAATATTTGTTGTTGGGATCACCAATTACTGAAATAATTGCGAATCTGATGCCTGTGTCATATATGTGGTGGAACTACTACTGCCTTGTGTGCGTTTCCTCTCTACCTTTTCGTGCTTTTCTTCTGTCTGAAGCATGTTCTCTTTGTTTGCAAACTTACGACACAATCTAGCTTGGTAGACAGGCAGAGGTTAATAGTTTTATCATTACCTCTCTTTTGTTATAGATAGTTTCTATTATTGGTTATGCCTCCTTTCATTGTTGTGAAAATTTGAAATGCTCAGAAGATTTTATGGTTATTGCAGTACGTGGATATCCAAACATATGCATGACTTACTTGTGGCACTCTGAACTGGAGTGCAGTTCATGTGTATTGTGAAGGATCATTTGTCTGTTATCAATTACGCCAGATTTAAGTTTCTTTTCCGGTTTAAAAATTTGCCAGAATTAGTATCCAACTAAGATATCGGGCATACTTTCAATGCCTGGTTGTGAATGTACGCATGTCCAACACGTGGCACTCAGAAGTGGTATTCTTGGAGAAATGAGCATCGATAGTTAGGATTCTTTTGATTGGGAAAGATATCTTGCTCGATTAGACTAATCCAAGAAGTCGCAAAATGGCTCACATGAAACTCTTCAGGTTCCAAAATACGTAAGGAGCGTCTAGGCATCTAATTTAATATGTTGCATCTTTTAAAACGCAATTGTAGATTTATGACCATATATTGATGGGATGCGATTATAAGTATGCGCACATTCCTCCCATAGGTTCAATTGCACATATCTCTCATTAGTCCTCTCCTTGCCTGTTGAGATCCAGATCTGAGAACTTATCTACGTGAATGGCCCCTGAGTTCATTACATTCGTTAGATCGGAGAAGTTTGATTTGATGGAGACTGAATAAACCGGTAGGATTTCTCAAGGATCTGTGTAAGTCTGAAAGCTTTTTCTTGATTCTTATTTTAACCTCGGTGTTTTGTCCTTGCATTTAAACTAAATAGATCTGCAGGATCCTGGTTGAAATTGTTCATTTTCTGTCATAATCCTGTCGATCTAATATTAAAGGGTATGTTCTTTCAAAGCTATTCTATGATGTGTTCCATGCTTCCTCCCTTCTTTATGCCTGTTGTGTTCACAGGCTTGTTAGATAGAGCTCTGACCTCTTGTTTGGAGAGACTGCGCCATAGATCTAATGGATCTATGCAAGATCTGACCTGGCTCTTAGCTTGAATTGGTTCCTTTGATATCCTGCAGCATAAATCGAAAATTTCCTCAACAATGGATTCTTTCATGGAATTAGGATGTAGAATATGTAGGATTGTGTGAGAATACCTCACCTTTCATAATTTTGCTGATATTCGACAGATTTGTAATTCTGCTATGTTTTTCGTAGTCAATCTAGTCTAGATGATCAAATCTTTAGGTATTCTGACTATGTTGCTTTTTAACCTGTAGACTGCACTTCCACACCACAAACTTCATGTTTTGTTCAAGCCTTTGTGGCAATTAGTTGTGTTTTATGATTTTTCCCATTACCCTTTTGCCATGGGTTGTTCTCGATGAGTGCCTAAACCGATCACTGACCACATTTACAAAAGAGGTACACATAGCAATATATGGGACTTCTTTTGTCTCGACTTATGCTTTGACAAACTCTAGTAATTCTTTTTTTTTTTTTTTTTTTTTTTTTTTTTTTTTTGGGGGGGGATGCTGGATCATTTCTGAGTGAAACTAGTTTATGTGTTTTATAGGCTTCTTTTATGACTGCTGGATTTATTTCTGCAATGGTGGTTGATCATTACTGAGTGAAACGAGTTGATGTGTTTTATAGGCTTCTTTTTTTATGAGTGCTGGCTTTTATTTCTGCCATGGTGGTTTCTTTCCAGTTGTGTAAGCATGGGAACTTTTTGTTTCTTTTCTTAAGCCTGTTTTATTTTTATTTCTGTTATGTTTTTCAATGGTTTCTTTCTCCAATCATTAAAAAGAACTATGTTCTCCATACAGTTTCAGGTATCCAGAGTCTGTCTTCAAGTGTGCAGAGTACTCCCGAAAAAAATGGGAATTCAGATGATGCTTCAAAAAGTCCAGATCTGCTGCAGGAGTTCTTAAAATCTAGTCTGCAGAAGGAACTTCTTCGAAATTGCTTTGATAAGGACAAGAAAAACTCAGCCTCATCCAAAAGCAAAATGAGAGAACCTCTGAAACCAAACAACAAACCATTTAAGAAGCAGGATCACAGGAAAGTCTCTAATAGTCCAAGCAATCAACCTTCTTCCAAGAAGCAAACGAGAAAGGGAGATAATCCAATGCGACTTCCTCCAGCCATTGAACAGGCTTCGGATTTTGGGCATTCAAAGTCATGGTTATGCAAAAATTCGGCATGTAGAGCTGTCCTTTCAACTGATGATACATTTTGCAAGAGGTGCTCTTGCTGCATTTGCCATTTATTTGATGACAATAAGGATCCCAGCCTTTGGTTGGTGTGCTCATCAGAGTCTGACAATGGGGTATTGGGCTCCTGTGGGTTGTCATGCCACATTGAATGTGCTCTTCAACGTGAAAAGGCTGGAGTTGTCGATCTTGGCCAACTGATGCAGCTTGATGGCAGTTACTGCTGTGCGTCTTGTGGCAAAGTTTCTGGAATTTTAGGGTAAGTGGTCTTCTTTTCACTCTTCTGTTCTGATGCATCAGTACTCATTGATTGGACGTGCACCTTGATTTTTTTTGCATATGAAGTTGTGTTACTGTCGAACTTATTATTTTATTGGATGTGCTAGATAATTATTTCTTTTTTTTAAGGGTGGCCCCTGCTGTCATATCTGGGTTAAATACTCTACCTGTGCCTTATTGGGATCGTTTTGTGTATTGCATGATTGTGCGTTTAACCAGAAAAAGTTGCGTGAGTATGCTTTTTGCATCCTGCCTTTTGTGATATTCTCTGTATTAGTATTTTCCATGTTTCACGTTTTCAGTCATCAGGGCATTGCTTAAAGAGTTGATGTGTCTGCTCTGAGTTTTACATGAAAAATGTTTTTTATGAAGCATTTTTGGCCTTATATTTATGACTACCAGAGTTCTAGTCCCAACATTTTTCTTGACAAAACTATCTTGAGCCTTTTCCTGATTTTTTTAGATTCCTAATTAACTGATGTTTAAAAGAGTGAAAGAAGTTTATATTTTGTAATAGCCGCGAAATTCATGGGTTAAAGAGTGTAATGTTACTTCTAAAATGAGTGTTTTTCACGAAACTTTTGACAGAGTTATGTTCCTTCTGGATCCTCTCTTATTTCTACTTAATTTAGGTGGAGTAGCTATGTATTAACCATCTATTCTGGGTATTGAAGTTGCCATGGCCAGCTAAGATGATGTGTCTCTTTTTAAATGTTATGATGAAGCTTCTATGCATATTGTTTTGTAAGATTTGGCCAAGAACAAGATGTTTCATACAATTTGTGGTATGCATATATGTGGGTTTAGTCAGGTTTCAGATCATCTCTAAAATAGAACAATTTACTTGTTTTCCTGCTATAGATTTCTGACTTATGCTGATGTCTTTATTACGTGGATACGTGCAGAAGTTGGAAGAAGCAGCTAGCTATGGCTAAGGATGCTCGTCGTATTGATGTCCTCTGCTATAGGATATACTTGAGTTACAGGCTTCTGGATGGTACTTCCCAGTTCAAAGATTTGCACAAATATGTCAAAGACGCAAAGGCCAAATTAGAAACAGAGGTGGGTCCCATTAATGGCTTTTCTGCCAAGATGGCACGGGGAATTGTCAGCAGGCTATCAGTTGCTGGTGATGTGCAAAAACTCTGCTCTCTTGCAGTTGAAAGAGTGGAGGAATTGTTGGTCAGTGCTTCCAACAGCAATATAACTCGTAGAGGTTAGATCTGTTGTACTAGGCCCTTATCTTTTGTGAAGTACTTTAACATGATAGCTTTCTTTAACGATTTTTCTGTATCTGTTACAGAGGAGTCACGTCCTGCTGCATGCAAGTTCCTATTTGAGGAAGTAACTTCATCCTCTGTCATTATTGTTCTGATTGAATTGTCTTCTCCATCAGCTGATGACATTAAGGGTTACAAACTGTGGTATCATAAGAGTGGAGCTGAGACAAGAGAAGAACCCGCTTGTGTCTTTCCTAGAGACAAGAGAAGAATTCTGGTATCCAATCTGCAGCCATGCACTGAATATTCCTTTCACATAATTTCTTATACAGAAGCAGGTGATTTGGGTCATTCTGAGGCGAAGTGTTTCACAAAAAGTGTGGAGATCATCCACAAGAACCACAACCCATTAGCTGCTATTGATGGCAACAAAGAGAGAGGCCTTGTTGAAGGAAGTTCCTCTGGTTCCAATAGCAAGCCTGATTCTACAGATGCAGTTGCTTTTGCTGGTTTCAAGGTCCGTGATCTCGGAAAGATCCTGCACTTGGCTTCAGCTCAAGAGCGAGGATGCTTCGAAGGCTTCTGCAGTGTTGATATGGAGAGATGTTGCGGAATAAGCAAAAGGACGGAGCCCAAGAAAGTTGTAGAAAATTATGTGCCATCCGTTCCGCGTGAACTTGACTTAAATGTTGCTTCTGTCCCTGATTTAAATGAGGCAGCCCCTCCCTATGAGTTCTCCAGGGATGAAGATAACGGCTGCTTATTCAATCAGGTTGTTGAGGTGGATGATGATGCTGCTTCCCATGAACTCAGTAAGCACAATGGAGCTGGACCCCCGATGATTGGCGAGTCAGCAGCCTGGACATGTGGGCCTGCTGCTGGAGAAGCACCAGGTGCGGATTCTCAGGTCGAGCTATGCAGAAAAAGAGCTTTGAGCATGAAAGAAGAGTTGCATGATTGTGATAGTACTCTGATAAATGGGTCCCCTAGCAATATTTCTAGTGGTTCGGGAAGCTTGGACGATAACTTTGAGGATTGTGTCAAGACCATCAGGGAACTTGAATGTCGGGGTCACATCAATCAAGAATTCAGGCTGAAATTTTTGACGTGGTTCAGCCTAAGATCCACGGAGCGGGAACGGAGAGTGGTTAACAGCTTTGTTCAGGCTCTGAGTGATGACCGAAGTAGCTTAGCAGGACAGTTGGTTGACGCCTTTTCAGATTTGGTATCTAGCAAAAGGCCGAGGAACGGGTTCTGCAATAGGTTATGGCATTAAAATTTAGTGCGAAGTTTGAAGGCAGGCTCGCTCTCGGTCGTGCCCTTTAATCTTTTATTACCGATAATAAATTGTCTTATCCGTCTCACATACTTCGTACAGGCATTTTTTTCCGCCCCCTAAACCTCAGTCCGAAGCACATTCATCCGTATTCTAGGAGAAGCATGCTGCCAACAAGATTGTGGTGGCTGATTCTGCAGATATTTCTGACCATTCTTGCAAGGAAGTGGCTGCTTGCAGTGGAGAAGTTATTTCCGTACATTCGGTTCAATTGCATTCGAAGCCCTTAAAGTTAGCTTTAGGGAAATTGTTAGGGGTACAGTAATTGGTTGCCTTTCCATGATGGAAAGGCGCATGAATGCTCAAGAATTCAGTTGATTAGGTTCTTTTCTCCTTATCCTATTTTTTCCCCTTTTTCATTGAGGATGTGATCTCATTTTCCTTCTTCCTTTAATGATTAATGACTGTCTTTGAAATTGTTTCAAAAGTTTAGCTTGTGGTAAAGTCATTTTGGTGTTCAAGTGGCTAAGGAGATGAGCAATGAGACTTGCGCTAACTTCATATGAGCGAATTACCGGTATGATGCAGAGTATTCAATTCCATGAATACGGTGGTGTAGGTTAAGGCAGGGGGGTGTTTTAAGAATTATAACATTTTCGATCTCTACACACTTAATATCTTCAAAAATGTTGTGATTCGCGTTTCGAACTTTGTAAATCAAAGATGTTGGCGGAAGAGGGGGCCAGGGCCATTGGGCATTTACGGTGACGAGATTTGTTTGAGGCATGTCGTGAAGCGATCACGGTTGCTCTTCAATCGTCCGGAGGGCAGATCGCGTCGGAGCACGTCGATTCTTATCTTCATCTCTTTTGACAAGCCCGCAAACTGATTCTTTATCCTGTTCATCGGTTAAGGTGAAAAGGAGAAACATTTTCATCACAGTTTAGTTGTTTTTTTCATACCAGTTCGAGGACCAATGCACCGAAATTCTTGCAAGGTATCTAATACTGTAACAAAAAAGTGGTCCAAGGTAGGCCACATCCATCCGTTTCGAAAATGACCAATATCTAACATTACAATCAAAAGATGCAAATTTTCCTTCTCATAGATGATACCGTGTTTGACACACAACATTTTCTAAAGTTTGTGACAACCGCGGAGATGCTGCATCATTGTGTCACAAGGGAGGTGGCGTGTAATTTAAAGGGCACGTCGCCATTTTCGTTGGGTTTTCTTAAAAGAAGGAACGATGTCTTCTTTTGAGGTTTATCATATGTCTATTACAATCTGAATTATGGTAAATTGGACTCTTGTGCAAAAGCGAAAAAGAAATGGAAATCAGTCGATGAGTTGATGTGAATGTGATGTTGGGGACTTAGCTTCGCAGGAACATCCAACTGGGAGAAGCTACTGATCCCGATTAGTCTCTTTGCTCGTAACGTACATATTTGGAAAAAAATCATTATTTCGAAATAAATTTATTAAAACTAACTCATTATAAATTTAATAAAAAAATTGTCATCACATTAGAAGAATCCATTGACACTGGACGTTATTTCTTGTTACTGGTCACGAGACTAGTCTCCATGGGCAGGTGGGAAAATTCCGGATTTATGCCTTTGAATTATTTGTTCCATTGGACTATTATGACATCTAATTCTAACCTTAAGAAGAAAATAGAAAGGCAAAAATGAGCGATCAAGGTCGTCACTCGACATGTTCATCCCTTGACTATATTATACTGGCGCCACGCTGCTCACTCTAGTCAAGATGTGAGGCTCATTGTTCGTCATCAAATTCCATGCATCCTTCTTAATCCAACTTGCACGAGAGAAGGGGTATTTAAACATTCCACATCATCTGCTTGCAGGGTTTATATACTTTTTATATACATGTGATCTTCTTCCATATACTGACTCTAATTTTTAGGTTGCATATTCCTGCATCAATGTATTTCACGTCGCTTATTTATGAGATTTATAGTAGATTGGACAATCTTTCATGATATTAGAACATGGGTTTTAAGTTCAAATCTTTCTAGATCCTTATTTTCCTCCATTTTATATATTTCCATGCTTTACTCTTAGTTTTTTTCACAGAAAATAAATAATTTGAAAAAAAATCTAAAACTAATTTCTTGTATTGCTTAAAAAAATGAATGAACAAAAAATATTTTTATTGTACACGAAAATATTTAGATATAAATTATCGTCAATAATAAATAAATTTTCCATTGGTCAGCTGCTATTTTTAAGAAAATATTTTTCAAATCATTCTTTTTTTTTTGGAAACAAATAGAGCTTTAATCTTAGGTACGTGAGGGGTGATCCACGAGCATTTCGTAAGTTTGCTTAATGTCCCCTATTTGATAGATTCTTATATTTTGGATGATTGATTCATTATCATCCACGGTTCTGATCGATATCCTCTTTTCTTATAAGAAAACAATTCAAGAAACGGAATGATAGTCTATCATACAACCAATTTCCACGTCCCTGGAAGTAGATATAGGACTGACGATCCCTATTACCGTGTCATGATTTAAATTTGTAATTCGGGTCATGTAGATTTGATTGTATGAGCTTATTAATTTTTTTTTTTTTGGTCGTAATATGAGCTAAATAATTAACTTGCAATGAAATCTTACGTCAATTTATGAAGTAACCATATTGTGTTGGGTACTATTCATACTTTTTCCTTTCCGTAGTCTTTTTATTATTTTTTTCCTTTTTGGTCTTGTGTAGTGTTCAAATCGTGCAAATAATTCGTGTCCAAATTACAAGCCCTACTTGAAAGTAGAATGTATGAGAATTTAAGGTTTTTAGCGGTAAAAGGTAGTTGAATCTCTACATGCTTGCTCTCGAATTTTATTCAAAAAAATTAAAAAAAAATGCTTAGAGAAATAGACGAAACGAGAAGAATGCATCTACTTCCTGGAAGTGGAATGAATTGTTGAGAATTCTATTGTTGTAGGATATTGCTCCATACGTACATTTTGTTCATTTATATACTGAGAAATTTAGGCAGGAACCGTCATTTAAATGAGCACACCTGCAAAACAGACATGATGGACCTTAGACCCTCATGCAATTTCTAGGCTGCGACCCACCAAGGACAACAACACATTTCCCCCCATACTGGCATTAAATTGCCAAAAAGTTTACCATTCAACCACCACATGAAATCATAAATCCAACGCGATATATTCGATATGATCGATGAGAAAATGAAAAATCACCCGTCCCGATAAGGTTGCTAGCTTGCCCCCATAAAGAGATGCGTGAAAAACACGCTTACAAAGGACAATCCCTATTTGTGACTCTTAATTAGATTCATTGAATCAAGCCGGTCTTTAGTGATCGTCATCCTTTTAGTCGAGATAGAATTAGGACGGATTTGGAATGGTCAATCCTATTCCAAATTTGAGCATCAAGATCCTTGATATACTTTTTGATTGCAATCGAAACCAAAAATGGGGTAGTCACTTCGGCTCGTCTGATGATACACACAAGATCTTGATCCAATTTGCACGGTTTTTCTCTGGTTAAAACTTTTCAATTGATGGATCCCCTAGTACAGACTAAATGTAAATAACTCCAGTGTTATGGTTTTCTACCGATTATAACAAATTTCTTACATAACTCATATGTATCTTTTAAAAATAATAAGGATAATTTTGAAATATGGCTACTCGAATTAGATTTTTTTGGGTCTTACTTAATGAACCTCAAGCCAGTCAAACTTATACAAGTTTTTTAAGGAGAATTTTGGATTCCCTCCCATGACCCAAAAGGGCCAAAACGCCATCTTTAGATTACACAGCAAAATTCTTGAAAACTTCACAAATTATTGATGGAAAATTCCAAAATCAAGTCTTTTGTCCCAGTTGTTGGAAAAAAAAATTAGCCATAAATATTCAAGACGTAGGTGGTACAATCTTTGCCCCGCCTCTCTAAATTCCTTCACCCTATCTAGAAAACAAGTGAAGACAACGGGTGCGTTTGGGAGTGGCTTTGCCAAGCTACTTTGGGCACTCAAAGTCCTTTGGGCTAAAATTTGGTGTTTGGGAAATTATTTTGCAAAGATGATTGAGGCAAAGCAGGCCTTTGGAAGGCTGAAATCCCAAGGCAAGTAGGAGGCTGCCTTGGGCATTCAGCCTTCTCGGAATGCTGAGAGGCTAATAAATGATAAATCTTCTTTCATAAATATCCTTACTAACATTTCGTTTTTCCGGTTTTTCCCTCGTAACTATTCACCCTCTTCTTCATTGAGATTGGCGAGCGAGATTGCGAGGGGCTGACGACGCGCTCGACGGAGGTCGGCATGAGGCCGGTGTGGTCATGGCAACCGTCGCCGGCCAGTGGCATGACCTCGATGACCCCTGGGAGTCGCGGCGAGTTCGCGTAACCTCCGGTGACACAGATCTGGGTCACCGGAGGTCGCGCGACCCAAATCTGGGTTGCGGCAACTCAGGCGACCCAGATCTCGATTACGGTGAGGTCGTGTGACCTCTGACTCTGGGTCGCCTGAGTCACTGAGACCCGATCTAGGTCGTCGAGTGGCCGCGACCCGGATCTGGGTCACCCGACCTCCGGCGAAACCGATCCGGGTTGTCCGAGTCCGGAGAGGTCGAGGAGAGGAAGGCGTTCCCGCAGCGAGCGACGACGACGACGGTGAGGGCGGTGTTGGTGAGGCGGGGGCAGGGGTGAGACTTGATGGCGGTGGATGGAGCGGCAAATGAAGGAGGACTTGTGGTCTCCGGCAGCCCAGTGAGGTCTTGCAACTTGAGACCTCGACTGCCGGCGACAAATTTCGATCGCCGGCAGCCCCTACCCTTTGCCGGCCAACCATTTATTTTTGTTTAATTTTTATTTTTATTTTTATAAAAATCCTTTGTAAATGTAAATTTTTCCAAACACCATTTTGCTTAAAGGGACTTTACAATGGACTTTTAGATTACAATTTACCAAACACAATTTGCATTTTAGAAAACTCCTTAACCTCAAAGTCCTTTGCATTTTCCCAAAGACTTTCCCCAAAAATCCAACCAAACGCACCCAACCTCCACCTTGACTCAATGCTTGTTGCTTAACAATTTGGCAAATACCATCTTGAAAACGTTTCATTGATGCGTTTGAAGATCGTAACATTCCTATAACCTCCCTAATCAAACTCCGTTCAACTAATACATTTGTGTGGTGTGGTTAAGGTAATGCTCTAATTTTGATACATCGTGGAACAAATCTATGAATCGATTACGTTAAGACCTTTTTAGGCCGTGCCAATAGTGTTGATCCAGTGCAATTTGCACCAATTGATGAAATTTGACCAAATGACCTCTAGTTTCTGAACTATAAATCCTCTTACCTCCAGCTTAGAGCAATTTTGTCGCTTTAGTTAGTAAAATGTCCATGTTAGAATTGTATCAGTCAACATTTTCTTTACAAAGGACTATTCCATTTTGTTGGTAACTCTCCTTTTAAGAGATGTGACTTTTGACCTATACCTTTTTGAATGTGACTGGTAGTTAGCAACTTCCCCACGTAGATAGTGAAATCCACCAAAAAGTCAGTTGAGCCAATGAGAGTAACTAGTAGTTTCTTTCACGTGTTTAGAAATCTTTTCAGTTTGAGGAGTAAGAATTCATTATTCTATTGAGTTATCCCACGTGAAAATAAGTTCCCATATAGTGAAAATAACTACTAAGGTATCAATATTTGTACACAATCTGATTCCTTCATCAACTGGTATGTCTGTATGTAATTTGTAATTTACAAACATTTTTAATATTTTTTTGCTGAGCAAATTACTGTGTGGGCCGTAATATGTATTTTTGAGCACAAAATGGGATCCGTTGTCAAGCACGTGAAAGTATAATGTCCTGTCTTCGCTTGCGATCATAGTACAAATTCCAACCAAAATCATTATGGACGACAAAATTGATACAAAAGCTGACCTAAGTGCTGAGACCAGCGTGACATCAAATTGACCTTCTCATGGATTAGGTCCGCAAGTCATGGCACCTTCATTGGATATTCCCTCTGTTTTGCATGACTAACCTTCTTCCGGTCCCTTTTGGGCAGGTCGATTCTCCGTATCAGACTAAGTTAAACTTCTCGATCCAACCATGAGGTGTCATTTGTGTCAATTGCAAGCATCACGCAGAATTCAGAATGATTTATTTCTCTTGACTTGGGATTAGGACACATCTAACCTCAGCCAAAATTGTGTTTGGCGCATTGCTTATTTTAATCAAATTTCTAAATGGTTCGGTTGTATTTCTAATTTTCCTCCCTCATATCTCTCATTTTTACTTTGCCTCTTTATAGAGAGTATGGGACTCGAATCTTGTCTATGTAGCACTTGCATCCCCACCCGTGTTACTATGGACAGTGCACTGATCTTTTTTTTTTTTTTTTTTTTTCAAAGATGGATTTAAACTAATGCCAATCCCAAAAAGAGGAGTAATTGAAATTATGTAATAATTCCTTCCTTTCCCTCTTTCCGATTCAGTGGGGCCCTTAGGCCAACTTGTCTAACAACGAATTGATTATCATTGTTTTTTTCTTTTTAATTTCCAAATATTATCAAACGAGACAATGCCGAAGAACAACCGGTCGACGGCGCTGTTGTTCTCCACAAAAATACAAAGTCGGAAAGTTCCAAAATACAGCTTTTTCTCTGGTCTTCGATGTCATGTGACAATGTTGTCGTTGGTCCCCTCTTCTAGACATGGGGCCCTTTGGCTTTACTATATGTAAATTTTTTGAAAAATATGTTGGTGACGATTGATATGTTCCTTGGATGGTGAGATTTGTGTTTGACTAAGCTTGTCGCAACGATTATAGTATTATTAGGATGGGGACATCGAGTCTATCACCAGGGTCTGAAAATATATCTGAAATTTTTGAAAAAAATGGGGAAGTTATCGATAATTCAAAGTATTTCTCTTCGTCTTTTCATATGTTATGAAGCACGAGATGGGAAGGTGCAATTCAAGCTTGGTAGATAATTATGGTCCTCGATGAACAGATTTTGGCGTAGTTCATAGTTCCCCCCTAGCCAATTTCATGGACCGTACGATGTCCACGCTAACTTATTCTTACAAAATGATTCTTTACATTCGACATTTGATCATATCAGTCCTTGCGAAACACATTGTCTTTGCTCTTGAATCAATTTCGTAACTTTAGTTGACTGGACTGTTGTAATTGGGAGAGTACGAAAACCTCTCAGACGATATACACCATTTAAAGCTAACAAAATCTCATATGAGACAGGAAAGGCAACGAAACTAAATGGTTGGGGGCCAAATTATAATTTGGGGAACATCCTAATCACCATTCGTTATCACGCTTTTCTCCCATCATGAACGAAGGAGGATATAATCCTCGAGATCTAGGGCAAGAGTCCCTCGGAAATTGCCTTGGTTGATACTTTCCACTCATGCGCCATGTCTCTAAGAAAAGATTTGAATCAAATATTAGTCACACATGCCAATTCCTCCTCAATTTTGAAAGGAGGTATCTCATGTGACGGTCACATCATGTGCCTGTGACATGTGATGTAACGAGACCAATTAAAAGTGAAATACATCACATAGCACTCTCAATGCCAAGCAAAAAGAGATTCATAATACGCGAACCGATAGTGATTTGCCGTCGCATTACATTACCACCATCATGTGATGTAACCGCTGCGTAAAATATATGCATGCTTTCTTTCGGTCAACTAAGGAAGTTTTCTTACCAATATTCAGTTATACACACAAAAATAATAATGGTACACAAGTTAAAAATAATTAAAATAGTATATATGCTTGATATGCAAGTATGAGCGGCTCTACTATTCGGACATCATGATAGTTGCCATCCATAAATTTAAATTTGCTTAAGTCACTTCATTAAGTAATCGAATGTTTGATACGGCTAATATGACTATGACAATAAATCACAAGAATTAATATAACGTAATACTCCTGAATCAAACTGTAGTCTCCAATAGTATTTGAAGTACTTGAAGCATTTGATCATGTCATTTTTAACATGGATGGGAAGGGAATTACATCCTATATTTAACTATGTTTGATTTTGTACTCCGTTATTCTTTGTGATAGGTTTTGATTTGACATGTTGACAATTTTCCAAAAAGTCTTTATTGTATTATAGCTAATTCAGTCTTAAAAATTTTAATTCGACTAATTTAGAATTAAATTTTTTGATGACTTGTAAATGTAATTATTTCGTTCAGTTTTGGCCATAAATCGCTAATGTAGATGTCATGGCACAATTAGTATTAAAATGGATAATTTTTGCAATTTTCTTTTCTAAATTTTCCAAAATTTTTCATTTTTTTCTCTATTTCCCTCCATCGATCGTTGGAGCCTCGGCAATGGTCGGTAGAGGTCACCAACCATAATGAGGGCTTGCAGGGTGAGGGTCTCAAAGCCCTCGCTTTGGTCGGCAAGTGCATCGAGCGAAAGCTAAAATGACCTATAAAGGAAAAAAGAAAGGGAAAAAAGAGAGGCTAAAACAAGAAAAAAAATCAGAAAAATTATAAAAATCATCAACGTTAACATAGCTTCTGCCATGCAGGATGGTTAGCATTGATTGGATCACTATGTTAGCTATTTTCAGTCAAAATTAAATGAAATAACTATATTAGAAAACCGTCGAGAGGTTAGGACTAGATTAGAAAATTGTTGAAAGGAGGATTGAATTGACTGCTATACAATCGATTGATGACATTTTGAACCATTTTCCCTTTCTCTTTTCATCTAAAAAGAAATCACAATCTCTTTTAATTTGGTGGACATGCAAAATTGTTGATGAGAAGAAATTTGCTAGGTAGGGGCACCAAAGACTAGTGGTTCGAGGAAGAGGATAGCGACAAAACAATGTCCGTTTGCGAAATGATATATTCCTATTTTGATGTGTAATAAAATTAGATGGATAAGCTCGAGACGGATGCGACATATGTTCTAACAAGACAGTGACCAAGGCCTGAATTTTCACTTTCAGAAGACAAGGTCCGTTGCTGATTTCGATAGTGTCCTTTTCCTAGAGTGAATATTATAATTTCCGCAATAATTAAATTATCTGCAATATTAGATTATCTTGGTGGCCTTTTTTTTTTTTTTTTTATAATTAAGTTGGTGGTAGAGAGGTACATTTATTTATAATAACCGGAAAAAGGCAGATATTGGACGTATCTCGGAGGTTGCTTAAAAGTCACAACGCTTTGCAAAAGGACAAACGGGGCCTTTTATGTCATCAAATCCCCGAGTCATGACCCGTGACTTTTTCTTTCTAATTTAACATTTCTAGATCGATGTTAGGTATCGTATCTTAATCACTAGACATAATGGATTGTTTTGTTAATTTATTTTTTTCATGAGTTTAGTAAAATTCTTTACTACGGATTGTAAATTGCCATGCATGGCATCAAATTATTTGTACGGGTGCATTTTAGATCTTAATAAATGTTTTGCTCGTTGGGCATGAATAAGTAATTATTGCACAAATTGCTCTTGGGTTGATGCAAATAGTTGGGCGCTTGGGCATGAGGTCCTGAGTTCGACCCTCATTGGTGCAGATATTGCCTTGCTTTGGCAAGACATATTATTGTGGAGCCGATTGCCACAAAGCTAATGTAAGAGCGTGTTAGAGTAATTAAATATTAAATCACGAAATCATTTAATAGAGTTTATTAGAAAATCTGATGAATAACAAGTTTTACTTACTTAAGGCTCGTTATGTAAATAAACGGGATACTTGGTCAATGCAAAAGGCATGGGAATCATTGCTCCAATAAAGTAATATACGTTAAGATTTTTTGTGTAGTAGTACATTTATGTCACTCATTGAGTAATCAATGGGACCCTCTTCAAATTCTACTAATTCACCTGCCATTACTTCATCAAGACCATAAATATAAGCAATGATGTTGCCTACTTGCAATACGGTACCAGCATTTACAATCTTTACTTCTCTATTATATTGCTCAATACGTTCATCATGGATAATATTACTAATTTCGATTTTGAAGGCATTGACTTTTTTTGACATATATAGTTATTACTTTGGACGTTTGAGTTTTATCTTGATGGATACACTTATCAATAACTTTTTGAGCATTATACAGTACGATATTTTTTCCATTGGGTTCAAGAAATTAATAGCCACAACACCTATAATTCAACGCAATTTATCTTTGTGGGGGGTTATATGCAGCATACTAATTTGTGGTCCTCAATTTGGACACTAAAGTCAACCTCACTAAATGTTCGCAACCGTTGGCGATGAATTGGGGTTGTGTTCCTTTTAGCGTCGTTTAGTGCACGCAATCACGTGCATGCATGCTCGGCTGCGAGATTTTCTCCCTTTTTCACATCTTTAGTTTAGTCCATGCAAGGATTCTCCCTTTAAGCAATTGAAAACGCCCATTCCAATTGGCATCTTCACATAACTATCACAAAAAAAAAAAAAAAAAAAGGCGCTTCTCCTTATACATGAACATAATTGAAAAGTGGGTCTCATAAAATTCATCTTGGTATTTCACCAAAAGATATTAGAAAAAGAAGGAAGGAAACAATTTCAGAAAAATTGAGGTTCAGAAATTTTAGGATGCGTTTATGTTGTGAAAAATGGATAATTTTAAAAAAAAATTCTAAAAATTATTGCTTAAATCACTTACAAAAATAGATAAATGAAAAATATTCTCATCATCGACTAAATTTTTTAAACATATACTATTATCGATAAAAGAACTTTTTTTCAATGATTATTCATTTCATGAGATAAAAATTTATTTTCGAAAATTATTTTTAAAATAGTTCATTTTTCGAGAATAAATGAACCCCTACAGTGGGTTTTAATCCTATTACATACATTTGAAAATTTATAATGTTGGATATTAAATGAATGTATGGTTTCAAACTTCAAAAAGTACGTATACCTTTCTTTAATCGGTGAGTAATGGATTATTGGAAGCTTTTAAGACTTCCTCAGAATTGGAGTTTGAATTATCATCATTTTTCATTAATTACCAGAAGTGCGAATGCTGAGAAGACCAACTTTATTGGCCTTCTTAAATGCAAAAAGTTGAAACATTGAACTGACTACCACTAGAAAGCTCTCGATTGTCCTTTCTTTTAAATGTCAGACGGGACATGTGGAAATAAATATCCCGTGGAAGTCCCTCTTCAAACGGACGTAGCTTTCCCTTCTTTCCCTTTCTCAACGTCTATCTTTACAATTTATTATATATTTCTATTATACATATAGATTAATAATATCAATCACACTCAGGATGAGAGTAATGACGCGAAAGTAAATCTCATTAGATTCACTTATCAGATGACATTACAAACTTTGAGTAAATACTTATGAAAATGAGATATTTGAGTTTGTCAAAGTTATTTTATAATTAATTATGATAGTTTTTATATCTTTAAAGGTTGTTTTCTCCTCATTATATATTTGATTGGTGGATTGCAGGTTATAAACTTCATTCAAATGAGAACTTTAATAAAATCAACTCTAGTAAAATTAAATAAACAGTGAATTACTAATTGGGTTACTGGGGGGAAAGTCTCCTCTTTAAAATGAGTATCTAATTCACCTTTTTTCTTGTCATCGTTGTTTCCACTTTTAGTATACTCTCATGTTTTGTTGGTGAACCAATAAGCAATGTTATTTTGATAAAAAAAAAAAAAAAACGAAAAGAAGAAGAAGGAACTCAATAAAAAACATGGACAATTTTTTGGATAATTTTTTTTTTTAAACGAAACTTGTAAACTTTTCAACTCAAGCAAACTTCATGAAACACACTTGTCAAAAAAAAAAAAAAAAACCTCATGAAACACGCTCCTCCGACCAAGACTTTATCATTTGAACAGTAACCAGCCATGCTCAATTATTTTAATAATATTTTTTCTCTTCTTTCCTATAAATAGTGCCCTAATCACTCTATTTCCCCTACGCACCATCACTCGTCTCTCTCTCTCTCTCTCTCTCTCTCTCTCGTTTCTTGTCCTTGTTCTCCCTTCTTCTTCCCACAAAAAAATGGTGATGCTAGATAAGGGCCTCTCGATCCCCCTGAACGCGAAGCTCACCGGCTCGGGCACCGAGACGGTGGTTCTCGCTCACGGTTTCGGAGGAGACCAGACCGTGTGGGACAAGATCCTCCCTCTCTTGTCCCAGTATTTCAGGGTCCTCGTCTTTGACTGGGGCTTCTCGGGAGCTGTCAAGGAGCAAGAAGGTCTGTTCGACCCTGTGAAGCACTCGTCCTACGAAGGTTTCGCCTGTGATCTGATCTCTCTCCTCGACGAGCTCGACCTCAAGTCTACAGTCTTCGTCGGCCACTCCATGTCCGGCATGATTGGTTGCATTGCCTCTGTGAAGAGGCCTGACCTCTTCGAGCGCCTCATACTACTTGGTGCTTCTCCTAGGTAAGTAACTCAAACATATTTCTCCCACCCCAAGAAAAAAGGCAGAACAATGTTTAGTTTCTCTTGCAGTTTGTTCAATTGAATCAGCACTTCTTATTTGTTTCGGTTTACCACGTTTTCATCTCTTCAAAGATGGTCCAGTTTTTGCCGCTTGTGGGTGTTGTTCGATTTGGCAGGCCTGAATAAATGTCTCATTAGTAGAGCAAGCAATTATTATTGGTCAGTGCGTTTACTAATGTGTAAAATTGGAAAACGACATTTTTAATATATTCTAATATTAAATGATTAAAAAAAAAAGACTTTTCCCCTCGTGGGTTTGTCCCTTTAGTTGCTAATTCCATAGTTGTGGATGTTTAGTTTTCCTTAAGTTTGTTTATGATGAGCATGTGAATAAGGAAGTTAAATGGTTCAAAAAGACTCTTTTCAGTTTTCACCATGATGAAGTTCTAGTATGGTTTACCCATAAAAACATATGAATTAATGGTTCCGTTTATTTCACAGAAAATGATTGATTTGAAAAATAATTTCCTAAAAACGATGACCTATATTTTTATAAAAATGAATGAATGAAAAATATTTTCACCAGTTGTAAAGATATTTAGACATAAATTATTGTTGGTAATGAAAACTCTGTTTATCGAATTGTTTATTTTTCAAGAAATAAACACATCCTAAATGAAAGACAATCTTAGTTGGGGTCGTAGGAGGGATTTTCCGTATATTCTCATCTACAAAACTTAAAGATAGGTTAAAGTGAAGATAATTCCTTTATGCAACGTCGAAATTTTTTGTTGCCCTTTTTGCTAACAAGGGAGTATTGAAAAACTATAGTTTTGATATCTGTCATAGATGAAAAACGATTGATTTGGCTCGAATGATTAATGGTTTGGACCAATTAAGTGAAAATTGAACGGGTAAAAAGATACGAAAGGAAAACATCTTAGGCTTATTAGAGTTCAGTTATGACTTATGAGTACTATTAGTATTTGAGACATTAATGTTAAATAGAGAAAGTTTCGCTACTAATTCCCATCACCAGGAATTGTTATAACTAACATATGACCTTGGTTCTTAGATCTTATATGGTGGTGTACTGTTTGCTCGCACACCACCTTAACCATTGAAACAAAAAAAAAATTCATTAAGTACTTATTGATTTCTTATATGATCATTTTTAAGAAAATAAATTTCTAATCATTTATTTTTGTAAAAGAGTGGAGCCTAAAACAATTTCTCTTTGGTGTATTTAATATTTCAGGACCCATCACGAGTGAGATGAGTGGACACATAAATATCTTTCGATGATTCTCAACTTTTTGTCGTATTTATTTAAATCTATTTATTTTAATTTTTATCTTTTGGTCCTCTTCACTCTCTACTCGCTTTTCATATGGATGGCAGATGATAAAACCATCCATAGTTTGGACAGCTGCCGACGACACTAATTCCCTTTTAAATTGTCTAAAACTTCAAACCAAGCATCCTTCGGTCCTCATTAGCATAAACGCTGAAGGTGATGTTCTTGCATTGTCTTACTTTTTCATGCCTTCATTAGGTACTTAAACATGGACGGCTATGAGGGCGGATTTGGGACCGCTCAGATTGATCAGATCCTATCGAGCATAGAGTCTGACTACAATGAATGGGCACCCAACTTTGCTTCTCTAGTAGTGCATCCGCATGATGCCCTCTCGGTGGAGATGTTCACCGGGTGCTTGAGAAGGATGAGGCCTGAAGTCGCGCTTTCCTTAGCCAGGACGGTTTTCTTGTCCGACCATAGAGAGGTCCTCGGGAGAGTGACGACCCCGTGCACTATAATTCAGACCACGAACGACGTTGTTGTGCCGAACTCGGTCGCCCATTACATGCGTGACAAAATCCAAGGGAAATCAACGGTTGAGATGATCGAAGCCGATGGCCATTTCCCTCAGCTCACCGCACATCTGCAGCTTCTCGATGTGTTGGGTGGAATCTTGGGGTTTGAGTATGATTAGCAGATAATTAATCTCTTAAATGTTCGATTATATAATTATACCCTAGACTGGACTAGAATTACCCTCTTTCTTTTACCCTTGAGACTCTTTTTTTTTGGGGGGGGATTTTATGTATAAATAGTAGGTGAAAGTCAAAGCAAAATGCCAAGGTGGGGTATGTTGTGATGTGGTATTTGTGGATGTGAATGTGAATGTGTCAGATGAGGGTCGGGGTTTGTTGATCGCATGTCGTTTGTCTCTTTAGATTAGTTATTATGGTTGGATTGAGTAGTTTGCATTTAAACCGTTTGGGATTGAGCCGTTTGATTGGATTTTATTTGATTTCAAAGGATAGAATTTTCGAAAAGGTTATTCGCAAAAAGGTAGGGAAATAATTTCCACCACAAAGTTGCGGGACCCTTTAAAGTCCTCGTTGTCTTGTCTATCACATGTTCAAATGCAACTATTCAAAAAGGTAGGGAAATAATTTCCACCACAAAGTTGCTCCTGGTCCAAGTTATTCGCCGGCTTTCACCTGCCCTTATCTCCCCAAATGGACCCTTTAAAGTCCTCGTTGTCTTGTCTATCACATGTTCAAATGCAACTATTCAAAGAAATTCACCTAGACACTTCTGATAGATGGGACTAATAAAAGAGACAAAGGATGTTGGCAATAGGAAGATAGGAAAAATATCAAATTCGACTCATCGTATTTTACATTGTAATCTTTTTTGCATCCTTCATTTATGAGAATCTACCATTTTGTGATCTCAAATAGAAATTTCATGTGGAAAAAAGCTCAGATTGCTTCGGTTCTTGTGTACCTCAATAAAACTAAATCTACTATGCCACTATGATATTCCCAAGCAATTCTTATCTCTCCCAATCTAAATAAACCTCCAAACATAATAATATGATTAGTAGAATTGATCAATTGACAGGCCCTTGAGTCAAGCTAAAATTATAGCCTAGGTTCGCCCATTAACAAAAACTTGTGTGTGTGAGGAATTAATTATTATATTTTTCAATAAAGTTTAATACTTATACATCAAAATAAGTCCGAAAAGTCCCGAAGATTACCCTTCATACTTCTAACACTTCCCCTCAAGTTGGACCATAAATATTAATCACGCCTGACTTGTTACAAATATGTTCTATCCTCTCATTACTCTGTGATTTAGTAAAGATGTCCACAAGTTGTTCACTAGTTCGAATATGATTAGGAAGGATTGCTTCACTTTGCAACTTCTCTCGAATAAAATAACAATCAATCTCAATGTCTCTTGTTCCCTCATGAAACACAAGATTGAAGGCTATATGCATTGCAACTTTATTATCACACCATAGAGTCATGGGCACTAAAGCTTTAAAGCCTAACTAAGTCAATAACTGCCAAATCCACACTAATTCACATGTCACTTGTGCCATGGCTATATATTTTGACTCAATACTGGACTGGGTAACAACACTATGTTTCTTACTCTTTCATGATATCGGATTTCCTCAAACCATGGTCCAATATTCAGCGGTTGATCATCTGGAGACCCTATAGAATCAACATCAGAGAATCCTTCAACCCTGCTCTGGCCATGGGTGGTAAACAATTCCTTTCCTTGGAGCCTTCTTCAAGTATCTTGAAACATGAACAACTGCATCCTAGTGAAATGTAGGAGGGAAGACAAAAACCGACTTACCATAGTAATTGGAAAGGCAAAGCCTAGTCGAATAACTGTGAGGTAATTAAGCTTACGTACCAATCTTCTATATCTTTGATGATTATCAAGAATCTCTCATCTCTCACCAACCAATTTAACCCCTTACTCCATGGGTGAATCAAGAGGCTTTCATCCCAACCTACCTGTCTCAGTGAGCAAATCTAAGACATATTTTCTCTGTGATAGAATAATACCTTTTGGTGACTATGCCACCTCAATTCCTAGGAAATACTACAACTTTCCTAATTCTTTAGTCTGAAACTATTACTGAAGATAGGTTTTGAGTCATCTCCGTGATGATAATATCATCAACATACACAATCAAGAACAATTTGCCTCCCCTACCAAGGAAATAATTATCATTTCCACATCTAGATAGTCCAAAAGAAAGAAAACCTTAGAAAATGTTAGAAACCACGCCCAAGGGGATTGCTTCAAACTATATAAAGATTTTTTTTTTTTTTTAATTTTCAAACCAATCCTCAAGACTCCCCTCTAGCAACAAACTTTGGAGGTTGCTCCATATTAACTTCTTCATGAAGAGTACCATGAAAAAAAAAAAAAAAAAAAAAAAAAAACATCTTTGACATCAAGTTGAAAAAAGGGTAATCATATGTGACACTAGGAGAGAACAAAATACGAATAAAAATAAGTTAGGCAACAGAAGAAAATGTATCAAGATAGTCAACCCCATGCGCCTAAGCATATCCTTTGACAACAAGTCTTACTTTTAAACAAGCAAGAAACCATCGGGATTGACTTTTATAGCATATACCCTTTGACAACCAATAGTAGCTTTGCCTAAAGGAAGGGGTACAAAGTACCAAGTTTAATTAACCTCAAGAGCCTTCAATTCTTCTTCCATCTGCTATTTTCCAATCAAAACTTTATAATGCCTCAGCTACAAACTTGGAGATAGGATATTGTTTAATAATAGATGAGAAAGACTGAAAAGCAGGAGAACAAAAGAGTGTGAAACAAAGTTTGCAATATAATGTTGAGTACATGTACCTTTGTAATGTGCAATGGGGAGACCTAGATTAGATACAAGAGGAGGGTTAGCTAATTAATAGTTTAAGTAGGCATTACCCCCTACCTCATGTCCTCTACCAATCATCCTCTTTTCAGCTAGATCCTTGAAAATACAACAATCGGGATAGAATGTTACTAAACACTAAATTTTTTTTTTAAAAATTAATTTACTAATAAACATCATTTTAAATGGAAATCGTGGGAGAAAAATGCTAAGGACAATGGCAATGAAGGAGTTGGATGAACTACGCCAATTCGCTTAACATGTGTAGATGATCCATTGGCTATAGTAACTATGGACAGAGATGGAGTAAGAGAGGAAAATATACTCAAAAGACCTAACATGTGATTGGAAGCTCCTAAATCAATGATCAAAGGAATAGAAGCAGCTAAAAAGCATGTAGTAGCATTACTAGTTTGTACCAAAATAGCGGTGGAAGAAGCAGGCCATGAAATCTTAAACTAGTTATATCAAGCAAATTTCTCATTAGGCATAACTACTACCTTGCCTTCAAAAGATTATAGAGGAGAGTTAGTACTAGAAGTCGTATTTGCAAACTAGTGTTGCTACCTTGGTCTACCATGTAATTTGTAATAAAATTTCTGAATATGACTAGGTTTGCCTTGGTAATGACAAGTTTGTGTGGCCCCTAAGTTATCAGTAAATATGTGGGATTGTCCATAAAGATGCTATTGACTTTGGCTTCTCTTTGTTCCTATGCCTTAACCTCCCCTTTAGCCACGATATGTCTATTATATCCTCCACGATTTCCTTTATCACGCCTATAACCACTATCCGTTCAAGTTTAGGACACAAGAGCTGCACTATTGATCATAGGTGTAGTATCCTAAGAAGAATTATGAAATACTTGAAGAATCCGAGCAAACATCTCTATGAGTGATGCAATAGTTTTTTCATCCAAGAATCTGAGACTTAACAATTTCATATTTTGGACCATGGCTTCTTAGGAATCCTATTACAACTAATCATTCTCTTTGACGTTGCATTTGTTGAACATTGGCTGAAATAGAGAGAACATCATTCAACTCCTCATACATTCTCTTAAAGTCAGCAAAGTATTGTGTAATAGAACGTCACTTCCTTTCAAATTGATTGACTTCGGTGATTGCTCATAAATTCATGTACAAGTTATTTTGGCCACAATATAATATGTTTAAGTACTCCCACAGTTCTCTGACTATATCAATATGAGTTACTAGATCGACTTTATTATTATTCTCCATAGAATTTAACATCTAACCAAGAATACATGCATCAATAACATTCCGAGTTGCATCATCTCTAGGTTTAAAATTTCCATGAACAATTAGCGCTGAAGTAGACGATTTTTGCAATTTTTTAAAATTTCTGAAATTTTCCTTTTTTCCTCCTCAATTTTTAAAATGGAGTCGCCACTAATCGATTTGGGGTGGGTTGAGTAGAAACCGAGAAGTATTGGGAGAAATACTCACTCCCATGCGCAACCGCAGAGAAATTAGGATCGGGACTTGATTACACTAGTTAATTACTAATGCCCTTTCGGTACCTAATCTTGTTTAAATCTTGAGGTTTTTTTGGATGCTTGAGGAATTTTCCATGCATTTGTGGAGGAAAAATATTTTTTGGGTCTTTTTCTCTTTTTTTTTTACATAAAAAGCATTTTTTGGATTTTTGATCTTTTTATGAAAATATAAATCATTTTTTTGGCTTTTTTGGGAAAATATGGACATTTTTTATTTTTTTGATTTTTTGGAAAATAATTTTTTTTTGATTTTTTTGATTTTATTTATTAAAATATTATTTTTATATTAAAATAATATAAAACGAACCGGGTCGGCTCCTCGGGTTGAGTCCGACCCGCTTCGTCCACCCGAGACACAGACGGGCCCGCAACACGGGCCCGACTCAGGTTTTTTACTCCATTTCTCTTTTAATCGCGGCCCACAAATAAGGGACACCCATCCTCAGGCCCACGAGAGATCAGCCCACACGCAACTGGCCCAACCGACCTGCAGAGACCCAGACGCCCGGCCCGACGACCCGACCCAGCCAAACCCTACCCGATTAGAAGGTTTCGCCGAACCGGCTTGCGGCGCGACCTCTCTCTACTCGCGGCGCCTATGGAGACAGTAACGGCCGACTACTCGACAGGACGCGGTGCGGCGGTTCGGTACTGGTGACGGGTGAAGATGTAGAGGGGAACGACAGACGGAGCGCGACCGGCAGGATTGGATCCCACGGTGGTTCGAGGCGACGAGGACGGGTGGTGAGTGTCGGCTGATACCTGGCTGTAGAGGGAGCACGACGCGGGGGCGAGCGACGGCAACAAGGGCAACGGCAGACTGATGGCAACGACCGCGACGGACAACGACGACGACGGTGGATCCTAGACGGTCAGATCTGGCCGGATCCGTCGCCGAGTTTCCCTCTCTCTCCCTCGGGCTCGCTCTTCGAGCTCCCCGAAGTCTCTCGGGGACCCCTCTGAGCTCACCCTACCTCGGCCGGCCTGCACTCGAGCTCCCCGAAGTCTCTCAGGGACCCCGAGCTTCGGCGGCCTCTCTTTCTTCTTCCTCTCCCTTCGTTGCTGGGATCGACGGCCTATTTATAGGCCAAGGGGCGGTCGGTCGACGGAGTTCGACCGTCGGTCACCACGGCCTTTGCCGGCTGAACCGGCGTCCCATTCGACGCCAGTTGCCCCCTGCTCCACGTGCTTCGTCGCTGCTCCTCCCCTCTGCTCCGGCGTCGCGCCCCCTTGCGTGTGCACTGCAACTGCGCGAGGAAGAAGACGACCGAAGGGGGCTGGGCCTTGCTCCTGGGCCGTGGAGGCCCACAAACGGGGCTGCTGCTTTTCTGTTTTCTTTTTCGTTTCTTTTCCGCTTATTTTGTTTATTTATCATTCGAAAAGATGAAAGATAAAAATAAAAATAAATAATAAAATAAATAAAAACAAAAGTAAAACCTAATTAATTAAAATGAAATTTTAGGCATCGACACCTCCTTTTTCTTTCTTTTCTTTCCTTTTTTTTTTTTTTTCCTATTTCCCTTTGCCCGTCATCAAAGCCTTGGCGATGGTGGACAAAGATCGCTAGCTATAACGAGGACTTGTAGAGAGAGGATTGTGATGCTCTCACTATGGCTACCAAGGGCATGGGTGAGGGCTGTGACAACCTATAGAAAAAAAGGAAATGAAAAGAAAGAAAAGGCAAAAAAGAGAAAAGTATCATAAAAATAAAAAATCATCATGTGCCATTCACATGTCAGTATTTGGACGACCGACGAATCGACCATCGCTGAAAGAACTATATTAGAAAACCGTTGAAAAATTTAAGACTAATTTGACTAAATTAAAAAGTTTGAGATTGAATCGGCTCTTATATAATAATTCAATTATGTTACAAACAATTTTCCCTTTCTCTTTTCATCTTAAAAAAAGGAAAAAAAAAATTCTAATCTCCTTTAATCCAACAGACAGAAAAATTGCTCACGAGATAGAGAAAGACCACATAAATCAACTCACGAAAAACCGGGGCACCAAAACTAGTGGTTTGCGAAAGAGGATGGTGACATAACGGGGTACATTCGTAAAATGAAATCTTGGTATCGATGTATCATAAAGTTAGATGGATAAGCTCAAGACGGATGCAACTTGTGTTCACAAGAGACTACCAAGGCCTGAATATTCCCTTTCGGAAGACAAGGTCCATTGCTGATTTTGATAGTGTCCTTTTCCTAGTGTGAATATTCTAAATTCAGCAATAATTAAATTATTTGCAATATTAGATTATCTTGGCGGCATTTTAAAATTAAATTGGCAGAGTTAGGTAGATTTATTTATAGTAAACTAGAAAAAGGCTGATCTTGGACGTATCTTGGGGGATTGTTAAACGTCGATACGCTTCGCAAAAGGACAAAATGGGCCTTTTATGTCCTCCAATCCCTGAGTCATGACCCGTGACTTTCCCTTTTTTGAGTTAATTTCTAGATCGATGCTAGGTATCATGTATTAATCTACTAAATCGCTAAGTTAAATAAGGCAGGAGATCATATATTAATCACTTGACTTAATGGATTTTTTATTTTTTTTGAATTGGGTTTTAGTAAAATTCTTTGCTTTATGCTCTATTTAACGATAAAATGCAATTTCCACGCACTGCGTCAAATTATCTACACGGTTGCATTTTAGATGTTAAGAAATGTTCCCCTCATTGTGCATGAATAAGTGATTACCGCATGAATTGCTCTGGGGTTGTTGTGGATAGTTAGGCGCCTGGGCGAGAGGTCCCATATTTGACCCTCATCATTAGGGGTGAGCGGTTCCAGGTTCCGGTTCGGTTCCGTCTGGAACCTGGAACCTACCCTCGGGTACAGGTTCCTCAAAATGAGGAACCCGGAACCTACCCGTAGAACCGAGAACCTGGAACCTACCCCGTCACAGGTTCCGGGGTCGGTTCCAGGTTCCAACAGTTCCGCGTTCCTTTTTTGTTTTTATTTTTATTTATAGATTTAAACTATAACGTATGCGCACATTACCAAAAAAAAAAAAAAAAAAATTATACGCGCACGTTACCAAAAAAAAAAAATAACGTACATGCACATTATCAAAAAAATTATAACGTACGCGCACGTTATCAAAAAAAAACGTACGCGCACGTTATAAAAAAAAAATATAACGTGCGCGCACGTTATCAAAAAAAACTATAACGTGCGCGCACGTTATCAAAAAGAAACTATAACGTGCGCGCACGTTATCAAAAAAAACTATAACGTGGGCGCACGTTACCAAAAAAAAATATAACGTATGCGCGTGTTACCAATGGTGAGATCACAACAATCATTTAAAGGCTCATAAACTCTTTGACAATATAATTAAAGCAGTACAAAGTCAACAAAAAACCTTGCTTGAATTCTCTACCGCTAAATCCATTGCCGTTGGCCCGTTGTGACACCACCAACTCTATTTATCAACAATAATCTCCGCATTAAGGCCAACCATATCTGAAAAAAGAAAAAGAAGAGGTTAAATAAAATATTCACCTATCAAATATACAAAAAGAATTATAATATATAAAGATATAAACATTACTTACCTAATTCAAATTGTTCTGCGTTCTCGATACACTCTTCATCACCAAGTGGTACACGAGCGGCCCTCAACCAATCTTGAGTGCAAATCAAAGCTTCAACTACTTTGGGAGTTAAAGAACTTCGAAAGCCATCAAGCACACGACCCGATGTACTAAAAGTTGACTCTGAAGCAACGGTTGTTACAGGAATGGACAAAATATCTCGAGCCATCAAAGAAAGGATCTTATATTTTGAACCATTAGCCTTCCACCAAATCAAAATGTCAAGACTGAGATCCTTTTCATTTTTTTCTTGAAGATACTCATCAAGCTCGGACTTGTTATCATCGCGCCCTTGTTCATTCGAGTATAAAAATATTTTCTTCCAATCTTGGGCTTCATGCATCTTTAGTTCTTCACTACCACCAGTATCGGGTTGGGAAGTGGAACCACTACTACTTGCACCCAAATTATGGCCACCAAAATCTTGATCACTTGAAATAAGAGAAGATTGCTCATAAAATTCATACAAATGCTCCAATGTATTCTTCACCTTGCAATGCATCTCTTCAATCTTCAATTCATCATCATAAATTTGTCCATACAAGAATCTCACATAATTTAACTTGGCTCTAGGATCTAACACAACCGCAATCAACACCATAATATTCACTTTATCCAAGCTTCCATAATATTTGTCAAATTTTTCTTTCATTTTCAAACCCATAGTTTGAAGCTTAGGATCCGAAGCATTGACCGCATCTTTCAAATATCTATACAAAATAGCCATCCCTTCAAAATAATCATTTGAAGTAACATATGAAATCCCAGACATCTTCTTGGTGGCATCATAGAATGCTTTCAGAAAATTCGAAAGAATAATAGCATTTTCCCAATCATCATCCCTAGGAGTTTCATGATCTAACTCACTTACAAAAGATGGATCGTGATCTTCCATCCTTTCGAAAGCTTTTCTGAACTTTATGGCGGTGTCCAACATGAGGTAAGTGGAGTTCCATCTAGTGGCAACGTCAAGAACTACCGAACCCTTATAAGTGATCTTTTCTCTCTCAATGCAAGATTTAAATCCTTGGGCTCTTGTGGGAGAACTCCTTACATACCTAACCACATTTCGGATACGTGCAATGGAGTCACGTACCGTAGTCAAGCCATCTCTCACAATCAAATTTAATATATGAGCTGTACATCTCATATGCAAAAAACTACCATCTAATATCAACGACCTTTGTTTGGAAAGTTTATCCCTCAAATAGCCAATTGCAACATCATTCGAGCTAGCATTATCCACGGTAATTGTGGACACCTTTTTTCTATTCCCCACTCCTCAATGCATGTCTCCACCATTTTCCCAATCTCCCTACCCCTGTGACTATGCATCACCACAAAATTGATGATTCTTTTATGCAACTTCCAATTTTCATCAATAAAATGTGCAGTGAGACACAAATAATTCAGATTTTGATTGGAACTCCATGTATCAGTCGTAAGTGCGATCCTAGAATTAATCTTTCCAAAATAATTCTTCAAAGAAGTTCTTTCACATAAAAACAACTTCATACAATCTTTTGCCACTGTGAAACGTGATATATGTTTGAAGAGAGTTGTATATCACTAACATATTCACGAAATCCAACACGCTCAACCAAGGAAAAATGTTGCTCATCAATAATGATAAACCGAGCAAGCATGTGCCTAGCTCGTTCTTGATTAAATGACCATGTCGATAAGACGCTACCAGTACTAGAATCTCCTCCTGCCTTACCAGCCGTGTTGACATTACGTGGTACAAAGAATTTTTGCCTCTTATCTAGATTATGAGGAAACCTCTTACATGTGTTTAAATGCTTCCTCATTGCAGAAGTACCATTAGCAACACGATACTTAAGCATAGACCCACAATGAATGCATTTCACTTGATATATTTTTCCATCCTTATCACTGATTTTCGAATAATGATTCCAGCATTCAGATGTATATTTCTTATCATGAGAATCGGATACCTTATTTGTGGCACTCAAGGTAGGGGGTGCATCTTCTTCAATTTCATTGCCAGAAAACTCAAATTCCATACCCGGAGTCATCTCCTCATGTCCCTCCACCTCCATTGACGTGTTATCTTGATACATTAATTCCGCACTACACAACAATAATATAATATAATTAGAAAATTCAAAACATAATGTGAATTGAGTTATAGAATATGCAAACAATTGCTAAAAATCAAATTAATACACAACTTTAGGATTATATCATATTATCAATACAAATGCAAAAGATTTATTCAAATATGCCCTTATTTTATGATAAAGCACCAAACCAAGCAAAACTCTAAGTAATCATAAACATCTCTTTCCCATCTTTAGTATAAAAGGAACTCTTTAGTCTTTATCAACCATCTTAACTTAAAAGGACCTCTCCTGAAACTTCAATAATGAGGAGAAAACATCTAGAAGCAAAGATTGATATGTTACTATCAAAAGGACAGCAATAAACATTGATATGTTACGACAAATTAACAAAAAAAAATATAGGAATATCCCTCTAAGGAACGAAATGTGAATATGGCTCTAACCTATCGATAAAAGCGGAGACAGAGCCTCCTGGTACAACCATAACTAAATTAGCCACAAAGATTTGAGAAGACTAGCAGCTGCAGGTGGTTCTTGACATTACTAATTTACTAGCACATAATGAAAAACCAAAAGAGAAGACTTTCTTGCCCCTCATAGAAATTTTCGGCCGTCTGCCAACGTACTCAGGCCCTCCTAAACTCACGTTCCAGCAAATCCATTTAAATCAACTATGGTGAATAAACTAGACAAAAATTACAAGGTTCCGAAACAGATTACGCAGGATGAATTCAACAATACTGACGAACGAAAATCCCAAAACGTCGAATACCCTTTTGAGAATACCAGCTAAACTTCGCAGCAGCAGGGGCGTCTGGTTGCAGCAGCAGGGGCGTTGCAGCAGTAGGGGCGTCGGGTTGCAGCAGCAGGGGCGTTGCAGCAGCAGGGGCGTCGGGTTGCAGCAGCAGCAGCAGGGGCGTTGCAGCAGCAGGGGCGTCGGGTTACAGCAGCAGCAGGGGCGTTGCAGCAGCAGGGGCGTCGGGTTGCAGCAGCAGGGGCGTCGGGTTAGAGGCGGAGACAGCAACCAGCAACGGCGTCGTGGCCCGTGGGTCAAAATCGCAGCCGAAAGAGTGGCTTCGGTTCGTTGCAGCAGCAGGGGCGTTGGGGCTTCTGGTAGGGGCGAGCACGGCGGCGAGCGGGTGCGAGCGGCGTGGGTCACGAGCAGGGACGTCGGTCAAGACTTCGGGTCTTCTGGCGATTCGCGAATGCGGGCGTCGAGCGCACGTCGGGGACAGGCGTCCAGCGGCGTTCGGCGACGATGGCCGGCGCTGAGCAGAGCGACGGGCGTCGAGCGGTGTTCGGCGACGGTGGACGGCGCTGAGCAGTGAGCAGGGACGGTGTCGCGAATGTGGGCGTCGAACGACGTTGGGGACTGGCGTCCAGTCCAGTGGCGTCCGGCGGCGGTGGCCTTGAGGGCGAGCGGCGTCCGGCGGCGGTGAGGGCGAGCGGCGATCGGACGACTGAGGAAGACACATATTACAGAGGACAGGAGGCTCAGGCTGAACTTGGAGGCTTGGAGTTGGAGGTGGAGCGCCGAGCGGGGGGTTCCTTTTGGAACCCTAACCGGTTCCGAAACCGGTTCCGCGGCCGGTTCCGGTTCCGGTTCCGCGGCGGTTCGCGGCGGTTCCGGTTCCGGTTCCGCCGCGGTTCCGGTTCGGTTCCGCGCCGGTTCGGTTCGGTTCCGGGATTGCGGTTCCCGGAAAAATGGAACCGGGAACCGGAACCGATCCTTTAAGAACCGGGAACCGGACCGAGGTTCCGGTTCCGGTTCTCCGGTTCCCGGTTGTACCCTCTACCCGTGCTCGCCCCTACTCATCATTGACATTTCTTTCAAGAACACTTTCAAAGAATTGCAAATTTGTATGAACTTGAGTTCACTCAATACGATCAAAATGGAAGGATCGACCGTATTCGATAGGGGGTTTAATTAGTAAGTGATCAATAGTCAAACAACCTCATGATATGAGAAAAGTAGTAGCCACCATATAAATGTCGTCGAATGACGATAATATCTTGAAAAGATTTTCCTTTTTCTGTAATTAGCCATATGGATAATTCAATTTTTTTCTTTCTTTTTGCTTTTTTTCTTCTCTCTCATTCTTTTAAGTTCCCATTGTCGACAAGGGCATCCCGGTCTTCCCAATACTGCCTTGCTTCGGCAAGACACAAAAAGCTCCAAGAAACCATATTTGCAAGAGCTTGTTAGAGAATCTTATAAATAATGGATCTTAATTACTTACGGTTTATTTCGTATTATTAGACTTGTAAATAAATGGGATACTTCTTCAACGCAAGAGACTCCGACAAAGCATATATACGTTAAGAATTTTGTTTAATAGTATATTTAGGGAGAATTATCAAAAAAAGTCTTAAACCTATTGCAATTGTGTCAATTCAGTCATAAGCTTTTTTTTTTTTGGTCAATTTAGTCATAAACATTTTATAATTGTGTCAATTTAGTCAATCCGATCAAAATTGGCTAGATGGCGCTGACGTGGACATCGGCCGGGGATAGCTAGGCGGTGAACGAATCCGATGTGGTAATTTTTTAATATTTTTTTTCGAATTTTTTAATATTTTTAAAAAAAAATTTCCCCACATTCTCCTTCCTTTAGCCAACCAGCTAGAGGTGAGGACCTTGCCGGCCACTAGCGAAGGCGAGTCTCGCCTAGCGATGGCGATGCCATCATCGCCACATCTAGCAAGGCTTGGCCTCACCCAGCCATGGCGAGGCTCCTCGCCCAAGGACGGCGAGGCTCGACCTTGGCATGGATGGGTGAGGCGGAGCCTCGCCATGGATGGGTGAGGCGGAGCCTTGTCGCCCATTGGCGAGGGCGAGCCTCGCCTTGCGAGACCTTGCCTCGTTGGCCAAGACAAGGGTCGACCTTGTTAGTGGGCGGTGAGGCCGCCATCGCTAGATTTGGGAAGGCTTGGCCTCGCCTAGCCAAGGCAAGGGTTGACCTCGCCGTCGGTCGGCGAGGCTTGCCTTCACCGGTGGTCGGTGGGGTGAGCCTCGCCAATGGCCGGCCAGAGGAAGGAGAAGGTGGGGAAAAAAATTCAATAAAAAATTTAAAAATTCGAAAAAAAAAAATTGCCACATCAGCGTTCGCCGGCCAGTTGTCCCCAGTCGGCGTCCAGGTTAGCATCGATTGGCCAATTTTGGCGGATGGACTGAATCGACACAATTATAAAAGGTTTATGACTAAATTGGAAAAAAAAAAAAGGATTGAATTGACACAATTGAAATATGTTTAGGACTTTTTTTGGTAATTCTCCCTTGATTGGTGGGATGCAGATTTGACCTTGCCTCATATGAGAACTTAAATAAATTTAATCTAGTAAAATTTATAGCGGATTGCTATTGGGTTACTACTCACCCCGAGAGGGAGAGGGGTAAAAAATTGGGTGAGGGGTGGGGGTAGGGCTTTTACTTTGAATTGGGTGTCTAATCTACCTTTTTTTTTCGTCCTTGTTTCCACCTTGAGTCGTACTCATGTATTCTTTGTCTACAAAGCAATAAGTGATGTTATTCTGGCAAAAGAAGAAGAAGAAGAAGAAGAAGAAGAAGAAAAAGCTCAATAGAGAAGGAAGTTGGAGAAAAACATCACCCTATTAATATCTCGACCAAAACCTCGTGAGACTCGCTAGGCTCCTCGAACATAAATTTCTTTTTTGAACAGTAACCAGTCATGCTCAATTATTGTCATGGTTAATATCTCCTTCTACACGCCATCACTCGTACCCCTCACCCTGGTCTCGCTCTCTCTCTCTCTCTCTCCCCCCTTGTCCTCGTCCTCCTTCTTCCCACAAAAAAAATGGCGATGCTAGAGAAGGGCCTCTCGACCCCTCTGAACGCGAAGCTCACCGGCTCCGGCACCGAGACAGTCGTTCTCGCTCACGGTTTCGGAGGAGACCAGACCGTGTGGGACAAGATCCTCCCTCACTTGTCTCAGCATTTCAGGGTCCTCACCTTCGACTGGGGCTTCTCGGGAGCTGTCAATGAGCAAGAAGGTCTGTTCGACCCTGTGAAGCACTCGTCCTACGAAGGTTTCGCCTGTGATCTGATCTCTCTTCTCGATGAGCTCGACCTCAAGTCCACAGTCTTCGTTGGCCACTCCATGTCCGGCATAATCGGTTGCGTTGCCTCTGTGAAGAGGCCTGACCTCTTCAAGCGCCTCATACTCCTTGCTGCTTCTCCTAGGTAAGTAACTCAACATATTTCTCCCACCCAAAAGAGAAAGGAAGAAGAAAGTTCAATTTCTCATGCAGTTTGTTAATTGAATCAGCACTTTTTTTTTTTTTTCTTTTTTGGTTTACTACGTTTTGGTCTCTCCAAGGAAGGTATTAATTTCAGTCTTGCCTCTTTTGGGTTTTGTTCGATTTGGCAGGCCTCATCATGTCTCATCGGTAGAGCTAAAAATTTTTTTTGGCCAGCGTGTTTTCCTAATGGTCAAAAAAAGAAGAAGACATCTTTAATATATTCTAATATTAAATGATAAAAATAAATAAATAAAAGACTTTCCCCTCATGGGTTTGTCCCTTTACTTGTAAAGTCCATAGTTGTAGATGTATAGTTTTCCTTAAGTTTGTTTATGTTAAGCATGTGAATGAGGAAGCTGGGAGGTTCAAAAGCACTTTCTTTTCACCGACAAAGTTCTAGTGTGGTCTACCGCAAAAGATATGGATTATGGCTCTATTTATATTGCGAAAAATAAATGATTTAAAAAATATTTTTCTAAAAATAATCATTTATATTATTTATAAAAATGAATAAATAAAAAATATTTTCATCATCTATAAATATATTCAAACATAAATTATTGTTAATAATGAAAATATTTTTTATTGACTAATTATTTCTAGCAATACAAGTTATTATTTTTAAGAAAATATTGCATAAACCATTTGTTTTTCTTTAAACAAATGCATTCTAATTTCTAAATGGAACATAATCTTAGTTAGGATCATAGGAGGGGTATTCCATGTATTCTCATCCACGAAGCTTAAAGATAGGTTAAAGAGAAGATAATTCCATGGCACCTCCACTATTAAGAATTTTTTGCAATATCGAAATTTTTTATTGCCGTTCTTGCTAACGAGGGAGTGTTCAAGAAACACAATTTTGAGATCTGTCATGGATAAAAACTATTGGTTCGGCTCGAATGATTGATGGTTTGGACCAATTAGGTCAAAATCAATGGATAAAATTACAGGAAAGATATAATTCTTAAGCTTATTAGAGTTTTGTTGTGAGTTCTGTAAGTATTTGAGACATTTATGTTTACTAGAGGACATTAAAAATATTTGATATGATGGTATACCGTTTGCTCGCACACTACCTTGACTGTTAAAAAAAAATGAATTAAGTACTTATTGGTTCATTATGTAATCATTTTAAAAAATAATTTTGAAATCATTCATTTTTTTTTTTTTTTCGCGAAATGAGCGGAGCTTGAAACAAAAATCATAAAAGCTTTTCATACTTGATTTTTCCTATACAAGGATTAAATAGATAAAGTTACCGTTTTTGGGGTATTTAATGTTTTAGGGCCCATCACGAATGAGATGAGTGGACACAAAAGAATGGTTCGATGGTTCTCAATTTTTGTTTGTATTTATTTAAAACTTATTTATTTTAATTTTGGTCTTTTTTGTCCTCTTCACTCTCTCCTCGCTATATATGGATGGCAGATGACAAAGTGATCCGTAGCTTGGGCAGCTGGGGACGACACTAATCCTGTCTAAAACTTCAGTCCCGTTTATAGCATAAACGCCGAAGGTGATGTTCTTGCAGCGTCTTACTTTTTCTTGCCTTCATTAGGTACTTAAACACGGACGGCTACGAGGGCGGATTTGGGACCGCGCAGATTGATCAAATCCTATCGAGCATAGAGTCCGACTACTACGGATGGGCAGCCAACTTTGCTTCTCATGGGGTGGGTCCAGGCGACTCCCTCTCGGTCGAGGTGCTTACCAAGAGCTTGAGAAGGATGAGGCCTGATGTCACGCTTCCCTTAGCCAAGATAGTTTTCCTATCCGACCACAGAGAGATCCTCGGGAGAGTGACGACCCCGTGCACTATAATTCAGACCACGAATGACGTCGCGGCGCCGAACTCGGTCGCCCATTACATGCGCGACAAAATCCAGGGGAGAACGACGGTCGAGATGATCGACGCGTATGGCCATTACCCTCAGCTCACCGCACATCTGCAGCTTCTCGATGTGTTGGGTGGAATCTTGGGTTTTGAGTGTGATTAGCAGATGATTAAGCTCTTGGAAGTTTCATCATATGACTGTACCCTAGACTCGACTAGAAGTCCACAATCACCCTCTTATTTTTATATTTTAGAATCTTTTTTTTCTTTTTTTTTTGGGATTTTATGTATGGATAGTGGGTGAATAAGGTTACAGCAAGATGCCCAAGTGGGGTATGTTGTGATGTGGTATTTGTGGATGTGAATGTGTGAGTTGAGGATTGGGAGTCTGTTGATTGCACGTCTTCTGTCTCTTTAGATTAGGTATTATGTTGAATTTGAGTAGTTTGCATTTAAATTATTTGGGCTTGAGCTGCTTGACTGGATTTCATTTGATTCGTGGAGAGAATTTTCGAAAATGTTATTTGCCAAAAAGTGGGAAATAATTTCCACCACAGAGCTGTAGGGAACCTATTCACCATAAATTCCCTGTTGTCTTGTCCTGTCACATGTTCAGATGGAACAATCCGAAAAAAGTCACCTATACATGTTTGATAGACGAGACGAGACGAGACTAAACTAACGAAAGAGACAAAAAGGATGCTGATGTTAGGAAGATCGGAAAAATACCAAATTCGAATCCTTGTATTTTACACTCAAACGAAAACTTCACATGGAAAACAACTCAGATTGCTTCGGTTCCTATATAAATAAAACTAAATCCACTACAATTCCACTATGCCACTATGATATTCCCAAGAATTTTTTATCTCTCCCAATCTAAATAACACAATAAAATTTTTTCACTAAATTGATGAATATTAGGCTAGTGCCACGGGTGGGGTGGCATGATTACATTGAAAATGTCCAAAAGTACCTTTAGAACACAAAAACTTTAACTAAATCTATTCATGAGGCTCATGTATATTTTACAAGGTCATTGATATTTATTAAATATTTCAATCACCTTTCTCCATCGCTCGTAACCCCACTCTTACCACTACTTTATCACACGTTTTGCCCACTCAAGTTAGCCACTTTCACCGACCAATAAAAAAAAAGTTAGCCACTTTCGACTCATTCATCTTGGCACTCTCCTCATTTTCAACTATATGCTTTAACCATTAATAACTTTGATGAGCAAAAGTATTAGAGAGATGAGGGGTTGTAAAATAATAATTTTGTGCAATACAATGGCAAAAACATAAATTCACGGCATATAAATTCTTATGGGATATTAATAATGACGCTAGTACGATCACCTAGAGGGGATGAATAGGTGTTTAAAAGAAATATTGACAAATAAATACATAATAAAATAAGTTGCAAGCAAAGTCTGAATAGGGTTCAGAATTTGATAAACGAGTCTTTAGACTTCTGGCAGATGTTTAGAATATGTTATGCGATAGAACAAACTTTTGAAAAAACTTGTAAGTGTGCAACAAACTTAAATAAAGAAAGTTAAGGGAAGAGAATGTTGCATACAAAATTTATATTGGTTCGACTTAGATCAAGTCGACGTCCACTCTTCCACATTGACAACTTATTGACTAGATTCCACTATATAATCAATAAGGTATTACAACTTTGAGTGCAAACACTCAATGGTAAACCATACTATCTTACTAAGTTACTCTTTTGGCATTTCTCTCACAATCACAAACGTTTAAGCTTACGAAAGACAAATGTATGATTGAAGTTCGCTCAAACTTTGGAATTTTAGATTCTACGCTTCATTTCTTCCTTGCTCCTTAGTCATTGGTCTCCTTAAATATTCCTCAACTTCCAAATTAGCCGTTGGACAATAATCAGAGGATCGTCTTCTAATCTCTCCGTTGGACAGATTTATATCAAGAAGATTAAGTAGCCATTGAGTGACAAAGATAGAATTCCCAGTTGATTCTGATTGCCCATATAAATAGAATATCGGTTTCCATAAGTAGAGCTTCTTCGCTTAGAAAGTTCTTGTCTTCAGAATCCAATTGTTAATCAATTAAATTGAGTCAATAAAATCTATCTTGATATGGAATCCAAATTAGATCACTAGCCGTTATACGTTTGGGGCTCGTGTTACGTTCTGTCAAATGTTTCATTCTGAACATGCTTCATTTTGAACTTGCTTTTTCACAGTTTAAGCTGCTCCCATTTCGCTTGCTGCTACTATGAGAGTGTTCTGAACATGTCTCGTTCTGGATGTAAAGTCTGAGGGTATTCTATCCGAAGAGACTCTATAATCTGGACGTAAGTCTGGGTAAATTCATCCTTAAAGTCTGCTTCTGAACATATTTAGCCTTAAGGTCTAAACATAGTCTAAATAAATTCATCCAGTCTTCTGACTCTTTCATGTGTAATCTTTGACAATATCCTTTAAACATTCTATCATATGCATAGTATGTTACTCAATTATTAAACACGTTAGTAGCATTTGATTTATTTTGTCTTCTTCAAAATATTATAAGGGATTTTCCTAGCAATTTATGGTAATGATTATTTGTTAGTGATTGAGTTAGATTAATTAAAGGAAATTAAATAGGGTAAAAAATCTAAGTATTGTATAATAGGTGTTATTTTGTAATTTCAAAAGGTCAGAGGTCTCATTTACTAAAATTGAAAATTTTGAGGGTTGTTTTCATGTTGAGGACGCTTATGATGTCCCCTAGCATCAAATAGCTTTTGCTGATAATTTTAATGAGTTCAAAATATTTTTCTAACTTATTGGTGTTTGAAGCAACACCAAGTTTCCTGTTTATTTATTGAAATGTAAAATATTTTCCCAACATTATCAACTTTCTTCTATTCATCATCCAAATCAAGCTGTTTGTCTGTCAGTTAAATACACACATGCTAGGGATTTCCCTCACAATTTATTGTAATGATTATTTGTAAGTGATTGAGTTAGATTAATTAAAGGAAATTAAATAGGGTAAAAAAATCTAAGTATTGTATAATATGTGTTATTTTGTAATTTCAAAAGGTTAGAGGTCTCATTTACTAAAATTGAAAATTTTGAGAGTTGTTTTCATGTTAAGGATGCTTATGATGTCCCCTAGCATCAGATAGCTTTTGCTGATAATTTTAATGAGTTCAAAATATTTTTCTAACTTATTGGTCTTTGAAGCAACACCAAGTTTCCTGTTTATTTATTGAAATGTAAAATATTTTCCCAACATTATCAACTTTCTTCTATTCATCATCCAAATCAAGCTGTTTTTCTGTCGCTTAAATACACACATGCTAGGGATTTCCCTCACAATTTATTGTAATGATTATTTGTAAGTGATTGAGTTAGATTAATTAAAGGAAATTAAATAGGGTAAAAAATCTAAGTATTGTATAATAGGTGTTATTTTGTAATTTCAAAAGGTTAGAGGTCTCATTTACTAAAATTGAAAATTTTGAGAGTTGTTTTCATGTTAAGGATGCTTATGATGTCCCCTAGCATCGATAGCTTTTGCTGATAATTTTAATGAGTTCAAAATATTTTTCTAACTTATTGGTCTTTGAAGCAACACCAAGTTTCCTGTTTATTTATTGAAATGTAAAATATTTTCCCAACATTATCAACTTTCTTTTATTCATCATCCAAATCAAGCTGTTTGTTTATTACGTCAGTTAAATACACACATGCTAGGGATTTCCCTCACAATTTATTGTAATGATTATTTGTAAGTGATTGAGTTAGATTAATTAAAGGAAATTAAATAGGGTAAAAAATCTAAGTATTGTATAATATGTGTTATTTTGTAATTTCAAAAGGTTAGAGGTCTCATTTACTAAAATTGAAAATTTTGAGAGTTGTTTTCATGTTAAGGATGCTTATGATGTCCCCTAGCATCAGATAACTTTTGATGATAATTTTAATGAGTTCAAAATATTTTTCTAACTTATCGGTGTTTGAAGCGACACCAAGTTTCCTGTTTATTTATTGAAATGTAAAATATTTTCCCAACATTATCAAATTTCTTCTATTCATCATCCAAATCAAGCTTTTGTCTGTCAGTTAAATACACACATGCTCTTAGTTTGTGCCATTGAATCTAATATGTAAATTGACATTATTCATCACATCAGCCCATTAATACCTAAATGATTGCAAATCAAATCAAGCTTTCATGCACTTGCCTTGGCCGAATCATGCTCTCTCTCTAATACTACTACTATTCATCATCTTCTTCGCATAACTATCCCTTATTCATTTTCTTCTCTATCAAAACCAGAAGCCTTTTAACTTAACCCCACTCCAAATCCCTTGATTTTACAATTATGCGAGTTAAGATCAAGAAGTTCAAGATAGATGCTCTATTTAAGCAAACAGGGTTCTTTGGGGTAAGATTTTCTCCCTCGAAGCTTCGGTCAGCTCAATATTGTGAAATTAGGCGTTTAATTTGTTTGACTAGATTTAATTCAAGATAGATACTCGTATTACTGTATCATGATCGAAATTTGTATTTTGTGTCATATAGTTCGAATTGTATAAGCTAAATAATTAACAGGCGACGAAAACACGTTTATTCGTGTCAATGTACGGATCAAGGGTATCATTATTGTGCCCCATTCGGATTTTTCAGTTCATAATTTTTGGTCCTGTGTTGCATTCTTAAAAAAAAAAATTTGGTCGAAAATTCTGTGTTGCATTCAAATCGTGCAAATAATTCATGTCCCAATTGTTAGCCCTAATTGAAAGTAGAATGTATGAGAGTTTAAGGTGATAAAAGGCGGTCGGTTCTTCTATTTTGAGCAATAAATGAAAAGAGAAGAATGTACCTACTTCCAGGAATTGGAATGAATGGTTGAAAATCTTATTATCGTAAACATACAAATATGTATATGTATGCATGTATTGAAAAACTTAGGTGGGAATGGTCATTTAAATGAGGACACCTACATAGCCGACATTGTGGACCTTCGACCTTATGCAATTTATTTGCTGCAACCCACCAAGGACAACACCTTTCCGCCTTATTTGGCTTTAAATTGCCCGAAGTTTATAATTCAAAGGCAACATGAATCGACATGATTCAGTCAACGAGACCTACATTGTTATGGAGACATTGAAAGATCTTCCAACTTGGAAAAGAGAAGCATGAAAAATGTGCTTAGAAAAGCAAAGACAATGTCTAAATCAATTAGATCCATTGGATCCAGCTGCTTTTTAGTGATCTCTCCCCTTCCAGCAAAGACAGAGACAGGACAGGTTTGGAACGATCTTGTTACAAATTTGAGTATCAAACTCCTCCATATACTTTTTGACTGCATTCAAAACCAAGTTCGGTTGCTAAATGACACAGAATCTCGCCTCATAATGCGGAAAAAAGATCTATGTAATTCCTAGATATTTATATATGTTTGATAAAGAGTATATTAGTCTATTTATAGACTTTATTATATGGCTATGTGGGTAACATATTAATCTAGAATATGTATAATTAAATGGAGATATATAAAATCTCCTAGATATATGTACCATCACGAGAGATATCAAAATCATAGCATCCCCTCAAAATCAAGGTGATGTAGCAAAGGTAAAATATCCGAAAAACACCCGAGTGGATTGCCCAAGTGTTTCGGTATGCTGAAGAGAGAATGGGTTGTCATTGATGTGGCTGCTTACATGGCTGTTGTGCAACACTGTTGTGGCTGTTGAGCAGACCACGCTTTTAGTATAAGGGGACTGACGTTCAGAGAGGGAGCTTAGTAATTATTAAAAGAAAAGGACACGAGGTAAGAGGCGAGCACACAAGTTCTTGAATTAATTTTGTATAGTTTTTCTATTGTTAAACATTTTCAATCGGCGGATTCTCTAACGCAAAGTAAATGTAAATAATCTCAATACATAGCACAAATGCCTTCATTATGACGTACGACCCATTATAACAATTATTTACATAACTCATAAACCTTTTTAAAGAATAAGGGTACATTTGAAATATGGCTTCTTAAGGAATAATGATAATACATGAGTCAAAACTTTCGTACAGTAGTTATTTGAGTGTCATAACTTCTATAAAAATACTCACTTAAGTGTCACAATATTTAATTGATCACTTAAATTCCATAACTTTTTTTAAAATGTTCATCTTGTTGCCAAAAGTCCAACATATTATGGCACTTGTGGTGAATATTTTTTAAAAGTTATAGCGCTCAAGTGATCGATAAAAAAGTATGTGACACTCAAGTGATAGAAAAATAAAGTTATGATAAGTGATCGAAAAAAAAGAAGAAGCTATAATGTTCAAGTGAGCATCATATGGAAGTTATAACACTTATGCTTTCCTTTTCTTGATTTCTTGAGTTGAGATTTTTGAGATCTTGCTTAATGGACCTCAAACCAATTGAAGACCTATAAGCTATTTAAGGAGAATTTTGAATTCGCTCCCATGGCCCAAACTCGATACTTAATTTTAACTAAAGGTGTGTTTGTTATGGAAAAAAAAATATTGATAAAAGGAAAATACTTTCCATTGAAACTATTTTAGGAAAATTTTTTTCTCCTTTTCAGATCAGGAAATTCATTTTCCTCACTTTTAGCATGCATGTTTTATTTGACTTTAAATGATTTTTCATTGACTAATCATTTTCACCAAACTAAATGCATGAAAATAGGAAAAATTAATTTGTGAAAAATTCTTTCGATCGAACAAACATATCGTAAGCTGGGAATTTGTTGAAAACACAATCAATCTAACTCAACCTTTGCCATTTTTAGATTATTCAACAAATAATCGTAAAGATGTTTGAACTTCAAATTTTTTGCCTCAATTTTGTCAGTCGAGATTGCCAAATTCAGTGATGACCCACAAATTGAGGCAATCTCTACCTTGATTCGATATTTGTAGCTAGCCATCACGGTCCATCAAATATCATCTTGAAAAATGTTACATTTATGCGTTCAATGATTGTACAATTCCCATAACCATCCCTAATCGAACTTTCTCAGCTAGTATACTCACGTAGTGATAAAGTTATTGGTCTACTTTTGGTATAGCATCCTCCCATGATTATTTAAATGGACATCAAGCCGTGTAATATCTATCATCGATTCCGATGCAGTCACATTCACCATTGGATCGATTAGGCTACTTAGAAGTTTATGAAACACCTTGCAAACTTCATAAATCGATTAAATCTATATTTTTTTAGACTATAAGTAATGCCGACTCAGAACAGTTTGCACGTAATTAATGGGATTTAAATAAGTAACCTCCAATTTCTGAGCTAAAGATGGCCCAACCTCCAGTTCTCGAGCAACTTACCCAGTACGGTTTTGTAATTTTCCATACTAGAATTTTGTCCCTCAACATTTTCTCAACTAATAACTTTTGCGTTTTATAGGTGACTTCTCCTTTGAGAGATGTGGCCTTTCACCTACAAATCTTTTAATGTGACTAGTAGTTGCAACTTCCCCGACATGGATAGCGACATCCATGAACTAGCAAGTTGAACATATGAGAGTATCTATCTGGTAGTTTCGTTCACGTGTTTGAAGTATTTTCACGTTGAGTAGTAATAATTCACTATTTCTAATAAGTTACGTGAAAATAAGTTCTCATATAGGAAAAAATAACCCCAAAAGAATTCTTTTTTTAATATATAAACCATTAATACGTATGTATCTATCCACGTAGTTTGCACTTTGCAGCTGTAAAACATTGGTAATTATCTTCTTACTGAGCTAATTGCTATATGGACTATAATATGAAATTTCGAGGTGGCCCTAATTGCTGACACCAGCGTGACATCAGAGTAACCTCATGGCTTTGGTCCGCAAGTCATGGCACGGTTATTGGATATTCCTCCGCTTTGCATGCCTAAACATTTTCATATCCCTTTTGGGCGGATCGATTCTTCACTGGGGATTGCTCCAGTGACCATTGTTAAGGGGAATGTGAGGAATTCGAATCTTTACCTTCTCAAGAGAATTGGGGGTGGGGATGTTTAATTCATATGTGGATTTCGACTTCCAAACTTTGTAAAGAGGCATGACAAAAGTGTAAGAATGAGTTGAGAGTTAAACTATGATAGACAAAAAAAATAAATAATAATCTTCAATTCAATGAGCGGGTGTCATTCCTGTCATGTCATGCCGTTCCTCTTCTTGACTCAGCATTTAAAGGTCCATATATCAATACATAGAATTTCAATGATTTATGAATTGGTAATTATGGGCGTTGTTCATTTTCTTTTCTTTATTTTTTGCATAAAGATGCATTTAATCTAATGATAAACCAAAAATAGCTATTTTAGGATATGTTCGTTTCACTGAAAACTACATAATAAAAGAAACTGTTTTCTATGAAAATCATTTTCAAGGAAAATAGTTAATTTCCATTTGTTCGGTAAAAGTTATTTTCCCTCAATCTAAGCTCGTTTCAATTCATTAACAACGTTTTCAGTAGGTCGATTAGTGTCCCACCATCCAAATACCGGAAAGTCAAAGAATAATTTCTTGAAAATAATTTTCTTTCAAACAAACGGATCTTTATATTGCCCTTCCTTGTCATTTTGGGTTCATATTAATGCACGACCATTAATATGAAAGCATAGAAAGGTCCCCAATGGGAATTCGCCATGCCGAACAGCGACCGGTCTCCGGCAATCTCGCTTTCCAATTTAAAAAACAAGTAGCAAAGTTCCAAATTACAGCTTTTCCCCCGGGTCGTCGATGTCATGCGACATCGTTGTTGGTGGTCCCGCCTTCTAGACGTGGAAAATTAGATTTTGCCGAATCTAGTGAAAAAAAAAGATTCTGGGAGAAGATTCGTATGCTTTTTGGAAAATTAGATTTTGCGTTTGACTAAGGTTGTTCCACCGATTTCGACTTTGATCATTCAAGCTTGAAAAGTTGCATAGTTTCTCGATAATTAATTCAAGCTTGGTAGACAGCTTTATGGTGTTCGATGAGCAAGATTTAGGTGCATTACGAAATTTGCCTAATGACTAATTTCACGACTTTGGAGTGTCAATATAACGTGTTATCTCCTGAGAATCTCTGAATAGATGAAATACCCGTTGAGACTCAAACATAGATGTACTGGGTTCGAGGGTTGTTCAACTTTTGATGGAACTTAGTAACAGTGCTCAAAATGATTTTCGGCACCTTTTGGTTAATGTATTAGGAATATTTTGACCATTTGTAATCTGTCACTTTCAACTTGTATTTGGAAAATTGAGGGAGAAAAAAAATTAAAAAAAAGTTAAAACTCTCTCTCTCTCTCTCTCTCTCTCTCTCTCTCTCTCTCTCTCTCTCTCTCTCTCTCTCTCTCTCTCTCTCTCTCTCTCTCTCTCCATAAATGAATGGCTTCTTCATGTCTTAACAAAAGGCCAAAAAAGAAAAACCACCTAAGTTTTCTTTCTCACGTGAGAAGGGAAAGGAGGAGAGTTTGATTCATCTCCTCAAAGGAGTTAGGGATGGAAATATTTCGTTTTAAGTGTGAGATTCGACTCTCACACTTTACAAAGAGACAAGTTAAAAGCCAAACGGTAAGATGAGAGTAGAGTAGAACAAGATAAAAAGAAAAACCAAAAAGACAAAGACAAAAAAAGAATTCATGGATTTTGGGGGCTAGATTTTAGTTACTTGTTCATTGTATTTGTCATGGCACGACTCGAATCATATCTTCTAACTTTCCTACAATTCAAAATTAATGTACCTTATGTAACAGTAAGATGAGAGTAGAGTTGAACAAGATAAAAAGAAAAACCAAAAAGACAGACAAAAAAAGAATTCATGGATTTTGGGGGCTAGATTTTAGTTACTTGTTCATTGTATTTGTCATGGCACAACTCAAATCATATCTCGAATCATATCTTCTAACTTTCCTACAATTCAAAATTAATGTACCTTATGTAACAGTAAGATGAGAGTAGAGTTGATCAAGATAAAAAGAAAAACCAAAAAGACAGACAAAAAAAGAATTCATGGATTTTGGGGGCTAGATTTTAGTTACTTGTTCATTGTATTTGTCATGGCACGACTCAAATCATATCTCGAATCATATCTTCTAACTTTCCTACAATTCAAAATTAATGTACCTTATGTAACAGTAAGATGAGAGTAGAGTTGAACAAGATAAAAAGAAAAACCAAAAAGACAGACAAAAAAAGAATTCATGGATTTTGGGGGCTAGAGTTTAGTTACTTGTTCATTGTATTTGTCATGGCACGACTCAAATCATATATCGAATCATATCTTCTAACTTTCCTACAATTCAAAATTAATGTACCTTATGTAACAGTAAGATGAGAGTAGAGTTGGACAAGATAAAAAGAAAAACCAAAAAGACAGAAAAAAAGAATTCATGGATTTTGGGGGCTAGATTTTAGTTACTTGTTCGGGGCTAGATTTTAGTTACTTGTTCATTGTATTTGTCATGGCACGACTCAAATCATATATCGAATCATATCTTCTAACTTTCCTACAATTCAAAATTAATGTACCTTATGTAACAGTAAGATGAGAGTAGAGTTGGACAAGATAAAAAGAAAAACCATAAAGACAGACAAAAAAAGAATTCATGGATTTTGAGGGCTAGATTTTAGTTACTTGTTCATTGTATTTGTCATGGCACGACTCAAATCATATCTTCTAACTTTCCTACAATTCAAAATTAATATACCTTATGTAATAGCTGCATCATGCGACAATGATGTATGAGTGACCCAAGAATGATAAAAAATGAGATGCACTCAAAGACGATAAGATTCATAAAATGTGAATGATTATGATTTTGTAATTCCATCACTCGGACTACTGCGGCATGACGTGACCACATTGAAAGATTAAAATATTTACCCATCAACTTCCTAAATTATTCTAATTTCCGCTTAATTAATTTGCAAGATTAAATTATTTTTTAATTATGTGGTCGGTAGATGGCAATGCGTGCCTTTTTTTCTGGCGGCTGCGTATGGCTGACGTAATTTCCTTAAAATTCATTATATAAAATGATGGCTTACAGGGTCACGTGGTGGTCCCCAACCCCACCCACCTCTGCCGACCCATTTTTATTTTTTAAATGTGGACTGAAAAAGGCAGATCTTGGACTTATCTGGGGGACCTAAACGTGCCTTTCCCTTTCAATTTAATGCATGATAAATTAATAATAATATAATAATAATATAAATAGTGCATGAGCTTTAACTCAATATATAATACTCATTTTTTATTTTTTAATTTATTCAATAATCTCTGAATTTTTAAATTATATAAAAAGATCAAATATTATCTTTCTACTTTGGATTCCAAGAAGGTACCTTGCCTGTGCGATACCTCGGGGTTCCCATCATCTCTTCAAGACTTAGAAAAGTTCATTGTATTGCTCTAATTGATCGAATCACTGCTAGGGCTCAATCTTGGACTCTAAGATTTCTATCATATGCTGGAAGACTGCAGCTCATCAGGTCAGTCCTCCATTCCATTCAATCATATTGGTCGAGTGTTTTTACCTTACCAACGTCAGTTCTGATTAATATTGAAACAATCTTGAGACAATTCTTATGGAAAGGATCCGCACTTGGTAAAGGTGGGGCTAAGGTTGCGTGGGAAGATATATGCCTCCCAAAAAATGAAGGTGGGCTTGGCATAAGGAATTTGAAAGACTACAATAAAGCGGCCATGCTTAAGTACATATGGATCCTTTTCACCGACAAAGAATCGCTGTGGTGTCGATGGATCCACTCTAATTTCTTAAAAAAGGACAACTTTTGGATCGTCTCAACACCTTCTACGTGTTCTTGGGGCTGGAAAAAAATACTGCAATTAAGAACAGAGTTTAGGTCTTGCTTCGCTTGGAAGATTGGTAATGGACTTTCGGTTTCTTTATGGCATGATCAATGGCTCGCTGATGGTCCCCTTGATCTTTTATTTCCGACATCCATTATTGAATTGTCGGGTCTCCTTAAGCATGCTGTTGTTGCAGATCTATTCTCCCCCCTCGGTCATGCTTTTAAGAGCTCACTTGAGAGCTGTGGCTTCTCTCTCCCGGATCAGACTGATGCACCGGATTGTTTCACCTGGAATCATCACTCATCCGGATCCTTTTCTGTTGCCTCTGCATGGGATTTCACTAGAACAAAGAAGGAAAGAGTTTCTTGGGACTCTTTTATTTGGAACTCTGATATTGTCCCTAGAAATCAATTTAACTTGTGGTTGATTACCAAGAACAGATTACCCACCCGGAATTCCTAATCCATATTGGTAGAATCGTTTCGGTACTTGCGCATACCGTAATGCTACTCCGGACTCTATTGATCACTTGTTCTTCAACTGTGGTATCTCGGCCACGCTTGCTTATTTTTGGGCGACGAGATGCAATTTACCTTGGAAATCGAGGCCATGGATGGACAACCTTGCTTGGGCGATCAGGTTCCTCTCCGGTAAGGATTTCTACCATCGGATAGCGGTTCTCTTTCGGTGGCCTTTGTTATTTGATTTGGAAGAAAAGGAATGATATTATTTTCCGAGGGGAAGTACTGTATGTCCCTGCTTTGAAGAACCACCTTATGAAGATAGTCAAAGATAAAGCGACTACTTTCACAAGTGTTCAGGACACTCCGAGAAATAGGCGTCTCCAAAGAAGCTGGGATCTTGACCCCTCCATCTTTACGGATCGTCTCGGGCGTTAGTCTCCCGCTTCTTCCTCCTTCGATCCCGGCTTCATCATCGCTCCGTTTCTTCGTTTTCGAATGATTGGCGGAGGTCTGGTGGTGTGCTGTTTTTGTGTTGTAACTGTGGTTCTTCACCTTTTGGTCTGCTTGCCTTTGGCTTTGTCACGGCTCCCTTCCACTCTTCGGTCTTCCTTAGAGTGTAAGCCTTTGGAGCCGCCTTTTGTATTTTGTCCAAAGCTATTATATTCTTTACCTTTACCAAAAAAAAAAAATATTATCTTTCTACTAATTTAAGTTCAGGGACAACGTTGAATATTTTTGTATAGTCTAAAGGCTAATTTGAACATGAGCCAAAGGTTCATGGATCACAATAAGCAAATTAAAAATTTAAGGACAATATTGCATATTGAGCTAAAAATTAAAGTTCATATTGAACTAATTAAAAGTTTAGGAACTGCATTACACATTAGGTTAAAATTCAAAGATTATTTACGTCATTTTCCATAAATTAGTCTACTAAATCGGTAAATTAATAAATGCATGGTAAACAATTTGTCACTTGATTTGATGTATTATTTGGTCAATTAAGTTTTAACATATCTAGCACTATTTTTTTAAAAAAAAAATTTATGCCCATTCTGGTCGCGAAATATAATCTTAGCGCGTTGTCTCAAATTTCATGTACCGTTGCATTTTAACTCTTTAAGAAATATTTGGTTCCTTGTGCATAAATAAGTACAAATCACTCTAGCGTCGGCACGTTATTTAGGCACATGGCCATTTCGCCTCAAGGAGTGAGAGGCCTCGAGTTCAACCCGTTCCGTGTCGTTTCCCCAAGAGACAACTTTGAAGAGTCACGAGTTCGTACGACTCTGAATTTACTCAATATGATTACGGTGGAGGGGGTTGCTACATTTGACGGGAATTAGATGGTAGCCAAAGCGTCAAACATTCCAAGAATATGACAAAAAAAGTAACCACAGTACAAATGATTGGTAGCCCCCCTTCAAATGTATCCAAAAAATTGCAACCGGTTCATATTCGGATTATCCAGTTGTCTTTGCCTTGTCTCGTATCTCATCTAATGCAAGAGCTTGTTAGAGAATCTTATCAATAATGGGTTTTACTTAAGGCTTGTTTCCACGTCATTAGACATATAAATAAATGGGATACTTGTTCAATGCATATGCATATGAATAATCACTCCCACAAAATTTATATATATATGTGTGTGTGTGTGTTAAGAATTAGTACGTTTATGTCATCCTGTGAATAATCTAATAGAAAAATTCAATTTTAAAGGCGCTGGCTTTTCTTTTGAACATGTGAGTTTTATTTGGATGGATAGCACTTAGAGCATTGTATATTACGTTTTTTTTTTACTATATATTGGGTTCAAGAAATTAATGTCCACAATGACTATAATTCAACACAACCTATCTCTGTGGGGTGATATGCAGCATATTATAATCTGTGGACCTCAATTTGGACACTAAAGTCAACCTCACTAAATGTTCCCAACCGTGGGCAATGAATTGTGGCTGTCTTCCTTTTAGGCATTGCTTAGCGCTTGCTAATCACTTGCATGCATGCTTGTGTCACGGGCCGATCGATTGGGATCGTGACCGTGCGGCGACTCAGGCTCTTTTAGATCACCTAAGCCAAGCCTTACTCGATTGATTGCACACTCGCTCGCTTTACTCGAAACATCGAGAGAGAAAGTATCTAGAGAGAGGAGCTTTGAAAAAAAATGAGCTTTGTATTACTGAAATGTTGGATGGATCCAAATGACGGGGAGGGCACCCCTTCTTATACTTAAGACTCTCTAATTACATCCGTTAATTGTCTTTTTATCCGGCGGACTAGATCGCACCGCCTCATCTACTGACACTAATGACAATTACCAACTACCAACATAAATAACTAGAGACTTCTAGAACTTTGCGACTCATCGCCCGCCTTTGGAAAGTTTTGGAAGGAGTCTTGTCGGGAATCCTAGCAATCGCAAGAGGTCCTTCGTGACAAGGTAAGGCCCTTTTGCACCGGAAACCTCTTGGCCGTGACACTTGGTTGCGAGATTTCTCCTTATTCCAATCTTTAATTTAATCCACGTAGTGATTATCCCTATAAGCAATTGAAAAGGCCCATTCGCAATTGGTATCTTTACATAATTATCACCATAAAAAAAAAGGTGCTTCTCCTTATGTATGACCACAAATGAAAAGTGGGTTTGCAAAATTCATCCGAATTTGAGTATCATCGAATGGTACTTTGAAAAAAGAAGAGAATGTCTATAATTTTTTTAAATTTTTTTCTATAAAAAATTAATTATTTATGTTAGTTATGAAAAAAAAATAAAGTGCTTGTCAATACTTTTATATACCTTGAAGCAAAAATCGAAAGTTAAGAATCTAGACCACACCAAACATGGGAAAAGTATCAAAAATGTTTTAAACATATTACATTAGTACAAATTCAATTTTAAACCTTTCAATTGAATTAATTTAGTCATAAATCTTTAGATGATTTACTAATGTGATTCATTTGGCCAAAATCTAACATTGTTATCAACTATCCTACATAGCACAACCAATACTAACGTTGACAATTTTTTTAAATTTATTTCTTAATTTTTTTAATTTATTTATTTTTTTTTTTACAACTTTGTCTAGCAAGGGCGTTAGGCCCTTGCCTAGATCTAGGCGAGGGCCACAACGCCCTCGCTTGAGGATGGCCGACCCATAGTTGAGAAGAAAAAAGAAAGTCACAAAAGAAAAAAAGAAAGAAGTAAAAGTAATGAATTTAAAAAAAAAAAATTTTCTATAGTAGATGACTAATGTCAACGTCGACAATTTTCAATTAAAATTGACCGGATGAACTATTCGGGTAAATCGTCAAAATATTTAGGATTCAATTGGTGCAATTGAGGAGATTAAGATTAAATTGGTACTAACATAGATTTGGCACTTTTTTTGGTGCTGTCTCCACCAAACATTTAATAATTTTTTTAAATTTAAATCTTATATACTCCGAAAGATATCTATGGTGGATCCTCATGAAATATACTTTTCTTTAGTGGGCGAGTCCTTGAAAGATCGGAAGCAAAGTGGGCGAGCTTTCAAGACTCCCTCGAGCACTGGGGCTTTTGAAAATGTAAGAGTGCAAAGGAAGACCCACTTTATTGGCTTTTTTTAATGCAAAAAGTAGATGCATTGGACCGAACCATTAGAAATCGCTCGATTATCCTTTCTTTAAATGTCAAAAGGAACATGTAGAAACAGATATCCCGTGAAAGTTTCTACTCGAATGGATGTAGCTTTCCTTCTTTCCCTAACTTTACAATTCATTATCTAATAATATTAATTTTGGCGAGAGTATAAATCCCATTAGATTAACTTATCATATTGCACGACAAACTTTAAACAAATATTTATAAAAGTGAGCTGTCCGAGCTTGTCGAAGTCACTTCATGATTTAATCTAATGGTCTTTTCATCTTCTCAGGGGCTACTCTCCCCTCTTATGCATTTGATTGGTAGGTTGTAGGCTATGAACTACCCTCAAATGCAAACTGTAGTCAAATTAATAGCTGATGAAGTCCATCTTTCGAACTCATCGGTCAGGAGTTGCTAAAATCAGCTCTACTGAAATTATAAGTCGATCTGATCTGTTGCTACTCCCAGGAGGAAAGAAATTTGTCCTTTGAATTGGGTATCTCAATCCACCTTTTTATTTTCTTGTCATTGTTGTTGACTCCTGATGTAGAGTCGTTTCCACCTCAAGCGGACTGCTACGTTTTCTTTGTAGGTGAAGCAATGAATGATGTTTTCCTCGCAAGAAAAAGGAGCTCATCATTCTCGAAATGGGTCGGAGAAAAATATGACCCTAGTTTTTCTTATTATTTTATGATTAATCATTTGAACAACCTCTTTTATTCTTTACATAAAGGTTACAAACTTTTGAATTCAATCCAACCTCATAAATTGAATCTACTTATATCAGGTAAGACTTATCTCATGAAGCAATAGACTCGAACCTAGCGAGCCATCCTAAATTATTGCAATTTCTCTCTTTATCTATAAATAGTGCCCTAACCACATCATGTCCCCTGCACCTGCACAGCGTCACTCGTCCCTCTCCCTCCCTCTCCCTCCCTCTCTCTAGCTTCCTGTCCTTCTTGTTGTTCTTCTTCTCACAAAAGATGGTGATGCTAGAGAAAGGCCTGTCGGCCCCCATGAACGCGAAGCTCACCGGCTCAGGCGCCGAGACGGTGGTTCTCGCCCATGGTTTCGGAGGAGACCAGACCGTGTGGGACAAGATCCTCCCTGTCTTGTCCCAGCATTTCAGGGTCCTCGTCTTTGACTGGGGATTCTCAGGAGCTGTCAAGGAGCAAGAAGGTCTGTTCGACCCTGTGAAGCACTCATCCTACGAAGGTTTCGCCTGTGATCTGATATCTCTCCTTGACGAGCTCGACCTCAAGTCCACAGCCTTCGTCGGCCACTCCATGTCCGGCATGATCGGTTGCATTGCCTCTGTGAAGAGGCCTGACCTCTTCAAGCGCCTCATACTCCTTGGTGCTTCTCCTAGGCAAGTTACATATTTAATAGTGTTGAATCTAACTGATATATAGGAGCTAGCGGTTACTCTTGCTCAGCGTGCCTTAATAATGTTAAGAAGATCAAAACGACATCTTTAATATGCTAAAAATTTATGATATACCCCTTATAAATATATGTCTGTAATAGGCGAGTGGAGGAGGAAGCTTAATGGTTCCAAAGTCCTCTCTTATCACCATGACTAAGTTCTTGCATGGTTTTACCCACACAAAAAAATATGAATTAAGCAAAACATAATCTTAGTTAGGATCATAGGAGGGATGCTGCTATATAAATCTATGGTATCTCCATCATCATGTGTTTTTATGCATATTGCTTGCTAGATCCAAACATTTTTGTCGCCCTTCTTGATGATAAGGGAGTGTTAAATATAAAGCATGTGTGGTTCGATTTGCTACCGATCCCCATCGCTTGGATTTGTTTCAAATAACATCCAACCTTTGTTCTTAGATAACATAAGGTGGTGTACTGTTGCCCGATCATCATCTCTCCGCTACAACAAAGAACGAAAAAGAGCTCGTTAATTAAGTACTTGTTGACTCATTATATGCTTCTCTAATAACATTTATTGTTCGTGAAATTTGTGACCACAGGATTTGATGTATATCAAAATCGATTCCTCTTGTGAATATGGAGTCTAATTCTTCTCCTAATTCTTCTAAATCTCCGGGTAAATCCTTCATTGTGTTTCTTGATATTTTGCGAGACTTGGACAAAGGGATTTTTAAAGTTTTGTTCTGATTTGATACTCGAATAATGTGTAGCCCGAATTAAAGAAAATATCACTGTCAATTGCGAGATTAATGAGCTGGTATGATAACTAATTCTGTTATAGATAAAACTTTATCATTTTAGTTCAGTTCGGTTCATGTCCCATTATCAATCGTTTATCTTTCCTTACATCTGAAACACACCCTGAGCATTTATATTGCTCCTTGAATGGTGTGAACTGACTCTCAACTAGACGGAAGTAGAAAGCTAACTACCAAACCGGCTTTCGTACTTGATTTCCCCTATCGCAAGTATTCAATTTTTTTGGTTGGGCAAGTATTAAATTGATAAAGCTATTGCTTGGTGCATTTAATGTTGAGGACCATCACGGGTGAGATGGGCAGACACGAAAGAATCCTTCCACGATTCTCGATTTTCCGTCGTATTCATCTATTTTAATCGTGTTTTTGTCCTCTTCACTTTGTAATTATCCGAAACAAATCGGAATATGAAACAATAATACCACCTTCACTTCATCTTTTATTTTTTACTATTTTAATTTCAGTGCAGTTGGAGCTATCTGTAGACTGTAGTTTCGACAGCTGCTAATGACACTAATCCCCTTTTACTTGGTCTACAATTTAAACTAAAAAAAGCCATTTGCACATTCTAACCCCACCAAGTTGCGCTTGTTTCGTCCTCATCACCACGTTGAGGTGCATTTTCTTGCAGCGTTCTTACTTTCGCTACCATCTGTAGGTACTTAAACACGGACGGCTACGAGGGCGGGTTTGGGACTGAACAGATCGATCAAATCCTATCGAGCATAGAGTCCGACTACCACGGGTGGGCATCCAACTTTGCTTCTCTTGGGGTGGACCCGCACGACACTCTCTCGGTCGAGATGTTCACCGAGTGCTTGAGAAGGATGAGGCCCGAGGTCGCGCTTCCCTTAGCCAAGACGGTTTTCCTATGCGACCACAGAGAGGTCCTCGGGAGTGTGACGACCCCGTGCACTATAGTGCAGACCACGAAAGACGTCGTGGTACCAAACTCGGTCGCCCATTACATGCACGACAAGATCGAGGGGAAGACTACAGTCGAGATGATCGAAGCCGATGGCCATTTCCCTCAGCTCACGGCACATCAGCAGCTTCTCGATGTGCTGGGTAGGATCTTGGGGTTTGAGCGTGTTTAGCAGGTGATTAAGCTCTCAGATGTGTAAGCATATGATTATATACTCTAGAGTGGACTAGAATTACCCTCTTATTTCTAGACTTTTTTCTCGGTATATAGTGATGTTATGGTAGTAGTGAATGTGAATGTGTGGATTGCATGTCGCTTGTCTCTTTAGATTAGGTATTATGGTTGGATATTGAGTGGCTCGCATTTAAATCGTTTGGGCTTGAGCTGTTTGACTGGATATCATTTGCATCGAGGAGAAATTTTTCGAAAAGGTACGGCGAAAAGGTGGTGTAAATGCCTTTCCCTTTCCCCCACAGAGCCGCGGGACCATTCTCACCTTAAAGTCCACGTTATGTTGACAGTATCCGAAGAAAAGTTGCCCTAGACCCGTTTGACACACGGGTCTAACGAAAGAGACGAAGGATGATGCCAAAGTGAGGAAAAACCGGAAGAATACCAATCGAGTCCTCCCTCGTGTTTTGCACGCTCTATTTCTAAGAATTCCACCTTTTTCCTATTTCCAAACAAAAGCTTCGCAAGGAAAAAATATTCATTTCGCTTCGGTTCATTTGTCGGTAGTGAGCGATGACGGATGTGATCACTACCCAACTTCTCTATATTTTTAGAATAGACGGATAATTACCCAGATGATGGTCGTTTGGGTTGCATGACCCCAAACAACTGCTGTCTGGAGTTGCAAGACCTAGGCGATGGCCGCCTGAGGTCTATGACCCCAAATGAGGGCCGCTTGGGGTCGTGCAACCTTGACCATTGGTCGCCGACGCCAGATGTTATCACTCGTAGCCTAAAACTTTTGTGGAAATGGTTTATTTATTTTTAATGAAAAAGAGAAAAATTAAAGTGAAAGTCCTTTGCAATTTTTTTTATACCAAATACTACTTAGATCTAGAGTCGCTTTGTAAAGTAGCTTTTACCAAATGCAATTTACATTTCACCTAAGGGCTTTGGTTTTCAACATTTGTATTGCTCCCAAAGCTCATTTTCAAAATTGAACCAAATTCACTCTTTGTTCTAATGTAACTTGGATGCTAGTTAGGAATATATATATTTGTTCTAATGTAACTTGGATGCTAGTTAGGAATATATATATGTATGTATGTATGTATGTATGTATGTATGTATGTTACAACACAATTGTTTTGTTAGGTGTTTATAGATAGATGTAAAAAAAGGCATAAGTGAGAAAATAAGAACAAATATGTTCATCAAATGGGAAAAAGTCTTAAAAAGTCTTAAAAATTTTGCATTTGTGCCAATTTAATCCTATTTTTTTTTACTTTGTGCCAATTTAGTCATTTCCAACTAATTTTGGTCGGATTTTGCTAATTGAGTGACGGGCGGCTGACATGGTACGATCAACGCTAACATAAACAATTTTTAATACTATTTTTGAATTTTTTGAATTTTTGAATTTTTATTTTATTTTTTCCTTCTCCTCCTCCTTTCTTTAGCCAATTGCCGGACCTCAATGATTGGCCAGAGGCAATGGCTGGTGAGGTCGGCCTCGCGCTAGGCGGCAAGGCTCGCCTTCGTGGCCTAGGTGGCCTCGAGCTGGTCTTGCTAGAGGCTGGGTGAGGCTCGTCCTTACCAGATTTGGCCAAGTCGAGCATTGTCCATGTTCATCAAGGGTGAGCCTCGTTGGCCGTTGCCTTTAGCCGGTCACCAAGGTCTGGCGATTGATTGGAGGAAGGAGGAGAAGGAAAAAAAGAAAAAAGAAAAAGAAAAAGAATCTAAAATATTAAAATATTATCAAAAGTTATCAATGTTAGCACCGATTCTGTAATGTCAACTGGCCAAAATTAGTTGGAAAGAACTGAATTAGCCCCAAGTAAAATGGTTTATGACTAAATTGGCACCGAAAAAAAGGTTTAAGACTTTCTTGATACTTTTCCCATATACAAATCCATGCAAATTCCTCCAAATCACTTCATATTTGAAGAGATCCAAATGGATACAGCACGTACATAAAATTGACTAGACCAATCTCTCTTAATCCCTCCAAATACAAATTGTGCTTTTCGATTCGTTCCCTTCCCTCCTAATACTTGCTAGCATACAGGTTATAGAAGTTGTGATTTAAACAGAGGGAGAATTTGAGGCTGGGAAATGTGGTGATGTTGATATCATTGGCTAGCCAAACAGACAGTTCTGCATCCCATACTTATGGCAGAAAAAATGTTCAATCTAGGTTAGAAGCTTGGCCTTCACTAAATGGGCAAGGCTCAGTGAACGTGAATTACAGGAAAAAAAATAGTGTTGAAGTGTCTATGTATTGAACTTTCTTGATGTTAGGGAAGCCAAAGGTCATCACAAGTTGCAACGACGATGGTGGCAAGGGATGGCAATGGCGACGAGGTCCGTGCTTCATGGCATATCCCTAAGGAAAATTTCATCTTGGTAACTCTTGATGTAGAACCCCTGGATGTTTGGAACTTTCCATTTCAGCAACATTGGCAACCATTAATCTTAAATGGGCTATGGGCCTTGGGAGGCCCAATGTCTTGTTTCTTAAATATGGGCTCGATTGATGTGTTCCCTTAGGCCCGTTGGGTACTTTTGACTAGGGAAAAATCACAAAAACAAGCATGCGCTAGTTTATTCTTATCCAAAGCATATAGTAAACAAAAAATATTAAGAAAATCAGGCAACGTTATATCCAAAGTTGTTTCTTTCTGTCAGTATGATATATGTATTGACATAAATGCAAAATTAGGTTATGATATAATTACATCTCGAACGAAAATGCAGGAGAAACCAATAGCCCAACAATTCATAGCCCAAACCCATATGAAGTTATTGCTTTATCTTAATTTTGGTTTCATTTGGATGCATTTAATATTTATTTTCATTTGACCAATAAAAATATTTATTTTCATTCATAAATAATAAAATTATATAAACTTGTTTTAAGTTTATTTGAACTCCCCTTCATCGAAATCAATCTTGAGTTAGTTCTAATAATAGATTTTTACTTTAAATCAATTATTGTTAAATGACAGTTGATTTATCTTCATTGCACTTTGATCCCGCTCTATTGTGGCACATAATTTCAAATGAAAAAAAAATATGGATGTTCAATTTTAAAGTGGGTTAATTCCTACTTTGAAATCTAAATTAGACTGGACATAATCGATTCTTGAATTATGGAATTGGGAATTGACCAACTGATCCAATTTGATTCCAAGATTGTCCTAAAACATTTAATTTCTTCTTCTTTTGTTTCTATTCTTTGTGGAAGTGGGAGTTTCCCGACTTTAAAAATAATTTATTATTAAAGATTTATTTAAGGATAAAAAAAATAAAAAGTGAGAAATTTTAGTTAGTCTGTTAGTTCGATCTGAGTGACTAGATTGGTTTGGTTCCTTATGTTAAACTTGGAATCACTCAAAACTTGGTTGGCTCAATCCGATTTTCAAGTTGGACGCACACTTCTAATTACAAAGAAATTATTAGGATGCCTTAATAATCACTTTTCCTACTTGGAAGAGGATGTGGCGAGTAGGGGTGATCGGGTCTAGGATGGGTAGGGTCTAGACCTGGACCCTGTTCCCGACTCTGTTATAACCGGTTCTCTTTTTTTGGACCCTGTTCCCTACCCCCAGCATTGGACCGCATTCCGGCCCACCCCCCCCGTTTTTCCGGTCCCGGAACAGGTTAACCCTGTTTATATTGGAACCTGTTTTGAAAATTTTTTCTGTCATCTCCAACTTTTTTTCCTGGAGAAGAACTCCAACACGTAACTCACTGCCAAGAACACCACTAACTGCTTCCATAACTGCCCTCTGCACACAGACAAAAGAATTTAAAGAATAGAGAATTGACAGGAAATTTGTAGAGAAATCCCCAGACAAGGAGCCAAATCCAAGCCATCAAGAGAAAAGTTAGTCTGTGGTTCAAAAGACTAAGAAGAAGTAAAATGACAAACCACTCATCCTACACACCTTTCTTCATACTGTGAACAAAATAGGGGAAATGCATAGAGAGAGTCAGAGTGGAGACCCTAAACACACTCGTAGAATAGCTCCTGCAATCAGCTATGCAAGATGGCCAAGCAATATATTGTGGTATAATCTGAAGAAAATGATGGCCAATGTACCTTCAATGAGACAATAGTAGCTGTTTCTGGAATTTCAATAAATATAGCTCCGGCACGGTGAAAGACTCAATCCGAAGCTTCACTGAGTATAAAAAAAGAGCGTTGATAAGCAAAATGAATTACCCTACAAAACTACAAGTAGTACACGACATCTTTCCAAAAGCTCCATTACCATGGGAATCTGTAGATTGGTACGACAAATGTTGACTTGATGATGGAGGGGATGGCCGTTTGGCTGCAAGAGGACCAAATTTGCAGAAAAAAGACTTAGACAGGATTCTATGTCAAAAAGGCAAAAGAAAAACAAACTAGAAAGGAATTATTGCATTTTTTCTCAAACTAACCAAAACATCTCCATCGATGCTTCTCGGTGGATAGACGAATTACCGGAAGATGAAGAACTACTGTTCTCGACCAGCAAACTTCCCAGCCTAAGGTGGCCAGTAAGTCAAACGCATGCATTTTGTTCTCTTCAACATTCTTCTTGATCGAATTTCTCCTTTAAAGAGAATAAAAGATCAATAACGGAGATCAATAACCAAGAATGATGGTGTGAGATGGATACAAATTCTAGAAGTACCAACTGGAAACTCAAAATGAGCTTACTGTAGCGAGATCCGCGCCCAAGGCATGACAGGCACTGATAGCCATTGAATCCATATTCTAACCTCCTATTCAGCACCATATCGCAGAAATCATACTAAATAAGATCAACCAGATACAGGGAACAAACTCTCTTCAATCCATCTTATAATTCAGCTATCATTCAATGCTTGAGACACCATACCAGAACCTGAAAGCATAAAAAGTTTGCAGCATTAAACTAAATGGAGAGCAGACATTATGATCCAAAATAAAAACACATAATTTGCTACATTATATCTATCGGAAGAAAAAAACTTGCTTGATTAATTCGCAATTATCATGATCGCACGCATGCATGCACAAAAGTAGGCACCCACACACACAGAATACCACTCCAATCTTTTGTGTCGCAATGATCACAAGACATAACATTTAAACAGTAAAAATCAATTCACGAAATCACATTTGGTGGAAATTCCAATTAGGAAGCAGTTTTGATCGGCAATATTACTCTCCCCAACAAAAACTCAGAACAATGTCACTGCTTAGGGTAGTCGTCAAGAAGTGAAAAAGACAAATTAATAAACCCGTTCTAGCCATTATGATCTAATTCCCACAATTAATGCACAATTTAACAAAATTTAAAAACATTTATCCGTGACAAGAGTTCAAAGTCCAGAAGTTCGCAAATCTAGCCAAGCTTGACACTCGGAAAAAAATACATTAATTTGGGAAAACTCTAAGGGATATGCAAACTGTAGAAAAGAGAGGAAAAGATTGGGTTTTGACGACTCGCGTAAGGTAACATAAAAGAAAATACCGATGGACGGTCAGAAAATGTCAAGACTTGAAATTCAAGAACGGAAAAGCGGAATTATGAGTAATTCCTAGTTTGGAGAAAGGTACGAGGAGAGGGGAAAAGAAAACCCGCTTAAACCATCACAAAACCCTCATGCAGAGCAAGGAATCGCCAACATTGGTTCTCCGCGGATCCGAAAGTTGCTAGAATCTTTGAACAAGGTGGAAAAGGGAGATCCGAACACTGCATTTAAGGGCAATTTTGTGCCAACTACGGACTGGATGGGTGAGCGGAAATTCTGGATCGAGCGGAGGTGAGAGAGGCTCTTCGGAGAGTAAAGACCGACTTTTTTGGTCTTTTGGAATTTTGGGGCCCAAAAGCGAAACCGCCCTGTGCTTCCACTGGACGGCGAAGGCGACGGCGGCGATGATGATAAAACCACCATCGAGTTCTTGCACACCCCTAGTGGCGAGTAAAAAAATCGCATTTAAGGGCAATTTTGTCCAACTATGGAAAATTTTGTCTCTTCCCATTTTTAACGACGCTCTGTGCTTCCACTGGACGGCGAAGGCGACGGCGGCGATGATGATAAAACCACCATCGAGCTCACTCAAACCAGCATGACAAGCTTGATCGGAGCTTCTCGATTGCTCAGCAACCATCCGATCAGTCGCCTTCGCAGCCTCGGCAGTTCCTTCAGGTTCGCTCTCCCGAAGGCCGCCGTCCCTCGCCGGAGCCTCGCGATCATGGCGTCCGCCGTCGAAGAGTTCGTCAAGTCCTCCGTCCACCCCAACGGCGTCGCCGTCATCACGCTCGACCGCCCCAAGGCCCTCAACGCCATGAACCTCGGTCGGTCCGCTCGATTTTAAGCTGGGCGCTCTTGATTGGCGATCGCGATTGAGTTAGGAATTTCATAGTCTGTGGGGTTTGATTTTCCGTTGTCGATGCGAGGAGATAATGCTGTTTGTGCGACGGTTTAGTTTTTTTTTTGCGTGTCTGATTCGATCCTTGGCGCAGACATGGACGTGAAGTTCAAGAGCTTCCTGGACGAGTGGGAATCGGACCCCAAGGTGAAGTGCGTCCTCGTGGAAGGCAGTTCGGCTCGCGCCTTCTCGGCAGGTAAATTGGGAGGAGACCTGGAGCTTTCTTTCCTTGGGGGAATGTGAATCAAATGTCGTGATTTCTTGATGCAGGAATGGATATCAAGAGCGTTGTCGCCGAGATTCGAAAGGATAAGAATACTCCTCTCGTGCCGAAGGTTCTCATTTTATATTGTTTAGCTTCATTTCCCTATTCAGGGTAGACAAGTTATTGCTTCTGCATGTTATGTAATGGAGCACCTGGCCGCCGTCATCCTGGGCGTGATGTGTCTGCGGAGTTCTGCTGGTATCTGTTGATGATGTACATATAATAGGCGGTGGAGGTGTTTTGGAATTTGCTTATGCATAATGGAAACTGGAGTAGGAAATAGAGAGTCACACTCTTATATCATGTTTACTCCATAACTTCTTAAACAATGCCACCTACTCCTCTTGTTTAAGTCGTGAATCACTATCATATGGAGCCTGAGGCTCCTTAAGTAGGAAACATGGCTAATTCACTCTCAGAGGGATGCTCCTCGATGATGTCAATGATGGATGAATCCCTAGAATTGTGACGATGTCAATGATGAATCCCTTAATTTGTTCTTCTTATGGGAAATTAGCATTAGACGCCCTTCTGTTCTTGTTTACCTTTATTAGGAATATGAGAGACTTATGTGAGGATGAGCTGTGAACTTTGTTGTAATTATCATTGCTTATGGGATTGGCAATAAATTAGATGCTGCTCGTATTGATGAATTTTTTACTTTTTGGTGAATAGATGAATATTCCTCCTATGAAGCTTAAATCTTTGCCATCTGTATGGAAGTTATGACTTTTCTCGACTGTTACACTTCAAGTTGATATGCCCCTATCTGCTGCACATTTGTATAGGTATTTTCTGCTGAGTATTCTTTGATATGCAAAATATCAGAGTACAAAAAGCCGTATGTGTCATTGATGGATGGCGTTACAATGGGTTTCGGTATTGGCCTATCTGGTCATGGTCATTTCCGTGTAATTACAGAGGTATGGATGATCAACTTTCAGTCGGTTCCAATGTACTCTAGGTTAACATACTGTTTCTGTTCCATTAAATTCCCCTTCATCATGACCCATGCAGAGGACGCTTCTTGCTATGCCAGAAAATGGAATTGGTCTTTTCCCTGATGTTGGGTTTGCATATATAGCAGCACAGAGTCCAGGAGATGGATCAGTTGGTATGTAATTTATCAAATCGAGAAGTGTGTCTCTTATCTAGCTGAATTGTATCTGATTTACCTCACGGGTTCTTATGACAGAAGAGTATCTATATATCTTGTGACTATTGCATTTAGGACTTCAACAAATCCTAGATGGACTGTGTAGACACGTTGAAGCTCAAATAGATTTATTAATGGTTTGTCTTTGCATTACTGAAGAATGTTGTCTCCACAATACATGGAAACTCTTTCCTTTAAATGGAAATAGATCATTTCACCTTACTTTTGCCGTCTTATGTTTATATCCATGAATACTTCAGAGCTTTTTCTGATATCCAAAACCTCTCGATCATATTTTATTACTGTATAATTCAGATAATTTTCCACCTTGACACCATGTGTACATGTAATACATTTTTTTTTTTTTTTTTGGAGGAAGTGAGCATATTTGTTTGGTTAAGTTAAGAACTAAGTCTCGTTTTTGTCTAGTTCTACTGTGGAACATTTGTTAAAAAATAAATAAAAAGTGAAGCTCTTCGTTTCGTGTGTAGATCTTGTCTGATAGGTATTGTCTGTGTCATTTAAGATTCATCTGGATGATTTGCAAATCCCTACTTGTGTTGCTTCCTTTTGGAGTCTGGAAGGTGACATAATCTTGTATGTGTCTCTGAAAGCAACCTCATAGTCAGCCTGTTGGCATATGATAAGTGTACTATAGTAATCAAAGCTGTCACCTGTCATTAATTTTTTCCTTCTACTTCTGAAGTGGTTAACCTGTCCTCCATTTTCAGGTGCCTATCTTGGATTGACAGGAAAAAGGATCTCGACACCCTCTGACGCACTATATGTGGGTCTTGGAACGCATTATGTGCCATCTAGCAACTTGGGTTCCTTAAAAGAGGCTCTTTTGGCTGCTACATTGTATGGCCCTAAAACAGTACTAGGCACATAATGCGTTTTTTGTTTTTTTTATCTCATATCTGGTACTGTTTTCTACAATTCTGTCCTTGCAAAGAAGTTTCAGTAGACTCACTGATATACGTAGTATAAATGTGCATTTCGGATGATTGTTGTATCACACATCGCAATGTTCAAATTGAAAGATTTTTCTTTTAGAATCTAAGATCGAGATGGAGCCAGTGTTTTTGTTAAATATGTTAGCATGATGCTAAGAAGAAGAACCTTATATTTATCTGCGTTGCAGCTCAGAAGATCCCTTCAAGGACATTGGAGCACTAATGGCAAGATTCAGTGGTGAATCTGAATCGGAGGCCCAGTTAAAATTGCTCTTACCTCATGTTGTTGCATGCTTTGGTGCAAATAAATCAGTTGTGGAGATAATTGCAGAGCTGAGAAAGCATCAGCAGAGCTCTGATGCCAAAGGTAATTAGGGTTCTACTGATGATTAGATGAAATAAATTTGTTTCCTTAGTTCACTTTATGTGCTGAAAACTTATAAATTTTTCCAATACTATCATAGTAATGCTGAAGTTGGTTGCTCGCTTAGTCTGTGTATTGTCTTGTTGGATTCTCTCTATCTTGGCAGTGGTTGAGTGGGCCACTGATGCTCTTCAAGGTCTTGGGAAAGGTGCTCCATTCTCTCTTTGCTTGACACAGAAGCATTTCTCAAAAGTTACATCAGCCTTGAGAAACAATGATGCTGAATTGTCAAGAGTAAGTTCTGAATTGGATGCTGGAACCTCTCTCTCTCTCTTCCTTTCCTAGTTGAGGAGTCAATTGTCAAGTGTGCAGTTGGTATGTCTTGTATCATATTTTATACTAACATTATTGTTTTGTCATGCTTAGCTGAGTGGTGTAATGAGAACTGAATATCGGTTAGCAGTACGGTCTTCTCTGCGAAATGATTTTGCTGAAGGTGTCCGTGCAGTACTGGTGGATAAGGATCAGGTTCTAATTACTGTTTAAACCCTCTCATTAATCAGCTCTGGCATCTTTTAATTATTCTACATCTAGTCTTAGTTTGTTTCGCGGATGAATGATTTAGACAACATTTAAAAAAAGAAATAATTGCTTGTATCCCTTGAGATAATTAAATTAATGAAAATAGTTTTCATCATCGACCATTTTTCATATCTAAATATATCAGTAGACAATGAAAATATTTTTTGTTCATTCATTTTGACTTTTAAGAAAATGCTCTACAAATTATTCATTTTCAGTGAAACAACCACGCCCCAAGTGTCTTATGACTGTGTTGGCAAGTATCATGCAGTTGCATTCAAACTATTGCAGTATACCATGGTCTGGCATATCAGCGTAGCATGCTCACTGGCTTTTTCCATCTTTTAGAAGAAATATGAATAAATGTCAGTGAAACAGCTGTATTATTGCAATACAATGTAGGTAGCCTTCCATAAAACTTCTTCAACGCAAACCACACCACCCCCCCCCCCCAAAAAAAAAAAAAAAAAAAAAAAAAAAAATTACACACATCAACAGCATATGATACATCGACAATATTCACGACTTCTTTGATCGTGGTTCACTTTTAAATCTATTACTGTCTCACATGTACATTCACATTTGAGCAACAAGGAATACGAAGATATTGTTTGAAAGTTCATGTGCTTGGTATCATATTCATGGAATTTGTTTGTATGTTTGTTTTCTTTGTAAATTGAGCAGCGTGCTTTTTCTCTGTCAGATGCTACTAGGGCTTTGTAATGATAATTTGTCTTGACAATTTGTCAGTCATGGCACGATTCACAAAATTTCTGTTGGTATGAATTTTATGTGGCCGTGCTCAAACTCCCGTGAATGCTTATGCAGAATCCAAAATGGCAACCAGCAACAGTGGAGGAAGTCGAACAGAGCGAGGTGGAAGCTCTCTTTGCGCCACTGGCTCCAGAAGACGAGTTAAAAGTATGAAGCTCGTGCATAAGTACATATCCACGTCTTGCCTTCTAAATTTGGTGGATGCTCATGGTTTGTAATCCTACTCTGCGGCATAGTAGTTAACACTGGTTTCGCTTGAGTGACAATCTATAAATTTGGTATCCTGGCAATGTAATAATTTCAGACATGCCATCGGTTGCTTTGTGTATGCCATTAACCATTGTGCCTCGTGCATTTCATAGTAGATGCAATTTCGATCCAATGTGCATGACGGATGAAGAAGAAGAGTATTTCAGAAGCTGCCATTGTCTTTGAGCTTGCAGATGCTCTCGAGCTTCGCAGTTGAACAGACGCATCTAGTCAGTTTTGCTTCGCGATACATCAGAGACCGTAACATACATGTCAGTATTTCGAACTGTGGCCTGATGTAATTCAAGTTCAGCAAATTTGAGTATAGATCAATTGAGTATGTGCTAGAGGAAAAGTTGGTATATATGCTTCTTTTTTCACACTACCATTGCGAAAAGATCAGAAGCATAATCAATAATTTGGGTAGGACTCTGCGATTCCGATTTCTGATTTTGGCTTTATAATATCCTTTGCCACCTCAACTTTATACCCTGTTGAAACACCATTTAAATTGAGTATATTAATTATTTCTTTTTTCTTTTGAAGAAAAGTGACCATGTTAATTTCATACCTCTAGTTTACAACGTACGCATAATGAGTTGGAGCAACTCTTGGAAATCATCTAATTTCAAACATCCTATTTCTTTCAAGATGAAGGAGAAAAAAAGAACGTGGAAAGGTATGTTTTTGTCGATTACTTAGATTCAGTTCAATTGATCCCCCCTTCCTCCATAAAATGAAGAGACCCAGTTGCTTTAGGCCATTGTTGTGATTCAAAATTGTTATAGAAATGAAGATTAATAAGATTCTGTTTCTTTCATAAAAATTAAATGATTTATAAAACATTTTCTTCAAAATATCATCTGCACCTTTTACAAAAATGAACAAACAAAAGAAAAAAGAGATAAGGACACCGTGAATGGCATAACGCATTGCGGTTTTATTGAGTATCAAAGAATAGAAAAAGACAAGTCAAAGAATAAAAAAGGAGAAAAATAAAAAAGGATAAAAATATTACAAATATCATAATTATTATATACTTGAGTGTCATGATCTTTTTTTTTTAAATACATTTTCTTAAGTGTCATATATTTCACCTAAGTTACTAACTTTTTAATAATGTCCATCTAAGTACCAGAAATTTGACACGACAAGTTGCTTGTTGTGAACATTTTTAAATTTTGTGACAATCGAGCGATCAAACCAAGAAATTACATCATTCAAATAAGTTATGACACTGAAGTTTTGATTGAATAAAAAAGTCACATATATTTTTGGAGAGTTTATGTACCATTCATTCTTCAATGCTCCAATTTCGACTGCTGAGCTGAGCTGAGCTGAGGTGAGGGAACGAAGATGACCCCTTCTTCTTCCCCGCTAAAACCTTCGGAAAAACCCTAGCGAAATTCGCCAGCACTTCCCTCCTCATCTCCGCACGCCATTTCCCCCCCATCTCCCCTCGCGCTCCTCCTCTTCCTCTTCGAACCCTTGGCCGACGTCGCCGCGGCGGCCGCGAGAACTGCTGCTGATTCCTCCGCCGCGGAGTTCAATCGAGAGGATCGAAACCCAATTCGGAAGCGCCTCGCGAATCGCTCGGGTTTTCCCGCCGGCGGACATGTTCGACGAGAGCCAGTTCGACGTCCACCTGAAGCTGTGGGCGCTCCGCATCCCTCGCGAGCTCTGCAAGGTCGCCACCCGGGCCTTGAACGGGTACGTCCAAAGATCGTAGCTTTAGCCCTTTTTTTCCTTTTTGAGAGATTGGAGTGGGTTTTGCATTGTATTCTGTGCACGAATTTGACGCCTTTCTTCGGTTTGTTTGTTCTTTGGGACGTTGGCAGTTACTTGCTGGACAAGGCTCGGATAAAACCGATCACGGAAGACCCGACGTGCGAGAGGAATCGCCTCATGATATTATCTGAGAAGGTCCAGCATTCTGGTGAGAATCCAATCCCTCGTCTCGCGTGTAAAGGTTCCGCCTTTGTGGAATGTCCTTAGGATTTTCGCCGTTGTGCCTGGTGGAAGTGCACCGTCATTGATTTGTATTTAGTCTGGCACCCGTAAATTGTGTGTGTTATCCTGCATGTCAACTGGCACTTGGTGGACTTGGTTTCCACGGTAGGTGTTACCTTCTTTGTTGCCCTGCTTCAGTCTACGTCATAGCATTCTTGTGGAGTATATTGAAGAGATGTAGCTTTCTGGGAAAACAAGTGAGATGACTTTGTAACTGGTGTTTCTGTGTTTTGTATTGTGGTTTGTGGACTTCAAAAAGGCGAGCGTGATGTTTCTATGCCACCGGATATATATATCTGTTGTCTGCAGTCCCTGTAAAGTGCATTATGAAAATGCCGGAACATTAGGGATACATGCTTGTTTGTGTGGGACTGTCTAGAGCCTTAGGAGGGAAGCTCTTTGTTGTTATGACTTGTTATTCAAACAATGATATTGATGTCAAAATGATATGTTTTTATGTCGTAATCGGGTGAATAATGCTTGCATTGTCATTTTCCTTTTCCTCCTTTTTGGTGGGACAGATTTGTCAGATATTCCAGAACAAGTTCTCAATGAAATGAAGAAACTGTGCGAGATTGAAGTTGTCCCTTATCCTCTGACACTTGGTTATTCCTACTGGGGTGCAGGTCAGATCCAGGTTCATTGGACATATATTGCAGACTACATAAACTTATATGTTCTGTTAGACTGAGAAGTCACTACATTCTTAAAAGTGACAACTCTGCTTTACTTGCAATGGATATGTGCCATGAATTGTTCAGAAAGTTCGTATTAGGCTTCTGTAGATGATGAGTTTTTAATGCAGCGAGGTTTTTAATCAGTTTTATGTGCCAGTGATCTTTCAATTTCATATTCTTTTCAATTACTGTGCTTTCATTTGTCCCCTTTACAGTTATTTCAATTTTCCTTTTTTGTTGTGGGTTTTTTTTTTTGGGGGGGGGTCAAATGTAACGTATTGTAGCATTAGAAATGCTGACAGGAATGCCAGGCCTTGCACATACTTTGCTGTTTTGATTATTTTCTGGGGAAATGCCTTGTAGATGACATTTGGGTTTGCTTTGAGCTGCAATTACTTATTAGCTTTTGGTTGACCTTGACTGCAGATCATTTATTGAAGCAGATTCTCCCACCTGGGGTTGAGGTACCTACATCTTTCGAAACGATAGTTATGTACAAAACCTCTATAGTTTATTTCTGGATAAGCTTCCTCATGGGCAATTTTTATTCAAAACCAGGTGATCTTCTGGAAGTAACGGTGTCTTTGGATTTGTGCAGGTCATATTGCACACTTGAATATACATGACGAACTGCTTCCCTACAAGGATGTTATTGCTAAAGTCATCTATGACGTACGTATTACTAACTCTCATGCTTAATGAATTTTGTGTTTCTTTGGTCGGTTATTTTGTCTGTGCCATTGTCCACAGCACACTAGTCAAATTTTCTTGCATATTTTTTCTCCTGTACTCTTTTGTCTTCATTCTGAACTCAGCATCCTAAACACGTGCAACACCAAGCCACAAAATGTGGGCTGGTGGTTCACAATCAGCAATGTGTTGTGCTCTCTTCTGAATGTGTTCTGAGTATCATTTAGAGCATCACTGTGGTAGTTCTGCTTATTTCCTGTTTTTAGGACGTTTTAAGTACACAAGCATGTGCTGCCTGAGGCCTTGAGCATTCAGAGAGATATGCCATAAAGTATGCAGCATCAATAATCTGTAGACATGGCTGTTTCTTACATGAGCAGAAAAATTATCCACGGATCCAGACGATTGTTAATAAAGTTGGAACAATCACAAATGAGTTTCGTGTGCCGAAATTTGAAGTCTTGGCTGGAAAAAGTGATATGGTGACAGAGGTGAAGCAGTATGGGGCAACATTCAAGCTTGATTACAGTTTGGTGTATTGGAATTCAAGACTGGAGCATGAACATATAAGACTTGTATCTAATTTCCAACCAGGGGAAACCATATGTGACATGTTTGCTGGCATTGGTCCTTTTGCAATCCCAGCTGCTCAAAAGGGGTGCATGGTGTATGCAAATGACCTAAACCCAGATAGTGTTAAATATTTGAAGATCAATGCACAGTTGAACAAAGTGGATGACCTTGTTCATGCTTTCAACTTGGATGCGAGGAAATTCATTTCTCAAATGATGTCTTTGCCTGAATCCAAAACTAGTATGGAATCTGATGTTCTTACTGAAGAGTGTGAGATCAATAGGGAATTGTCAGAGCAGAAAGCAGAGCCAGATGGGACCGCAGGTATGGTTTTGCTGCAATTTGATTGCCGTCCTTTTGCAATTTGATGGGTTTCAGTGTTATTCTCCAATGCATGACATGCAATTAACATGGATGTAGTACCCGATGACAATGCAAGCAATGGTGATGGTCCGAAAGGTTTATGTGCTGGTGCAGTTGCAGCTGCTCCTGCAGCCAAAAGACCATTAGATACTTCTAAAGAAGGTAACACAAGCATCGCTGTCATTTTTTCTTACCATTTAATAGGTTAACTGCTTTTCATGGGTGTGTTAGTTTCTTTAAGATTTTGTGCATGGTCGTGAATTTTACTGATTCTTGCATCGTTTAATCAAGATTCAAGATAATTCATTTTCCCTGCATATTTCTGTGGCAGGTCCCAATGCCAAAGATTGTAGTGTACTTGTATCTAGTAAAAGAAAAGGAAATAACAACAAGCGAATCAGGGCCAGTGAGTTGTCCTATTCTAAGACATGGGAGCACATTGATCATGTGGTTATGAACCTTCCTGCATCTGCTCTCACATTTTTGGGTCTCTCTCTCTCTCTCTCTCTCCCCTTTCTGTCGTGTGTGATTTGGCACAGCATGAAATTTTGTTGACATCTGCTGTCTCAATATGTCTTCTCCAATGGGAAAAAACCATGTTGGGTTCGTTTCAATTCCTTAAATCTGTGTTGAAGAGACCAGACGAGATAGAAAGAGTGGTCAGTAAAGCATTCTTTGTGGGAGAAATTTTTTTTTATTTCAATAGCCTCCTCAAATATTTCAAAATATCTTTACATTGCATAGTTGCATAATGCATTGAGTTGCTACCTTAATGGCTGATTGTGATGATACTTTAAAACTTAAATCCCTGTTTTGTTATTTAATGCAGCAATTTAAGCATTATTGATAATTCTGATTTGCACTTTTCTGATAAAAAAGAAATCCAAGACGTCGGGTAGTGTATGTTTACTTAGGCTGATGCACTTCTTCTCCAAGGCCTCTTTGCTTTTCTCTCCTAAACTTTTTGCATCATCTTTCAACTTCGTAGAATACTTCTAAATATATATTTAAAGCTGTGTCGAAGATCCAGAAAGGCAATTTTGTCTCTAATTCTTTTTTGCCTCAGATATATTTAGGGGGCTTATACACAGGAAATATTGGAAGGGACCTTCTCCTTGGATCCACTGCTATTGTTTCATGAAGGCCAGTGAAACCGAAGAATCCATTCTGGCTGTAAGTTCTGTTCTACAGGAACGTAAATATATGTCTGCCTGTTAATGTTATTGTCTTTTGCAAGTCTAAACATGTATATGTGCAATCTTCAGGTTGATTTGACTTTGTTTGGGTGGCAATTACCAATATACTTCCTAACTTCCAGTTGGTTTTTATGCTTTCTCATGGATTTTACATTGATTCTTTAAGCTCTCATAAAATAAATGCACTTCTCATAATCAGTATTAATGTGGACTGAATCTGAATAAGTCAAAACAAATGGAGCTTCGGTGCTTCATTGCAATTGTTGGTTGTTGCATTTCTCACGTGGGTACTGCAATGAAATTTACCAGGGCAAAACAATTTAGACTGAACTCAAAAATTTTCTTGGAGATATCAGGAACCTTGTCCTTATCTTAGTTTTCCTGTTGTGCTTATTATCTCTGTCTTCTGGGGTTACTTAAGAACCGAAATCTGAAGATTATAGATAGCTTAGGGGAGATGGATTTGTCTGGGAAATATTGTACCAGACTTCCACATCATTGCTACTACAAGGCCAAAAGAGGGTTGTCAGCACATTTTTATTCAATTTCCTCAATTTTTAGTTCCACTGTCGACTTTTGAAGTTTTGCCATGGAGAATGTAATCTTAAATGTACCACCCCATGACAAACTGTTGCAACTATGAGGATTTGATGATCGCAGGTGTGTTAGGTCTGACTTTTTTTTTTGGGTCAGAATGTTTGGTTCAACTTTGGGATCTTTTAACTTCTCGTTTGTCTATAATGCGATAAGCCTGCAATAAGTACCATTTTCCTTTTTTAATCTCTTTGTTTGCTATTAACATGAAGAGTTTCACAAGAGAGTATTCTAGACTGCATAGCCGTACTTTCCTTGGATGTTTTATCATTCATCGTCCTGTGAACACACTTCCGATTCCAACAGGTAGCAGAACAAGCCCTCGGTGCCTCTATTAGCGAGCCGATGTTCCACAGGGTCAGGGATGTGGCTCCCAATAAGGTACTCTCTGGCAAGCACTCCAAGCATTTCAACTATGTTCTGTGTTAAGGGATGCCCTCATGGGCCTTCCTATTGAGTGTTGAGCATGGTCGGTTTTGCAGGCAATGTACTGCCTGAGTTTCAGGCTGCCCGAAGCATGCTTTAAGGAAGATTCCGATGACTCTACTCACCCTGCTGAAGGGAAGACATAAGCGTGGTAGGAACAATTACGCGGAGGGCTAAACACGGCCTCTCACCTAACGATTAAGAGGGTGGTTTTTTTCTAACTCGATCGAAACTAGAGAAGAAACAAGGAGGAAACTCATCGTCGACGGGTTACAGTTCTTTTATCGAATTGAGTCCGGTGTCCATGCAAATGCTGCTTATGGTTCGAGAAAAGCGAGCTGATGGATGTTTAAGATTCATCTGTCTGTTACAAGAGATCACAGTCTACAGGCTACTTATTATTTTTTGGACAGTTTGTTTCTTAGAATTTCCAGCTTTGGGCTGGTAACCAATGCTGGTAGTCTGTTTTGTAAAAGCCTCGTCGGCGTTTCTATCTACTTTTTACTTTCAAATTTCGATATTCAGGCGGCAGCTTTGGTTTAAATAAATATACGGCAAATTATGTTATATTTGATTGATTACTGCACAAAAGTAAAGAAAATTATCAGAGAGAAAATTGAGTTGAATTAAATGAGATCAGTAAAATTTCCTAAAACTTGGGAGCTTGAATATGGACACTCAAAAATCACCAATAATAATGTTTTAGGGTAATGACAAATGATTTTTGAAATTTGATTTGATATATAACGTGGTCTTTGAACTTTCAATTTGTTTATTATGATCTATTAAAATTAAATACACATTCAATTTTATTTTTGAATTATTAAAAAATATTCAATCTTATCATTTTATTAATTCGAGTTTAGTGTGTGGCTTCGGTTTTAAAGAATATACAGCAAAACATGTTATATTTGATCGATTACCGTGCAAAAAGTTAAGAAAATTATAAGAGAGAAAATTGAGTTGAAATAAAATAAGATCGGTATAGAAATTCCCAAAAACTGGGGTTTTTAATATATCGACATTCAAATCAACAAAAAGAAAAATCTTTTTTCGTCCTTCTTTCTCTACTGCCTTTCATGGAAGAAGAAGTCGGTTACTTTTTCCAGAAGTGGAAAGACCCAACTGGGCCCCACTCCCAGATCGGATCGCCCCGTTCCTCTCCAACCCCGTAACGCCCCTCGCCTCGACAACGGGATCCGCTTACTTGCCGTTGCCGCTATCCCGTTCCATCTCCTTTCCCCCACAACCTTTCTCTTACTTAAAAAAAAAAAAGAAGAAACGAAAAATGATAATCGCGGGATTTTGAATTTGAATCTCGTAACGGACAGATTCAGCCCCCACTCTCTCTCCTCCTCCTCCTTCTTCTTCACCGAAGCAGACAATCCTCCCTTCACGACACCACCGAAGCAGAAGCGCAGAGCAACCGAACGAGGAAAGCATGGCGACGCTCACGCAGGGGATCCTGCTGAAGCTGCTGCAGTCGATGAACTCGAGCAACGCCCGGGTGGCCGGGGAGCACCGGTCGGCCCTGCTCCAGGTCATCGGCATCGTGCCGGCCCTCTCCGGCCCGGACGACCTGTGGCCCAACCGGGGCTTCCTCCTCCACCTCTCCGACTCCCTCCACTCCACCTACGTCTCCCTCTCCGACCGCGACGCCGACCTCATCCTCTCCAACCGCCTCCAGCTCGGCCACTTCGTCCACCTCGACCGCCTCCTCCTCGCCCCCGACTCCCCCGTCCCCCGCGCCGCCGGCCTCCGCCCCCTCCCCGGCCGCCACCCCTTCCTCGGCTCCCCCGACCCCCTCGTCGCCCGCCTCTCCCCCTCCCGCCGCGACTTCGTCATCCAGCCCGCCTCCGACCCCGACCCCTCCGCCCCCGCCGCCGCCGACGACCCCATCGCCGCCTTCCTGTCCCGCGGCCGCCCCGATGAGGACTGCGGCGGCGGCGGCGTGTTGGCGAGGGCGGAGAGCGACAGGGAGGAGCCGAAGGCGGAGAGGCCTAGGTCGAGGCAGCCCCTCGCGCCCAGGGACAATTTGCCTAACTTGAACTCCGATGCGGAGGCGAGGGTTTCTGCTCAGAAGCCCTCGAGATTCTCGTCCCCCGCGACGGCGAAGAGGTCAGCGTCGGTCGGGAAGAAAATTGCCCCCGTTGCGGAGAGAGATCCGTCACCTGCTGGAAAGGGGAAGCGGTCGGCATCCCCGGCGCCCTCCAAGTGCGTCGTGCCGAGCTTGGCCGCTGCCAAGGAAGAGAACAGGAGGAACTCGAAGGAACCGGCGATTATAGTGCCGTCGAGGTACCGGCAACCGTCGCCGAACGCTCGGAGGCAGGCGTCTCCAAGCGCGAGGAGGGCTTCCATTTCGCCGGGGAGGAGATTGTCGGGTGGTGTGAAGATGTCGCCAATGGTGATGGACTCGGCGAGCAAGAAGAAGATGGTGACACTCGCTGCTGGGATTTCGAAGGTCTCGGAGGCGTTGGTGGGTTCGGGGAAGGGGGGCCGGAAGAACTGGGACGAGCAGCCTGCATCAGCATCGGCAGCTCCAGCAACGGAACAGAAAGAGAAGGCTCCTGGAAAGAGCAAACCCGATCTGCAGGCGATTTTGCGGACTCAGGTATCGATCTTTTCCTGTCGCATCAGCGAATTAACTAAAGGCGTGACCGGGTTATAATGATTACCTTACATCCAGAACAGAGCGGACGTTTGCTAAAGGTTCTGGTTTTTATCATCATGCTATGAAAATTTGGGTGCTTGTTTGTTCATTTGATTCACATTTCGCTGCTGTCATTTCTTGGGAAGAGGTGCACATCTGTAGACACCATGCTGGTGCAATTGGGAGTTAATAAAAAGGGAGGCAGCATGTAGGTTGCTGTTTTTTCTGCCAGTTCTTGATGAGAGGAAGAAGAAATGGACAAATTGCGCTAGATTGAATAAGAAAAATAACAGGAAAGAATAACCCCTCTGTCACATTACTAACTTGTGTACTATGCAATGAACTCGAGATTTGCTTGTAGTGCTCTGTTTGGTATGAGGCTGTCGAGATGAATTCCAAAATGGTATCACTCCCAAGAAATGTTTCTGTAGCAACTTCGGAGCTTTAAAACCACAAACGACAGCTTTCCATGTCAAAATGTGGTTCTTTGAAGTTCTCCACCAATGGGTTCTTACTTCAAAGTAAAATTGTGTCTTTTTTCTCAGGCTGCTATATCCAGACGTCTTAGTGATGTGACCAGTGGAAAGTTGAACGGTGATGATCCGTCAAGCGACGAGAAGGCAAAATCTGGAACACCAGAACGGACCACTTCAGTTCCTGGAATTACCATTCATGATAAGAAATGGACTGATGGCAGCGTTTCTCTCGATTCAGTCTCCAAAGAACTTAATAGGCTTGGGAAGGTATGAGCTTCGATGAAGAATGATCTCGCTCTTTATTTCGGAGCAAAATTTAGTTCTTTTTAATTCATCATCCATCAGTCAATGGTATAGATTTGTTAAACAGAGAATTGCTGAAAGTGGTCAAATTGTTTCCAAGTCATCCTAATTTTTGTTGACTAAATAATGCAGGAGGCTATGCAGAGGAAACTTATTGCCTCTATTGCAGCTGCTGAAGCATTGGAGGAGGCCAATGCTACGGAGTCACTAGTGAGGAATTTGAGGTACTAACTTGACGCCAGTTCTGATTTTCACATAGGAACCAATAAACATACAGAAGCACAGCATGCATGCGGCATAAATGAGAGCTTAAATGTTGTGCTATGTGATTTGTTGAGCCAAGCCAGTAATACATGTCTGAATGCATTAGCAGTTTTGTGCTTCTAAACTTTTAGTCGTATCATTGTAAACTTATAGTTGTATAGTTCGATATGGCACTGTCTGAGGAAAATTGTACTTTATCTTTTGTTCCAGCATGTTTTCAGAACTGTGTTCCACATCCAAGGCTGGGAATCCTTTGCCCTCCATTGACCGGTTCTTCTCCATTTATGATGAGGTCATGAGATCGACTGGTGTTGTTAAATCTCTCTCTAACAGCCGTGCCTGTGCTGATGATAGTATCATCCCCACAGAACAATCGAAATTCTCGATTTGGGTGGAGGCAGCTTTGGCCACTGATCTTGAGGTTGTCAATTTCTTAACAAATCAAGATAGTGAACCAGCATCAGCTCTTCAGAAAACGTTGCTCAAACGGCAATCTGTGAAGGCAAATGGCAAGAACCAAATGAAAGTGGCTTCTCCGTCACGTTCCGACACTGCCTGCGCGTGGACTAGGGGTCATGGAATGAAAGAAACTGTGGACTTTGCAATGAAGTTGCAGTCTGAGATGCAAATGTGGTTCGTCAGTTTCATTGAGGATTCCTTGGTTGCAGGCTTTCGGGTGTTCGGACAGTGTGGTGGCGGGAAAGTACTAAATCTCGACTGCGGCTCTGTTACAGCTGTCTTGTCACACTTGAAGCGTGTGAATGATTGGTTAGATCGTGCAGTGCCTAAAAGCGATGAGTTTCTTATGGAAAAGATTGAGCAACTGAAGCGGAAGATCTATGGTTTTGTCATTCAGCACGTTGGTACGACCTTTGACAACTCCACATCGGCTGCCGCATCTTGAATTTCTGGTTCACCCGATTAATATCTGTCAAGTATATTACATCTGTTCTTTCATCCTGTTCAGCATTTTTATTTTGACCTCATGATCTTCTTGCAACTAGCAAGCTTGGATCATGCGCAGCACATAAGGCCTGCATTTTTTTAACCTGATTAATATTTATCAAGTACAACCTCTTTCACTGTCTTGTGTAGCATCTTTCATCGTCTTCTCAGCATTTGGTGACTGATCTATTATGTTACTATCCTGCCTAGCGAGCTAAAATTAATCATGTCATCTCGATTTTTAGTTTCTGAGTATTGTGTCTAGATTATTCATTTTCAAATCGAAAGAGCATAACAAAAAGTGCCTGAGACGATTAGTGGAGGAATCCTAACCGTGGGTCATGCCGTCGGTACAACCTGGAATGATCACACGACATCTGTGAATAACTAGACAAGAATCAAGAAACTGTACCAGTGGCTAAATTAGCTAATGGGTTTTAAAACAATGGCCATCGTAGCCACCTCGCTTCCACAGAACGTTCGGTCTGCAGGTCTGCTGAGTTTGGCCTGGCACCATCTCCACCAGAGTGCAGACTAACCTACAGAGCGGTTTGTTTGATGGGTGAGGTCGTCATCAAGACGCTACCAAAGTGCTGTTGGATTATATATGGCTTCAAAATGGGTTGAACAAGTTTACCAATGAAATCAGATTTTTAAAAATGTAAACGTTACCAAACGCGCCCTAAATTAGCTAATGGGTTTTAAAACAACAACTTGGACTCGTAAGGCGTGACATCACTTTATTTAAGGATTTATTTCCCCACAATGTTGATAATGGTTATCGGCAAAAATCCTCAAGAATACAACAAAGTCTCGGATGAAAATGTTAAATAGGAATTCGTGATATCATTTTATTATTTTTTGCCCCACAACGTTGCTAGGTCACACGGCAAAAAATCCTCCGTATCAATAAAGTCTCGGAAAACAATCGAAAAATTAGTATTTCTATTTTTCAGAAAATGACTCGAAAAATAAACACACTTTTTCTTTCCGAAAAATGACAAGTATATATATGAAAGTCTTGCAACTCTTCGTGAAAATTGCGAACAAACACGTCTTTAGAAAATCGTTCGGATAAACAAATGCGACTCTTTGGAAGAAGTCGAAAACGAATAATTGCAACCTTTCGGGAAAAGTTAAAACCAAATAAGTAATTTTCCAAAAGTTGTCTTGAAAAAACACAAACAAAATTCGGAATAATTATAATTTTTTTAAAATAGAATTTCGAATTTTCATTTTATATATTTTATTTCCGAAATTCTCAAAATAAAAGACAACCTTTGAGTTTACTAAAAAATTAATAACAAAGAAATAAAAATTAGAATAAATAACAAATGGATTAGTATTAATTAAACCGCGAGCGCGCAAAATGCTAAGTGCGCCAAATAATCGCGCACCCGCAGGCGGGTATGGAGACCCCACTCAATCATTGTTTAAGTGCATAAAGAAAAATCTGCAGTTTTAAATTAGCCAACTCTCTCCCATTTTTCCTATGTGGGACAAAGGAAACACTATGTTTGTTTTAACAAACAAACCTCCAACAAGTGCCCTTCAGGACCCCTTTCAATATGTTTTGGCTTGGTTGATACCCAACATCTTTTCGCGAGCACTATAGATAGATAGGAGCTTGCTGATGCCATGTCAAAGTTGCAGTTCCAAGAGAAGACATTTTTGTGTAATTCCTTATTATAGTACAGGAAATACATGCGAACTTTCTCTAGGAGAAGAAGAATACAAATTCAACAACACGAATCTTAGTAACTTTTTCCTGATAACCTGCCACTCCAAACATCCGGTGGGCTCCATGTAAGGACAAAGTACTCTTTTTATTTTACTTTATTACAACAAATGACGATAACACGCGTAACGATTCGAAAAAAATTTAGGGATTTGAAAATGTTAGTACGGCTGGAAATGATTAGCATAGCATGCGAAACTTTTCTCCAAACATCTCTTGAAACGAATCGCCCTGTTCCTATCGACCTCCTACCTAATTGTCGGAGCTAAAAAACCACCATTCGACAAGCACATAATCGTCACGTGCCCATTCCCAATCATTGGGCAGAGGCGTCTTTATCTAAAAAAAAAAAAAATCAATTTCTCTTATTACAAATCGTTATAAAGGAAAAGTGTTTAAGACATATCTACTATCTATCTAATGGTGAAAGTTTAAATTATTTCAAAATTCCTTATGATCATTGAAGATTTAATTCCTGCAAAGTAAAACCTTTCTCTATAAATTCTCTCAAGCGGAAAAAGAGAGCAAGAAAAGCGAAACGTCCTAATGCATGATTTCTTGAGAGATTTTTACATTAATTTTTAATTGCATCTTTTATTCATTTCATCTTCTTCTTTTTATCGTTTAATGTGTAAGAACAAATTGTCATAAAACGTAATTTTTTTTCTTTTTTTTTTAAGTTTCAGAACTCTTCACAGCTGAAAAGTATTTCAGAAAGCTTTCGCCTCTCTCCACCTTCACATGGGTTGTCAATGGCGGGAGGGTTCAACCAAAGGGATGATGCCCCAGTCCTGAGTAGCACTAATGTATTCGCAACTCTTGGCAGCTTGAAGAAGAAGAAGCCGATGGCAAAGGAGAAGAAGAGCGACGGAGAGGCCTCCAGGGAAGCTTTAGAGCAGTAGCTCTTCTAGGCTTTGGCGCCTCTCAACGCAAAGTCCTAGGCCGACATCGACGACGACTACTACGCCTTGATCGCACCGCTGGAGTGCATTTGGAGCCGGACTGACGAGCAGAAGGTGGCGGAGAGCAAGGTCGAGGCATCTCTTGAGTTCGGGTTGTTTGGTTTAATGTACATTGGTGCTGTCATACGTAACTTGACGCCTTCTCTTGTACTTCGTTTATTTTCATACATGGTGAGTATCTTGGTTCATGTGTTATTATCAGAATTCTCCGAGGTTTTGCGAACATGGTCATTCGTTAGCTGGGAGTTTGGTGGTTAAAATTGGATTGCAATATGAGAGAATGCGAATTACGCTTGGTGATAGGAATTTCCCCCTTTTTTTTTTCTGCCCATTTTGGCCATGCCTCAAGCAGAGTGGAGGTTCTATTGTAGTGTGATGGGAAATTGCAATATCTTATCCAAGATCAATGGCTTGGATTGTTTCTTGCTTTACTTCCTCCCCAAGTTCCATTAATGTTATTTAATGTACTCATCATGCTTAGGCTAGAAAAAAAGGATTAGTAGGCTTAGCTAAGTAGGGTAGGCTAGGCATAACATCATCCTCTCTCTCTTCTCTTCCTTTAGGCGCCCCTGCCCTTCTTGATGCCCATGATTATTGTTTTATTAGGCTAGAAGAGTAAAATGGTAATTTTACTAACCCTAGGTAATGTTTATGCACATGGTTCATTAATGAAGGACTTAAAATGACCAAAAGGGCTTGGGTGGCCCGTGGGCCCTTGGGCCGGCCCTCCTTGGGCGTAGGCTCAGGAATTGGGCTGAATGCATGGGCTAATCAAGCTTTATTTTCTCTTATTTATTGTTGTATTTTTTTTTTTGCTATATTTATTTTTCTATATTTTTGCAAAATGGACACATAAATGGTCAACAAAAATTTGGATATCAACTAGTGTAGCATTGGGACGTGTCTAATGCCCAAGGCAAACAAATTATATTGTTATTGATGTATGCCATCCGACTTTGGTCATCCAATTGGTTGGGAGGTCTTACACGAAGTTGTAGAGAGTGAACTTGTAGCCAAGATGATTTGTTGGAGAGAAAATGCCAAAAAAAAAAAAATTGTATATAGACTAATTACTCATGATACAAAAATAAATATCAACAATAATATCAAACAAAATTAATAAACATAGTCACGTTGGTAAAAATATATATTTTACGGAAAAAAACATAAATTAAATAAAAAGGAAAAGTCCTCATAACAAGAACGTCAAATTACTAAAATTGGATACTCCTACCAAACCCCATTGTAATTGACCAAACTGATCATCATTGAGAAAAATTGATACCGATGCAAAAATTCATTAGAAAAAAAAGTATTTTCAACATTGGACACAATCTGTGCATTACCCATTGATGACAAAAATTTTGGGAGTGCGTTGTGTAAGTCAATGCGATATTCCTAAATATTGCTAACTTAAGCTAATTATTGCAAATACTTATATATCACTAATATTTTTTTGCGACATAATCATCAAGTTAAAATGGGGAATTTGTTCAATTTGACCTGCATATCTTAAAGTTTTAGCACTACACGTGTCATACACAACTCAGCCACCGGACCTAAGCTACCATAGGATATGTTAGAATGATATTAAAAAAGGATACGACCTTAAACACGAGACTGCGATGTAGAGGTTGCATTTCTTTTCCCCGAATTTCTTTAGTTAGAGTTGATGTTAAAAAGGTAGGATGCCATCATAAGACTGCAACGTGCAGACACTCTCTTAATTTCAGACTCTAAGAAAAAGAAAGGCAAAAAGTGATTTGAAGATCAATGTCAATTTGCTTGATTTCCCTAATGCTCTTTCGATAACGTTCTTTTCATTAAAAAATGTTTTATCAAATAGCTTGAATTGAATTCATTTTATTACTTCCTAACATACAAGATGACCATGCAGGTGTGCAATTTATTAATTTAACACCCAATAAAATAATTGAGACATTGCAAGATTTATCTCATAGCAACGAAAGTATCTACACTATCAGTTTAGAATTCACATCAACAGTTCTACCCGTGTATCACCAAAAGGTGAATGGATTTATTGTATCGGTGAAGATAGGTGTGCATAGTTTAGTGACTTATGCAAGCACATAAGCAAATTTCTCGGTATTGTTGAAATGAACATCAAGAGTACTTTTTCACACTTAGTTATAGTTCTTTGCTTGTTTATCACCTAATTTGGTTTATTGATTAATGCTAGTCTAGCTTGTGAAGTCTTTCCTGATAGATAAATACTAGTTTCAGCTCTATATTGAGGCAGAACATAAGGGCTACTCAATCCTGTATGCTGGCCACTAGAACAACTCAAAAATTGGAATAATAAGATGACCATAAAAGAGTACAAAATATGGAAATTACAGGTGGATTGGCCTTCGGTGTCGATGCTCAAGAGATCACTAGATATCTTTTCCTCCTGGAGTGGTTTGTTTCCTAATAAGAGCAAGAGTGAAGTCTTTCTTTCCGGCGGTTCCCCTTCTCTCAGGAGGAACATCCCATGGGCCTTCAGTTTCTAGGAGGCACATTTGCCGGTTCAATATTTAGGTGTGCCGATTATCTCTTCTAGGTTGGGTAAATCGGACTATATAATTTTGGCAGACCGTATTACTACAAGAGTCCAATCATGGACACATCGTTTTCTTTCTTTCGCAGGACGTCTTCAATTAATAAGGTCAGTCCTACATTCCATTCAAGCCTATTGGGCTAGTGTATTCACTTTACCTGTTTCGGTACTAGAAAGAATAGAGCAGATTTTAAGACAGTTTCTATGGAAAGGCTCATCTCTTACTTGGGGTGGGACAAAAGTCTCATGGAACGATGTGTGCCAACCTAAAGTAGAAGGTGGTCTTGGTATTCGTAAACTTCGTGATTGCAATAGGGCGGCAATGTTGAAATACATTTGGGTGTTGTTTACTGATAAAGAATCGCTCTGGTGTCGGTGGATTCATAGCAATTTCTTAAAAATGGATAACTTTTGGTTTGCCCCTAAGCCTGCAATTTGCTCGTGGGGGTGGAAAAAGATCCTTCAATTGAGGAGGGAATTTCAGTCCCTTTTTAGGTGGAAAGTGGGGAATGGTGTTTCTATCTTCGTGTGGTTCGACTGGTGGAATCCTCTAGGCCCTTTGAACTTGTTCTTGCCGGAGTCCATTATTGAAAGATCTGGTCTCTCCAGACATGCTTCTGTTGCAGAATTTTTGTCACCTGCGGGTCAAGTTGCGAGGATTTTATTGCAAGAGTGGCACCTTGCTTTACCGATTCTCTCTTCTAGCCCGGATCAGTTTTATTGGCATGGTAACTCTTCTGGTATCTTTGCGGTAGGCTTTGCATGGGAGATCATTCGTACTAAAAAGTGCCGGGTGGATTGGGCATCCTTTATATGGGATAGATCTCTCGCTCCCATATTTCAATTTGATCTTTGGCTTATAATGAAAAATCGTTTACCCACTCAGGCGGCTCTTCTTTCTTATGGAATAATTGATCATGGCTTTTGTGCCTTTTGCAATACGGTTCCGGATTCGATTGACCACTTGTTTTTTGATTGCCATGTCTCTACGACGATTGTTTTCTTTTGGGCCACTAGATGTAACCTCCCTTGGCAGAATAAGCCTTAGGCTGGACAACCTCTTTTGGGCGAAGAAGTTCCTTTCGGTAAGGATTTCTTCCATAGTGTTGCTCGGTTTTTGTTTGCTGCTATCTGCCATCTCATTTAGAAGAAAAGGAACAACATTATATTTTGGGATGAAGCCTTGGTAATCTCGGCTATCAAAAACCACATCATCAGGGTGGTTAAAGAAAAAGCTCTCTTGTTTCACAATGTGCCGGACAACGCAAGGAATAGAAGACTCCAAAGATCCTAGGGGTTTGACCCTTCCATCTTCGAGGATGCTTCCTCTTCTTAGTGCTGTTTGCCTTATTTGAGTGTCTCTGCATTTATTCTGCTCCAACCATTCTCTCGTTCGCTTGTTGATGCGATCTTGGAGGGTTGCTGCTTTGGTGTCTTTTTTTGTCCTCCTTGTTGTTGGTGGTTGTGCCTTTTCTTCCTTTATTGTTTCTTTTGCACCGGTGCCCTCTCACTCTTTGACCTTTATGCTCCTTGAGTGATTGTTTGGTCCCGGTCTTTTGTACAGTTTTGGTTCGAGCTAATCTATTCTTACCTTGACCAAAATATATATATGGAAATTACAGGATACTAGTGAGTGCCGAATTTTCTTTAAGAGTGTTGTTTCCCTTGTTCAGTGAATCACTGATACCACACTTCCACTTTGGAGCAGTTAAAAGTGTCTATAATGAGAAATTAATCTTAGATTTGCAGTAACCGTTGACAATTTGCACAGTGGCAGTTGATGATTGCTTATTAACTTGGGTCCCTGCTGTTCTTATTCCATTGGTAGAGTGAAATTGACTGACTATATCGTAGTAGGGGTGTGCAACCGGACCGGGTGAACCTAGTTCCCAGATCGGCCCACTTGGAAAACAAGGTCGAGAATTGATTCCACTTGAAACCGGTTCCCAAATTTTAGATTCGGTTTGAACCGGTTCAGGAACGGGTTCCAGGGATTACCCACCCGGGAACTGGATCGACCGGACTGGTTTGGGAACCGGTTTGAGAACTGGTTTATAAGCCAACCCAAAATCTAAAACCCTAATTTGTTTCTATCTTTACTTCTCACACGGTCACATGACTCACACCCGCAAACTTCACTTCATAGCTTTTCCTTCGTTGCACCATCGCTAGATCCATTAGTGGGAGAACGCCACCGCTGGAGCCATTGCTGGGTTTGCCACCATTGCCACCACGCACCCCCTCGACGTCATCCGCACCCGATTCCAAGGTCTCTCTCTCTCTCTCTCTCTCTCTCTCTCTCTCTCTCTCTCTCTCTCTCTCTCTCTCTCTCGGCTAATACGGATTTGTTCGTGTGCTCACGTAGCGAATGACAGTAAAGTCGTGTGCCTCCCGGCGTACAAGAACACTGCCCAAGCGCTCTTCACCATTGCTCGCTCCAAGGTTCTCTCTCTCTCTCTCTCTCTCTCTCTCTCTCTCTCTCTCTCTGAGTTGAAAGTGCTTGCATTAAAATGGTGGGTCGAATTCGGTAGTGCACTTTTCACATGGACGGCCTTTCTTGTTTAATATGGCATGATTTTGTAAGGGCTTACTTTCTTGAGGTGGGAAATTCTTGTGGAGCTCCTTAGAATTTTAAATTCCGTGTCATAGTTGGGGTGTGAAGACCATGTCTTTTTGCTTGATGGTCGCTAGCTGTGCTCTGCAACTTTGCCAATATCTTCTCGTGGTCAAAGACAATTTCGATGATGTCTGCCCCATCGATAAGTTCTTCCTAATTCACCACTCAATTTGTTCCTGCTGACTTTGCCCTTTGAAATTCAGTGGGTAATTCATTAATTTCTTGTGCTCCCGTTGCCTATTTGGGACTTTGCCATGGTTGTGGACATCATTAGGGTTTACTCTCCTCCTTTGACCATTTATTAATTGATTGGTTGGTCGGACATCATTATGCTTTATTCTATTTAGTTGGTTTACAAGCAGATTTTGGATCTGTTATTTAGTTGATTGGGAGATTTGTTTTACTATGAAAACTAATTTGTTTTTATATAATCCTAATGTTATATAATTTGTTTTTAGTTTTCACTCAATAGATCAAGACAAAGACATATCAATGGAAGTGGAGGGACATAATGAAATGAGTCCGCTCATGGAATTGCCATTCCACGGAGCTGATGAAGTGGAATCTGCGACCATGGGCACGACAAACAAGGTGAGGGTAACTAAATTTTATCCTCTTTCGGGTCAAAAACGAGCTAATCAATCAAATTGGTGGGATAATTTTTCAAGAATTATAGATGAAAAACACAGAAAATAATTAAGGTGAAATACATTCATTGCGAAATGGATTATGCATATAATGTTGATCATGGAACCTCTACTATGTGGAAGCACTTGAGAAAGTGCAAAAAGTATTCTTGTGCAGATAAAAAGCAAATGTTGTTTGCATCACGTAACAAAGATATGGTTGGCAAGGTAGGGAAAAATATTACTAGTGGTAGTACTGTTTTAATGACATGGAAGTTTGATCAAGAACGTTGTAGGCATACGCTTGCTCGAATGACTATTATTGATGAACAACCATTTTCCAGGGTTGAGCATGTTGGTTTTCATGATTTTGTTATTGAATTGCAATCTCTTTTCCATCATCTTTCACAATTTATAATGGTAAGAGATTGTATGAAGTTATATCTAAGTAAAATGACTTATTTGAAAGCTTAAATTTAGGATTGCACTCACAACGGATATGTGGAGTTCCATTCAAAACTTGAACTATTTGTGTCTTACTGCACATTATATCAATGGAAATTGACAGTTGCAAAAAAGAATAATAAATTTTGTGATGATGCATAGTTATAGGGGTAAGGAGATTGAGAAAATGGTGGAAAAATGCATTTATGATTGGGGAATAGATTAGAAGGTGTTCACAATAACAGTGGATAATGCAGGTTCAAATTATGTGGCCGTTAGTTATTTGAAAGAAAAATTTTCAGAAAAATGATTTTTTTTATTTTGAATGGCGATGCTTTACAGATGAGATGTACTGCTCATATACTTAACTTGATAGTAAGAGACGGATTGAATGAGGTGCGTGATTCTATTGCACGCATCCAAAATATAGTTAGGTATGTGAGGAGTTCTCCGGCGAGAGTTAAGACATTCAAAGCTTGTATTGAGAGTGAGAGGATTGCAGACAAGGGTTTGGTCTGTTTTGATTTTGCCACTAGATGAAACTCCACTTACATGATATTAGACACCGCCATAAAGTTCAAGAAAGCTTTTAAAAGAATGGAAGATGAAGATTTATTTTTCTTAAGGGAAATTGACAATGATCCTCCTAAGATGAAGATTGGGAAAATGCCATCATTCTTTATAAATTTATGACACGGTTTTATGATGCAACCAAAAGGATGTCGGGTAATTTATATGTTACTTGAAATGATTATTTTGAGATGATAACTATGTTGTATAAGTATTTGAATAATGCGGCGAATTCTTTAGACCTAAAGCTTCAAGCTATGGGTTTAAAAATGAAATAGAAGTTTGACAAGTATTATAGGAGTTTGGATAAAGTTAATATGATGGCATTGATTGTGGTTGCATTGGATCCTACAAAGAAGTTGAATTATGTAAAGTTCTGTTTTGAACAAATTTATGATGATGAAGCAAAAATTGATGAGATGCATAATAAAGTGAAGATCGCCTTGGAGAATTTGTATAAATCTTATGAGCGATCTTTTGTTGGCTCTTCTAGTAAAAAAAAATATGGTGATTCAAGTGTGAGTAACAATAGTAGTGTTTCAAATGTTGATATTGATGACAATGATTGTGAAATCCATGCTTGGCACAAAAGCTTTCTCCATGCGAAGAAAAGAGTGTTGGATAAAAACAAATCTGAGCTTGATCGGTATCTTGAAGCTGAAAGCGAATATATCCTTAATATTGATCTTTTGATGTGGTGAAAGAGTAGGTCAAAGTATAAAATTTTATCTTTGATGGCTTGAGATGTTTTGTCTATTCCTGTGACTACCATTGCTTCGAAGTCGGCTTTTAGTATATCGGGACGTGTACTTGATGGCTTTCAAAGTTTTTTGACTCATAGAGTGGTGGAAGGTTTAATTTGTACTCAAGATTGGTTGAGAGCTATTCACGTGCCAATTAATGTTGAAGAGTGCATCGAGAATGCGGAAAAGTTTGAGGTGGGTAAGTTATATATATTTTATTATATCTTGTAATTCATTTGCATAACTATCTATTAAGTGAATGCCTTATTTAATCTCTTATATATATATATATTTGGATTGTCTTACCAAGGATATTATTATTGGAAAATAAACTTTATTTTGTGGAAACTCCGATTTTGTGGTAAGTAAATAGACTTTATAAAATTGTAACTTTTGCATGTCTCTAGAGTATGGTTTCTTGTTGATTTTTCTTTATATATGAATTCTAGGTTTTTGTTAGAAATTTTGTACCATGTGGAACGCAAGGTCAAAGAAGGAGAAGAAGATCGAGTGCATCAAGGACAAGGTTGATATGTGATCAGTCAAAAATTGTCCTACAACTAGTTAATTGGCTAAATTGCTTGACTGATGCAAGCTATTTTGTTTAATAGGAAATAAATAACGTTTTAATAGCTACATGCTTAAGACCTGATCAGGCTTGATGTTTTTAAAGTGCCAAGTTGCTCTTGGATTTGTAATATTGGTCTAGAATGGTCCTCTACATGCCAAAAAAAATTTCATGTTGAAAGATGAACTCTCTTCTATTTTCCCTTGAGAATGCTTATATAGTGACCTTTGGTTCTTATCATCATCACCACCAACATTTTCATTGTAGTTATTATTATTATTATCTCTCGTTATGCACGTTGCTTAAAGCATATTGGGAGGAATCCCAAATGGGATAATTGTTCAATGTTTCTCTGCTTATATGTATCTAATTCACTTGCATCCAATTCTGTTAGGCCAGGTTCAGATATCAACCTTGGATTTACTAGCTGTGTAGAGCTTTACTATATAAACCTTCTCTTATGGACTGATAAGACTGCCTATGATCATTTGAAATGGATGACATTTCTGGATCAAGTTAAATTGGTGATAATACCTTTAATTAAATAATCTGCAATATCCTTTGTTCTGAATAGCTATACATTGCCTAGAGATGAGCTATAAGATTGATAGCAATGCATCAGTAGTCACATTTGTAGACACTTAGCGAGAATTTTGGGGTTAAGCAAACTTCTCCCATTGGAAAAAGGATTTGGGATGGAGTGGTATGAGGTAAATAAACTCTTGGGGTTATCCAAATGAATGTTTGTCATGATAAAGAGGTTGACAGCGGCAAGGACCAAGCTGTTTTCATAATCAACCCTGGAAACAAGAAGGAACTTGTTGTATCATCCGACGGTATGTAGAAGTGATATATATATATTATAATAATAATAATAATAATAATAATAATAATAATAATAATAATAATAATAATAATCTGGTGGATTACCGATGAAGTTCTGCTATGTCACATGATAGTGGCTTGCTATTCAGTCTTTTCTTGTCTTGTGCAAAATGTTTGATATCTTTTGAACTTCTTTGATTGCACTGCTTCCAGTTTTACCTATTATTTGTTTGCTTTGCTACTCATGGTGCAATTGGTTAATATGAAAATTTATATCTTAGTTGTGATAGTGCACTGTCAGATGAAAAGGAAGGGAGTATCTTGGAGATGTGGCTAAAAAATCAAAATTCTCAAAGAAGCATGTACCGGAGTGCACAAGAAGAATGTCTATGCTACTCTGGAATATTTTTTGCTTGAAGGACTTGAAGGAGATGGCGGTGGTAAGAAATGATATACATGCGTGCATTTAGTTGCTTTTACTTTGAGCTTTCTGCGAAAAGATACTTTTATTGTGGGCATGTTAAATTATCTCAGTATGTCTAACAGATAACGTTTATACTTAAACATAATGGATTTTTTTTTTTTGAGCATGCGATTCGAAACATAAAGAGATACACTGCGTCTAATATGTACAGACACTGTAGCTTCTATGATAACTCTAAGTTTCAAACCTGTGCCTATTCCATAGTAGTCAAATGATTTTTTAGACAATTTCATTATTTCACCATCAATGACTTGATTTTTATTATGTTTTCCAAGGAGACTTGGACAGAAAAGTAGGTTGTTTAAAAGTGTCCTACATTGATCGGTGGAAGCATTTTGCATTCAAACCATTAGTCAGTACTTATGTTCGCTAGGATTGAAATGAAAGAATTAGATCATGTATTAAATCTGAGAAAATTCTTGAGATCAAGTTTTAACCGTCTATCTACTCATAGGAGATTTCCAAATCAGAAGATCCCTCAACTTGATTGAGAAAACAGTTTATTTAGTGCGAGGATGTTTCTCTATTATGTTCAATGAAGTGTATTGGTCAATTGATCTGTCTTTCTTCTCTATGCAAGGGAAGCACGAATCATATGCAGGTGAGTCACTTATCGGTTTTATGTGGTTGAAGTGTTATAAGTTTTCATCAACTGATTAGTTACCTCAAGATTCTGCTAACAAGCTGTCCTTGCATTATTTTGTGTGAAAGTCCACTAGGGGTGCCTGATGAGAAAGGCTGCATCCTCGATAAGCATGATGGAAACGTTTGCTTGGAGGTTTAGAGTTCTGTATCTATACCTATTGGAGTAATTGACTCTAGAGAGGTATCTATTTAATTATTTGAATGTCATTTTACTTCTTTATGTCGTATAATGTCCAAAATCACGATTCTTTGTGGTCTCTACTCAATCTTGAGCTTCCAAACCCAATTAGTAGTTGTTGGGAAATCCGAGTGGGAGTGCCAGTTGGAGAAGCAATGCTTGAAAGCTCCATCTTCGATTGACTTGCTAGATGCCAACCATGTGAAGAGTTAGGAATTCATGAAGTATGTCTAATTGAGGTTTTGTAAATCGATCTTCAATTCACAGGTGACTGCAGAAAGTATTTCTTGAAGCATCCTATATAACCTTGTTCGAGTATTTTATAGCATTTAGGTGAAATCTGTTAGTCTGAAAGGTTTAAGAGCTAAGGAGATTTTCTGCATGATGTTACATATTGTGTTCCTTCTCCTTAGAATAACTGCTGACCTGAGAATACTATTGATTTATCTGTCCTCCGTTTATATTACTAGCCTATTCATATTTTCTTTTTTCTCTTTTTGTTTTCAAGCATTACCAGTTCATGCACCCATTATTGCTGGGCGACACCCTCTAAAGGAAATTGTAGCTGTTGTCCGGCCAGCAAATTTCAGGAACTCCACTGCTCTAAAGAACTTGGATCAGAAGTACATTGTCAAAAATAAAATGGAAATGTCAATGGAAGTCAAATTCAGTGGTGATTCTGATAATGGTCTAGAAAGTCATCTTTATTCATCTCGCGTGACAACATCTTGTTATAGAGGATTTCATGGTCTATACATCTTTTCCTTAGAGCACAAGTCTCATGAATTATTTCAGAAATCCGGTGTATATAAATTTATGTTTCATATGGTAAACAAGCATCTTTAACTGTTTGCTACAACGGTGGATGTGCTTACGCTAATTGAGATTGTAAACGCTTTATCTTACATATGAGTGTTGTATAGCAATTTTTATGCAAAATAGGTTCCAACATAAACAGGGTTAACCCTGCTCCCAGACCGGAAAAACAAGGTGGGTCGAGAACATGGTCCAATGCAAACAGGGTCAGGTACAGGGTCCAAAAAAAGAGAACCAGTTATAACAAGGTCAGATGCAGGGTCCAGGTCTATACCCTATCCATCCTAGACCCAATCACCCTTATTGGAACCTGTTTTGCATAAAAATTGATGTACAACACTCATATGTACACCGGATTTTTGCTTGTTTACAATATGAAATAGAAATTTATGTACACCGGATTTTTGAAATAGTTCATGAGACTTGTGCTCTAAGGAAAAGATGTATAGACCATGAAATCCTCTATAACAAGATGGTGTCATGCGAGATGAATAAAGATGACTTTCTCGACCATTATCAGAATTACCACTAAATTTTACTTCCATTGACATTTCCATTTTATTTTTGACAATGTACTTCTGATCCAAGTTCTTCGAAGCATTGGAGTAACTGAAATTTGCCGGCTAGACAACAGCTATAATTTCCTTTGGAGGGTCTCACCCACTAGCAATGGGTGCATGAATTGGTAATGCCTAAAAACAAAAAGACAAAAAAGAAAATATGAATAGGCTAGTAATATAGACAGAGGACAGATAAATCAATAGTATTCTTAGGTTAGCGGTTATTCTAAGGAGAAGAAACACAATATGTAACATCATGCAGAAAATCTCCTTAGCTCTTAAACCTTTTAGACCGACAGATTTCATCTAAATGTTATAAAATACTCGAACAAGGTTATATAGGATGCTTCAAGAAACACTTTCTGCAGTCACCTATGAATTGAAGATCAATTTACAAAACCCCAATTAGACATGTACCTCATGAATTCCTAACTCTTCACATTGGTTGGCATCTAACAAGTCAATTGAAGATGGAGCTTTCAAGCTTTGCTTCTCCAACTGGCACTCCCACTCGGATTTCCCAATAGCTACTAATTGGGTTTGGAAGCTCAAGATTGAGTAGAGACCATAAAGAATTGTGATTTTGGACATTATACGACATAAAGAAGTAAAATGACATCATATTAACTTTATCCGAACTCCCATAATACTTGTTAAACTTATCTTTCATTTTTAAACCCATAGCTTGAAACTTTGGGTCTAAAGAATTCGCCGTATTATTCAAATACTTATACAACATATCTATCTTCTCAAAATAATCATTTCAAGTAACATATGAACTACTCGACACCCTTTGGTTGCATCATAAAACCGTCTAAAAAATTTAGAAAGAATGATGGCATTTTCCCAATCTTCATCTTCAGGAGGATTATTGTCAATTTTCCTTAAGAAAATAAATCTTCATCTTCCATTATTTTAAAAGCTTTCTAGAACTTTATGTGGTGTCTAACATCATGTAAGTGGAGTTCCATCTAATAGCAACATCAAGACAGGCTGAACCCTTGTATGCAATCCTCTCACTCTCAATGCAAGCTTTGAATGTCTTAGTTCTCGCTGGAGAACTTCTCACATACCTAACTATGTTTCAAATGTGTGCAGTAGAATCATGCACCTCATTCCGTCTCTTACTATCAAGTTAAGTATATGAGCATTGCATCTCATATGTAAAGCATTGCCATTCAAAATAAAAAAAAACTTTCTTTTGAAAATTTTTATTTCAAATAACTAACGGTCACATCATTTGAACTTGCATTATCCACTGTTATGGTGGACACCTTCTTTTCTATTCCCCAATCATAAATGCATTTCTCCACCATTTTCCTAGTCTCCTTACTCTTGTGATTATGCATCATCACAAAATTTATTTGTCTTTTTTTGCAACTGCCAATTGTCATCAATATAATGTGCAATAAGACACAAATAGTTCAAGTTTTGAATGGAACTCCACATATCCGTTGTGAGTGCAATCCTAAATTTAAGCTTTCAAACAAGTCATTTCACTTAGATATAACTTCATACAATCTCTTGCCATTGTAAATTGTGAAAGATGATAGAAAAGAGGTTGCAATTCAATAACAAAATCGCGAAAACCAACACGCTCAACCATGGAAAATGACTGTTCATCAATAATAATTATTCGAGCAAGCATATGCCTACAACATTCTTCATCAAACTTCCATGTTGTTAAGACACTACCACAACTAGTAGTATTTTCCTCTACCTCGCCAACCACATCTTTGTTACGTGATGTAAACAAGATTTGTTTTTTATTTGTACAAGGATACTTTTTGCACTTTCTCAAGTGCTTCCACATAGTAGAGGTTCCATGATCAACATTATATGCATAATCCATCCCGCAATGAATGCACTTCACTTTAACTGTTTTCTGTGTTTTTTCATCTATAATTCTCGAAAAATTATCCCAACAATTTGATTGATTAGCTCGCTTTTTACCCAAAGGAGGATGAGAGTTAGGTACCCTCACCTTGTTTGTCGCGCCCATGGTCACGAGTTCCACTTCATCAGCTCCATGGAATGACAATTCCATGAGCGGACTCATTTCATTATGTCTCTCAACTTCCATTGATATGTCTTTGTCTTGATCTATTGATTGAAAACTGAAAAATAAAATAAAATAATATAACATTAGGACTATACAAAAACATATTAGTTTTCATAGTAAATCAAATCTCTCAATCAACTAAATGACATATCCAGAATCTGCTTGTAAACCAACTAAATAGAATAAAACATAATGATGTTCGACCAACCAATCAATTAATAAATGGTCAAAGGAGGAGAGTAAACCCTAATGATGTTCACAACCATGGCAAAGTCAAATAGGCAACGGGACTACGAGAAATTAATGAATTACCCTATGAATCTCGAAGGGCAAAGTCAGCAAGAACAAATTGAGTGGTGAATTAGGAAGAACTTATTGATGGGGCGGACATCATCGAAATAGTCTTTGACCACGAGAAGATATTGGCAAAGTTGCAAAGCGCAGCTAGTGGCCATCAAGCAAAAAGACATGGTCTTCACAGCCCAACTATGACACGAAATTTAAAATTCTAAGGAGCTCCACAAGAATTTCCCACCTCAAGAAAGTAGACCCTTACAAAATCACGCCATATTAAGCAAGAAAGGCCATCCATGTGAAAAGTACACTACCGAATTCGACCCACCACTTCAATGCAAGCACTTTCAGCTCATATAGAGAGAGAGAGAGAGAGAGAGAGAGAGAGAGAGAGAGAGAGAGAGAGAGAGAGAGAGAGAGAGAGAGGCAACCTCAGAGCGAGCAATGGTGAAGAGCTCCTGGGCAGTGTTCCTATACGCTGGGAGGCACACAACTCTACCGTCGTTCGCTGCGTGAGCACACGAACGAATTTGTATCGGCCCAAAGCAAACTCCAAAAACTCGACACAAGCCAGAAGCACCTGAGAGAGAGATCCAATGCAAATAGTGTTAGGTACAGGGTCCAAAAAAAGAGAATTAGTTATAATAGGGTCGGGTACAGGGTTCATGTCTAGATCTATCCACCCTGGAGCCGATCACCCTTACATCGTAGCTTACTTAAAAACAGTACGTGCATATCAAAAAGATTTGTGCTTTGGATCTTTAAAAAAAACAAAAACAAAAAAAAAAACAAAAATGAAAATTTTCACCGCCAATAATTCCATTCCCTCCCTGAAAGGCAACACGATTCTAAACATACGAATTTTGAAATAGACAAAAAGGAATAAAACACCTAATTCAGTAGAAAAAAAAAAAAAAAAGCTGAACCATTTAGTCATCAGGGCCATGAATACGGCCCCGAACAATTGGAGCTTCATGTCAGCCTGCAACCTCGGCCACAGGAATTCTTCAGCGAGGAAGTCCACGAGGACCATGTAGTTCAGCAACCCTACCGACGACACGTTCAGCAGCTCCTCCACGATCAGCACCGCCAGGGAGCTGTCGCTGTACACTTTCGACAGGCCGATCCCGAGCGCAATCCCGATCAGCGTGGTGGCCGAGAAGAAGAAGGCCATGATCAACTTCACCTTAAGCCCGAACTCCACCTGTCAACCATGTCACTCGTTCGTGTTAGCATCCTACCATAGCCGAAAGTAGCCGACTGAACACATGGGTTCTCTTGTCGTGTCGTGTCGGGAATTGATTGACGTACCTGTAGTATGCACCCACCGAGGCCCATCCCCTCGAACATCTGGTGGAAGCAGAGGGCGGCGATGAGCGGCCGGATCGTGCATGGATTGTCGGAGGCCCCCAACAAGAGGCCTATCACCACCGAGTGCACCACGATGCCAGCTCCAGCACCTGAGCAACGACTCTATGCCTCAGCAGCTGCGCCTTCTCTCCCTCGATCGCGCCGGCGGCGCCGCCGTGCAGGTGCGCATCGGCCCCTCCATGCACCACCACCACCACCGCGTCCTTCGCTTGACCATTCGCATCCCCGCTGCTGCCACCGCCGCTTATCTTGGCATTGATTTTCTTGTAGTGGGCCATGGCGTACGAGTCCACCATCAGAGTGATCACGGCCGAGAGCATCGCCAATAACGTGGTGAACGGGAAATTCCTCCACGGGACCTCGGGCAGGCACTTGGACCGCCAGGGGTCGAAGTAGTCGGACATCACGCGCATGCACACCGTGGCCAGTATGACCCTGGAGTCGATGGCCTTGATTTCGAACAGCTTCCGGTCAGGCTTCAGCGAGGGGACCTCCCGGGAGAACAGCGGGGCGCCGACCCCGATCACGCTCGTGGCCAAGATGGCCGCGATCGCCATCATCTTGAGCTTCAGGGCCTCGGTCCTGTCGTGGCACCTGCGGCGGTACTCGGCCCCGCACAACGGCGCCGGCCGGGCCTGGGCGGGCTCGGCGGAGACATTGGGGATTAGGCCGAGCGCGAGGACGGCGGCGAGGAGGAGGCCGGCGGCGGCGGCGGCGGTCGGCCGGCGATTACGGCGGCGATTGGTGGACGCGTCGGCAATTGTTTTTGGTTCTTTTGTTCGTCGGAGGATCTAGGAGAGTGACGTAGGGCGTTTTAAAAAGGGCTGATGAGAGATTTTGTTTGGGGATCTCCCCGACGCTTTAGGGATCCAAGTTCGCGATGAAATGTCGATTATGCCCTCAACTGCTGTCGCAATCACGTGGCTTCTGGCGTGGTTCGCTTGTAAATCATGGTTTGGGAGGAGGGTAGTAAGGAAAAATCGGAAAGAGGCGCTTCCGTGCTCGCGCACGGCGCGGGGCCCGCGTGGTCTACGGTGACTTTGACTTCGCTTTTCACCGAGCTCAGCGGAGTGTGCAGAACGGTAGCAAACGGGCGCGATGACGTGGACTTGATGATGACGTGGCAAGGTTGATTCCGAATTTGTTTCATCTACCCTTTTTAGCTTCAGCCTATGAAAAAAATTAACTTTTACACCATCTAAAATGTTTTATTTCTATTCCAGAAACAAGTATGGAATAAAAAAAAAAAAGTTTTAGAACAAAAATCAATTTTCACAAAACTTCAAATTTAAGTGTTAAACCCAAAAATTACTTCGATTGAAAGAAACTCAAAAATTACTTCAATTGAAAGAATAAGGAGCGCAAGCATATTTACCAATTTGGGGGGTTTTTTATGATAAAAAAATTAATTTAGAATAAATTTGTTAGGAGTGAACCAGTTTGTCGTTTTTGGTGTTCAAAAAATTTATTTGAGATAAAGCGAAAATGAGTGACGGTGGTATAGGAGTATTTTTTAGCGTGAAGTTTTGAATATTTCTAAAGACATTGTCTATTTCCTAAACATAACCTTACTGGAAATGTTCACCATATAGGTGCTACTGCGTTTGGATGTTTGGAAGGCTTTCATATTGAATTAGCAAATAGCAATGACTTTTTTTATGTTTCGTGTATATAAAAAGAAACTTTGAATCTTTTCTTCACTAGAATAACCCTAATCCGTGTGTGGCTGTGTATGTGTGCAGAGAAGATTGCGCAATCTTGGCAGGAGGAGGGACTGAAGAGGAAAGGGAATGCACTTGTATGTTTGAAATGGAGGACTGAATAGCTTTGTCAATTCGTGTACTTTGGCATACGTGCTTGTGTCACGGCTGATGGTTAGGCTCTCTTGGATCATTTGGATTGTTAGAGTGGCTAAGCCAAGCCTTTCTTGGGTTGATCTCACTCACTTGCTCATTTGGATCAAAGAGAGTTCTTAGAAAGAGAAGCTCTGAACGAGAGAATGGAACATCGGTTGGATGATTATAATAAGGTTGAGGGCACCCTTGCCATTTTTGCCCGACTCATGATCTTAATTAAGTTTCAAACTCTTAAATCTTCATCATCACATGCGCATTCATTAAGTAGTAGTATGAAGTGTTTACATTGTAAATCAATCATTTCTAGCTGTAATTTGTTGTAACAATCATGTTTCCATACAATGATGAACGCATTAAGAAAGAAACAAAAAATCCTTGATTGACTTGGTTATGAATGAATGGATGGGGATGATCTAATTCCAGTAGAAAGCCAGTTTGAAGAGGAAGTTGAAAATTTGGGAAATAGTGGCATAGGCTAATCAATTTTGTTATTATAAGAAGGTAGACATCCATTGATTGTACTTCGATTCGGTGGATGATATCCTATCTTCTAATCTACCAACTACTAGCATTATGCCAAGAGAGATCTAGATTCTCGGTGCAATTATTATCTCGCCCGTCCCTGGAAATGTTCCAGAAGCTCTTATATTTGTACCCTTTACAAGTAAAAGCTGCTTAAACACAATACCTGGCTTGATCTACAGTATGAATATGGACCTTGCTAAATGTATTGTGTATGTTTTAGCTGAACAATAAAGCTGTAACGTCCGACCGTTCTTTGGCCGTAAGTGATGTTGGTAATTTGGGAGTAGTCTTGTGGTAACAGAGCTTCAGTTCTGCTGGTCTGAAAAGTTGTTCCTGAGCTATGGTTTTAGGATGGAAATTATCGGTTCGCACGACCTTTGGAGGACAGTTGAGAGAAATCAATCCAATGTTTTTCTCTTCCTGTTCTTTCGGTACTGCAGGAAGACAAGAATGGAAGAGAAATACTTACCAAAGGGCAGCTGCATGAAAAATAGCTCTGAGGTTAAGTTTTTGGTAGAAAGGACAGCCATTCACTGAACTCTTCTGGCTTGCACAGATTGTGTGGACTAATTATTTTGTAAAGCTTCAGACGAGTCTATTAGCATTTGGATTTTTTAATGGATTGCACCTATTGGTGCCATAAATAAGCAAACTTGATATGTTATCAACCTATAACAAGGTTGTTGATGGGGGAATGACTATCTTTTTTGGCTCGATATATTTTGAGGGGACCAATTTCCAATATTTTCCATTTGGTTTAGATGTTTAATCCAGACCAGTAACGGTGGACATTGGTTACTTCAATTTGTATCTGTTAATATCATCTGGCCGCAACAAGGTTTTCTTTGTCCAACCTTTTAAATCGAGGCCAAAAAGCTTATCGTATTTTGAATTCATCCATTTGTGTAGCCTAGATTCTGATTAAAAAGGGATTCATCAAGCTTAAGCTATGGGGAGTGCATAAAGCAATGACGCGCTGAACTGATGATTTTGTTTCGCTAATCCCCTTTGAGTTACATTTTATATTTGTCCATGCCCTTAATCTTTGCCTTTCTACCATCGTTGTCACTTGTTGCAATTTAATTAATGCCGACCTGTTTTACTGTAAAAAGTTGTGATCCCTGTCGATAGCAATCCAGAAGTTGCAATCTATAATGCTTAAACTTTGGGACCTAAAACTTGGAATTAATGTCTTAACTTGCAATCAAAACAGAGCTCAACTTATTAATCCATATAAAGTAACTTTTCACCCCTAAAAGAGATGTCCTCAGTGAAGATCTTTTACTTGTCATATTTCTTTGAAATCAAGTTGAGTGGGTGAAACTAATTTAATCAATTCAATCTTCAACAGTTCAGTTAACTGATTAGTCTTAATAAGTATGGTAGGACGTCAGCAGTTTCAGCTGTTTCATTGAAGGATGTTTTGTTTTTCATGTGTGGTGTCCGCATAGAATCTGATCAATGTTCCGTTTTCATTTTTTGAGTTCTGTTATCCACTAAAACATCTTCTCGATGCCGCGTGGTACCCAAAATATGTTCCTGATGGCCATATGTTCATATGTGATAATTATAGTGAGCTACTCTCGTATGTTGTGATGCCATTTGAAAACATTCCTCTTTTGACGTTAGGAAAGCGAGAGTGATGATGGTCTTGTTGAAGTGGGTGATGAAGGCACAGAAGAAATTGGAAATGAACCTGAAGTTGCTGTGGACACAGAACCTGTTACAAAGATGCCTATTGAAGCTCCTCCTGCTTCTGAAGAGACTGAAAGGCAGCTTTCCAAGAAGGAACTGAAGAAAAAAGGGCTTGAAGAACTTGAAGCTGTTCTTGCTGAGTTTGGTTATCTGAACAGAGAGAAAAGCAGCCAAGATGGAACACAAGGTAATTTATCGTCCTTTTCCTCTCTGGTATAGCATTGTCTTTGGCTTTACTCTGTCAGAGTTCTTTTGGGCCAAATGTCAACCATTCTCTTATATAGTATGGAACTTTTGAATGCTCCCTTCTATTCAAAATCACATTCTATCACCTTGTACTTTTACATTGCTGGATGATACTTTTTAGTTTGGTGGATTATAGGATTTGTTTCCACTCATGGAACATAGTTTTCTCTGTCAGCTCCTGTGAAGGAATTGTAAGGTTCATATACTCCCACAGGCAATAATCTTGGAGATTCTAAGTAATTGCTCCTTTTTTCAATCCATATAACATCTCTCAGTTGTTTAAATTTGTTTTGTTATAGATGGAAATGAGAGCAATAACCTTGTTTTGTTTATTTCTTGCTGAATACATGAACTCTTCCAAATATTTTGATTATTCAACAAGTGGAATATCGGTGTTCACTGTTTTGCCTGGATTTCTTGCTTTCTATCTGTTTGCGATTGTTTTGGATGTATCATATGTGTCAGAGGAAAACTGAGCATTCTACAGCTTCAATTCCACATGCAGGACTAAATTGATTTTCCCTTCCTGATTTTCCCTTTGTGGAAGGAGTTCATTTTTGTGTATATCCTTGCAGATGATGAACAGATGCAGAAACCAGTGGAGTCCACTGGAGAAGTGGATAAGAAAGAGAATGCTCCTGGAGAAAGCAAAATAATGAAAAAGAAAAAGAAGAAGGACGAGTCTTTGAAAAAGGTCAAAGAAGTACCACGGCAACTTGGTGGCACAGAAGTAGGAGCTAGAATAGATGAAACTACTGCGACCGAGAACTTCGAAGATAATTCTACCATTGACATGAAAGAGCGGCTTAAGAAACTGACATCCTCGAAAAAGAAAAAGTCTAGCAAAGAGATGGATTCTGCTGCCAGGGCAGCGGCTATGGAGGCTGCTGTGACGAGTGCAAAGGTTGCCTCGGCAAAGAAAAAGGAGAAGAATCACTATAATCATCATCCAGCGCGGTGAACTGAGAAAACCATTTGCCTGCCTTTTTATCTTCGTTATGCATGATCATGTACTTTGTCTTGTTCATTGTTGGATAGAAAGTAGACAGTGGGAACTGTTGATATGAAAATGGTCTTGAACAAGACTGATGGTTTTTCATGATGGAAAGAGGACAAAAAGTTACTCCACTCTTATTGTCTCTTTTCCCTAGCCATGGTTTCCTTCTCCGTGGAGCATCAACACAATGCAACTAGGTGGGTTTTAGATGTTGACGATGTCGGAGTTTTCAAAGATTGAGAAGGAAAGTCAAAAGCGACAATGGAAATGCTCCACTTTCAAGGAATCTACCCTAGGATAGAGGGCATATAACTGACCATTCAGTGGAATACATCAAATGAGAAACAAAGTTTTAAAGGTACTCTAATCCAAGATATAAAATCCGAAATAACACTCCAACCCATAAGGAGGAGGCCCTAGAGAGGTTTATGTAAACTCAATTTGGCACTACCCTCTAAGCTAGGCAAATTCCGACACCTAATCTTTTATTTTCCAAGACAAGACCTACATTCTCTAGAAAAATCATACATAGAAGACTGGCTCTTGACTCGAGACGATTCTTGGAATAGATAGAAGACATAGGACATAGAAACAGTAGAATACTTATTTTAGGGTAAAACTGTGGAGCACTTAGTAGTTTGACCATAACTTTCTCTAGAAGACTTCAGATTGCATGAAACTTGTTGCCTTAGGAACTAGACTCGTGACTTTCCAGCCCTGCATCAAAAGCAGAAGAAAATTACCCTCAAAGTTCTGCTGGCAGGGTCGAACTTAAACTTCAAGCAATTTCTCATTAACTATCGGATCAAGTTCATTCTTCTTGAGATTATCCTTCATCAAATGTGCTCAGAGCGTTGAGCCCTTGGCCAAAGAGGAAACTGTAGTGAGAATTAGGGCCATTGTCGTTATTCTCTTCATTTGTACTGTCACATTGTGCGTCATACAGTTTAAATTCTATGCTCTGCAAAACCAGAGGAGAATGTTGAGACTTGATCATTGTATCCCCTGGATGAAGAGCAAAGGAAAAAAGAATAGAAAGAAAAAATTGACAGAATGTGTCTACCAAATACTGGCTCAGATGTGATTCCATCCCTTTCTATCGTATGATTTGAGTTTAAGTTAGGTTCAATCTAGCTCTGTTCTAGTTGAGTACTTGTTCTCCAAACAGGAGTAGGCAAACAGAATTTAAGCTGCCAAAACTCAACAGACCTCCCCTCATGCGCTTGCCGTGTTGTGACCTCCCTTCTAACGTTCAGCTGATACCGTCTTGAAAGCAGTCATTGTTGCTCTCAGAAAGAAGAAGAAAAAGAAAAGGGAAAATGGAAGGCAAAGCACCACTCTTTACACTATTTTCGGCGGAACAAATAAAGGCCCCGTTCATAAAGGTCCAACCACCTTTGTCTTTCCTGGAATTTTGATCTCTATCTACTACAAATGCCACCTCTTGCTAGTGCCTCTATCACCATTCTCCGTCATGGCTCCTTCGGTGCAAGAAGTCCATTTCCCTCAGCTTCACATTCCAATCACGATTGACCGGAAGTTCCCAGTATTACCGGCAGGGCCTATTCCTGCTTCACCCGGTGACAGCCTTTACCTCTCAAACCTGGATGATATGATTGGAGCACGTGTTTTCACCCCAACAGTGTATTTTTATAGATCAAACTCGCTGACATCTGAATCGAGATCTCTCGCGGATGTACTACATGATGCTTTAGCAGCTGTTCTGGTTCCTTACTACCCTTTATCAGGCAGGATGAGAGAAACCAAGAATGGAAAGCTGGAAATCTTCTTTGAAGCAGGTCAAGGGGCTATCATGGTGGAGGCTCACTCCGAAATGGTCTTAGCCGATCTAGGAGACCTGACCGTGCCTAACCCAGGTTGGCAGCCTCTGGTTTACCGGTTTCTCAATGAGGAGCCGTATAAAATCCTCGACATGCCATTACTTATTGCTCAGGTGACCATGTTTAGTTGCGGTGGCTTTAGCCTCGGCCTAAGGCTTTGTCATTGCATCTGTGATGGGCTCGGAGCCATGCAACTTCTGCGTGCGTGGGCTGCCACGACAAAGTCAGGAACTCTGGTTATAGATCCTGAGCCATGTTGGGACAGGGAAATATTCCGGCCTCGGGCTCCGCCAGTGGTGAAATTCCCACATATTGAGTTTAGGAGGATCGATGATGGATCGAGCCTCACGAAGTCCTTATGGATAGCCAAGCCGGTGCAGAGGTGTTACAAAATCAGCCCAGAGTTCCAAGCCAGGGTCAAGACTCTAGCTAAAGATGAAGCATTTCCATGTACAACTTTTGATGCTATGGCTGCCCACATCTGGAGATCATGGGTGAAAGCACTCGATGTAAAACCGGAAGACTACCAACTCAGGCTTACATTTTCTGTCAACGGTCGTCAGAAGCTGAAGAATCCACCATTGAAGGACGGGTTTTATGGTAATGCTGTTTGCGTAGCATGTGCAGTGAGCTCTGTGTCGGAGCTTATTGGCGGGAGTCTCTCAAACACAGCATCCTTGGTTCATGAAGCGCGGCTCGGCATTTCGGAGGAATATCTGAGATCTACAATTGATTATGTCGAAGTTCACAGGCCTATGAGGCTTGAGTTCGGCGGAAAGTTGACTATTACGCAGTGGACTAGGTTTTCCATTTATGAGTCGGCAGACTTTGGCTGGGGAAGGCCACTGTACGCTGGACCGATAGACCTGACCCCGACACCGCAAGTTTGTATTTTGCTTCCGGGCGGGGAATCTGATCCCAGTGGCACGATGGTCGTGTGCATTTGCTTGCCTAAGTCGGCGAGTGAAAAATTCAGAGAGCTTTTTAGTCTGATAGATTGAAGTCATGAACAAGAAGCAGTACGGCTAATAGCTGAAAATGATTCACGGTAACTTCGTCAGTTTGCCATTCAAAGATCGAAATTGACGTATCTTTGTCTGTCAATAAGAGCCACAAAACTTACAGAGATACGGTCTATTTAAGCAAATGAAGATCCATTCATGAATGTTTTGATATGGAATTTCAATGAACTTCAGAAGCTGAATTACACCGGTTACATTAGTTTTCTTCTTTTCTTGAGCAGAAGATCGAGTCTCTTTGATATGAATGGAAGAAGAACTTGCATTACTCAAATCGGCTTGCTTGTCCTTGTTCAAACTCTTTTAACAGACCCTAAAAGCTGGCAACTGTTTAAAGGCTCGAATTTCGCTAAGCAATGAAATCTGTCAACTCTATTCCTGAACAGATAGAATTCTTGATTAGAGATGAGAAGTTCTTTTCTTTGGCTTTAGTGTAATCCAACAGAGGATGTACGTGCTGTTATATTCACCAAAATGGTTTTCTTTTAGGCCACCAAAGTGCCATCGCTTCCATGAAGCCTAGTGAAAGTTACTGGTGATACCTGAGAATAGAATAAGGATATCACTGGGAGTCTCAAGCCCAAGAAATTGAATTCCCCATGGAATCTTGAAAGTTTCATTTCTCTGGGCACTCTCGAACTCGCGATTTTTATCTAATATAAAAGCTGCTTAAACGACAGTATCCTGCTTATGGCAATACAGCGGTGAAATCGGAATGGCATGGCCATGATCAGAAGATAAGGACTTGAGGTTGATTTTAAGTCCCAAAACTGTAGTCTCTATTGATATTAAGGAAGCTTCAAGAAGAGATTAAAATTCTATGTGGAAAACATGAGGATCACCCTGAGCAAGAGACTTACACTCTTTTGCATTGTGGTGGCCGTGTTGAGTGCAGGCGTCGATCTTGACTATGGAGGAGGATTAGCAGGAGTGTACAGACCAAATGACAAACATTCGCTTCCGACCAAATGGCAAACCTTCGCTTCCTGCATCCCCTTCGTGATCGGGAGTGCAAGGAAACCGACGCCCGAGTGCTGCAAGGGCATGGGGAAGTGAAAGCGAGCAAGCCCAAGTGCCTCCATGGGACTCCCTGTCAAGACAACTTGCACTTCAGAATGCTGTCCATCTGCAACATTGATGCCAAAGTCTCTGATTGCCCAAGTAATTGAAATATTCTCTCACACTAATCCTTTTTTCCACAGTCAAACTCTCAAACAATTCGGTCTGCAAGTAAATGCAGCAACTGTATCGGAACTTGTCTGATGAACGAGTAGGTGGAACAAAATACAGTAACGGAAACGTCTTGCTTTTCGGTCTTTTCAACATTTTTTTGGGCGAACTGTGCTATACTTATTCTTATGTTAGAATCGCCATCAGTCTTGCCTGTTAAAATTGCAACAAACTCCAGGCAAGCTACATTATACTTTTAGATCAGTATCATTTTGCGATGGATTAATTTGGTCTGCCTAGATATACGAAACCTGTCGTCTGATCCCACCGACGACGCAAAGATCTTCGAACAAGCCGGTGCCAATTCGGCCACCACAACCATGAACGACGATTCGTCGCCCGCCTCGGTTTCCACATCATCTCCAGAGCAGGCAGCATCTACTTTGCCGGCTGGCAAGTCCGGAGCGAGTACGAAATTGAAGTCATCTGGAAGTGCAATTTTCCTGGTGGTGATTGCTTCCATGGAAGAACACTTGGATTTTGACTGCGTGGATGAGATAGTGACTGGGTTTTGTTGTTAGGTCTCCTGTTCTTGTTTTCATTTTACTTTGAGGTTCATAATCACAGTCTCCATTTCGTTTGTTTCATCAAAATTAAATTATTTAGAAAATATATATATATTTTTTAAATAATCACTTGTATCTTTTGCAAAAATAAAGGAACATAAAATATTTTCATTGTTTACGAAAATATTTAAACAGAAATTGTTGTTGATAATAAAAATATTTATATTAATTAATTATTTCAAATGATATAAACCATTAATTTTAGAAAAATATTTTTCAAATCATTTGTTTTCTGTAAAATAAACAGAGTTCGAGTTTTGCAACTTATGTCCAAACTCTCTGGTTATATAATATGCTGTCATTCTTCATCTCATAATCTAATTAAAAAGCATGAATTCATCATAATAATTGCTAATTAAATGCAATCATGATTTTATAATGAAAAAAAAAAAATCTAACCCCAAATAAACTTTGACAAAAAAAAATGTTTTAAAAACCTTGCATCGTACGTGAATTTAGCTAGTACGGATGTAATTATTGGACAAGACAGACATTGACTACTGGCAAGTAGCAATCGATAATACTTATTGAAACCTAGTCAATCAATCAAATTGCACTAATAATGTGGAGTACAGACAGTTGACCACATTAAAGGACACGAACCTCAAGCTAATTCTTTGCTATAATCTTGGCTTAGCCATCAGGTAAGCGATACCGATAGGAAGAGTATAGGCAACAATTTCCCTCTTGGAGCCCTTCTCCCTCTGGGCTTGCGACACTGAATTAGGCATTCCCGACGCTAGGCCCGACCTCACCGGCCTCGGGCTAGGCCGAGCGACCCCCAAGGCCAATTTGCAAGCTATGAGAGAGAGGCTGGGGAAACATTGGACGGAGGAGGAGAGAGAGAGAGAGAGAGGTCTTGCCGATCTCATCAACCTCAAGTGACCCCAAATCTAGTGTCGTCCGAGACTATGCAGGATGCCAAGGTAATCGTGAACTCAATACCCCTGAGGCCTCGACCACCGAGCCCTAATAGGGAAGGAAAGAGAGCGAGCAGGGGGGCTTGCCAGTGATCGTGAGCTAGGCAGCAACAACTTGGCAGCGCGGTAGCGAAACGGCCGGCACCGGGGCATCAGGGGCAAAGGTGGAGGAGAGGGGTTGGTAATTGGGGTGAATTTCCTAAAGCACAAAGGCATTCTAGTCCTGGGGGTAACCATAGGTAAATGTGGAGGTGCAAACAAAGAGGATTCCAATCCCCTAAGTAAGTACCACAAAATGCACAGAATCCTATCGGTTCAATTGATGCCATTGGGCCTCAAGTTAGAATTTTTTATTTTATTTTAATTTGATGGCCCGAAAAGAGAGAAAGTATGTTTTTCATGATTCCAAATGGTCCGGGAAAGACAACCTTTACTTTGAATTTCAAATTAAAAGCGACAATAACATAGTTGCCTCCAGTTGGAAAAATAACATTATTCTTTGCCTAGTCGAAAGTCATGCGATGAACTATGTCTCTTTTATTCATCATAGAAAATCATAGCTGTTCTTTCTTCTTTCTTTTAGATTCTGTCTGTTTCACGACAAAATAAATTATTTGAAAAATATTTTTTCAAAAATGATCACCTATATCATTTATAAAAATGAATGAACGAAAAATATTTTTATCATCTACAAAAATGTTTAGATATAAATTATCGCTAATGGTAAACATATTTTCCATTGACTAATTATTTTAAACGATACAAACGATCATTTTTAGGAAGGTATTTTTCAAATCGTTCATTGTTCACAAAACAAACGAGGTTTTAACATTTGTGGACTGGACTCAAGAATATATTGGCTTCTAAAGTCAAATTGAAACTACTATAATTTTATCACGTTTAGATACACTATACGAATACCTTTGTTTAGAAAGTTGGCGTGATTGTCCACGTTTGTCCTACGTTTGCTAACTGTACTTCTTTTTCTGCCCAGCGTTTAGTTACTATACTTAATTAGTTTTTGGTAGGATTCCAATGACCAAAATGCAAATCTGTGGTTACATATCCCAACCTCTTTCTAGCTGCTTTCTTCCTAAAGCGTCGTATAGGTCCTTTAATTGATGGTGCCCTTTGATGTGTTACGTTTGTCCAATCTTTATACTGGCCGAATTTATATATGATATAATTAATATTAGCCGTATTTGTAGACACCAGATATGTATTCGAGGGCCCATTTGTTTTTTTTTATATAATTTTTTAAATATTCATTATTTTAATGTGTTCATCGAGAATTTCCTAAAGCATCTACAACAAATAGCACATCAACTTAAAGGAGAGTGGTCCATCTACCTTAGAAAATATGAATCTGAAAAGCTCCTTGGTCCTGAGTTTTTGTGGGGCTATGTCAACCTTGGATCGGCGACATACCAATAAAGAGAAATGGTTGTATAACCATATAACCGTGCCACAATTATACTTCAACCATAAGTGTTATGAATGATAAAACGAATATAGAGATCATTAGGGCCCCCACCTCTGGCCTTGTGGCCAGCATTTCACCGCAATACTATTACACGTTTTTGCTAGAGGTGCTCCACCGACAAATTCATGAAGGAACCGGTTCTTCTTAATTGTGATGTGGCCCCTTTTACTGTTCAGCATGTTCCTCATTTGAAATCTCGTGCCGAAAGATTAGAACGTCCGGTCCAAAAATAGTTCGAATGACGCGAGGGACATTAGCTTTTTCTTGGCGCCCCCGGAATTTTCTTTTTGGGTCTTAAGGCTTCGTGAGCGCTCGAGAAAAGCGGATGTAAGTGGTTTTCTTAGGTTCTAGGAAAAGTTAGGCCCTAGTTATTAGTTCCCGTTGTCAATTCTTTACCATTTGATATGATAATGGGATAAAAGGGTTTTTCTCAACTGTCTAGAAAACACTTATTAAATACCCATTAAGAAAATTTCTATGATTTTCAATGCATTGTCTTTTTCATGCTATGCATATTTGGCACATAGGAAACCAAACGTTTTTCTTAACAGTTATGGTTAATTAGGGTCTCGGAGGCATTTGTTAATAAGACCCACGATATAAATACTGACGGTAGTGATATACCTAGCCTAGTGATGAGAAAAACAACGGGTAATTTGGCGAAGGTTAATGGAAAATAATAGTGAAATTAAATCTAGTTATATTGACAATCAACGGAAACAACTTCTCAATTAAACGACTCAATTTACATCTCCCAGATCATGCGTCCCCGATATGGTATGATATCAAGAGATAAAAGGTGCCAATTTAGTTTTCCTTCAATTGAGAGATGGCCCCAATGTCAAAGATCGTCTCAAGTGGGTGTAAAGAATTCTCTTTATTACTCTTCTTGCAGTCGCATCCGTTTTCGAATTTTGATCTTGATTGATCTAGCTTTACAGATCAAGATCTCTTTTTCTAGATTGAGCAATCAAAGTCAACTCGCATAATCTCCAAAAATATGCAAAGTTTTGACCTTTTTGTAACATGGACATGAGGTTAGGGGCCATCTCTCGAATCTACATTGATGCTGCTAAAGTGCTAGCTAGCAAGCACTAAGTAAGGGCTGCTTAGGCGTAGCTTAGCTGGAAATGGCCATCTGTATTCCCCAAAATAAAAGAGGAGAAATCGGCAATTATCTTTTAAGCATTAATACGACAAAATATCAAAATCGATATACTTGTAACATATTTATTCTCCGTTAGTTTTTCGTTGAATTTTACCATTAAATTACTGATGTAACAATTGATGAGTGTATCAATCTGGAGTTTTTCATAGTATTAATTTAATTTAATGGAAACTAATTGAATGTAAATTTGTCACAGTTATACTAATTTGAGGTTTTTTGTAGTAAAAAAATTAGTTTGAAATTAAATTATCACAGGTTTACCAGTTTTTGGTTTTACTTAGAATTAGTCCTATCTTTTATTAACAAATGTTGAAGAAAGAATCAGAAAACAATGTCATGTTATTATAAGGAAATGGATGTTTCATTGATTTGTGATATCACAAGAACTTATGCCTATTTCGGAGCCTCAACATGTCAAGGATTTTAATTTCGATTTCGATTTGCCTAGAGTGCCTACCACACAAAGGCGATTACAATCAAGCCGAGTCGAGGTCTAGGAAACAAAAAGGGGCTCACAAATGTCAAGGTCGTGGGGTGGTTTATGAAAACATACACTTATCATTCGTATCGTCATGAATTTCGCAATCACGATACCATTTCCTCTTCGTATGGTCTAATTCACATCCCGGCTACATAAATTCACGTCGCCATCCACCATCCGCCGTTCCTTGCCCCGCGTGCTAACTCTGCGTCGCGAACCCGCAACGGGTAAATGGTCACGACACGATGATGAATTTCTCTAAGGTAGATCTGGAAATTCTATCCGTTGGTTGATGCCACGGTCGCTCCAATTAGTGTCATGTGCCATCTGGCCGACAACTGTTATGTCGGCTCCATAATAATTAGCGGGAAGCTCCTTCCTCCGATGGACCACATAGCTCACCTAGCTGCAATGAAATCACATTCGAAATAAAGCAAAACGGTTCAACGAATTCCCAACCTAACTCTATCTCCAAACAACAAAGGGGAAATGGAAATTGAAATTTTGGGGGTCCTGTTGATTCAATGAGGATCGCCGAAATTGGTTGAATTGCGCAGCCCCAAGATCTTTAAAACTGCCGACAGTTGGATCCAGTGATACTTGGTAGATGTATCGGTTGTCAATGCCGATCAACAACGATGTACGTGATGAAAAGTTCCTGCCATATCTCTGCATGTTATCTTGCGACGACCTTTAAGCTTGGTGTAGGGCTATGGTCTCTTGGCGAATGTACTTTGTGACCTCCAGGTTATGGCCTAGTGATATCATCGACATGTCTCTGGAAGAACGCCTTCTCTCTCGTTCCGAATCCCCATTGCGGAAGAAGGAAATATTCAAGGCCGAAAACTGAGTACATTTCAAGATATATAGTTATGATAGCTGATGTTACGACTCTTTTTGCAAAGCTTAAATCACCTAGACAGACGGACAAACTCCTCCTTCTTTACAGAAAGAGAAGGCCCTAGCTAACCCTAATGCAAGCATGCATCCTAGGAATCATGATTTACTGCATCTTTAAATCAACTGATTATATCCCTAATAACTACGAAAATTGACGTCGGAGTACTACACGTGACATGCGAAGGATTTTGTATCATGCCCTCATCGTTGCCCGACTAATAAAACATTGGCAAAAGCAGGATCCTCCATTCGAACTTAAATTAAGGCCATAACTATGATCATCGGCTTCCGACGAGCATTGAATGGCAGGGTCGTAATGTAACCAGAAATTAAAAAGAAAGGAAAAGAGAGAGGAGCTGATAAGGCAAAATTGAGAGGGTACATAGAGAGGAGGAAGAAGAAGCAAGGAATATTCAATTAATGCAAAGAAAATCATGATATCAACGTACAAGTACGTGCATGCCCATGCTGAGTTGAGGTCTTCTTCTTGTCTAGAACATGTCGCCCATACGGAACGAGATTATTATCAGAAAGAGACAATCTTCAGGAGCAGGGATCGTACGCGTGATGGATCTAAACCAGAGGCTGGTCGATCTTTTTGGCGTCGAGGGTCAAAGCAGAGATATCAAGTGAGCAGAGCAGGTCTGTTATTGTTTTGCATTCGTTATTCCCAAATGGCTACATATACAAATGCATCATCGGCAATGATATTTCGTTTTTACTCAGCTACAAATATATTGATTTTACCATTGGTTGTGGTGACTCCGCTAGATAAGACTCTGCCGATCCCCAGCCAAGAGGTGAAGGGTTCAAAACCCAGGGGAGGCGCTAGGTGTATGAAGTATGACTCCAGGAGTGGTGGGTCCTCTTGCTTACATATCACCTGAGGGTTTACGGCGCGGCTGTCGGCTGCAAGCCGGTTCCTCTGGAACCAAAAAAAAAAAAAAATAAATACATTGATTTTGGTCGGCCATAAAGAGAAGTATGCAAGGTTTGTGTCTTTTTAGGGTTGCAGCAAGAAAGGTTTTAGACATCACTTATAAATGAGAAAATAACACACATGATTTCTGAACTTTGATCCGATGTGATCTATGAACTTTTAATTTATTCAATGTGATTCATAAATTTTAGTCAAATATGTAATGTCATCCTTAAATTTTTTATTTATTTAATATGATCTCTAATTTTTTTTATATTTGTCCAAGTTAGTTCCTGGATTATATGAAAATGTTCAACGTTATCCTTGATCTTAAATTAATTGAATGATGACATTAAATAATTTCATATAATTCAAGAACTAACTTGGATATGTACTAAAAGTTTAGATGCCATATTAAATAAATTAGAAGTTCAGGGACGACTTTGTTCATTGGGTTAAAGTTTATGAATCATATTGAACAAATTAAAAGCTTAGGGACTATATTACACATCAAGCCAAAGTTCAGGGACTATTTGTATCGTTGTCCCTTTATAAATGAGCAATAATGTAACCAAATGCGTCGACCTTGAGATGGAGTATATATAGAAGTATTTTTACGTAATGATTCCTCATGATGTCATGGATTCGTACTTATTTTATTTGTGCAGTATTTTTCATTATTAAAAGTTTTGGCTAATGTCAAATTTGATCTGATTAAAATCCGTTTTGAATTAGAGCTCCACCGAGATCAGCAAGAATTGATTTCCGATGAAAGGGAAACGGTTCGCCGGCAATTCAATTAAGTAAAATGAAAGAATTTTCTACAGAAGGGATGATCGATGCTTGTGAAAGCTTGACAAATGGACTGCATTTGCATGCATGTCTGGTCGCAAGTTTTCCTTACCTACCTGAATGTCCGTCGCACGCGAAGTGAGTACATCAGTCGTGAACAAAATTGATTGGTACATATATGCTTGTCGTGTTCTTGTCCGTCCCTAATCGGGGAAAATTTACTCCAACCACTCGTGAGTTTTAAATTTAAATGCGAGTGATGCGCATCGATTTATAATACTCTAATAAACCATGGTTGGAGGAATTTTTGAGGGGAGAGGTGATTGGTGATGACAAGTGCCACCGGAGCTGGCGGTGGTAGCTACAAGCAAAAAGTACGATGCTGGCTGGTGGGGGAGGGCAGTAATGGTTCGACAAGGTGACAGGTGCATCGGTTGTTGTTGGGGTTGTGAACAAGAAAAGATAAGAGAAGTCGGATGATTGGAGATGATAATTTTTGGAGGAACTGATTCATCGGATTGAATCGGAACCCTTCATTCTAGACACATTCTAAGCATGTCGATGTGCAATCTGTTCGAGAGGAGTAAATTGACTATGATTTCTCCCGTAATTAATGGGGAAGGATCCATCCGATCCTACATAATAAGAGAAGTTAGTAACTAGATACTTTATATAAAGCTCTGAAACATAATGATAATTAAGCAAGCATTCACTCCTAAGGTCACACACTACCTTTTGCTTTCATTTTGGGATTTGCCCATGTGGACTGGCATACCATAGTACATGATAGCCACTTCTTGAGCCTATGTAAGTCTAAAGTTATCCATGCTCTAGGAACCCAAAAAAAAAAAAAAAGACAAAATAATATATGGTGAAGTTAATTTTATAGGTCATGCAATCTCGTGAAATTACATCGGGCGGACTTTACATGTCCCATTTGCCGAGTGTGGTTCTATGCTATTGAGGGTCAAAATTAACGAGAGCATTATATTAATTTTATAGGTTATCAAGCGAAGAAACTAAGTAAAGCGATAGTTATAATTTCACAAACAACGTTATTTGAATACTTCCTTTAAAAATAAGATTATGAGAGTGAGTTGTTATATTTGCAAAGAAGAAAAGGGTGGGAGTTAGATAAAATTAGCGTGACATCATCCAACAGTTGACACAAAAGATCTTGTTATTATCGAATCTTGTCCATTCCATGGAGATTAAATAATTCTCTTGTGTGAAATGAAACGGCATTAATATGAAAAGGTCGATACGCGACTTTATAAATATCGAGTCACTATCATCTAGGGTGGCACCCGCAAATTACTTCCACAAAATCATTTAAGGCACATTGAACTAACGTAGCACCATGCATCATCTAATCATTTTCTTGATGCAACCTCATTACAAAATTCACCAGAAAGAATAGAAAAAAAGAAACAATGAAGAGAAATAGTGAGGTGAGTTAGTGTGGGCGCGCATGATAACCATTCTATTTCTATTCCATAACTATGTTTTGATTTCAGACTTATTTTTGGAAAAGGAAATCTATTTTGTAAAATTATTTCATTTTTCTATTTTTGGAATAGATTTCGAACATAAATCAAAAGTAAAAGTTTTCTATTTCTGGAATAGAAATGAGAAATAAATTTTTTTCTTAATCTTTGTCCTCTCTATTAGTCAGTTGCTCATCCGTTGTCACCAACTGCCGTTCATTGTTCGTTGTCACCACTCTTAACCACTGGCTAGTGCCAATGGTCGCTGATCGCTCGTCGTTCACCATCTATTATTGCCACTCCCAACTGCCGGTCGTCGGCCCCGCCATCGGTCATCGACCATCGTTGCTAGTCGTCGGTCGCTGGTCGCTTGTTGTCGGTCGCCGCCGATTGCCGGTCATCACCGTCATCCGCCGACTACCAATTGCTATCCACCAGTCGCCATCTGCTAGCTACCGTTCGCCGGTTGCTGATTGTTGGAAAATGAGAAAATTTGTGTCGTTATTAAATGCGTATTTTTATTTAGAAATTCATTTGGAAGTAGAAATATAAAAAGTTATTTTTTTAAAATAATTTTTAATCAAAATGATTATCATTCGCGTTCTCCGGAGTCTCTCTGTGCATGTCAGAGTAAATTCTGTGGGTGCTTCCCTCGGTAGGGCATTTGCTGACAAAGAGAAAAGTATACAGAAGAACCAGTCTGATCAAAAGCTGCGCTGCGATCCCTTGAAGACGATGCAGTACAGGGAGCTAGATCGCGAGCAGAGGCAGAAAGGATGGCCCCCACGAATAGCCGTTTGATTTGCTGCCGTTTGACTTGAATCAATGGGCGCCTCATGGTTCCAGAGATCTTCGTTGAACTTCGTGCCTATTTTCCTTTCTGAAAAAAACCCACTTGCCCCCCAGCTACACAGGCTTCGAACTGTTGATCAACTACCAGGGCGAGCTTTTTCTCCATTAATGTTGCTGGTCATAGGACAAGTTGTTTTAGAACGAAGTAGTTGGGGTAACACGAATCTTTATGAATGATATTGTTAAAGAAACTATCCGATAATTCTTATTGGTTGACCTAATAATAGTCCAAATTGATAACTAAGACTGATACAAGCGTACAATCGTGATTAGTCTTCTCTACGTCATTGGATTACACATTTATATAATCTTAATCTTTTATGATGTTAGGATGCCTTATGCTATTTGCATGCCAAAATGCCAAAATGGGATTTGGATGGAATTGGAACTTACCTCTTTTACTGTTGGAATATTCTTTTTAAGGTGTCAACGAAATACAAATTGCCTATTAGATAATCCGGCACTATATCCTTATTAGTCAAGATGGGGAAAGCTTGAGATTGACAGTAAACATAAACCCAGACTAATCCTTTCCAAATTAACCTAGGTTTTTTTTTAGATTGATGAGCTAAGGTCTCGAAACTATAACCTTCGACTTGTAAACCAAGTCTTGGATGAGTCGGCCAATTGGGATGCCTAGTGCTTGCTGGGATGCTCGATGCTTGCTTGCATTGGTGTATGCAGAGTAAGTTATCTTAATGCAATTTTATATAATTTACCAACACGTTTGGATTTGGATTGAAAAAAACTAACATGGCGTGTGTTGTAACGTGAAGCTGATGAGTTTGGTGGTCATTCACCAACTTCTACTTGTTTAAACCTCGAAATGATTGAGTGATGATGTGCTGTGATCGACGGCTTTCTTCATACAACAGTCTTCTAATTCGGCACGCATGGGGAAGCACATGCCCGTCTCCATAAACATGTTGAAATAGGCTTAGCTTCATCGCTGTACATTCTCATCCGTAGTCACCCTGGCCAGCATCAATCATTTCTCTGTTGAACCGTAGCTTCTGACAAACTGAGATATCTTATCTGACGACGATGCATGCTTGGGCGGGCAAAGAGGCGGGCCAGAGACGTAGAATAACTGTCATTCACCTAGAATTCCTCGAGCCCTTGCCAAGCACAGTCGATTTATACGTGGAAAAGACAATCCTACACTTGCAGACAATTTCTGTGTACACTGTCCTTGGTTGTTTCTTTCGGCATGGTGTTGACATTGGTAGCTTGACGAACATGAAGACGCGTCGGAACCGATGTTGGGAAAACATCCCGCGTGGCAAAATCAAGTTGGATCGCCAAAGAAGTCAGAGATCCGTTTGCGAGCTAGGATAGTCAATAATAATCTGGACGGTTAGCTATTTTAGGAGTCCAGGAAGAAAAATCGATGGCGACGAACTCAAACGTGTACTGCACAAGGTCCATGCAAATGAAACGGTTGAGCTACCTTTGTATTCCATCCAGGATCTCCATACCGTGGTCAGAATTTATCAATTTAATATTCACTTTGCTTCTCTCCCCGGGCTCCTGAATTTTCCATCGACAAAGCGAAGCCGACAGCATATAAAATCAATAAATAAGATAAAACAGCAAAAGAAAAAAGAGAACTATAAAAGATTGTTTGCACAAGGCTTTGGACATGGGGTTTGACGCAGATAGCTTGCGTTGTTCATGGACACGGAGGAAGGACAGTCCTAATTATGCACCTAACACCCTTAAACATTCATGGGATAAATAGTACCGATGATACTTGACATGCATATCTACATAACTTGGGTTTTATTCAAGATTATGGATAACGATACAAATAATTTTTGAACTTAGATCAAATGTGCATTGTGATTCCTAAGTTTTTAATTTGCATAATAGGGCATGAATTTTTTTATACAGATTCACTATAGTCCATATTCAAAAAATGTTATCATTCCTTTAATTCTATATTAGAGATAATATTGAACATGTTCATACAATCTTGAATATGTACTAAAAGTTTAGAAGCCATATTAAACAAATAAATAGTTCATGAACCACATTATATATTAGGCCAAAATACAAGAATTATTTATATCATTTTCTCTTAAAATTATTATTCTCAAAACACTAGCACAATGAAAATAGATATAGCCAGAATGTTTATTAACATATACTGAATAAAATCGAGATATGACAAATCAAACTCTTTTGGATAACAATTTGCAGAGTTCTCTTTTGGCACTAAATGAAGAAATTGATACTCGAATTCCTATTTTACATCGTCATTGAAAATCTAAGTTTACTTAATTAAGGGTGTTATTCAAACAGCCCTTTTTGCAAAATTTAAGAAGACCACTTATTATTCTAAAAGCAAGTTCCATTCGCATACATATCAAACATAATCGCACGAAAAATCAAGATTTCAATTGAGGATGTTGATAATAAATTTCCATAATTTTTTATGGACCCATTTGAAGTTCACATTGCTTCTATGGTCTCTCGAGAGACCATTTTCTGACTTGAACATCATCGTACCGACATATATATCGTGATAATTTCGATACGCCGTGTCTTAAAATATGAACCTTTAAAAGACAAACTTAATGTTTCATGAGACGTAACTATAAATGGGTGCAGCTGCTTTTAATCTCGACGTGTGTTTCTCGTGCAAAAGCCAAAAGCAATGTACTTGCATCTGCGGTCATCTCATCCCTCGAGTCATCACCTTACCTGCTTCGCATTGATTCCAAAAGCTATGCTGATTTTATACTTGCCTAGAAGTCATCGCCAAGCTCTGAGAATTCTTCAACCTGCTAAAGTTAGACAAAAAATAAGTATATTTTTAAGTCACCAACTATGGTTTATCCTGGCAAAAAAGAAATATATTCTTAAGTTTGTCTTGGCTTCTGGGCGAGGGAAGAAGGTTGTTTAATTTGATAATTAAATAAAGCATTTTTGGTTTCAGCAAATTATGGGAAATGAAAGGAACATTGCCATTTAAATTTGTTTTGGCAGTCGTGCTCTGTGCTTGTTCGATGTGTGAGAACATTGTTTGGGAATTGATGGAGCATTATTCTCGAGCTTTTAGACAAATGACAAAGAAAAGATGTAGCAAGAATTCCATTGTTTTCGCGATAATTTACATTTATTTTAGTTGAGTATCTTTGAATTTCACGTAAATGGTAAATAATATCAAATGATTCAATTAAACGAATCACATAACTTTTTTCCTCATTATTGACATAATATTATAATTTAACCTAGAGACGAAAACTAGTATAATTAGCATGAGTCAAGATCTTAAAAATTCGGCATTCCAATTTCTTTTTACTATATATTTACTATATAAAGGCAAATGGGGAGGAGGATACGATGTTCCAATTTTTGTAAAAGAGTTTCATGGAAGGGAGGTAATAAATAAATTCTCTGCCATAATTATATGGCGATTTTTTGAAATCTCTTGGTTCTTGTAATTGGATTTAAATCTTTCTCGATTTTACAAAGATTTGAATTCCCTTTATAAAAGATATTCCAAAAGTTCAGATACTATTCCTTTCTCTACTTATAGTCTTATATAACTATTTTTACTAAGTTCTCCTTAAGTTGGTACAAATAAAATATTATAAAATCGTAAATTAGAAAAAATAATTCTGGCGAGTGGGATTAAGAATCGATCCGTAAATCGAAATTGATAGGTGAAGGAAAGATTAGATTTCATCGCCACGGAATTAGATCCCAATCTGACAGATGGAGACATGCCTATTTATACAAAAAAACAAACGTAATCTCCGTTTAGAATCGAATAACAAAAAATAGACATGAGAATATCTCTCAATAGATTTTGGGAGTAATTATAGTAACTAGTAGCCAACTCAATTTATAACCCACATAAGCTTTGCAAAATAAATAAATAAATAATCAAATAAAGAGAAAATGACACAAACTATTTTTAACTTTCCCATAAGGTCCAATGTCATTATTAAAATTTTAATTTATTAAATATGATCCTTAATAAATATTTAATTTGGTCCCTCCGTTTGTTCAAATAACAAATCAGACGGCACCTTATGACGTGAATCCTTATATGCTAAGTAGGAATATGGTGAGTCCAAGTAACTTTCGTCTTTGACATTGATGGATCCTCTTTTTTTCTCAAAGTAGGACTTTTCTAGATGTCCGCTTGGGTCTCATGCACGAAAACGGTTTAATGGGTTAGTGCCTAATGTCGACGGTGATTAGGATCTCTAGGGGGGTCACGAACAGTGCGCCGCGCAAAATATGCACCGTGCAGCATGTGACAACCTTAAATTTCACATTGAATAAATTAAAAGTGTAATGACGACATTATGCCTCGATCGGTTGAGTTACCATTCGTGTGCTTTTTTTTTTTTTTTCCTAGAAATGGAAAGGAGAGGAACGAAAGGGAAACAGAGCGCAGAGAAAAACTTTGAAAGGGAGGCGGGAGGAGGTGGCAGGGGAAGGGGCAGGGGAGATGGCTATAAATACTGAAAAGCCGCTCAACAGCCATTTCACATCCTCTCCCAATTTGCTGGCCACTCAATCCCATTTCCCTCTCTCTAGATCTTCTTCATCTTTCTGGGGCATCGGAGGAAATATATTTTAAAGGGGAAATCATCGGAATTCCCAAACAGCAACGGAAGAGAGAGAGAGAGAAAAACAGAGGCACAGAGATTTGAAAAAAGCAGAGAGAAAAAAAACAGGGGGGAGAGAGAGAGAGAGGGAGACAGGGAGAATTGATTCGCTCTAGAGAAGTAACGGCAAGAAAACAGAGACGGGTCTGCGAGGTGGGAGGAAGAAGAGGACGGGAGAAGGAGAAGGAGGAGGAGGAGGAGGAGCAGGGGATTCTCTATTTTTTGTCTCTCCTTCAGATCTGACACGGTCATTTAGCCCCGCGCTTCCCTCGCCCGCGCTGGCCTTTTGGGTTCTTTCGTTTCGTCATTCGTTCGCATTCGCCGAGCTTGGTTGAGATCGAGGTGCGATCTCTCTCTCTCTCTCTCTCTCTCTCTCTCCTCTCTCTCTCTCTCCTGTTCTTCTTCTTCTTTTACGGGTTTTCTTTCGTTGCGTTATGCGTTTTGATCCGTAGCACTCGGTCGCTCGGGGACCTGGGGTATGGAGATAGCACTGCGGTTTCGTTGACCCCTCATTGGAATCTCTCTCTCTCTCTCTCTCTCTTTCTCTCTGTGTGTGTCCTGTTCGTGTTCAGTGCGGTGATGGATGATGTGGCGCTGAGTGCACATCCTCTTCTTCCCTTCGTTTCTTCGGTTTTATCACCGCCTGAATCTGGCATTTTTTGTTTGTTTAATGAGGTCGTTTCTTGCGTTAGGCACGAAAACTCCTAATTCGCATGTCAGTTTTCCGGGTTTTCTGGCCAGATCTACTCTCGTCTTAGTACTTTTCCTTTTTTGGTTTTCTCTGCATGCCATGTTGCTATTATTTTCCTGAGGTCGTAACTCTGGTCCGTGTCTGTAATGTGTTCAAATCTTTTCGCTTTCTTCCTTCGGCTTGGTTGATGCGGGGGGTACTCTAGTTTTGCTTTTTGGTGGGCACAGTTTTGTAATGGACACAAGTTTGAGATTTCAGCAGCAATTTTGCTGCATTTCACGCTGTCCATTGCTAAGAGGAGGTGTGCTTCCTGTAAAAGCATAGAAGATAGGATTTTTAGAAGAAGATGTCTGTCTGTAATTGCCGAAGGTTTACAGCTGAGCAGGTTTTTCTCCTAAGCTTGCAAAAAAGAAAAAGAAAAAAAAGCTGTTTTTAAGGGAATTTGGTCGACCTTTTCTGACCCACAATGCCGAATGATTTGTTCGCAGTAGTCTCAGTACATTACCGCATTCCAAGCCAGAAATTGCTGCCTTTTCTAGAAGTTTAATTTTAATTATGATACCTGAATTTCACCCACAGACTGAGTTTATTCTATGTCTCTCTTTCTAGGTAGAATGTGTACGATTGGGACCATCGCTTCATTTATCAGTATTGGTTTTGTCAAATTTTCTTGAATAGTAATGGCGATGGCTTTCTGACCTGTCTTGCAGAGGAACTATGTCTCCTTGTGATACCTTGTGTTGAGGATTTGCTTCATTGGCCCCCATAAATTATTGTGCTCTCGTGACAGACCATCCAGTTGGAGCGCTGCTGTATAGTGTCATCATGGTTGCCACGGCTGCAACTTCTGCTTTCTTCACAGTTCCTTCGCCAGATTCCATTGCCAAGACCACCAGACCAGGGAATGGGGTGGCAAGTGTGGGGCCAATGAAGTCGAAATCTGCTTCTGTTGGTTTGCAGATGAAGGCCAACGCACAAGCCCTTCCTAAGATAAATGGTAGCTCTGTTGGTTTGACAACATTTCCCGACATTGTGAAGACTGAGGATGGGACATCATCACCTCCCCCAAGGACCTTTATTAACCAGTTGCCCGACTGGAGCATGCTTCTCGCCGCTATCACAACCATCTTCTTGGCAGCAGAAAAGCAATGGATGATGCTTGATTGGAAACCAAGAAGAGCGGATATGCTAATGGATCCATTTGGTCTAGGGAGAATTGTTCAAGATGGTCTTGTGTTCAGGCAGAACTTTTCGATCAGATCTTATGAGATAGGTGCTGATAGGACGGCATCTATAGAGACGCTAATGAATCACTTACAGGTACGGACCTTAGTTACGATCTGAATTAGTAATTTGGGATCTTCAGTTCATTTACTTATGCAGGCTGGCAAGCATGTTTTTTGTAAGTAAAGCTAATATTTGGCAGGCTGCTGTTTGTCTTTTGCTTGAGACTTTTTTATTCCTTCCTGGCAGGAGACTGCTCTTAACCATGTTAAGACTGCCGGACTTCTTGTTGATGGCTTTGGTTCTACCCCAGAGATGAGTAAAAGAAACCTGATCTGGGTTGTCACTAAAATGCAGATTTTGGTAGATCGATATCCCAGCTGGTAAGCAAGAAATGTCCAACAAAAAAATGGAAGATGCATTCTTGGCTGGATTTTTTGATGCATTTCGTGACACCTGATATTCTTGTTCTAAGGGTTGATCTCTTACTACGTTTTTAAGCCTTGAGATTAAGAAACTGGCAGTGTGCTATAATGAACATTTAGCCTAAGCTAGTTTAAAGTAGTGATGATTAACTGTGGGCAACTGCCTCCATGTAATGTAGGACAATATTTTATGTTTTGACATGTTGCAGGTGAATGGGGAATTAGCTTACCTATCCAGTGACTCTTTTAAGCTATGACCTATAATACCGTTTTCATGTAAATCTGAAGCATCGAACAGGTTTAAGGTCAAGCCAATTGGTTAGTTTTGACCTTAAGATGTAAGGTGCTTTTGGATCTTCGAATCTTTACACCGTTGAGATTGGAAAAATTTAGGGCTTTGTTAGTGACTTGTGCAAGTATGTACTCTACACGGTTTTAGATTTGCATTCTTTCCTATTGCCTTATAACTTTTAGTTGTGCTTTAGCTTGCATCTTTCTAAAGTCTATATACACCTGATCATTCTGTTGTGCAATTTGAAAATTTTGAAGTTTGGCGACCTTCTAGAAGATGGGTCTCGTATGTAGTATTAGGAGACTGGTGACCACCCTATTATTTTTGGCAAGTAAAGACTTGTGTCATCGGACTTGATTGTTGTAACCAAGAATCATGGGTTCCATGTGATGCATGAGAAGGTTTGATGTGAAGTGATCTTTGGGTTAATATGAGCAAATCACAAATTATTAAAATGTTTATGTTGCTTGCAGGGGAGATGTTGTTCAAGTGGATACATGGGTTTGTGGGTCTGGAAAAAATGGAATGCGGCGAGATTGGCATGTTCGTGATCTGAAGACGGGAGAGACTCTTACAAGAGCCTCCAGGTATGAATCTCTGGAATAAATATAATTTGACTTGGCCTTTTTAATTACTTGAGTTTCCATAAGTAATGGAAAAAAAGCTTGTTTAATTGTAAATTAATTTTAGCGTTCTCTAGTTAGAGTCTCACAACGGGCTTCATGACTTTGTAATTTTTTCTTTTTGCACTTTCAGCATAGATGTTTCCTTTTCACATCATGCTTTCAAATCGGTCTTTGTAATCAGTATTTTAGAGACATACACGACAATTGAACAGATGAGAAGTCAATGTTTTTGCTTCTTTGCGGTATTTGATTTGTACGATTGGTTGTGAAATGATGGTAGAATAACATGTGCATCTTTTGGTATTTCTGGGTTGATATCTGCAGTGTGTGGGTGATGATGAATAAACATACAAGGAGATTATCAAAATTACCAGAAGAAGTTCGGGGAGAAATAGAACCTTTTTTTCTGAACTCTCCTCCTGTGGTAGCTGAGGACGATAGGAAGTTACCGAAGCTGGATGAGTGCACTGCAGATTTTGTCCGATCGGGTTTAACTGTAAGTTCACATCTTTATTGTAGATTTTAACTGTAAGTTCGCATTTTCTTTGTAGATATACTGGCAAAATCAAGTTAAAAGTGTTGAGATTTCTTCATTCCTGTGTTTGCTTTGTGCAGCCCAGGTGGCATGATTTAGATGTCAACCAGCATGTCAACAATGTGAAGTACATTGGCTGGATTCTTGAGGTATTCCTAAAGCGTAATAAGCCCCTATTTTGCCCCATCTCTCATTCTCTCCTTTTATCTTATTGTCTCAATATTAATCAATGCATGTTATCAAGTGTACTATCTGTCATAAGAACTAGCATACTATCTGCACTCAAAATCCGGATAAGGATAAAGTTGGACTGCCGTCTGCTTTGCTGTCCAATTAGATTAATCGGGATTGGTTCTGTCATCAATAACAGAGCCATGCGGCATCTGTATGCATAGCTGTCCATGTTGCAGTTAGGATCACCTTTTTTGTTGCATTTCCATTTTGATGACAATTATTGATTTAGGTGTATCCGGGGCTCTCATTTGACATATGATTAGGTAGCTTTTGATTCCTAGGCACATGGGGCTTCCACAAATGTTCCTGAGAGAAATAAATTAATGGATAAATCAGTGTGAAGTGGCTTCAAGGATTTTGTATTCTCCCGGAAGCTCCCCTCCTTTCTCAAAAGTGAAAGAGAAAATGGATTAAAGAACTTTTCTTACACAAGCTTAGCGTTGGCAGCATATTTATCCAACAGATTAGTGCCATGGGGTCGTATATCAAAGTGTTCCAGTTCATCTGTTGCTAATTTTGTTCTTTGGAGATTTTGTTTTTGGCCGTACTTGTTGCCTATGAAACGCACCTCTCGTGCAATAATTTGTTGATGGGAGATTCACTTGTTCCGTTTACTGATGGGTTCATTTTTGCTAATCGCAGAGTGCTCCACTGCCCATTTTGGAGAGTCATGAGCTCTCTGCCATAACCTTGGAGTACCGGAGGGAATGCGGGAGAGACAGCGTGCTGCAGTCCCTGACTGCTCTTTCTGGCAATGGCGTCGTCGATGACCTTGAAAACTCTGCTGAAGTCGAGTGCCGGCACTTGCTCCGGCTCGAAAGTGGGGGTGAAATTGTGAGGGCCAGGACCGAGTGGAGGCCGAAACCTGCCAATAACCGAGGAGTGGCGGGCGAAGTTTCCGCAGAAAGTGCTTGATGTCTCTGGTTCGAGGTCTCCTGAGCTAGCCAGTAGTTCGCTGCCTCTCTTGCCCGTGTAGAAAATCTTGCTCGTGCTCATGCCCGCGGTTTCAGATCTATTTCTTTCTTCTTTATATATATATAATGTCCCCGATTTGTCCTCTGGAGGGAAGAAAAGATTGAACAATACTGTAATCCCCCCCTGTAATTAGCTTTTGCTCGGCCTCCATATGTTTATTCTACTCTCTCAACCTTCACGCAAGCTCCTCGAACATTTGCGTCCGAATGCCGGGGGAGCTAAATCCCATTCCCGATCCGTCCTCGTTGCCATTTTCTTGCTCGGGCAAAGCAGATGTGCGCTCAATCTTGTCGTGCAAATGGAAGAACCGCTGTTGTTTGAGACCCGAGACTCTGAAGCGATGGAGTTACAGCTTGATGGGCTTAGCACGGTGGCTTTGGCATTCTCAGGCTAGTGGTTCTTGCATTGACATCGTCTACATTACACAGTTACTATCCGATCCGATCCCCTTACAGTAGGGACAGCAACATACGAAATTCGCCAACTTAAAATCCAAATGCCGGAATTCGACACATCCTCCGGTTCGTGCTCACCTGAGTTACCTGGCCAATCCTTTCGGTGATTTGCCGCGTGATTCCCCGTCATGCTCAATCAAATTGGACACCTTCATCTCAAAGAGCAAATCAATCGAGTCAACGGTCCTTTTTCTTGGGCGATGGATCAAGTATATCTAAACATCACCTCAGATGCATGCACGTAAATCTAAAACCGGCTTGAGCGGGAAAAAGGTTCCCGGAAAGAAGAGAGACGAATGGAGTTGCGAACAGTTCGTGCATGCACATGGACATTCGTTCATCAACTTGCCGCCTTGAAGTGCTCCTGTCCACACGGTCATTAGACTAATCAAGGGCATCGATCTCCAGAAAGACTGATCTTTTCTTACTCGTTTGCGATACATGGAACACCGCCCATTTCGATGACACATGCCATTTACAAAATACATTTTTTTCCAAGATAATGTTAAGATTGATAGCAATCTATGGTCCCTCAAATTGCCGCCTGTTTCATTTGCGTAAACCAGATTCTTCCCTCCAGAGCGCAGACGGGTTCTGAAGCCCCGTGAGCGATTTCGGACGGCTGCCCGAATCGAATCAAGGGGGACTAAAATAAATTATTTACTTTCGTTTAGGGGTTCCGTGTTTTAGTTTTTAAAGTTGTTGGACTACGTTGGTGCACCTAAACGTAGAATAGCATGAGGTTTGTCAAATCTCATTCGCCTGACGATGGGACTTGGGCCGACACATGATGAATGTACGGGTTCAATGGATGAGAACTGTTGCCAATATGAAACCGGACAGGAAGAGATTGTTTTTCCGGGTAAAGAAACAGGAAGAGATTGTTACCAGAGAAAAATTCAAAAAAAAGCATACCTGATTTTCTATTTACAACGTATTTACTTTTAAAAATACATAAACTCACGCCTCCAGACAAAAATCCAAAATTAAAAACATGAAGCTACCTTCTTCTTGGGAAAAATCCCAACCGTTAATATTATAAAAAATCTAAAACTGATATATTTATGATAAATTTATCATAAATTAATTTTAAGACCATAAAAAATAAAAGATTGATATATTTATTATAAATTTACCATAAATTAATTTTTTTACTATAAAAAATCATAAATTGATACATTTACCAATTTATGATAAATTTGCCATCAATCGATTTTCATTAAATTAAATTAATATTATGAAAAATCGTAAATTAGTACACCCTTGACAAGCGAAGGGTAAAACCTTAAATTGGTCATCTCTAACACAGTATTTTGATGAAAAAAGATAATGGAAACTAATGACGGGTAAATTTGATACGTGTATATCAATTTGCGTTGTTCATGGTACCACCATTAGTGTAACGACTTGATCTTATGAGGGTGGGAGTGATTGTCGGGGTTAGAGAGAGCTTGGACAAGATATGACTCTGACTCTAGAATGATGTGGTGGCAGGAATGAATCAAATCCCACATCACTTGGATATGGTGAAGTCATATATAGAACAATACTTGTCTTAACTTGTAACAAAACCTTTTATGGGGAGAAGCCTAGAGAAACAAAATCATTTGGATTCCGGCCTAAAGTGGACAATATCGTTATAAATGGTTTGGGCTTAACATTATGGTATTAGAGCCATAGCCCAATTGGAAATGTGTGGTTTGGGGATGAATCGAGTGGAAGCTGGTGTGATGACTTGGTCCTATGAGGGCAAGAGTGATTGCCGAAGCCAGAGAGGGCTTGAATAAAGTGTGGCTCTAGGATGGCGTGAAGACAGGAATAAGCCAAATCCCACATTGCTTGGAAGCCAAAGAGGGTCCAAATAAAGTGCAGCTTTAGGATGGCGCGGAGATAGGAATAAGCCAAATCCCACATCGCGTGGTTGTGGGGAGGTAAAGTGCCATATGTGGGATGTCATTTGTCTTAACTCGCAACGAAACTTTCGCTAGTCTTAACTTGCAACAAGACTTTTTCTGGGGAGAAACCCAAAAAAAAAAAAAAAAAAAAAAAAAAAAAAACAAAATCGTGCGGGTTTCAGCTCAAAGTGGATGATGTCGTTGTGAGTGGGGCTTGAGCTTAACAATTAGCCTCCATGTCTGCTGCGCAACTAACTTCCACCTTTGCCCCCACCACGCCTCTGGAAGGCCATCATAGTCCATGCGATACGAGGTGACTAGAAGTGGTAATTTGCTCACGTGCATAGTTTCACATGCTTGAAGTTGACTTTGATAAGTTGTCACTTAGTGGCAATATGCGGTAATTTTCAGCCTCACATGACATTAGGATGAAATCTTGATTCTAACATTAGCAAATATATCAAATTGCTGGCAAATCATCAAACCTTGGTTATATCAATCTTGCGAGTGTCGAAATTCAATCGACACACTCGGCAAGACTGATTAGATAAGCGTTGTGGTTTATTGTCGATAACTTGAAATTGACTAGTATATCATATTAGATTAACGACATATATCAAGGCATCTTACTCATATATATGCATGTTGCAAGATCTAACATTTCTACATGCCTATTCGTAATTCACGTAGCTCAATTTAGGTTGAATTAATTTAATCTACAGTTGTATATGATTCGACAGGAAATTAAAAATCCACGTGGCACTGTTACCACCTAATCCCGGCTACTTAATAATGATTTAACGAAGATTGTAGGCGGAAAAAGCTGCGTGCGAGGGTTCCCGGTTTTGCAGGTTTGGGGGGTCGAGTGGTTTGACTCTGATTGATTGGAAATTTGGAATGGAAAAAGGGAAAATAGAGAAAATGATTTGATTTGAAATATATGGAAGTAGAGTTGAGATTACTTGGAAGAATCTATATTGAACATTTGTTATATTATTATAATTATTTTTAAAATATAACTAGAAGTCATCTGTTCAAATTCCAATAGCTGCTTGAAAATTACTCCAGGTCAAGGCTTCATAAATAGGTCAAATACCTGAATTTGACTGGTTCTTGAACTTCTTACTAGTTTGTCTCTGCAGCCGTGCCCTACTATTATCAAGAGAAAAAAATATATTAGGACTTAAATTCATAAATATGATATTTTAGAACTTTTTTGTATTTCGATCATAAGAATTTTGCAGCAACTCATTTAAAAAAAATCGATAATGATTTTGCAATCAATTTAATTATTAATGTATTAAACTTTGAATGGGTATTCAAATAATAAATTTTTTTCCCATTATATAGTGCAAATGATCTTTTCATTAGACTTATGCTTCTTCCTTATGTTATTATCTTAAGAATTCTCAAGTACTTCTATCATACATTTATCTCAAAATGATTTTCGTATCTCAAAAATACCAAACTCATTATTCCAAGCCACACATTTACCTCAAAACTACATTTCTTGTCATAAAAAATGCGAAACTCGTACACCTACATAACAAGCGACTCATCTGAAGTGAATTAAATGTGAATTCTTGTCATGAGAGCTCCCATGCGTTTCGGAAATCTATTGAAATCTCCAATTTTATTAGTAAGATCTTGGTAAGAGAGAGAAAGTGCAAATTCAAATTTGCCCTTTTTTTTTTTCCCAAAGTCAGTTCATTTTCTTTGAATTGGGTTTCCTCACAACAAAGTCGCTTTAAAGAACCATATACTGAATTTTCACATCTAGTCCACGTTAGACGAGTCCCTTGCCGTGCTTATTTCCACATCAGTAATTAAGGCTGCATTTGTTTGTGTTCTTTTTTTTTTTTTTAAACACTTTTTCTGTTTTTTTTCCTTAACAAAAAAGAACATAAACGCGTTTGGGTGCGTTTGTTCTGTTTTTTTTTGTTCTTTTGTTCCCAGAACAAAAAAAAAACAAGAAACAAAATTTTGTGTTTTGCTGTTTAACACAAATGAGAAACACTTTTTTTCTTTTTTCTTTTTTCTCTTATTTTCTTGTTCTTTTTTCTTTTGGCCGGCGGCCTCGCCATGGTCGGCTCGAGCTCGCCCGCATCCGGCGAGGCCGACCTTTGCCTGGGCCGTCGCGAGCCTCGGCCTCGCGAGCCACCGCCCGACGCCGACCTCGCAAAGTGGCTCGGGCAAGGCCGAGGCTCGCCGGGCCGCCGGGCGAGCTCAATCTCGCCCGATCCGGCGAGGCCGAGCTCGCCCGCGGCCGGCGAGCCTTGGCCTCGCCGGCGGTGGCCCGGCGAGGCCGAGGCTCGCCGGCCGCCGGGCGAGGTCGGCCTCGCCGGATTTGGGCGAGCTCGAGCTCGCCCGGCCATGGCGAGGCCGACCTCGCGCCGCCCGGGCGAGCTCGATCTCGCCCCGTCGGCGAGGCGAGCTCGCCCGCCGGCCGGCAAGCCTCGGCCTTGCCGGCGGTGGCCGGCGAGGCCGTGCCTCGCCCGCCGCTGGGCGAGCTTGGCCTCGCCGGATCAAGGCGAGGCCGACCTGCCGGCGGCGACCGGCCAAAAGAAGAAAAAAAATGAAAAAGAAAAAAGAAAAAAGGAAAAAAAGAAAAAATAAAAGAAATAAAAAAATAATCTAAATTTACCAAACATATTTCTGTTTATTTTTTATTCCCGGAACAAGTTTACTAAACACGTTTTTTGTTCAAAAATTGTTCCCGGAACAAAACACTTTTTTATATTTCTATTCCCTGGAACATTTTTAAACAAACACAACCAAACGCGCCTAAATGGCATTATAGGATGGAAGTTAACATATAGCATACTTGTTAAGTGTGTATTGTTTAAGAAATTTTTATGACGTCCAAAATTAATATGGAGTATATATGTCACAACTAACTGTTCAGATTTTCAGTAACACGATAATTTGTTGTGAACAAACGTGTCATGGTATCTTAGTTTTAAATCTTTTTTGGTGTTATACTTTTTATTTATAGCAATGTTTAAGCATACTCAAATCCTTCATTAAAAACGCGTCAACTTCTTACTAAATACTTCATGGGAGCAATACTAGCAGCCAAGCACACAGAGTTCAGTGAAAATTGGTTGGAAGCATATTTTAAAGCATTTCTTTTTATGCGAATCATCTTTGTGAAGACGACGAAGGTGACAACTCTGCCGACAGCCAGGCAATTGCCACGTGTGCTTTGTCGCTGTAATCGCAGGATAAACTCCTGTTTAAAGAGGTAATTAGATAAGGTCCAGTGACTCTTCAATTGACTAAAACGTCTCTGAACTTTTTTAAAGGATACCACATTAAAAAACTTTAACCCCTCTCTCTCCGCATCTCCACCATGACCATGCTCACCTCCCTCATCTTCCTCGGCCGTGCCGTGATCGCCCTCTCTGATGATGTCGAGCAGCGGCGGTGTGGCGCAACCAGTACGGAGGCTTCGACGGTGGCGGAGGATAGGCAATGTAAGAACAGTGGGAACGGGAAGGAGAAGGGCTTGATGATAATGAAACCCAAAAAAGAAAACAGAAAAAGAAGCTGAGCCATCTAAAAAACTCATTTGTGATACTATTACCAAACCTTCTAATGAAGAAAAGGTTGATGTCTTTTTCCAGCTTTTGCGTATTCATGTTCTCAATCATTCATTACTTTCCACGCACACAATTCCATCATGAAAGTTTGAACTGACAACTCTTATTCACACGTCAAATTTAAATTTTACAATTGTGATTTGAGTAATGTAATTCGCAAATATTATGACCCTTTTTATCGATCATGCTCTACATATTATATAAGTCAAATTCGTGACAATTCACTTCGAATTTGTCAAATCTCAGCAGGAGGTGTCGCATTTTCTGGGACTAAATCCTTTTGCTTATAGCTCAAGTCATTGACTGCGGGAGCACCCCCTGCTCAATTTTCCAAATCCCAAACCACTAGCTTCATTGTAGTTATGAAGAAGGAATAAATTGACCCAAAGTTCGCCTGACAAAATAGCGCAAAAACTTTGAAAACAAGAAAAATCCGGATTCCATGAACCGACATGTCTGACAGCTCCACTTCAAACCTTGTTTCCTTCCCTTCACAGCAAAATTCACCTACATGGACGAATACCGACCCCCCTTTCTTTCCCACCCCCACGTGGCCTCAACCCATTTGATTCGTACAATGCTCACTATATATATATCTCATTCTGATTGAATTGCAACTCTTCACACAGTATTCACGAGTGAGGAAGCAAGTGGATGATTTGCACGCGCAGAAGAAAATGCCATCATCGACGGAAACAGCCGACGGGTCGTCTGACTCCAACGCTAGCGGCATGGACACGGAGCTGACCTTGGGGCAGCCCAGGGTCGGCGGCTGCAAGGCGGGGATCACCGGGGCGAAGAGGGCGTACGCCAGAACCATCGGTCTTGGCCTCGGAAGCGGCATCGGCAAGCAAAGTGGGGATACCGAGGTTGATGCAGCCGAGAATTCTGCAGCCTCTCAGGTGTCAAGTGCCGGAAAAGTCCCAGCATCCAAGTAAGATCCGCTGTATTGACTCGTTGCAAGGGATCCTAATGTTTACAGAAGATTTTGTGTACAAAGTGGTGTGAAAGATAGTATTGTTTCATTTGATATGATGACTTGATGACACTATCCGAAGATTAACGCCAATTATTCGTAGTGAGACTAGTTTGTAATATTGATGTACTAACACAGCGTAATAGTCTACAACTACTGTTTAAGCAAGCGGGCCATTCTCAACATCTGATAGGAACTTACTTCATCGCTGGAGCACCATTTTGATCAATTGGTATTCGTATTCTCGGGGCATCCAACATCTTCTCCACTTGCCTGGACAAAAACTCGATCGGGTTTCTTACAACCTCTCTGTCCTAGTGTGCACATAATGCCCCACCTAACCGAGAATAAATGATGAACAAAAATCAAATAGAAGACATAGGACTCTTTCAGAGTTTGATTAGTTGACTCTAACACTGTTAAGTTTCTGTAAGTACTTTCCTATTCTAGATCAAATATGGCAGATATAATCAAATTGACTTTTTCAATCTCCAATTCATGTGAAGGGCACAAGTCGTGGGGTGGCCACCGGTGAGATCATTCAGGCAGAAGACATTGGAGAGCTGCAACTATGTCAAGGTGGCGGTGGATGGAGCTCCGTATCTGCGCAAAGTCGACCTTCGGACATACAACAGCTACGATGAGCTCTTGAAGGCATTGGAGGGCATGTTCAATTGCTTCACTGTCAACGGTAAGCATATGCCTAATGCTTTAAGTCAGTTGTGCTAGTTTGATGTGTTCACGCTCTCACGGTGTCGTGGGATCATTGTGTAGGTAATTTTTTGGAAGGGAGCAAGGTAATGGATCCGGCCACGAGAATGGAGTACGTGCCCACATACGAGGACGGCGACGGTGATTGGATGCTAGCCGGTGACGTCCCTTGGAAGTAATGACCTTGTGATTTTCAGTGCATACTTAAATTTGCCGGGCACGCTCGCATAGATGGATTCATTAGGCGTCCCCAGAATTATGTGCTTTGGATTAGACTTTCAGATTATATTCAATAATTCCAGCTTGAAAGAACCTTAGGTCGCAAGACAGAATGTTTTGTAGCTTGATAGGGCTCCGCAAGGAAAAATTCACGGTAGAAAGTGCAGATTTGCTCTCACTTTGCTTAAACCCTATCGAAAAAATGAACTAGCTAGTGTTCTTTCTTTTAGCCTACTCGCCGACAATTAGAAGGTTTACTGTTTTGATTAAGACTGACTTTTGCTGTATTGATGGTAAAAATTGCAGAATGTTTGCTGAGTCGTGTAAGCGCATTCGGTTGATGAAGAGCTCGGATGCAGCTGGGATTGGTAGATAAATTTTGCTCTCGTAACTTATTTGTTGATCCGGGTATTTGAGATATCTTTTGACGGCATCATGCTAATCGAGATTAATGTTTGTGCAGCTCCAAGAACTCCAAAATGTAGGGGCTGAGCGGGATCTGGCCAATTTGCTGGCCCGAGCGTTGGGAATGTGGGGAAGATCCTGGTTCTCTAATAGTCTTCTAGTTTAGCTGCCAATGTCTGTAAAATATGAAGCCATACATCCTTCTTCTTTTAGTAAGCAAAGCATGAGATCAATCAGTTCTAATTGCTTCTAACAAGCATTTACTCAACTAGGCCATCGGAAGCACCATCTTTTTGACTTTCGCTGGATAAAACACAATATTTCCTCTGCGGCGATGAAACTTTCTTCCATGTGCTACGACTTAAGCAGTCATTGCACATAATTAGAGAAAGAAAGAATCAGTGATCATAAATCATGAGATCAATATATATATATAGTAACGATTCACTCGAAGATGCTTTCACACTCTACTTCTATCAGCATGAATGATCAATGGAGACCTTTATGAGGAGCCCGCACTGAAATTAGTCTAGGGAAAAAAAAAATCCAAATAAGGACCTAAATTGGAATTATTTTCTCAAAAAATGGCCTGAGTGAATTTTGTATCAAATGAGAGTTTGAAGAAGCTACATAAGTCTCGGATAAGGCGAAGTTGCTAGATTGGGAACCTTTAATTATTTTTGTGATTGGGATGTAGACTTTTTGTCGCCCCCAAAAAAAAGAACGGTATGCTACCGCTGTTTGACTTTACGGGAGAGATGGTGGCGGATGAATGAGAATCATCAAAGGATGATGAAGGTCAAAGATAGAGTGAGGTGGGGAGAGAGAGTGATCAACGAGGGAGACGAAAATGAGAAGAATCTGAAGACCAGAAATAAGAAGACCAGATGAAGAAGATGATGATGAGCGAGGTCGGCTCCGGCCGCCTTTTTCTTTGAATCGGCAAAATGAATTCAAAAATCAGAATGAAGCCATCAGAAATCGAAGTTGAGGGAGAGCGATGTGAGGCCAGCTCCTGAGAAAAGAGGTCGCTTGCTCCAGGGAGAAAGAGATCCTGTGGCTCCGTTCCAATCAAAATCCAGTTGATTCTCTCGAGCTCTCATCCCTTCGAAATCAATCATTCCAATCAACCTTTATTGTCGTGCTCACTCCAGTTTGATTCCAGTTTTGTTGCCCTAGAACGCCTCTTTCCCGATTCTACGGTTACCGTTTGATTGGCTCTCGTGAATTCTTCTTTACCTAGAGGAAAATCAAACAATGCAACGGTTCCTCAAAACACAACCGCAATGACTTAAACTACAGACCCTTATTTAAGACTGGCCTGACCTCTTCAAGCCTTTATTTGAAAAAAAGTCCACTTTATCATTTTTTGAGAAAATAGAAGCCTGGCAGTTTCTTATTCAAAATTTTCAGCTAATCTAGTTGTCAAAAGGCACTCTTTACCCAGCTATAAAAGGTAACAAATACTCTCTTCAAGATCGACAAAGTTAAAACCAAAAGCAAAGTCGTGCTTGCATTCCATGCATTATTCGCGAATGCTGTATGAGGTTCAGGACTGAAAATGTTATCCAACGTATGAGCTCATTCCGTGACACGGTTCTACTAAATCCCGATTTGCCTGGCCAATTTGTGAAACACCAAACCTATGGCTACAACAACAACCAAAAGGCGAGGATTTTAATTGCAGAAACTCATCTGTCTTCCTTCAAACAAACTAAATAGTTGCCTCCAATTCATTACCCTTTCAAATCTCCACATCAGTTTCTACACAACGGCATCCAACATCTACTCATCCTTGATTGTGAGAAATGCAATCACTCAGAAAGGAATGTATTGACATCAATAATAATGCTGAATGTTAGCCTCACCGACTGGCATCGCGACCACTGCAATAAAAGGGAAGAGACTATTAATTTAATTGATATATTCAAAGAAATTACCAAGACAAAAATGATCTACAGCCTATCTTAATTAATGATGATATACTACAAACTTAAACAGAGTTAAGTGGAATCAAAGTCGGTGAGAGGACACCACTCCAAAGCAAATTTGACACTGGAAAAATAATTCATCATTTGAGTACGTTATGCCACTGCACCATCATATATTTTCTGATTATTTGACATATGTATTGTGAGGTATAGCCATGGTTAGTGCCATCTACCAGCACCTTATCTCAAGGGTCAGCAGCCTATTTCTATTCCTTTTCTCTCATGCATTTCTTAGTTCAGTTGTGCTTATTTCACTAGAAAGAGAAACAAAGAAACCCTTCCTGCAAGAATGAGAAAGTTTCTTCTGCGAGCAAGTAAACATGAAGCTCGCTGGGTTTGGTAAGAGGCCACTACTATAAGAAACCAAACCACTGTACATAGCCATTATCTCTGTCTTAGAATTTTCATGAAGATAATCCCAGTGATAGCCGCAGCATTTCCAAGTATCTGCATGCAGCCAGAAATTTTATAACTTTGCCATCTAAAGCTTGAATACATCACCAATTTGTTATACAAACATTAAAAGTATACCTGACATGAAGTTGTGAACGTCAAACCCATGAAAGATGAGAAGGGGCAGAAAATCAACCACGTCTTCCCCTCCCACGGGATCTTCCCCTCCCTCTTCCTCTCCCTCTACCCCTCCGTCCACCTCCGTATCCCCCCGAATGATTCCTATCATCGTCTCTTTCATAACTGAACATGTTCCTCCTGATTCTTTCTGCTTCTGTCTCATTAGGACCCTCTCGTACCTGAAAGGTTGAAATACTAGTGAGTCATGATGTCAAATTCTGCCAACGGAGAAAACAACAATACCTGATGAAGAAAATATACTAACATGATGAGCATCTTCCAAGTCAAATTGATTCTGAATCTGCCATGCCAATTCCTCATCATGGATCATATTTGGCTGCTTCGCAACGGCATTTCTTTGTTCCCATTCATTTAGAGTAAAAACTGGAGCCTCTTCTTCTTGACCCTTCCCTCTATTTCTTCGACCCTTAAAATGCTGATTCTGCATCCCTTGTTGGTTCATCTTTCGGAGGAGTTTCTGAGCAGCCGCTTGATTTTGAACAGGTGCAGAATCAGCAACTGAAAAGAAAATCAGCTTCCAGTCAAATAGCAATAGAAAGCCTCACAAAATAGAAAAGGCTAAAAATCACTTAGATGGGATCTACTATTCTTCTTGGGAACTCAATCATATGGTCAGAATGAATCTAACCCATTTAGAGACTTCGATAAAAAGACAACTACTTCAACAATTTTCATTGATAATGTCGTGACTCACTTTTGCAGTGCACCTATTATCCTCTGATATCATTCCATACTACTAGACTCACTTATTTAAGTCTATAAAACTGCACAAAGATGATTTAACACCACATCCTAGGTAGTTGATCTTTCAAAAACTGCACCTAAGATGATTTACCACCACATCCCTTCACGGCTTATAATAAAAGAAAAAAAAAAACAAAGAAGAAGAGAAAAGGATTCTGATGTTTCTAAGCAGAATGACTAACTACATGATGCTGCCAGAAGCATTATTATTACCACCATTTTACTCTATAGAGAGCAAGTAGTCATTTATCATCGTAACATGCAACCTACACAGACATGCAATCTTACCAACTTTAAAAATTCTAACCTTCTTTTGGCCTCGACTCAGAGCGAGTTGGTTTTTCCTTATCTTTCCCTGTAGGTGGAGTGGTTCCCGAAGTATTTCCCACAACATCTTCCTTTATTTCAAGATTCTTCTGTCCAACGACAGATCTCTTTTCCAATGGCATGCGAGACTCCCTGCCTTCAAATTTCTTGCCATTGGAGGTTTCGGGGTTGTCTGCAGATTTACCACGACAAGTTAAAATTGCACAAATGGGTCTTTAATGTCCATAAAAAGAAAAGAGAAGTCGTTCAAAGAGGATCATATATGACTTTTGCAGAGAAGAAAGCAGATGAAGACTGACTTGAATATCTTCTTTGATGAGTGGACTGATGTGTGGAAGCCCTGATCTGCAGCTTCTCAAATGGGGGAGGGCCACCTGCATCACTTTGCTGTGATAGTTTTAAAGAATCACGGGAGAAGCCAGAGTATTTTCTGTTCATTTGCCACTCGTCAAATAGAGACTGAACAACACCACCTAAGACGGTTAATGTTGTTGGAGTTAGACACAGAATCCCATTGTATACAGCAACTTTCTTTTCCAGCCGCACCTGACCACAGAGCAGGCACCAAAAACAACATCAGAAGTAGTTGAAGTTGATTTCTTCGACAGCAGTACAAAGTAAGCAAGTGACGGGAACTTGCTTTACACAAGTTCCAGCAATAAGATTAACAAGACTAGAAACCACTACTGTGCACAATTTCCAAATCAGTAGCTAAAATCAGTGGGTTTTTAGTGGATATGACCCAATAATTTCAGTAAATGCTTGTAGGGAAATACTGGATTCTACAGAGGATCTGTACTGCATGGTCAAAAAGAGCTCCAGGAATAGGACATTTGTCCAAACATAACATATGTGAACATGAATGTCACATTAAAATAGCAGAAACAGGAATCTCGGGTATGGGCGAAGAAGGACATTTATCCAAGACAAAACATATGCAAACATGAAAGTCATCTTAGAATTGCAGAAACAGGAATCTTGGGTATGAGCAACATCTGACTTGTAATCCCCTGTGATCCCCTTCCATCCACTTGTAGAACCAACGAGCAACCGGATTCTAGAAGACTATAGCCATTTCCAGTGCCAAAAACCCTGGAGATGGACAAGTAAATTTTCGAACTTATATGAGGATCTCAATCCTTCTCCTACGTCAGCAAAAGGAAATGACAACAAGCCCCCAAAATAATGTCCTCACACCTGGTGGCAATGAGGAAGTTTCTAATCCATTCAATCACTTAACGGAGCATCTATGACAAAAACAGCCATGGCATGGACTTGTTGTGAACTTAGGGTATGTTTGTTTCATGGAAGATGAATAATTTAGAAAACATATTCCTAAAAATGATTGTTTGTATCACTTACAAAAATGAATAAATAAAAAAATATATTCCCCGTTCCCGAAATTGTTTAAGCATCTAATTGCTATCAATAATCAAGCGATACAATTGATCATTTAAAAAAAAAAAATGTTTTCCAAACCATTTATTTTCCATGAAACAAATGAAGCCTAAGAATCCTCCCCTCATGTCTACCTCTATATCTCCTATCCTGACCAAGCAATTAACTTCAAACAATTCTTCCTATTTAGAATCAACAAAATCTAGATACACACTTCACAACTACAACTGCACGTCTAGTGTGAACTTCACTACAACGAGATAATGAAGCTAGGGTGTCCCAGTTCCCACATTAATTTCAACCCTATATTATCCGAATCATTTATTCGAAACGAGCTATCCAGGCCACGTCAGCAATAAACAGCAGACTTAATTGTGATTAACAAACTCAATGGTAGTCTCTCAGACCAAAAACTGAAACGAACTCGATTCTATCAAAAATTTCCATATCTTCCACGCCATGGATACGGCAACTTCAGGGCGTCTATCAACTTACCAGAGAAAAACACATACCGATTATAGAGAAGGCAATTTAAAGGAATACCTTAGTACCGGGAACGACATCATCGGGAAGCGACGGAATATGAGCATACTCGATTGCAGTCATCTCACTGTGACCGTCCGTCAGCGTCAATCTCAGCATCCGATTACCACCAGAGCTCTTCGAGGCCTCGTCAATACTACTTCTCGCAATGTCCCTCACCGCAGATATCTGTTCGAGCACACGACAAACGATCACAACCCTAAGCACAACGAGCGCGAAGCCGAAGCGAAACCAACCACGCGCCACTAACACACAGGCAACGGAAGCGATCAGAGGCGGTGACCTAGGAGCAAAAGCCAGCGCCGGGGCGGCCTAACCTGGAGGACCATGGGGCCGTGGAGGTGCGAGGCCTTGCGGTCGGGGAGGGTCCGGGACCCGACGGACCTCAGGTCGGTGTTGAGGAGGTCCGATTCGACGGCGACGGCGAGGGCGGCCGCGTCGGAGGGGTCGTCGATGAGGGCGCGCTGGATCATGATGACGGCCCGGACGTGGGCCGCGTTGTCGAAGGACCATCCGCGCTGCCGGAGCCTCTCCACCAGCGCGGCTTCCGAAGAAGAATACGTCGCCGACGCCGCCGCCGCCGCCGCCGACGACGACGACGGAGCAGGAGGAGCAGTAGGAGCAGGAGCGGGAGCAGAGGACGAGTACGGTTCCATCTCGAGAGAGAATTCTCTGCAAAAGCAAAAGCTGCGCGGCCGCGTTTTGTTGCGGGGGGAGATGCCGTTTAGGGGGAAGCGAATCTGCGGGCCGCCCGATCGGCCCGAGCCTGGGAGTTGCGGGCTTGAGGGTAGGCCCGCCCACGTGGCGGCCCTAGTTTTTATTTTTATTTTTTATAATGGGAGAGACCGTAGCGAAAACAAGCAACGGGCCGCGCGCTGGGCGGGTCTGGGCGGGCCGGTCGGCCTGCTTCAGGTGAAAATACTTTTTTAGGCCCGCCCACGGTTTGGGAAAGATTGGATTTTCTACACGAAATAATTAGCTTTGGACGTGCCCAACTGGACGTGCCTGGCTTGTCCAAACCCGCTCGATCCTAGTTGTTTTGGGCTTGATGGGCCTAGTGGGGCCCCCAAACCGCTAGACTTGTAATCGTGTCTAATCGAAGGGGTGGATTTTGTGCAAAGTGGGGTGAGTCGCCCTCAATTGCCCCAAGGGCTTTCTTTGGATCCTTGGTGCTCAGTTAAGAGGTGTATCCTCACCAAAGGAAGGGAGCTTTCTAGGAAGGCTTTCACTGCTTGTCTGTTCGACATGTAGGGATGACAAACTCCATTAATGAGTTCCTTACTTTAATGTGTTGATGTTTGCATGCTTCGTACCTCTCGATATACCTTCTTTCTTTTCCAAGATGAAAGAATACTTTCTAAATATTTTATATCCCAATGATCTTGAGACCTAGGCGGGGACCGATATGAACCCTTTTAGAGACTTGCTTAGGTCCAATTATGCCTCAATCAAGAAAAAAAAATATTTACATACAAACTTGGCCACCGGATTTTGTAAGATTTTTGTCAAAGTCCTAAAGAACTATCAATGGGAACTTCTAGTGAGATAATTTCCAATTTAGGGTCTATTTTCCTATAATGATTTAGGTGAAGTCAATAAGTCTTTCCAAATTGACAAAGAGAGCATGTTGTGATGCATATTGCATTTTAGGTGGTAATTATTACCCATCGAAAGCTTGCACTTTGTAAGGTCATGGAAGAGATCTTAAGATAATTTATACCATAGTCTTAAGAAATTAAGAGCCAATATCACATTTGAAAATTGGTAATATTTTTTATTTTACAAAATAGGGAGTTTGTTAAAAGATTGGTTTGAAATATTTTACAACATGTTAATCTCCATATTTAAAAGACTCATTTCAAATTAATGAGCTCACATATAAATGTTTTTATATACAAATTTATGGACATTTCTAATTATTTATAAAGACACGAAATCATGATGTACGATATAGCCATAGTTAATAATTATCGTATCTTTTTGCACCCTTAAGATAAAATGGACCCCTAAATAAATTTATTATTTAAATGCTAACTTTTTAAAAGTGACTCAAACTTGAGTTGAGTAAAGAATGCGAAACCTCTTTGAAATATTGGCCACAAAATATCATCAAACAAGATGAATTACTACTTAACTCACATTATATTATGTGCTTTTCCATATCTCTAAAAAAAAAAGCAGAAATTAAGATAATGATTATTGCTTAGTTCTCGGTATTTTGCTCGATATCTTGTGCATTGCACAGGTTCAATCCTAGCACGATAAATAGTATGGCATGTTTCATACTAATGTTATAGAATGTTCTAATCTTAGATCGTGATATATAACATACCACAACATGTTTCATGCCGTGCATGCTTGTTAGGCCTATGTAACATATATGCTGACATATAAAACACACTAATTGCATGCTCAATTGCAATGATACAAAAATTACTTGAATTTACGTACACTTAGATCCGATTTTCTACCTATAATGGAAAGGCCACATTCTAAACACAATATTAAACAATTCGACAATTGCCCACGAAGGCCAATATCATATTTAAGTCAATGGAGGAGGTAATTAAAATGATTCTAACCTCTAGGAGTGTAGTTTAATCAAGCTATTCGCTGGCTATAGCCATAATAAATATGTAATGTGGTCAACTATACAATCCATTCCACTTTAAATTAGTATAGAGCTGTGACGAATAAAGTAATAAAATCAGTAAAATTATTAGGGAAAAAACCACGAAAAACCCTAAACTTTTTCCCATAGTGATAGATTTACTCCAAACTTTTTTTAGTGATGTGAAAAATCCTACACTTTGCCAACCGTGACACATTTTCCCCAAACTTTTTTTTGTAACACAAAAAACCCCGAACTTCTGTCATGTGACACATTTACCACAAAAAATTATAAGGCATTTTGGTCTTTTACTTTTTAATTTTTTTTAATTTTATATTTTTCTTCTTCTTCCCTTCGCCGGCCATGGCTGGCGGGCCTGGAGAGAAGCCGGCGTCAAGCAAGTGCTGCCCTCGCTAGCGTCGGGTGAGGGCATGTTAGCAAGGGCGGCCCTTAGCTGGGTCGGGCAAGGGCCTCCCTCGCGCCCTCTCTCGACGCCGGCGAGGGCATCCATCGCCAAGCCCTGGCCGGCGACGGGTAAGGGCTGTCCTTGCCTGCATCGGGCAAGGGGCCGTCCTCACTCGTTGCCGGCAAGGGTGGCCCTTGCTTGCATCGGGCGAGGATTGGCGAGGGCACCCCTCGCCCGACGCAGGTGAGGGCCGTCCTTACCGGCGACGGGCGAGGACGGCCCTCGCCAACGTTAGGGGAGGACGGCCCTCGCCAGATCTGGGGAGGGCAACCCTCTCTAGACGTTGGTGAGGGCCTGGCAAGGGATGCCTTGGCTGGCGTTGAGCGAAGGCTGTCCTCGCCCAACGCTGGTGAGGGCAGCCCTTGCCTGCGTCGGGTGAGGGCACGAGGGAGGCCCTTGCCCAATGTCGGCGAGGGCGGCCCTAGCCAGCCCAGGTGAGGGCGACCCTCGCACAATGCTAGCGAGGGCGGCCCTAGCCAGCCTAGGTGAGGGCGACCCTCGCCCGACGCCAGCGAGGGTAGCCCTCGCTTGACGCCAGCGAGGGCAGCCCTCACCCGATGTTGTCTTCCCTTTGCCAGCCCGCTATGGCCGGCAGAGGGAAGAAGAAGAAAAAAAGAAAAAAAAAGAAAAAAGAGAAAAACATTAAAAAAAAAAAGACAAAAATGCCATTGATGGGGGTAAATGTGTCACAGTTTGAAGAGTTTGGGGTTTTTCACGTAAAAAAAAAGTTTAAGGTATATGTGTCACTCTGAGCAAACTTTGGGGTTTTTGGTGGTCTTTTCCAAAATTATTATTTGGCTTCTAAAAAGCTTGTTCTGCAAATAATATCGTTGTTAATCAATCGATTGGCACATTGGCTAACCTTGAGGGCTGTCATTTTTGAAGACCTTACAAAATTTTATATGATATTAGAGTAAGAAGTGATTATCTCAAATCTTTGGAAACCCCCTTTTTCGCCTTTTTAGTTTGAGATTAATATCTAGAACATAGACGTCAATTCAGAGTTGATACCGATAGTTGAATCTGTAGTCTCATTTTTTCTTGAGACTTGAGGCGTTGGTCATTGTACCAATTCGATGCAATACGTATCGGCGATGCAATCGATTTCCCTAGATATAGTTAGCATGCTTTATGGATACATTGATCAATGCGGTTACGCAATTGTTGGAAATTTTCTATAATATGGGTTTACATTAATTAATTAATTTTTTATTTTAAATAATTGGGTTAATGGATATTCCAATATTTGTTGAACTCAACAAATAACGGGCCTAGTTAAGCAGCAAAGTGTAGGTAATTATGTTTTTTAGAAGCCCATAATGGGAAGGGCCCAGTGGACACGTTGTTGATTAGGGTTTGCTAGGTCCCTTCTCTAGCCTATAAAAGGGTATGTTATATTTATTAGTTGCTTTGATCCCATTGAAATAAGTCATAGAGAGGAAGATCTGACATTCCAATAGATCTCGATTATCGTTGATCTATTTTTTTTTTCAAATGAAGCAATGGCTCAAACAAGTACGCTTTAATTCTATTGTGTTTATTGATCTCGGTGTTGTACAATCATATATGGATTCGATTCTTCTTGATGAATGAGTTAAATTATGTAAATAATTTTCTACATGTGGTATCAAAGAAAATCATATATGATTGTAGAACCCAATTTTTTTTTTTTAATGGAAAAATTCGAAATTTTCCTCTTTGTGCCAAATATGGGCATTATTTTTCGTGTGGAATTTTTGCTCGATTGATCTTGAAACCATAGGGCTTTTGTTCTACATGTCGAGATCTTTCCAACCGTATATGATTTGTATAATTCGTTGAGAATTGAGAGAGAATTTTAAATTTGAAATTCTAGGATTTATACATGAAAAAGTTCTAGAATTTCCAAATTACTTGGAATTGATTGATGTTCATTGTAAATTGTTGAATGGGTATTGTTATATATATTAGCATCATTTTGTTGCATTAAAGTAAGTTTGTAGAGCTTAAATTTAAGAAATTCGAAATTCGGCCATGGAAGGTTTAGATCCGAAACTTTGAAGCTTGAATATGAAGATTTTCTTATTTGTTCTTCGTTTAATTCAATCTAGTCAATTATATTGATGTTATATGCAAGTCTCATGGAGAATTTTCATCAGAAATCAAGTTAATTTGTGTTTTTGGAGTTTCGGGTCGAAACCGAGTCGTCTGACTGGGTTTGCAGGAAATTTGGGACTCGGCTAGAGGTTGAGGAAGACCTCTAGCCAGGCTGGGCCAATGGATGGGCGTAAGCCCATCCTTTCCTTTTTTTTTTTTTAAATAAATGAATTAAAATAATTTTAATTAAAAAAGAAAAGGAAAATTAAAAAATAATTTGAATAAAAAGAGAAAATAAGAAGAAGAAAGGGGATGGGGAAGTTAGGATTTATAGAGGGGTGAGATAAGAGAGATTAAGTGAGGAAAATGTTTTTGACTTTTCAAAAGTGGAAAATATTTTCTCCTAATTTAGAAGATTTTTTTCCTTTTATGGAAAACATTTTCCCAAGGAATTAATTTTCAAATAAACGAACGTCGGAAAATCCGAAAACGCTTTTCCCAGAAATTATTTTTCTAAACGAACTGCTGATTGAGAAGATTTTTTTCCTTTCATAAAAACATTTTTCCAAAGCGAATTCATTTTCCATAAAACGAACGCTTTAAAATACTAAAACCTTTTTCCTAAATTATATTTTCATGCGAAACGAACGGAGCTTTTAATGACATTCACAATATGCCAAGTCGTGCATAAATTTACAAGTGCTTTTCAAGAAAGCTTCATGTCCTTTGCATTTTTGCACTCTAAGTCATGGCAAGGCCCTTTTAATCCGGCAGAAACTAAGAAACTGAGGGAAACGATCACCGAGGATCGAAGTCTCGCAAGAAAAAACGAAGGCTTCGGCATGGGTTCAGGTCCGGCGCTCGAGCTTCCCTCCATAGATTTTTCCGGATTGGGCGATTTGGAGCCTGGAAGCGGTGGCTGGGATTCCGTCCAAGATGCTGTCCGGCGAGCGCTCGAAGAGTATGGCTGCTTCTTGGCTCTGTACGACAAGGTCACCGAGGAGCTTCATGACGAGGTCTTCCGTCAGATGGAGGAGATGTTCGGTCTTTCGGCCGAGACTAAGCGCCGGTTCGTCGACCCGACGAGGCCGTACGATGGCTACCTTGCTAACCTCCCTCTTAACCCGGAGACCATGGGGATGCGCGAGGCCCTGAACTCCGGCGCGATCGAACGCTTGGCCGGTCTCCTGTGGCCAGAGGGAAACGCCAAATTCTGGTACGTACGGCACGAATTACATTCGCGAACTTCCATCGGCCATGTTCGAGTCATTTACGTTCTGTCGAAAATTGTTCATCGTGAAGAACTTCAATTACAAAAAAAACTTGGCGAATTCGCCTCTCTGAATCGCTTGCAGCGAGCTGCTGAACACGTACGTGAGGAGGCTGTCCGAGTTAGACTACACGATCCAGAAGATGGTGTTCCGAAGCTTTGGCGTCGAGCGCTATCTCGACTCGCACGCCGCGTCGACGGTACATTCCCTTCGCCTCCTGAGGTATGGAGCGCCGGAGGTGGAGGAGGCTCGGCCCGGAGGCATAATTCATTACGATCCGAACTTCGTGACCATGCTGCAGCAGAATCACGTGAACGGATTGGAAGTGGAGACGAAGCATGGAGACTGGATTAAAGTCGCGCCTTCGGCTTCCTCTACTATCGTCATGCTTGGAGAGTCATTCCATGTGAGTCCCTCTCTCTCTCTCTCTCTCTAATAATCTCTTCATTATATCCCACCTTTTACAAAATAAGATTAAAAATAGTGGATATGCAAAAACTATAAAATTTTTCTAAACCATTAAAGCATATTCTAAAGAAAAATCCTACGTAAGAGATTTTATACACAATCGATTTGAAAGGATTTGACAGAGTAGATAATTATAATCCTCATATCAAGGTTGTTTGTATGAAATTTTCTTTGTGCCGGAGGTGTGCGTGCTATATAATTTTATAACTAATTTGTGAGCTATATTTTTCTTGGACCAATCAATTTGTGTGGTAGAATATTTGCTCATTCCTTTAAAGAGTCTTTGTTTACCTAACATTAATTTCTTCTACAATTAAATTTATAAGTGATTTTAGAAATTCACGAATTTCCACTAACCACCAGGATGCTTAAAAAACTGAACAGTAAGTAATTGCAAATTGCCCTTTGAAATAGATTTGTGCCTTTATTTTGGGTTCTCGTGTGCTTGAGTTGGATAATTTGTCAATATTTTCTAATTGTAATTACCTAACGGAGAAAAATTATCATAAAAGTCTTTAATTTATTGCACTGTCAATACTAAATTTTTCAATTTGACCAATTTAATTGTAAACCTTTTGATGATTTGCCAAGAGTGTCCCTCAAATCCATTTTCTAATTTTTTTCTCTCTTTTTTTTCTTTTTTCTCTTTCCCTATTATTTGCTGGTCATCTTCCATAGGTGAGGGCAACCTTCGCTATATGGTGGTGACCTCCAATGGCGATCGTTGAGTCCTCGTCGACCAGCAGAGGGAAGTAGCAAAAAAAAAAAAAAAAAAAGAATAGAAAAGAAAGAGGGGAAAAAGTGCCAAAATTTTGGAAAATAAAAAAATTGGCAAAGGAAAAAAATGATTTATGATTGAATTGATCGCAATAAAATAAGATTAGATTTTTTGGACAATTATTCTTGAGACAGGTGAGTTGTGTAGTAATAAGAGTACACAAGATGTTTACCCCGATTAAAATTCATGCATTAATCTCCTGGATTAAGAGATGCATGCATGGCTGTATGTATAATTTTCACCTCAGCTCTGACCTCTTTCATGGTCTTTTCTTAGGGATGGAGCAACGGAAGATTATACTGTCCTCGACACCGTGTGATGATGCGCGGGCACGAGGCCAGGCTCTCCATCGGGATCTTCTCCGGCGTCGAAGGAACCATTCGGTGCCCCGACGAGCTCGTGGACGAGCAACACCCTTTGCTTTTCAAGCCCTTCCACACTGAGGACCTCGTCCGCATCTTCGCCACGCCGGAGGGACGGAACGGAGCTTCGGCTCTCAAAACCTTTTATAGCGTTTCTAATTGAACGTGATCTTTCTTCAGATTATTATTCCAAACCCTTTATAAGCTCCGGCTCTCAAAACCTTTTATAGCGTTTCTAATTGAACGTGATCTTTCTTCAGATTATTATTTCAAACCCTTTATAAAGCCTTTAATTTGATGTTGGCGATCGTTGTTTTCCTCCAATCCCCATCCCCCAAAACCACAACCTTTCTCTCCCCATGTCATCTGGTAATAAAATTAATAATTGCGGGATTGAGCGGATGACCTATCTATGTACATCCATGGTTAAAATTCCTTTATCCTTGAAATAGAAATTTCAACCTTTTGTTGACGTCACGGAATAAAAACATACTAGGAATAAGTATATTAAAAATCCTAAAATTTTATGATTTAAATGCACTTTTTGAAATTTTTAGGATTCAAATGTACTTTTGTGACAAATTTTAGAACTATATATACGTAATGGTTATTCAATACAAATTCATTGCATATAATTAGATCACTTTTCTACCTTCAAAAGAAGGCCTTGTTCCAAACGTGATTTTAAACAACGACAATGGCTATGAAAAAGCCAATATCATATTAAAGTCAATGAAGGAAGGGATACGTGATTGATTATAGGAGTAGAGTTTAATCAACTTATTCATTGGCTATAGCCATAGTAAATACATATTGTGCTCAAACTAAACAATCTAGTCTGCTCTACATTAGATTTAGCCACTACGAATATGGGAGAAAAGTACCACTCGCCGCGGTGGCTCCGTTGGGTAGGCTTTAGACTTCCACACAGGAGGTCTGGAGTTCGAAGCCCCTGCAACGTAAGTTGCACGAAGGCTGACGGATCATTTGGCGACTTATCGGAGGTGCGTGGGTGGTGGTTTACTACGTGCCTCCCCAGGGTTTACTTCCCAGCTGTCGGCTGTGCGGGGGTTCCTGGGTCACAAAAAAAAAAAAATATGGGAGAAAAGTGTTTTTTTTTTTTTTGGTCGGTCCTACTAATCTTACTCTAACACTCACTCTTAGACTTTTGCCCTTGCCTCCTTGCAAGGCGTGGGAGTCGAGACTCACTCCTTAAATGAAATCCTCCCCACCCTAATCCCCCCTGAGAAGGTGGGGATTTGAACCCCTAACCTCCCATTTCCAAATTGGAAGAGTGGCCACTGGGGCGAACCCCCAATGGTTGGAGAAAAGTGTTAAAAAAGTCTTAAACCTTTTACATTTGTGCCAATTTAGTCCTAAGCCTTTTATTGGTGCTAATTTATTCCTAAACCTCTTCATTTTGTGTCAATTCAGTAATTTCTAGCTAATTTTGACCAGATTTTGCTGATTGGGTGTCGGCTGACTGACATGACATGATTAGCGCTGATATGAACAAATTTTAATAATATTTAAATATTTTTGAATTCTTTCCTTTTCCTTTTCTTTTTCTTTTTCTTTTTCTTTTTTCTGTTTTCCTTCTCCTCCTCCTTCCTACTCTTTCCCGCAACCGGCGGACCTTGGCGACCGGCCAAAGCCGACCTCAACCTTGCCGGCCATTGGCAAGGGCGACCTCATGCTAGGCGGTGAGGCTCGCCCTCGTCGGATTCGGTGAGGGTCAAGTTTTACTGGCCATCACCTCTGGCTAGTCGCCAAGGTCTAGCTAGAGGAAGTAGGATGAGAAGGAAAAAAGAAAAAAGAAAAAGAAAAAGAAAAGGAAAAAGGAAAAAATAAAATGAAGAATTCAAAAATATTAATATATTATTAAAAATTGTCCTCGGCATGCCGACCGGTGCCCAATTAGCAAAATCTGGTCAAATTTAGCCGTAAAGGATTGAATTGGTACTAAGTGAAAAAGTTTATAACTAAATTGACGCTAATAAAAGGTTTTTGACCAATGGTAAAGTACTCTCTCTCTCTCTCTCTCTCTCTTTACCAATGGTCGTTGGGCCCGGTTGAGCTTAGTCACCGCACTTCAACGTCGATTTGAGGCAGTCATGCCTCGCAATGGCTTGGAGGCCGTAGGTGAAGGCGGCCATGACCTTGCAATCGTAGGCAAGGCCGCCTTCACCCCCGACGGTGAGGCCATGGTGAGGCTGCCCTCACACCCGAGATCACCTCACCTACATTTGCATGAGGTTGGGGGAAGAAGAAGAACAATAGGAAGAAAAGAAAAAAGAAAAAGAAAAAGAAAAGAAAAGATAAAAAATTAATAAGAAAATTTGAATAAAATAAAATATTATTAAAAAATGGCTAGATGGTCAACGCTAGCTTGCGTCGCTGTTCGCTAGCTAGCCAAATCTAGTTAGATAGATTGAGTTGGCACAAATGCCAAATGCTTGGAACTAAATTGGCAAAAAAAGGGGTTTATGATTAAATTGGCACAATCGCGATAGGTTTAATATTTGTTTTTTTTTCTTGATAATTTTCCTTAACTATGAGACAAAGCATATCTACCTAAAAATGTCTTGTAGATAATGCTAATAATGAATTTATTTGAAACGAATCATTGGCTAGGGATGGAGCAATGGCTGAGTGCACTGCCCCAAACACCGAGTGATGATCAATGGGAATTAAGCAAGGTATTCGATTGGCTCATTCTCGTTCATAAGAGGAGTGGTCAAGTGTCCGCAGGAGCTGGTGGACGAGCAACACCCCTTGCTCTTCAAGCCTTTCGACGAAGTCGGTCTGTTCCGACTCTACGAAACAAAGCAAGAACTCAAGGACGAATCGACTCTTAAGACGTTTTTTGGTGCTTGAACGTGGCTAATTGTTATTTTTATGAACGCTATGCTATTATTAGTGAAAGAGTTATCGAATGCTACTCTTGTAATATCGAAGTGTCATTATTTGTGAGTGTGTATGTCTAGCACGGAGTGCTTGTACCCTGTGTGTTTGTGTATAGAGAATATGTTCATATCTACATGACCATACGGCATATGTGACGTACCAACTGAGGACAAATCATATCATGTGACAACGTTCTATGTAATGTGATGATATTATGTGGCAAAGTTCTTGTGATGATATGTCGCTAGATAACATGATAGCATGAATACCGATTGTACCGATTCTTACAGCTTGTAAGAATCGAATGATGCTCTCATGGCAGTACTTTTGCGAATGGTAATCCTCTCTCTCGAAATGTAGAGTGTAGTCTACCTCTTGGTAGCCTTATTTACCCAAACCCTAAACCCATTTACATCTACCTCTTCGTCCATACCATCTTCTTTCTGTGTCACCCATCCTCATGGTTGAATTTCACTCGACATTACCAACCTTCGCGATCTTCCATCTCCGCCGGCTTCAGATCTCGGTTGCAGGCCCAGAATTCAAGATGAAGACTGTCTCTGCCTGATTTGCTCTTTGCATGCCTTCAATCCCCTGTCTCTCGGATAATATTGTGCCGTAATTCAATCTATAGCTAGTTATGTGGTGCCATGGACTAACTTACCCATTAGATGCATATTATTGTTGGCAAATTGAGGTTTCTTGCTATGTTACAATCTAGATTTCGACTTCTTTCTGTTTCGTTGTCTTGTTTCTTCTCTGTGGGATGGATTCGGATGACTAGGAAGATTCTGCGCGACTGGCTGCAATCTGTTCCAGATTGGGCCGTCTTAATACCGAGCAAGAAATTGAAGTCTGGGATGATGAGCCCCCACTTGAAAAATTGGAAGCATGTCGATTAACATTAGTAGGGAAAACCCTTTCAAACCCATCAATAAACTTCCAAGCTTTCCAAAGTACTTTGAAGAGGGCTTGGCATATTGAACAAGTTGAAATCTCCCAAAGAGAAGCAGGCCTATATGTAGCTAAGTTCCATTCAAATGCCGACAAATAGAGAGTCCTAGAGGGCGGACTTTGGCTTTTCTCAAGCCATCTAGTAATCTTTAAGCCACGGATTCCCAACACCCCATTACATTGTTATGATTTCTCTACTTGTGCTTTCTGGGTACAAGTCTTTGGATTGCCTTTGGAATGGTCTACAGAAAAAATGATCAGCAAGGCGGTGCAACACATTGGCCGGGTAGTTGAAGTCAAAGTTGACACAAAAGAGGGGACAACCTTTAGAGCTGGTTGAGTGAGGGTAGAACTAAACATGCAGGAGCCTTTAAAAACAGGGATATTGATCCGAATTGACAGAAAAACACTATGGCTTGACTTTCGCTATGAACGACTATCCCATTTTTGTTACTCTTGCGGCAAGTTGGGACATTGCGCAATGTATTGCAAGGACTTCCCCTTCGATGAGGCTAAATTAGAAGGTAGGGACAAAATGGCCTATGGCCAATGGCTTAGAGCTGAAGTAAAAGAATACAACCATTATTGGCAGACTACAAACCAGATCAATCAAAAGAAACCATACCAAACACCTCCCTTGCTACTTCGAATGTCCCTTTATCGCCCCCACCAAATCATACGAAGCAACGAACCTGTCCAAACTAGTTACTACGACTAATCCACAAGCAACGGGCCTTGACTAGCAACATCTTCAAGATGAAATTATGCAAGGGACTTCTCTCCACACTGTGCTAATACTTGCAATAGCCAAAATGAAGGGAATTCAGTCCCCATCTACGGATATTCAGCAACAAAAGAAGCTAAAAAGTTCAAGATTGACACTAAAGGTGGGTGTTGCCAAAAAAACATAAATGATACACTCTATATGACACTAAGGGTTCGCTCTTGGAGAACCTTGATGACACAAATCTCATGGAAACACCTATCTTTGTAGCAGGGGAAGCTGGAACTTGGGCTATGGTGGTTGGCCCTCAATAGCCACCCACCCACAAATGAAGATGATATGCTGGAACTGTCAAGGTTTGGGCAATCCCTTGACAGTTCAAGCTCTCAAGGCCATGAAAACCAAGGAAAAGCCCAATATTGTATTCTTAATGGAAACAAAGAACAATGATGTGAAGCTTCAATGGATTCAACACCGCTTACACTTCAATAACTCTCATATTATCAACCCTATTGGTTTGGCAGGAGGTATGGCAGTTTTCTAGAACAATCAGGTGTCCTTAAGTGTGGTTCGCTCAACGCAAGAAATTTTTGATATGACCTACAGGGATGTACATGAAGATCGAACTATGCATATCACTTGTATTCATGCTTCTTTTGTCTACCAAAATTGACAAATTCTGTGGGATGAACTTAGGGAGATAAGCTTTGCTAACACATTACCTTGGGCCTTTGTGGGCGAATTTAACGAAATACTCTATCATTGGGAAAAGGTAGAAAAGAGACAGGCAGATCCTTATCGAATGCTTTTCTTTCGAGCTATCCTAAATGATTGCGCCCTTATGGAAATAGAAAGTAAATGCTGTGAGTTTACTTGGATGAACAATCGAGAGGGAGATGAGCCAGTGAAAGAACGTTTGGATAGGGTGATGTGCATGATGGCTTGGCGCTTGTTGTTTCCTTGAAGCTGAGGTCTTTGCGCTGCCTGCTGTGGGGTCTGACTACAATCCCCTAATTATTAACACTTGAGTACCTTATAGAAAATGCAAGAAGCCTTTTATTTTTGAAGCTTATTGGAACGAAGATGAAGAATGCCGAGAGATTATTTCCATAGCATGGAACTCAGTGCGGGTTCAAGGTTCTAGGCTACTTCCAAAGATAAAGAATGTTTCCAAAGCCTTGACTAAGTGGGGCCGATCAAGGGGCGCTCTCATAGTAACCATCTTACAACAACAACTTCAGCATATTATAAACCAAGGATAGTAACTATAATAGAGTGGAAGCATTTAAGCTAAGAGAGGAAATAAGGCGGACTTGGCAACAAGAAGAGCAATATTGGGCAATGTGCTCCGAGATTCAATGGTTGAGGTGGGGCGATAAGAATATAAGATTTTTTCATGCAACTACACTTCAAAGGAGGCAAAGAAATTGAATTAGCATGTTGCAGGATGACCACCGGCAATTGATTCGTGATCCTCAGACTTTACAAGATATGGCATCCAATTTCTTTTCAGGGTTATATACAACAGTGGGACATCGGGACTGCGGACCCATTCTTGACCAATAACCACAGGTAGTTACCACTGAAATGAATGACTCGTTGCTGGATTTGGTTACGTTTGAGGAGGTTTGCCAAGCTACCTTTTAGTTGGGAACTACTAAGTCTCCAAGCCCTGACGATTTAAATGGCTTATTTTATCAAACTCACTGGGAGGTCATTAAAGATGATCTTCTTCTCCTGGTGCAAAATTTCTTTCAATCAGGGATGATACCTACTACTCTGAACCAGACCATTATTGCATTGATCCCCAACAAACCTCACCCAGAGAGACTAGATCAATATAGACCAATCAGCCTCTGTAACTTTGCATACAAAGTTATCTCAAAGGTAATTGCTAATTGCCTGAAACCTTGGTTACCTAATCTGATTTCTATGGAACAGTCAGCTTTTGTGAGTGGACAACGGATTCAAGACATTATTTTAATCGCTCAAGAAGTTCTTCATCAATTTAAGACCCTGAGGCGAACAAGAAAATTCAACGCAATCCTAAAGACTGACATGCAAAAGGCATAAGACAGAGTAGAATGGGATTTCCTTCACGATTATCTTCTCAAACTAGGATTCCATCCAAAGTGGGTACAATGGGTAATGCAATGCATTACAACATCTTTTAGTGTAAGATTTAATGGAGAGCAACTTGCTTATTTTTACCCAACTCATGGCCTCCAACAGGGTGATCCTCTATCTCCACACATCTTTATTCTATTGGCAAATGTTTTGCCAAATCTAATCAATCAAGCAGTCAACATGTGACACATTAAGGGTATTAGGTTAAATAGATGTTGTCCCATTTATTTTCCGCTGACGATGCAATATTCTTCATAGATGGTAACATTCAGAAATGCCAGAACCTTACTAATATTTTAAATCAATATTGTGTGGCCACGGGATAGGCACTAAACCGCAACAAATCTGGACTGATTTTCAGCAAACATTGTCCTTTCGATTGTAGGAAAATATGTCGAGGAGTTCGAATACTTGTGCTGCAAAGGTATGGCAAATATTTGGGAATACCATTTGACTGGGGTCGTTCCAAGAAGGAGATGTTTTTTTGGAATTTAGGGAGAGTTAATGCAAAACTGGAGGGATGGGAAGAAAAGTTAATCTCAAAAGGTAGTAAAGAAATTCTTATTAAATCTGTGATTCGAGCACTTCCAAATTACGCCATTTCGATCTTTAAGCTTCATTTGTCTCTTTGCAAATCTATAGAAAATAGTATTGCTAGATTTTGGTGGAGGAATGATCAGAACAGAGCAGAGATTCATTGGAAAAAATGGGACGTTTTTAAAAGCAGCAAGAACAACGGCGGCCTAGGATTCCGTGATCTTATAGAATTTAACAGAGTAATGTTTGGAAAGCAAGCTTGGCGATTACTACAACAGCCTCAATCTTTATGGGGCCAAATATTTAAGGGTTTGTATTATCATTCTAAAGAATTCCAATCAGCAGATAGAGGACCTCGGCCATCTTCGGGATGGCAGAGCATACTAATGGGCAGAGATGCTATTTTACCACATGTTAGATGGTCAGTGGGTAATGGAAGCAAAATCAGAATCTGAGAGGATCGGTGGTTACCAAAAGGAATTCTTGGTGGACTTGCGACAAGAGAGGAGCCACTAATGGTGGTTGATCTAATAGATCCAATCCACAACAGATGGAACACATCTCTGCTCCACGTGTTTCTAGATGATCGGATCATAGAAGAGATTCTTACCATCCTAGTAAGACCTCTCTTGCCAAAGACCAATTAGTTTGGACAGCCACAAAGGATGGCCGACATACAGTGAAGAGCAATTATCATGCATTAACCAAGATCACAAGCAACCATAGAAATCATAGAGCATCAACCTCATACTAGAATCCTAGGATTATATGGTGAAAAATTTGGGCAATGTGAACAACACCTAAAATTCGAAGTTTTCTTTGGTTGGTTTGTCAAAACGCACTAGCCTCCAGAGCCAATTTATTCCAAAGACATATCATCACCGATCCATTATGCAAACTTTGTCAACAGAACACTCCAGAAACCCTAGAGCATCTATTCTTATCTTGTTCATGGACTAGAGATATCTGGGCTCATCTACATATCAACATTGACCTACTGCCTCATACAATTCATCGATTAAATGCATGGCTAACAGCAAGAGTTACATCGAAAAACAACTCACCTGGTCTAAAAGTCATAGCCAATGTTCTCTAGCAGATCTGGAGAATGCAGAATTGCTTCATCTTCCGCAACCAATGACGGATCCAACCCTAGCAGTGGAGACTGCAATAACACAGACCCGACTATATCAGATCTGTGCTCCTACCTATTCAAGAAAAGATACTGCTACTCTGAACCCTGCATAGCTTTGGAGACCACCTGATTCGGGAACCTTAAAATGCAACATTGATGTGGCCTATCAGCCAGGAAGTACATGATCGATGGCTTGTATTTGTAGAGATCATCATGGTTGACTTACCAATATCTATACTAGAAGTTTTTCGACCGCATCAGCTCTGGCAGCGAGATCCAGGCCCTTACCTTCACGCTTCAGCATTTGCTACAGTAAGGTATCAACTTTGCACAAATCTTGATTGAATCCGAGGCAAAGACCGTCGTTGACGCCGTCGAGATGGGAGATCGCTACCATGGGAAATCTGTGCTTTGCTCGCGGAGGCCGTCGCTTTGATTCCCCTCTTCCGTAATTTGACTGTGCAACATTGTAGGTGTGAGGCGAACACCGTTGCTGACTGGGTCACCAAGGCCCAATGTTTAGACACCTTTGTCCAAAATTGGAATATTTTCCCACCCTTCCTTTTGCTCAACCTTGTTTATGCGGATGCCTTAGCTTCAGGTTGTAAGCTTCAAGCAATATGAATACAATATCTTCTTTCGACTAAAAAAAACAAACATGATAGTGTCACGGGCCAATAGATGGACGACCCAAGAGGTTCCCCAAAGTCGACCCCAACTCGCCCGTGGACCTCCTGCTCTCACTCGGATTCCCACCAAGTCTTCTCCCCAAATTGCAAGGGCGGGTGAAGATGTCATTAAGCTAGATTACGGGAGTCCGTTCCATTATTTATGTTGGTAGATGGTAGCTCAATACTTATGTCGGTAGTTGAGGCGGTGCGATCTCGTCCGCCCGTAGAATACTAGATCAATGGATGTAATCCGAGGCCCTCAACTATAAAAGGGGTGTCCTCCTTTCACTTGTAATCATCCACTACTTCCGCAATGCAAAGCAAGTCTTCTTTCCAGAGCTCTTCTCTCTAGATCCTTTCTCTCTCTACGATCCGGGTAAGGCGAGCGAGTGAGCGTTCGACTGTGCAAAGGCTTGGCTTAGGTGCTTCGGCGATCCATCTCGATCCTAAAGTGCCCGAGTCGCCGCGCGGTCACGATCCCTGTCGATCGGCTCGTGACAATTTGTATCAGAGCAAGAATCCCTCCAGTAAGCGAGTGAGCAAGTCGGAGAATCGGACTCCTCGCTCAAGTGCTAGGACGAGTCGACTTCTCGTCAAGCGGAATGCAAAGTTAGAGAAGAACCGAACCCTTGCTGAATGGGGATAACGTTCTTGGATTGATCAGTGAATACGAAGAAGAGGTCTATCATCACGTTTTCAACAAGAAAAGAACCTCCATTGGTCTCTTTGGGGTCAAGATGTTGATTAGGTTGGAATGGTGCTTTGCCAAAAGATGCGGTTGGCGAAAAATGCCACACTTGCCAAAAAGCGGGTGACTAAAGGGCCGAGCGGCCGAGATCAAAAGAGGTCACCAATGGAGCAAAACTTGTTTTGTTGGGCAAGCGTGACCGTTCGATGTGAATTCCCAAAAAGTGGCACATCAATGGTTAATTTACGCAAGGAAGCGACAGAGCGAGAGATCGCAACGAGGGCGTTGCAAAATGAGTGGGGAGAATGTCACGGTCCGTGAATCCTCCCGTACTCGTGACACTTGTGAGTGGCGCTTGGGGTTATCTGGTGAAGAGTATGAGGCAGAAGGGTAGAACACAACTGGTCCGCGGGAGTGGCGTTAGGACGGTTGGTGCTAGGAGTTCTAGGATAGAAGGATTACATCACTTAGGAGCTCTGAAGATGGGGTAGGCCTCTCGTACACAAACTGGTCGGGAGCTGATGCCGCTCTTCTGACGAGGCCATGGCAGGCCGAAACCAGTTGTCGTCCTGAAAGAGAACTGCTGCCTTACTCGATGGACTGGACGCCCGAGTGAAGCTGGGCGTGGTAGGATCTCGCACGAAGAATCATTCACCGTATCGTTCATGGAACAAATAAAGAAAGGGCTGGCCTGGCGAATTCCGCTAGCTAGGTGCCCGCGGGTCGTTTCCGAGGCCAGGGAAACTCTCGGCCCGTGACAATAGCATGAATCCTTGCGTGGTGTGTATGCATGTCCAATTTACTAGATGATTTTATTCTTAAAGAATCTTAGTAGGCCTCTCCGATCAACAAGACCAAAGAGGGCCAAAATGGAGCTTATGCAATTGATAACTTTTATAGAATTTAAAATTTGCCATTCGCGTGGAGAAATTTGTTTTGAAGTGCTTTTGAACCACCGTGTGTCCTTAAATTTATTTTGAGGTGTTCTTATTTTTTAAAAGAGGAATTTTTTTTATAAGAGTTTAGAGAAATTGGTAATTACAAAAGGAAAAAAAAAAAACCAAAGAAACGTCGTCAAAATTTAGTTGGTAATCACTCTAATTAGGGTTGGTAATTATAAATAGTTAGTAAGCAAGGAAAATAGAAGTTAATAAATCCAGAGAAAAAGTTCACAAAGTCTTAAAAAAGGAATCAAATAAACGTTGGTACGCAACTTGAATGATCAATTTAGGGCGTTGTACAAAAGACAAATAAAAGTTGGTAAATAATAAAAAGAGTTGACATATTAAAAGAAATCAAATATTAGTTTGTAACTAACTCAAATGAAAATATGCAGCCCAAAAGGAGTTCGTAATTTAATAAAAAAATTTAGTCAATCATTCCAGCAAAAAAAATGGTAAGCTTATATGAGAGTCGGTAATTCAAGACATTGGTAAGGAAGTTAAGCGAAATTTAGTAAGATATTAAAAAAAAATTACAAACCTAGAATCTATAAAAAAAAAAAGAATTAGTAATCTTGTAAAAGAGGCAGTGATTTATCAACAAGTTATCTGAAAATTTGGTGATTGGTAATTTTTTTTTTTTTCAAAAGTTTTTTTGACACTTATTGACTCTATGAGAAATCTTTAACACAATATATATATTTCTTTCTTTGTTGTGGTGAAAATGGAATAATAAAATTGTCTTTGATTCCTTATTGGACAAACATCTCACCCATCGTGCTTGGTGAAGGGGGGGAGTTATTCCAAAAGTCTTAAACCTATTATATGGTGACTAAATTAGCCTCAAACATTTCAATTGTGGTGAATTAAGTTCTTTAAACTTTTTAACAATTTGCCAATTTAGTCATTTTGGCCAATTGGCCGGAAATAACTAATGTGGATGCTAGCCATTTTGTATGGCACAACCGGTGCTGATGTTGATATTTTTTATAATTTTTATAATTTTTTTCTTTTTCCTTTTTCCCCTTTCTTCCTCTGTTGGTTGCCGAGCCTCAGGGATGGTCAGCGATCGCCAAAGGTGAGGGTGAGCCTTGCTTGAGGCTAGTGAGGCTTGACCCTCGCTAGCTCACCAACCTTGGCGCTCCTCGCTTGTGGCCGGATGCTGGGCATTGTTGAGGCTTGGCAATGAGTATAATTCATCAAAAGGTTTTGGACTAAATTAGTATAATTGAAAGGTTTTGACTTAATTAACCACCATATAATATATTTAGGATTTTTGAATAATTATCTCATTTCTAGATGGATGTGATAGGGTATTAGTACATCCGACCAATCACTGTAAGTGTACAATCATGCATGAAATTACTGAGACTAACTTATAAAATTGATTTAATAATTAATGTGATAGGCTGTTCCAAATGCATTATGGAAATATAGCTGCTTGTTCTAAATGCTCAAATGTGTTGTATGTCGCATCACTTAATAATCAATTTGGTAATATTTAGGGTATTGTAAGTATATAAATTGATTATCCCTCTAATTTCCCAAGAGCTTAATAAGATCGTTGATGCTCGTCACTAGTGACAAAAATAGACTGTAGGTCATCATCAATTGAGAAGATTCGGTTCCGATTATGAAAGTAGCGAGGAATTGGTTTTGTCCAGCTTTCTGCGTATGGCTTGGGGTTTTAGCCTTAAAAATTCCTAGGCGTCTCAAAAAATCATTAAATAACTCAAATGACCTCATGTATCTTTATTATATTACTAGAAATTTACAATATTGAAATTCCTCGTAGTATTCGGCTCAAAATACCTTTGCCACGGTTTGAGCCCTACCAAGTCATTCACTTTTGTCGTTTGCGATGCAATAATCAACTCCACTCGCTATTTGACAAAAAATAAAATAAATCTTCAATTAGCTAGAGAGAACTCGAATACAGTCATTAGATAAATTCCATTCAAAATATAATGATCATGTTTAGTATATGTCTCTAGCTTAACAACGTCAAAGAAATCCAATCCAAATAGAAATTCTAATGGTGCGTTTGTTTCACGGAGAACAAAAAAATGATTGGTTATATCATTTAGAAAAATTAGTCAACAAAAATATTTATATTATAACAATATTTTATACCTAACTATTTTCGTTGGTGATAAAAAATTCATTCATTCACCTTTATTAGCGATACAAACTATTAGATTTTATAAAATATTTTCCAAATCTTGAGCATTCTGTTAAATAAATGTACAGATTTATGTTTTAACATCCGAACAAGCAACAAATGATTACAATATTTCCATGTTGGAGTTAGATTCCTAATTTAAGTGGACTAAAAGGAATTTCCTATTTTGCATGTGAATTGTAAGAGGTGGAAATCTACTCGGTTGTTATACAATAGAGCAAACAAGATGAGTTTTAGGGTTTTTTTTTTTTTTTTTAAAGTGTTCTGAGCAATAAGAATGGGAGGTGTTAACCGACGTTGAGCTATTTTTGCATAGCATCTCCCCTATAGTATTGTCGCCACAATAAAGAATAATCGCCAGTCCGAGATGGATTGACGTGGTTCCTTTTTGCCCATGAACAAAGAATGGCCTAAAAGAATATCATATTGGCGAGTGGTGCGACCCCAATTCTTGATTGGAATGAACACCAAAGGCCTCTACCCTTCCATCCCATAGATAGATAGAGAGGGATGGCATAGCTTTTGTTTTCTTTTTTATTTGATCAAATAGTTGAATAATGAAAAAAAAAAGAGATAATGAATGACTGATTGAGTTCTTTGTGAGGTAATACTTGTGGCATTGCTTTGGGTATAATTAGGGCTAGGAAGCACTCAAGTGATTGTGAACTTTATATACTCCAGATTTATGGTGGACTTCTTGGTGGCTAAATTTCCCCATAAAATAAGCACTCAAATTGAATAAATGTAATTCTCTACTGTTTCTTGACATTCATTCTTGATTTCTCTAGTAATCTCTTCTTCTCATATTATACTTGAATTGCAAGATCTGTTATCCTTTAACTTTATTCTTAGAAAGGGTTCTCTTTCAACACCCCTCAAAATTCCCACCGTAGATTTTTTGGACAGGGTCTTGTTGCACCAAAAAATAACCAACACACCACCGGCCGTTGCAGCATGGATGGTAGATCCTTTGTCCTCCACCGAGGAGGCTAAGGTTCGAAGCCCCTGCGAAGCAAGGAGGCTGAAGCGCTGTGTGGTGAGTTGAGCGTGGCGTCGGGGTGGTGGTTTCCTCGCTAGCAACACTTGGGGTTTACGTGGCGGCTGTTGGCCAAAGCGGTTCCTCCAGCAACCAAAAAATAACCTACACTAATTTTGGTTATTATGGACAAGTAATGGACTTGATCGAGGATAACAAAGTTTGGTCATTTATGGACAGAATTATAGATAACTTAATGAATTGACAGCTTGAAGGAATCCACAAAACATTGCATTTGAACCGGGGACTAATGAATTGGTGCAAGGAAACTTTGAATTAAATTCTTTAGACGAATTCGTGGCAAAAATCTCGGATGAGAATATATATGTTCGAAGAACTTTCTACAAAGCAAAAGGAATCATGGGCAGAAAATATTGGATAGATACACGATTCGATAATGAATCAATTATCTCAGCCAAATGGCGGAGGATATGAAAAGAAAGGAAAACAAAAAGGAAAAAGAGTCCTTTGAATCCTTACCCGCCCCGATTCATCCATTGACCTTATCTTGTGAGGAAATCTGGGAATCACATTGAAAATGTATTTTCCTTGTTCTCGAAATTGTTTAGGCATCTAATTGCTATCAATAATCAAGTGATACAAGTGATCATTAAAAAAAAAAAAAAAAGTTTTCCAAACAATTTATTTTTCACGAAACAAACAGAACCTAAAAATCCTCCCCTCGTCTCTGTTGGATATTTCAATAATATTTTGAAATATTTACAATAATAACTTCGATAATAGTTATGACCGCATTGAAGACCATCATTATTTTTAACGGTCACATAACGGTTTCTTAACGGTGATATAATGGCTTTCCAATCGTTTTGTAACATTTAATTTATTTCTCAAATAAATCCTTCATTATTTTACAACGGCTTTTTTAATGGCTCTATTTTGTCTGAATATAAAATCTCATAAAATCTTAAAAATAAATACTGAATGAAACAAAAATATCCTTTCTTTTTTTGAAATCTTTCCTTTCCTTTTCCTTGCTGGCTTATACATAGATGTTGTTTCTGTTCCTTCTAATATTCAGAGCGGAATATAAAAGAAGGTCTATTGTATCTTGAGAGGATACCTGTCAAAAGCCTATCGCACCGAGTTTCGCACTTCGAGGGGCGAAATTATCCTTAAGGACAGTGCCTACGCTTGCACGCCTCAGACAAATTTGTTTGTTCTTATCAGTTTTTTTTCCTACAGTCTCTACCTCCATATCTCCTGTTCTGACCAAGCAAATAACTTCAAACAATTCTTCCTATGTAGAATCAACAAAATCTAGATACACACTTCACAACTACAACCGCACGTCTAGTGCGAACTTCACTCCGATGAGATAATGAAGCTAGGGTGTCCCAGTTCCCCCATTAATTTCAACCATGTATTATCCGAATCATTTGTACGAAACGAACTATCCAAGACGCGTCAGCAATAAACCGTAGACTTAATTGTGACTAACAAACTCAATTGGATTCTCTAAGACCAAAAACCGAAACGAACTAGATTCTATAAAAAATTTCCATTTCTTCCGCGCCACGGATACAGCGACTTCAGGGCATCTATCAACTTACCAGAGTAAAACACATACCGGTTATGGAGAAGGAAAATTTAAAGGAATACCTTAGTACCGGGAACGACATCATCGGGAAGCGACGGAATATGAGCATACTCGATTGCGGTCATCTCGCTGTGACCGTCCGTCAGCGTCAATCTCAACATCCGATTACCACCAGAGCTCTTCGAGGCCTCGTCAATACTACTTCTCGCAATGTCCCTCACCGCAGATATCTGTTCAAGTACACAACAAAACGATCACAACCCTAAGCACAACGAGCGCGAAGCCGAAGGGAAACCAACCACGCGGCACTACAAACAAGCAACGGAAAAGATCAGAGGCGGTGACCTAGAAGCAAAAGCCAGCGTCGGGGCGGCCTAACCTGGAGGACCATGGGGCAGTGGAGGTGCGAGGCCTTTCGGTTGGGGAGGGTCCGGGACCTGACGGACCTTAGGCCGGTGTTGAGGAGGTCTGATTTGACGGCGATGGTGAGGGCGGCCGCATCGGAGGGATCGTCGATCAGGGCGCGCTGGATCATGATGACGGCCCAGACGTCAGCCGCATTGTCGAAGGACAATCTGCGCTGCTGGAGCCTCTCCATCAGCAACAGCTTCTGAAGAAGAAAATGACAATGACGCCGATGACGACGGCAGCAGCAGCGGCAGAGCAGAAGCAGAAGCAGGAGCAGGAGGAGCAGGAGCGGGAGCAGAGGACGAGCACGGTTCCATCTCGAGAGAGAATTCTCTGCAAAAGCAAAAGCTGCGCGGCCGCGTTTTGTTGCGGGGGAGATGCCGTTTAGGGAGGAAGCGAATCTGCGGGCCGCCCGATCGGCCCGAGCCTGGGAGTTGCGGGCTTGAGGGTAGGCCCGCCCACGTGGCAGCCCTAGTTTTTTTTTTCTTTATAATGGGAGAGACCGTAGTGAAAACAAGCAAAGGGCTGCGTGCTGGGCGGGCCTTGGCGGGTCTGGGCAAGCCGGTCGGCCTGCTTCGGGTGAAAATACTTTTTATAGGCCTGCCCACGGTTTGGGAAAGATTGGATTTTCTACACGAAATAATTAGCTTTGGATGTGCCCAACTGGACGTGCCTGGCTTGTCCAAACCTGCTCGATCCCAGTTGTTTTGGGCTTGATGGGCCTCAGTGGGGCCCCCAAACCGCTAGACTTGTGATTGTGTCTAATCGAACGGGTGGATTTTGTGCAAGACGGGGCGAGTCGCCCTCAATTGCCCCAAGGGCTTCCTTTGGATCCTTGGTGCTCAGTTAAGAGGTGTAACCTCACCAAAGGAAGGGAGCTTTCTAGGAAGGCTTTCACTGCTTGTTCGTTCGACATGTAGGGATGACAAACTCCATTAATGAGTTCCTTACTTTAATGTATTGATGTTTGCATGCTTCGTACCTCTCGATATACCTTCTTTCTTTTCCAAGATGAAAGAATACTTTCTAAATATTTTATATCCCAATGATCTTGAGACCTAGGCGGGGACCGATATGAACCCTTTTAGAGACTTGCTTAGGTCCAATTACGCCTCAATCAAGAAAAAAAAATATTTACATACAAACTTGGCCACCGGATTTTGTAAGATTTTTTTCAAAGTCCTAAAGAACTATCAATGGGAACTTTTAGTGAGATAATTTCCAATTTAGGGTCTATTTTCCTATAATGATTTAGGTGAAGTCAATAAATCTTTCCAAATTGACAAAGGAGCATGTTGTGATGCCTATTGCATTTTAGGTGGTAATTATTACCCATCGAAAGCTTGCACTTTGTAAGGTCATGGAAGAGATCTTAAGATAATTTATGCCATAGTCTTAAGAAATTAAGAGCCAATATCACATTTGAAAATTGGTAATATTTTTTATTTTACAAAATAGGGAGTTTGTTAAAAGATTGGTTTGAAATATTTTACAACATGTTAATCTCCATATTTAAAAGACTCATTTCACATTAATGAGCTCACATATAAATGTTTTTATATACAAATTTATGGACATTTCTAATTATTTATAAAGACACGAAATCATGATGTACGATATAGCCATAGTTAATAATTATCGTATCTTTTTGCACCCTTAAGATAAAATGGACCCCTAAATAAATTTATTATTTAAATGCTAACTTTTTAAAAGTGACTCAAACTTGAGTTGAATTAAAGAATGCGAAACCTCTTTGAAATATTGGCCACAAAATATCATCAAACAAGATGAATTACTACTTAACTCGCATTATATCATGTGCTTTTCCATATCTCTAAAAAAAATAGCAGAAATTAGGATAATGATTATTGCTTAGTTCTCGTATTTTGCTCGATATCTTGTGCATTGCAAAGTTCAATCCTAGCACGATAAATAGTATGGCCTGTTTCATACTAATGTTATAGAATGTTCTAATCTTAGATCGTGATATATAACATACCACAACATGTTTCATGCCGTGCATGCTTGTTAGGCCTATGTAACATATATGCTGACATATAAAACACACTAATTGCATGCTCAATTGCAATGATACAAAAATTACTTGAATTTACGGACACTTAGATCCGATTTTCTACCTATAATGGAAAGGCCACATTCTAAACACAATAGTAAACAATTCGACAATTGCCCACGAAGGCCAATATCATATTTAAGTCAATGGAGGAGGTAATTAAAATGATTCTAACCTCTAGGAGTGTAGTTTAATCAAGCTATTCGCTTGCTATAGCCATAATAAATATGTAACGTGGTCAACTATACAATCCATTCCACTTTAAATTAGTATATAGTTGTGACGAATAAAGTAATAAAATCAGTAAAATTATTAGGGAAAAAACCACAAAAAATCCTAAACTTTTTCCCAAAGCGACAGATTTACCCCAAACTTTTTTTAGTGATGTGAAAAATCCTAAACTTTGCCAACTGTGATACATTTACCCCAAACTTTTTTTTTTTGTGACACAAAAAATCCTAACTTCTATCATGTGACACATTTACCACAAAATTATAGGGCATTTTGGTCTTTTTACCTTTTAAATTTTTAAATTTTTTATTTTTCTTCTTCTTCCCTTCGCCAGCCATGGTTGGCCAGTGGAGGGAAGTTGGCGTCAAGCAAGTGCTGCCCTCGCTAGCGTTGGGTGAGGGCACGTCGCAAGGGTGGCCCTCGGGGGGTCGGGCAAGGGCCTCCCTCGCGCCCTCGCTCGACGCGGCGAGGGCATCCCACGCCACGCTGTGCCTCCGACGACGGGTAAGGGCTGTCCTTGCTTGCATCGGGCGAGGGGCCGTCCTCACTTGTTGCCGGCAAGGGTGGCCCTTGCCTTCATCAGCGAGGATTGGCGAGGCACCCCTTTCCAACGTTGACGGGCGAGGACGGCCCTCGCCAACGTTGGGGGAGGACGATCCTCGCCAGATTTGGGGAGGGCAACCCTCTCCCGATGTTGGCAGGGCCTGGCAAGGATGCCTTGGCTGGCGTTGGGCGAAGGCTGTCCTCGCCCAACGCCCGTGAGGGCAGCCCTTGCTTGCGTCGGGTGAGGGCACGAGGGAGGCCTTTGCCCAATGTTGGCGAGGGCAGCCCTAGCCAGCCCAGGTGAGGGCGACCCTCGCCACTGCCGCGAGGGTGACCCTAGCCAGCCCCGTGAGGGCGACCCTCGCCGACCTAGCGAGGGTAGCCCTCGCAGCCCTCGCCGATGATGGCTTCCTTCGCTAGCCATCCATGGCCGAGCGAGGGAAGAAGAAGAAAAAAGAACAAAAAAAAAAAAACAAAAAAATAAAAAAAAAAGACAAAAATGTCATTGATGGGGTAAATGTGTCACGGTTTGAAGAGTTTGGGGTTTTCACGTAAAAAAAAAGAAGTTTAAGGTGAATGTGTCACTCTGAGCAAACTTTGGGGTTTTTGGTAGTCTTTTCCAAAATTATTATTTGGCTTCTAAAAGGCTTGTTCTGCAAATAATATCGTTGTTAATCAGTCAATTGGCACATTGGCTAACCTTGAGGGCTATCATTTTTGAAGACCTTACAAAATTTTATATGATATTAGAGTAAGAAGTGATTATCTCAAATCTTTGGAAACCCTCTTTTTCGCCTTTTTCAGTTTGAGATTAATATCCAGAACATTTAGACGTCAATTCAGAGTTGATACCGATAGTTGAATCTGTAGTCTCATTTTTTCGTGAGACTTGAGGCATTGGTCATTGTACCAATTCGATGCAATACGTATCGGCGATGCAATGGATTTCCCTAGATATAGTTAGCATGCTTTATGGATACATTGATCAGTGCGGTTACGCAATTGTTGGAAATTTTCTATAATATAGGTTTACATTAATTAATTAATTTTTTATTTTAAATAATTGGGTTAATGGATATTCCAATATTTGTTGAACCCAACAAATTTGATTGAATTGGGCATTGGCATATATTAATAACGGGCCTAGTTAAGCAGCAAGGTATAAGTAATTATGTTTTTTAGAAGCCCATAATGGGAAGGGCCCGATTGACACGTTGTTGATTAGGGTTTGCTAGGTCCCTTCTCTAGCCTATAAAAGGGTATGTTATATCTATCAGTTGCTTTGATCTCATTGAAATAAGTCATAGAGAGGAAGATATGACATTCCAATAGATCTCGATTATCAGGTTGATTTATTTTTTTTTTTTCAAGTGAAGCAATGGCTCAAATAGGTACGCTTTAATTCCATTGTGTTTATAGATCTCGGTGTTGTACAATCATATATGAATTCGATTCTTCTTGATGAATGAGTTAAATTATGTAAATAATTTTCTACATGTGGTATCTAAGCAAATCATATATGATTGTAGAACCCAATTTTTTTTTTTAATGGAAAAATTCGAAATTTTCCTCTTTGAGCCAAATATGGGCATTATTTTTCGTGTGGAATTTTTGCTCGATTGATCCTGAAACCATAGGGCTTTTGTTCTACATGTCGAGATCTTTCCAACCATATATAATTTGTATAATTTGTTGAGAATTGAGAGAGAATTTTAAATTTGAAATTCTAGGATTTATACATGAAAAGTTCTAGAATTTTCAAATTACTTGCAATTGATTGATGTTCATTGTAAATTGTTGAATGGGTATTGTTATATATATTAGCATCATTTTGTTGCATTAAAGTAAGTTTTTAGAGCTTAAATTTAAGAAATTCGAAATTCGGCCATGGAAGGTTTAGATCCGAAACTTTGAAGCTTGAATATAAAGATTTTCTTATTTGTTCTTCGTTTAATTCAATCTAGTCAATTATATTGATGTTATATGCAAGTCTCATGGAGAAATTTCATCAAAAATCAAGTTAATTTGTGTTTTTGGAGTTTCGGGTCAAACCGAGTCTCATTGAGGAAGACCTCTTGGATGGGCGTAAGCCCATCCTTTCCTCTTTTTTTTTTTTTTTAATAAATGAATTAAAAATAATTTGAATTAAAAAAGAAAAGGAAAATTAAAAAATAATTTGAATAAAAAGAGAAAATAAGAAGAAGAAAGGGGATGGGGAAGTGAGGATTCATAGAGGTGTGAGATAAGAGAGATTAAGTGAGGAAAATGTTTTTTGACCTTTCCAAAGTGGAAAACATTTTCTTCTAATTTAGAAGATTTTTTTCCTTTTATGGAAAACATTTTCCCAGAAATTAATTTTCCCGAAACGAACATAGCCTAATTTAGAAGATTTTTTTTTTCCTTTCATGAAAAATATTTTCCCAAAAGAATTAATTTTCCGTAAAACAAACGCCATAAAATATGGAAAACCTTTTCCCGGAAATTATTTTCCGCGAAACAAACGGAGCTTTAATAACATTCACAATATGCCAAGTCGTGCATAAATTTACAAGTGCTTTTCAAGAAAGCTTCATGTTCTTTGCATTTTTGCACTGTAAGTCATGGCAAGGCCCTTTTAATCCGGCAGAAACTAAGAAACTGAGGGAAACGATCACCGAGGATCGAAGTCTCGCAAGAAAAAACGAAGGCTTCGGCATGGGTTCAGGTCCGGCGCTCGAGCTTCCCTCCATAGATTTTTCCGGATTGGGCGATTTGGAGCCTGGAAGCGGCGGCTGGGATTCCGTCCAAGATGCTGTCCGGCGAGCGCTCGAAGAGTATGGCTGCTTCTTGGCTCTGTACGACAAGGTCACCGAGGAGCTTCATGACGAGGTCTTCCATCAGATGGAGGAGATGTTCGGTCTTCCGGCCGAGACTAAGCGCCGGTTCGTCGACCCGACGAGGCCGTACGATGGCTACCTTGCTAACCTCCCTCTTAACCCGGAGACCATGGGGATGCGCGAGGCCCTGAACTCCGGCGCGATCGAACGCTTGGCCGGTCTCCTGTGGCCAGAGGGAAACGCCAAATTCAGGTACGTACGGCGCGAATTACATTCGCGAACTTCCATCGGCCATGCTCGAGTCATTTACGTTCTGTCGAAAATTGTTCATCGTGAAGAACTTCAATTACAAAAAAACTTGGCGAATTCGCCTCTCTGAATCTCTTGCAGCGAGCTGCTGAACACGTACGTTAGGAGGCTGTCCGAGTTAGACTACACGATCCAGAAGATGGTGTTCCGAAGCTTTGGCGTTGAGCGCTATCTCGACTCGCACGCCGCGTCGACGGTACATTCCCTTCGCCTCCTGAGGTATGGAGCGCCGGAGGTGGAGGAGGCTCGGCCCGGAGGCATAATTCATTACGATCCGAACTTCGTGACCATGCTGCAGCAGAATCACGTGAACGGATTGGAAGTGGAGACGAAGCATGGAGACTGGATTAAAGTCGCGCCTTCGGCATCCTCTACTATCGTCATGCTTGGAGAGTCATTCCATGTGAGTCCCTCTCTCTCTCTCTCTAATAATCTCTTCATTATATCCCACCTTTTACAAAATAAGATTAAAAATAGTGGATATGCAAAAACTATAAATTTTTTCTAAACCATTAAAGCATATTCTAAAGAAAAATCCTACGTAAGAGATTTTATAGACAATCGATTTGAAAGGATTTGACAGAGTAGATAATTATAATCCTCATATCAAGGTTGTTTGTATGAAATTTTCTTTATGCCGGAGGTGTGCGTGCTATATAATTTTATAACTAATTTGTGAGCTATATTTTTCTTGGACCAATCAATTTGTGTGGTAGAATATTTGCTCATTCCTTTAAAGAGTCTTTGTTTACCTAACATTAATTTCTTCTACAATTAAATTTATAAGTGATTTTAGAAATTCACGACTTTCCACTAACCACCAGGATGCTTAAAAAACTGAACAGTATGTAATTGCAAATTGCCCTTTGAAATAGATTTGTGCCTTTATTTTGGGTTCTCGTGTGCTTGAGTTGGATAATTTGTCAATATTTTCAAATTGTAATTACCTAATGGAGAAAAATTATCATAAAAGTCTTTAATTTATTGCACCGTCAATACTAAATTTTTCAATTTGACCAATTTAATCGTAAATCTTTTGATGATTTGCCAAGAGTGTCCCTCAAATCCATTTTCTAATTTTTTTTCTCTTTTTTTTTTTTTCTCTTTCCCTGTTATTTGCTGGTCATCTTCCATAGGTGAGGGCAACCTTCGCTATATGGTGGTGACCTCCAATGGCGATCGTTGAGGCCTCGTCGACCAGCAGAGGGAAGTAGCAAAAAAAAAAAAAGAATAGAAAAGAAAGAGGGGGAAAAAGTGCCAAAATTTTGGAAAATAAAAAAATTGGCAAAGGAAAAAATGATTTATGATTGAATTGATCGTAATTATTTTAGAACATCCACTTGCTTCTCAACAATAAAATAAGTTTAGATTTTTTGGACAATTATTCTTGAGACAGGTGAGTTGTGTAGTAATAAGAGTACACGAGATGTTTACCAAAATTCTTATAGAAGATATGTTGAATACCTAAAGGGCAGATTAAAATTCATGCAATAATCTCCTTGATTAAGAGATGCATGCATGGCTGTATGTATAATTTTCACCTCAGCTCCGACCTCTTTCATGGTCTTTTCTTAGGGATGGAGCAACGGAAGATTATACTGTCCTCGACACCGTGTGATGATGCGCGGGCACGAGGCCAGGCTCTCCATCGGGATCTTCTCCGGCGTCGAAGGAACCATTCGGTGCCCCGACGAGCTCGTGGACGAGCAACACCCTTTGCTTTTCAAGCCCTTCCACACTGAGGACCTCGTCCGCATCTTCGCCACGCCGGAGGGACGGAACGGAGCTTCGGCTCTCAAAACCTTTTATAGCGTTTCTAATTGAACGTGATCTTTCTTCAGATTATTATTCCAAACCCTTTATAAGCTCCGGCTCTCAAAACCTTTTATAGCGTTTCTAATTGAACGTGATCTTTCTTCAGATTATTATTCCAAACCCTTTATAAAGCCTTTAATTTGATGTTGGCGATCGTTGTTTTCCTCCAATCCCCATCCCCCAAAACCACAACCTTTCTCTCCCCATGTCATCTGGTAATAAAATTAATAATTGCGGGATTTAGCGGATGACCTATCTATGTACATCCATGGTTAAAATTCCTTTATCCCTGAAATAGAAATTTCAACCTTTTGTTGACGTCACGGAATAAAAACATACTAGGAATAAGTGTATTAAAAGTCCTAAAATTTTATGATTAATTGCACTTTTTGAAATTTTTAGGATTCAAATGTACTTTTGTGAGAAATTTTAAAACATTTAATGCATTTATCCCTTTACAATAATATGTACGTAACGGTTATTCAATACAAATTCATTGCATATAATTAGATCACTTTTCTACCTTCAAAAGAAGGCCTTGTTCCAAACGTGATTTTAAACAACGACAATGGCTATGAAAAAGCCAATATCATATTAAAGTCAATGAAGGAAGGGATACATGATTGATTATAGGAGTAGAGTTTAATCAACTTATTCATTGGCTATAGCCATAGTAAATACATATTGTGCTCAAACTAAACAATCTAGTCCGCTCTACATTAGATTTAGCCACTGCGAATATGGGAGAAAAGTACCACGGTGGCGTCGTTGGGTAGGCTTCAGACTTCCACGCAGGAGGTTTGGGGTTCGAAGCCCCTGCAACGCAAGTTGCAGGGAGGTTGACGGATCATTTGGCGACTTATCCGAGGTGCGTGGGTGGTGGTTTCCTACGTGCCTCCTCAGGGTTTACTTCCCAGTTGTCGGCTGTGCGGGGGTTCTCTGGTTTACCAAAAAAAAAAAATATGGGAGAAAAGTGTTTTTTTTTTTTGGTCAGTCCTACTAATCCTACTCTAACACTCACTCTTAGACTTTTGCCCTTGCCTCCTTGCAAGGCGTGGGAGTCGAGATTCACTTCTTAAATGAAATCGTCCCCACCCCAATCCCTTATGAGAATGTGGAGATTTGAACCCCTAACCTCCCCTTTCCAAATTGGAAGGGTGGCCACTGGGGCGAACCCTCAATGGTTGGAGAAAAGTGTTAAAAAAGTCTTAAACCTTTTACATTTGTGCCAATTTAGTCCTAAGCCTTTTATTGGTGCTAATTTATTTCTAAACCTTTTCATTTTGTGTCAATTCAGTTATTTCTAGCTAATTTTGACCAGATTTTGCTGATTGGGTGTCGACCGACACATGACATGATTAACCCGCGATATGAACAACTTTTAATAATATTTAAATATTTTTGAATTTTTTCCTTTTCCTTTTCCTTTTCTTTTTCTTTTTCTATTTCTTTTTTCTGTTTTCCTTCTCCTCCTCCTTCCTACTCCTTCCTGCAACCAGTCGCTGGACCTTGGCAACCGGCCAAAGCTGACCTCGACCTTGCCGGCCATTGGCGAGGGCGACCTCATGCTAGGCGGTGAGGCTCGCCCTCGTCGGATTCGGTGAGGGTCAAGTCTTACTGGCCATCACCTCTGGCTAGTCGCCAAGGTCTAGCTAGAGGAAGTAGGATGAGAAGGAAAAAAGAAAAAAGAAAAAAGAAAAAGAAAAAGAAAAGGAATTAGAAAAAAATAAAATGAAGAATTCAAAAATATTAATATATTATTAAAAATTGTCCTCGGCATGTTGACCGGTGCCCAATTAGCAAAATCTGGTCAAATTTAGCTGTAAAGGATTGAATTGGTACTAAGTGAAAAAGTTTATAACTAAATTGACGCTAATAAAAGGTTTTAGACTAAATTGGCACAAATACAAAAGGTTGAGAAATTTTTAAACATTTTTCTTGCCAATATGATATTGAAATTGACAAAATCATTATTTGGCACTTAAAAGGCTTGTTTCTGTAAATTAAGTTGTTGTTGATTAGTCAATTGGTGTGTCAGCTAACTGCGGATATCATTGTTGGTGAAGGATCAACCAATTGACAGACCCATGAAATTTTATACGGCGTCAGAGCAGGATGTCATGATCTCAAATATTAGTGCTGGAATACTATAATATCAAACAATGTTTTTATCTAATATTTTAAGCTTTAAGTTGAATTTTGTAGCCTCGTGTTCTTCAAGACACGAAGTCTTAGTCGCCATGTTTGTTAGAGTTGACATGTATTGCTTTGCGATTAATCTCCTCGGATATAATTAACGCACTTTATTAAAACCTTGGGTAGGTGTCACTTGGGGATTGTTGCTTGAAACCCATTCATCAGATGATTTTTCAATTGGAAATACAATTTCTGAATTGGGCTTCATAACTTAATTATTACTTACTAGAAGTCAAACACTGCTTTGTTGTGGAAGAAAGCGATCAAATAATAAGTTTAAGTATTGGCTTTGCTCAAATGTAAATATTTGATTGATGAATTATATCTTGTTAGCCTATCGTGGGATAATTAAGAGCTCATAAGATGTAATTTTCTAAAAGTAGAGAGTTATATCTTTGCTTGCAGGGGTTGCCGTTTCTGAGTGGGGCAATAACATCGGCTTCAATTTTCTCCTGACTGCTGATTTGTTTCCATGTACTCCACATAGAAGAAATGCAGGAAGAGGGGGGCAACCTTTATCATTACTCGAGTTAAAGTCAAGTCATTAGCTATCCGAAACCTATATGTCCAAAAGAAAAGGGCAAGAAAATGGAAATACTAATCTCTTCATGGAAAGATTGCTACTTTGAAATTGCGACAATGACTACCACAATGATGCACAAGCCCTATAAATCCAGCAGAGGACCACGCCAAGAAACATTAGGAGAAATATCTAAAAAAAAGTAGACAGAAGAAACCATGACCTCTATATTTCAACACTGAAGCTTTTGTTGATAGATCTATCCCAATTAGATGGCTCAAAGCCAAGGACCAGTCTATGAGGCCATCGGTCTATGCAATATAAAATTACGTGCCTTCACGAAATAAGATGATTCCAGTTGATTCCATTAGGACTCAGAAGAGAATACACGTCTCGATTCTTGTGTTTTTCGTCATATATAATACACTTTGAGGATATTTTCGTTGCTTCAGTACTATTCCTTTCTATGCGAAACACTTAGAAAAGGGATCACCACATCCTGTCCACATCAATCTTTGATAATAAAGAAACACAAGTATTGTAATACTTATTCCATTCAAATTGATCGACCATTCCATTCCACCGTATCAAGAGTGATATTAAGGGTCAAGGTAAATAGAATCATCCAAGCATTAAGAAAAAATGGGTCATTTAAGATTGTGATCACAACGTTCACATTACCACAGTTAACTATGAGGGGAAAATTACCAAAAAAGTTCTAAATGTATTGTAATTGTGCAAATTTAGTCGTAAACAATTTTATTATTTTGGTCAATTTAGTTTAAACATTTTTCATTTGTGCCAATTCAATCCATCTAGCTAAATTTAATTGGCTGGCGCTGACGTGGATGTTGGCCGTCACTTGAACATGTAATCGATGTTGACGTGGCACTTTTTAAATAATATTTTTTTCTTTTTTTTCTTTTCTTCCTATTGTTCTTCTTCTTCCCCCACCCCCACCCACACCCCAGTGGTCGGTGAGGATCTTGTGAGTCTCCTTGGCCACTGGGTGAGGATTGTGAAGCCCTTCATGACCGTTGGTGAGGATCGCAAGCCCTCATTGAGCCTTGCCCAAATCTGGGAAGGTTGGGGGTTGCAGGCGAGGTAGCCTCGCCTAGATCTACGAGAGGGTAGGCTCGCCATGGACTTGCTGATCACAGGCAAAGGTGGCCTCACCCACGGTTGTGAGGCCATGGTTGCCTTCACTTGTAGCCAGTGAAGCCCTTGCGGCCCCCAGGCCTTTGTGAGGTGCCTCATAGTCCTCCTCCGTTGCCTCAAGTACTCTCTCTCTCTCTCTCTCTCTCTCTCTCTCTCTCTACCAATGGCTGTTGGGCCCGCTTGAGCCTAGTCGCCGCACTTCAACGTCGATTTGAGGCAGTCACGCCTCGCAATGGCTTGGAGGCCGTAGGTGAATGCGGCCATGACCTTGCAATCGTAGGCAAGGCCGCCTTCACCCCCGACGGTGAGGCCATGGTGAGGCTGCCCTCACCCAGATCACCTCACCTACATTTGCGTGAGGTTGGGGGAAGAAGAAGAACAGTAGGAAGAAAAGAAAAAAAGAAAAAGAAAAAGAAAAGAAAAGATAAAAAAATTAATAAAAAAATTTGAATAAAATAAAATATTATTAAAAAATGGCTAGATGGTCAACGCTAGCTTGCGTCGATGTTCGCGCTAGCTAGCCAAATTTAGTTAGATAGATTGAGTTGGCACAAATGGCAAATGTTTGGAACTAAATTGGCAAAAAAAGGGGTTTATGATTAAATTGGCACAATCGCGATAGGTTTAATATTTGTTTTTTTTTTCTTGATAATTTTCCTTAACTATGAGACAAAGTATATCTACCTAAAAATGTCTTGTAGATAATGCTAATAATGAATTTATTTGAAACGAATCATTGGCTAGGGATGGAGCAATGGCCGAGTGCACTGCCCCAGACACCGAGTGATGATCAGTGGGAATGAAGCAAGGTATTCGATTGGCTCATTCTCGTTCATAAGAGGAGTGGTCAAGTGTCCGCAGGAGCTGGTGGACGAGCAACACCCCTTGCTCTTCAAGCCAGCTTCAGATCTCGGTTGCAGGCCTAGAATTCAAGATGAAGACTGTCTCTGCCTGATTTGCTCTTTGCATGCCTTCAATCCCCTGTCTCTCGGATAATATTGTGTTGTAATTCAATCTATAGCTAGTTATGTGGTGCCATGGACTAACTTACCCATTAGATGCATATTATTGTTGGCAAATTGAGGTTTCTTGCTATGTTACAATCTAGATTTCGACTTCTTTCTGTTTCGTTGTCTTGTTTCTTCTATGTGGGATGGATTCGGATGACTAGGAAGATTCTGCGCGACTGGCTGCACTCTGTTCTAGATTGGGCCGTCTTAATACCGAGCAAGAAATTGAAGTCTGGGATGATGAGCCCCCACTTGAAAAATTGGAAGCATGTCGATTAACATTAGTAGGGAAAATCCTTTCAAACCCATCAATAAACTTCCAAGCTTTCCAAAGTACTTTGAAGAGGGCTTGGCATATTGAACAAGTTTAAATCTCCCAAAGAGAAGCAGGCCTATATGTAGCTAAGTTCCATTCAAATGCCAACAAATAGAGAGTCCTAGAGGGCGGACTTTGGCTTTTCTCAAGCCATCTAGTAATCTTTAAGCCACGGATTCCCAACACCCCATTATATTGTTATGATTTCTCTACTTATGCTTTTTGGGTACAAGTCTTTGGATTGCCTTTGGAATGGTCTACAGAAAAAATGATCAGCAAGGCGGTGCAACACATTGGCCGGGTAGTTGAAGTCAAAGTTGACACAAAAGAGGGGACAACCTTTAGAGCTGGTTGAGTGAGGGTAGAACTAAACATGCAGGAGCCTTTAAAAACAGGGATATTGATCCGAATTGACAGAAAAACACTATGGCTTGACTTTCGCTATGAACAACTATCCCATTTTTGTTACTCTTGCGGCAAGTTGGGACATTGCGCAATGTATTGCGAGGACTTCCCCTTCGATGAGGCTAAATTAGAAGGTAGGGACAAAATGGCCTATGGCCAATGGCTTAGAGCTGAAGTAAAAGAATACAACCATTATTGGCAGACTACAAACCAGATCAATCAAAAGAAACCATACCTGAAACACCTCCCTTGCTACTTCAGAATGTCCCTTTACTGCCCCCACCAAATCATACTGAAGCAACGAACCTGTCCAAACTAGTTACTACGACTAATCCACAAGCAACAGGCCTTGACTAGCAACATCTTCAGGATGAAATTATGCAAGGGACTTCTCTACACACAGTGCTAATACTTGCAATAGCCAAAATGAAGGGAATTCAGTCCCCATCTACAGATATTAAGCAACAAAAGAAGCTAAAAAGTTCAAGATTGACACTAAAGGTGGGTGTTGCCAAAAAAACATAAATGATACACTCTCTATGACACAAATGGTTCGCTCTTGGAGAACCTTGATGACACAAACCTCATGGAAACACCTGTCTTTGTAGCAGGGGAAGCTGGAACTTGGGCTATGGTGGTTGGCCCTCAATAGCCACCCACCCACAAATGAAGATGATATGCTGGAACTGTCAAGGTTTGGGCAATCCCTTGACAGTTCAAGCTCTCAAGGCCATGACAACCAAGGAAAAGCCCAATATTGTATTCTTAATGGAAACAAAGAACAATGATGTGAAGCTTCAATGGATTCAACACCGCTTACACTTCCATAACTCTCATATTATCAACCCTATTGGTTTGGCAGGAGGTATGGCAGTTTTCTAGAACAATCAGGTGTCCTTAAGTGAGGTTCGCTCAACGCAAGAACTTTTTGATATGACCTACAGGGATGTACATGAAGATCGAACTATGCATATCACTTGTATTCATGCTTCTTTTGTCTACCAAAATTGACAAATTCTGTGGGATGAACTTAGGGAGATAAGCTTTGCTAACACATTACCTTGGGCCTGTGTGGGCGACTTTAACGAAATACTCTATCATTGGGAAAAGGTAGAAAAGAGATAGACAGATCCTTATCGAATGCTTTCCTTTCGAGCTATCCTAAATGATTGCGCCCTTATGGAAATAGAAAGTAAAGGCTGTGAGTTTACTTGGATGAACAATCGAGAGGGAGATGAGCTGGTGAAAGAACGTTTGGATAGGGTGATGTGCACGATGGCTTGGCGCTTGTTGTTTCCTGAAGCTGAGGTCTTTGCGGCGCTGTTCGTGGGGTCCGACTACGGTCCCTAATTATTAACACTTGAGTACCTTATAGAAAATGCAAGAAGCCTTTTATTTTTGAAGCTTATTGGAACGAAGATAAAGAATGCCGAGAGATTATTTCCATAGCATGGAACTCAGTGCGGGTTCAAGGTTCTAGGCTACTTCCAAAGATAAAGAATGTTTCCAAAGCCTTGACTAAGTGGAGCCCATCAAGGGGCGCTCTCATAGTAACCATCTTACAACAACAACTTTAGCATATTATAAACCAGCGGCATAGTAACTATAATAGAGTGGAAGCATTTAAGCTAAGAGAGTAAATAAGGCGGACTTGGCAACAAGAAGAGCAATATTGGGCAATGTGCTCCAGGATTCAATGGTTGAGGTGGGGCGATAAGAATATAAGATTTTTTCATGCAACTACACTTCAAAGGAGGCAAAGAAATTGAATTAGCATGTTGCAGGATGACCACCGGCAATTGATTCGTGATCCTCAGACTTTACAAGATATGGCATCCAATTTCTTTTCAGGGTTATATACAACGGTGGGACATCGAGACTACGGACCCATTCTTGACTAATAACCATAGGTAGTTACCACAGAAATGAATGACCCGTTGCTGGATTTGGTTACGTTTGAGCAGGTTTGCCAAGCTACCTTTTAGTTAGGAACTACTAAGTCTCCAAGCCCTGACGATTTAAATGGCTTATTTTATCAAACTCACTGGGAGGTCATTAAAGATGATCTTCTTCTCCTGGTGCAAAATTTCTTTCGATCAGGGATGATACCTACTACTCTGAACTAGACCATTATTGCATTGATCCCCAACAAACCTCACCTAGAGAGACTAGATCAATACAGACCAATCAGCCTCTGTAACTTTGCATACAAAGTTATCTCAAAGGTAATTGCTAACTTCCTAAAACCTTGGTTACCTAATCTGATTTCTATGGAACAGTCAGCTTTTGTGAGTGGACAACGGATTCAAGACAATATTTTAATTGTTCAAGAAGTTCTTCATCAATTTAAGACCCTGAGGCGAACAAGAAAATTCAACGCAATCCTAAAGACTGACATGCAAAAGGCATAAGACAGAGTAGAATGGGATTTCTTCACGATTATCTTCTCAAACTAGGATTCCATCCAAAGTGGGTACAATGGGTAATGCAATGCATTACAACATCTTTTAGTGTAAGATTTAATGGAGAGCAACTTGCTTATTTTTACCCAACTCGTGGCCTCCGATAGGGTGATCCTCTATCTCCACACATCTTTATTCTATTGGCAAATGTTTTGCCAAATCTAATCAATCAAGCAGTCAACATGGGACACATTAAGGGTATTAGGTTAAATAGATGGTGTCCCATTTATTTTCCGCTGACGATGCAATATTCTTCATAGATGGTAACATTCAGGAATGCTAGAACCTTGCTAATATTTTAAGTCAATATTGTGTGGCCACGGGACAGGCACTAAACCACAACAAATCTGGACTGATTTTCAGCAAACATTGTCCTTTCAGACTGTAGGAAAATATGTCGAGGGAGTTCAGAATACTTGTCTTTGCAAAGGTATGGCAAATATTTGGGAATACCATTTGACTGGGGTCGTTCCAAGAAGGAGATGTTTTTTTGGAATTTAGGGAGAGTTAATGCAAAACTGGAGGGATGCGAAGAAAAGTTAATCTCAAAAGGTAGTAAGGAAATTCTTATTAAATCTGTGATTCAGGCACTTCCAAATTACGCCATTTCGATCTTTAAGCTTCATTTGTCTCTTTGCAAATCTATAGAAAAGAGTATTGCTAGATTTTGGTGGAGGAATGATCAGAACAGAGCAGAGATTCATTGGAAAAAATGGGACGTTCTTAAAAGCAGCAAGAACAACAACGGCCTAGGATTCCGTGATCTTATAGAATTTAACAGAGTAATGTTTGGAAAGAAAGCTTGGCGATTACTACAACAGCCTCAATCTTTATGGGGCCAAATATTTAAGGGTTTGTATTATCATTCTAAAGAATTCCAATCAGCAGATAGAGGACCTCGGCCATATTGGGGATGGCAAAGCATACTAATGGGCAGAGATGCTATTTTACCACATGTTAGATGGTTAGTGGGTAATGGAAGCAAAATCAGAATTTGAGAGGATCGGTGGTTACCAAAAGGAATTCTTGGTGGACCTGAGACAAGAGAGGAGCCACAAATGGTGGTTGATCTAATAGATCCAATCCACAACAGATGGAACACATCTCTGCTCCACAGGTTTCTAGATGATCAGATCATAGAAGAGATTCTTACCATCCTAGTAAGACCTCTCTTTGCCAAAGACCAATTAGTTTGGATAGCCACAAAGGATGGCCAACATATAGTGAAGAGCAAATATCATGCATTAACCAAGATCACAAGCAACCACAGAAATCATAGAGCATCAACCTCATACTAGAATCCTAGGATTATATGGAGAAAAATTTGGGCAATGCAAACAACACCTAAAATTCGAACTTTTCTTTGGTTGTTTTGTCAAAACGCACTAGCCTCCAGAGCCAATTTATTCCAAATACATATCATCACCGATCCATTATGCAAACTTTATCAATAGAACACTCCAGAAACCCTAGAGCATCTATTCCTATCTTGTTCATGGACTAGGGATATCTAGGCTCATCTACATATCAACATTGACCTACTGCCTCATACAATTCATCGAATAAATGCATGGCTAACAGCAAGAGTTACATCGAAAAACAACTCACCTGGTCTAAAAGTCATAGCCAATGTTCTCTAGCAGATCTGGAGAATGCAGAATTGCTTCATCTTCCGCAACCAATGACGGATCCAACCCTAACAGTGGAGACTGCAATTACACAGACCCGACTATATCAGATCTGTGCTCCTACCCATTCAAGAAAAGATACTGCTACTCTGAACCCTGCATAGCTTTGGAGACCACCTGATTAGGGAAACTTAAAATGCAACATTGATGTGGCCTATCAGCCAGGAAGTACATGATCGATGGCTTGTATTTGTAGAGATCATCATGGTTGACTTACCAATATCTATTCTAGAAGTTTTTCGACCGCATCAGCTCTAGCAGCGGAGATCCAGGCCCTTACCTTCACGCTTCAGCATTTGCTACAACAAGGTATCAACTTTGCACAAATCTTGATTGAATCCGACTGCAGCACCGTCGTTGACGCTGTCAGGGATGGGAGATCGCTACCATGGGAAATATGTGCTTTGCTCGCGGAGGCCGTCGCTTTGATTCACCTCTTCCGTAATTTGACTGTGCAACATTGTAGGTGTGAGGCGAACACCGTTGCTGACTGGGTCGCAAAGGCCCAATGTTTAGACACCTTTGTCCAAAATTGGAGTATTTTCCCACCCTTCCTTTTGCTCAACCTTGTTTATGCGGATGCCTTAGCTTTAGGTTGTAAGCTTCCAGCAATATGAATACAATATCTTCTTTCGACTAAAAAAAACAAACATGATAGTGTCACAGGCCGATAGATGGACGACCCAAGAGGTTCCCCAAAGTCGACCCCAACTCGCCCGTGGACCTCCTGCTCTCACTCGGATTCCCACCAAGTCTTCTCCCCAAATTGCAAGGGCGGGCGAAGATGTCATTAAGCTAGATTACGAGAGTCCGTTCCATTATTTATGTTGGTAGATGGTAGCTCAATACTTATGTCGGTAGTTGAGGCGGTGCGATCTCGTCCGCCCGTAGAATACTAGATCAATGGATGTAATCCGAGGCCCTCAACTATAAAAGGGGTGTCCTCCCTTAACTTGTAATCATCAACTACTTCCGCAATGCAAAACAAGTCTTCTTTCCAGAGCTCTTCTCTCTAGATCCTTTCTCTCTCTACGATCCGGGTAAGGCGAGCGAGTGAGCGTTCGACTGTGCAAAGGCTTGGCTTAGGTGCTTCGGCGATCCATCTCGATCCTAAAGTGCCCGAGTCGCCGCGCGGTCATGATCCCTGTCGATCAGCCCGTGACAAGTGGTATCAGAGCAAGAATCCCTCCAGTAAGCGAGTGAGCAAGTCGAAGAATCGGACTCCTCGCTCAAGTGCGGGTCAAGTAGACAAGTCCTGGTGGATGGGTGCTAGGACGAGTCGACTTCTCGTCGAGCGGAATGCGAAGTTAGAGAAGAACCAAATCCTTGCTGAATGGGGATAACGTTCTTGGATTGATCGGTGAATACGAAGAAGAGGTCTATCATCACGTTTTCAACAAGAAAAGAACCTTCATTGGTGTGCTGGGGTCAAGATGTTGATTAGGTTGGAATGGTGCTGCTAAAAGATGCGGCTGGCGAAAAATGCCACACTTGCCAAAAAGTGCGGGTGACTAAAGGGCCGAGCGGCTGAGATCAAAAGAGGCCACCAATGGAGCAAAACTTGTTTTGTTGGGCGAGCGTGACCGTTCGATGTGAATTCCCAAAAAGTGGCACATCAATGGTTAATTTACGCAAGGAAGCGACAGAGCAGAGATCGCAACGAGGGCGTTGCGAAATGAGTGGGGGAGAATGTCACGGTCCGTGAATCCTCCTGTACTCGTGACACTTGTGAGTGGCGCTTGGGGATATCTGGTGAAGAGTATGAGGCAGAAGGGTAGAACACAACTGGTCTGTGGGAGTGGCGTCAGGACGGTTGGTGCTAGGAGTTCTAGGATAGAAGGATTACATCACTTAGGAGCTCAAGACGGGGTAGGCCTCTCGTGCACAAACGGTCGGGAGCCGATGCTTTGCTCTCCTGACGAGGCCATGGCAGGCCGAAACCAGTTGTCGTCCCTAAAGAGAATTGTTGCCTTACTCGATGGACTGGACGCCCAAGCGAAGCTGGGCATGGTAGGATCTCGCACGAAGAATCATTCACCGTATCGTTCATGGAACAGCTAAAGAAAGGGCTGGCCTGGCGAATTCCGCTAGCTAGGCGCCCGAGGGTCGTTTCCGAGGCCAGGGAAACTCTCGGCCCGTGACAATAGCATGAATCCTTGCGTGGTGTGTATGCATGTCCAATTTACTAGATGATTTTATTCTTAAAGAATCTTAGTAGGCCTCTCCAGCATCAACAAGACCAAAGAGGGCCAAAATGGAGCTTCTGCAATTGATAACTTTTACAGAATTTAAAATCTGCCATTCGCGTGGAGAAATTTGTTTTGAAGTGCTTTTGAACCACCGTGTGTCCTTAAATTTATTTTGAGGTGTTCTTATTTTTTAAAAGAGGAATTTTTTTTATCAGAGTTTAGAGAGATTGGTAATTACAAAAGGAAAAAAAAACCGAAGAAACGTCGTCAGAATTTAGTTGGTAATCACTCTAATTAGGGTTGGTAATTATAAATAGTTAGTAAGCAAGGAAAATAGAAGTTAATAAATCTAGAGAAAAAGTTCACAAAGTCTTAAAAAGGGAATCAAATAAACGTTGGTACGCAACTCGAATGATCAATTTAGGGCGTTGTACAAAAGACTAATAAAAGTTGGTAAATAATAAAAAGAGTTGACATATTAAAAGAAATCAAATATTAGTTGGTAACTAACTCAAATGAAAATATGCAGCCCAAAAGGAGTTAGTAATTTAATCAAAAAAAATTTAGTCAATCATTCCAGCAAAAAAAATGGTAAGCTTATATGAGAGTTGGTAATTCAAGACATTGGTAAGGAAGTCAAGCGAAATTTAGTAAGATATTAAAAAAAAATTACAAACCTAGAATCTATAAAAAAAAGAATTAGTAATCTTGTAAAAGAGGCAGTGATTTATCGACAAGTTATCTGAAAATTTGGTGATTGGTAATTTTTTTTTTTTCAAAAGTTTTTTGACACTTATTGACTCTTTGAGAAATCTTTAACACAATATATATATTTCTTTCTTTGTTGTGGTGAAAATGGAATAATAAAATTGTCTTCAATTCCTTATTGGACGAACATCTCACCCATCGTGCCTGGGGAGGGGGGGGGAGTTATTCCAAAAGTCTTAAACCTATTATATGGTGACTAAATTAGCCTCAAACATTTCAATTGTGTGAATTCAGTTCTTTAAACTTTTTTAACAATTTGCCAATTTAGTCATTTTGGCCAATTGGCCGGGAATAACTAATGTGGATGCTAGCCATTTTGTATGGCACAACCGGTGCTGATGTTGATAATTTTTATAATTTTTTTCTTTTTCCTTTTCCCCCTTTCTTCCTCTGTTGGTTGGCGAGCCTCAGGGATGGTCAACGATCGGCCAAAGGTGAGGGCGAGCCTTGCTTGAGGCTAGCGACGCATGACCCTCGCTAGCTCACCAACCTTGGCGCTCCTCGCTTGTGGCCGGATGCTTGGCATTGTTGAGGCTTGGCAATGAGTATAATTCATCAAAAGGTTTTGGACTAAATTAGTATAATTGAAAGGTTTTTGACTTAATTAACCGCCATATAATATATTTAGGATTTTGTGAATAATTATCTCATTTCTAGATGGATGTGATAGGGTATTAGTACATCCGACCAATCACTGTAAGTGTACAATCATGCATGAAATTACTGAGACTAACTTATAAAATTGATTTAATAATTAATGTGATAGGCTGTTCCAAATGCATTATGGAAATATAGCTGCTTGTTCTAAATGCTCAAATGTGTTGTATGTCGCATCACTTAATAATCAATTTGGTAATATTTAGGGTATTGTAAGTATATAAATTGATTATCCCTCTAATTTCCCAAGAGCTTAATAAGATCGTTGATGCTCGTCACTAGTGACAAAAATAGACTGTAGGTCATCATCAATTGAGAAGATTCGGTTCCGATTATGAAAGTAGCGAGGAATTGGTTTTGTCCAGCTTTCTGCGTATGGCTTGGGGTTTTAGCCTTAAAAAATTCCTAGGCGTCTCAAAAAATCATTAAATAACTCAAATGACCTCATGTATCTTTATTATATTACTAGAAATTTACAATATTGAAATTCCTCGTAGTATTCGGCTCAAAATACCTTTGCCACGGTTTGAGCCCTACCAAGTCATTCACTTTTGTCGTTTGCGATGCAATAATCAACTCCACTCGCTATTTGACAAAAAATAAAATAAATCTTCAATTAGCTAGAGAGAACTCGAATACAGTCATTAGATAAATTCCATTCAAAATATAATGATCATGTTTAGTATATGTCTCTAGCTTAACAACGTCAAAGAAATCCAATCCAAATAGAAATTCTAATGGTGCGTTTGTTTCACGGAGAACTAAAAAATGATTGGTTATATCATTTAGAAAAATTAGTCAACAAAAAATATTTATATTATAGACAATATTTTATACCTAACTATTTTCGTTGGTGATAAAAAAATTCATTCATTCACCTTTATTAGCGATACAAACTATTAGATTTTATAAAATATTTTCCAAATCTTGAGCTTTCTGTTAAATAAATGTACAGATTTATGTTTTAACATCCGAACAAGCAACAAATGATTACAATATTTCCATGTTGGAGTTAGATTCCTAATTTAAGTGGACTAAAAGGAATTTCCTATTTTGCATGTGAATTGTAAGAGGTGGAAATCTACTCGGTTGTTATACAATAGAGCAAACAAGATGAGTTTTAGGGTTTTTTTTTTTTTTTAAAGTGTTCTGAGCAATAAGAATGGGAGGTGTTAGCCGACGTTGAGCTATTTTTGCATAGCATCTCCCCTATAGTATTGTCGCCAGATTAGAGAATAACCGCCGGTCCGAGATGGATTGATGTGGTTCTTTTTGCCCATGAACAAAGAATGGCCTGAGAGAAAATCATATCGGCGAGTGGTGAGAACCCAATTCTTGATTGGAATGAACACCAAAGGCCTCTACCCTTCCATCCCATAGATAGATAGAGAGGGATGGCATAGCTTTTGTTTTCTTTTTTATTTGATCAAATAGTTGACTAATGAAAAAAAAAAGAGATAATGAATGACTGATTGAGTTCTTTGTGAGGTAATACTTGTGGCATTGCTTTGGGTATAATTAGGGCTAGGAAGCACTCAAGTGATTGTGAACTTTATATACTCCAGATTTATGGTGGACTTCTTGGTGGCTAAATTTCCCCATAAAATAAGTATTGACACTCAAATTGAATAAATGTAATTCTCTAGTGTTTCTTGACATTCATTCTTGATTTCTCTAGTAATCTCTTCTTCTGATGTTATACTTGAATTGCAAGATCTGTTATCCTTAACTTTATTCTCAGAAAGGGTTCTCTTTCAACACCCCTCAAAATTCCCACCATATATTTTTTGGACAGGGTCTTGTTGCACCAAAAAATAACCAACACACCACCGGCCGTTGCAGCGTGGATGGTAGATCATTTGTCCTCCACCGAGGATGCCAAGGTGCGAAGCCCCTGCGAAGCAAGGAGGCTGAAGCGCTATATGATGAGTTAAGCGTGGCGTCGGGGTGGTGGTTTCCCCACTAGCAACACCTGGGGGTTTACATGGTGGCTGTCGGCCAAAGCGGTTCCTCCAGCAACCAAAAAATAAAAAAAAATAAAAAAATAACCAACACTAATTTTGGTTATTATGGACAAGTAATGGACTTGATCGAGGATAACAAAGTTTGGTCATTTATGGACAGAATTATAGATAACTTAATGAATTGACAGCTTGAAGGAATCCACAAAACATTGCATTTGAACCGGGGACTAATGAATTGGTGCAAGGAAACTTTGAATTAAATTCTTTAGACGAATTCGTGGCAAAAATCTCGGATGAGAATATATATGTTCGAAAAACTTTCTACAAAGCAAAAGGAATCATGGGCAGAAAATATTGGATAGATACACGATTCGATAATGAATCAATTATCTCAGCCAAATGGCGGAGGATATGAAAAGAAAGGAAAACAAAAAGGAAAAAGAGTCCTTTGAATCCTTACCCGCCCCGATTCATCCATTGACCTTATCTTGTGAGGAAATCTGGGAATCACATTGAAAATGTATTTTCCTTGTTCTCGAAATTGTTTAGGCATCTAATTGCTATCAATAATCAAGTGATACAAGTGATCATTAAAAAAAAAAAAAGTTTTCCAAACAATTTATTTTTCACGAAACAAACAGAGCCTAAAAATCCTCCCCTCGTCTCTGTTGGATATTTCAATAATATTTTGAAATATTTACAATAATAACTTCGATAATAGTTATGACCACATTGAAGACTATAATTATTTTTAACGGTCACATAACGGTTTCTTAACGGTCATACAATGGCTTTCCAATCGTTTTGTAACATTTAATTTATTTCTCAAATAAATCCTTCATTATTTTACAACGGCTTTTTTAATGGCTCTATTTTTTCTGAATATAAAATCTCATAAAGCAATCTTAAAAATAAATACTGAATGAAACAAAAAATATCCTTTCTTTTTGAAATCTTTCCTTTCCTTTTCCTTGCTGGCTTATACACAGATGTTGTTTCTGTTCCTTCTAATATTCAGAGCGGAATATAAAAGAAGGTCTATTGTATCTTGAGAGGATACCTGTCAAAAGCCTATCGCACTGAGTTTCGCACTTCGAGGGGCGGAATTATCCTTAAGGACAGTGCCTACGCTTGCACGCCTCAGACAAATTTGTTTGTTTTTATCAGTTTTTTTTCCTACAGTCTCTACCTCCATATCTCCTGTTCTGACCAAGCAAATAACTTCAAACAATTCTTCCTATGTAGAATCAACAAAATCTAGATACACACTTCACAACTACAACCGCACGTCTAGTGCGAACTTCACTCCGATGATATAATGAAGCTAGGGTGTCCCAGTTCCACCATTAATTTCAACCATGTATTATCCGAATCATTTGTACGAAACGAACTATCCAAGACGCGTCAGCAATAAACCGTAGACTTAATTGTGACTAACAAACTCAGTTGGATTCTCTAAGACCAAAAACCGAAACGAACTAGATTCTATAAAAAATTTCCATTTCTTCCGCGCCACGGATACGGCGACTTCAGGGGATCTATCAACTTACCAGAGTAAAACACATACCGGTTATGGAGAAGGAAAATTTAAAGGAATACCTTAGTACCGGGAACGACATCATCGGGAAGCGACGGAATATGAGCATACTCGATTGCGGTCATCTCGCTGTGACCGTCCGTCAGCGTCAATCTCAACATCCGATTACCACCAGAGCTCTTCGAGGCCTCGTCAATACTACTTCTCGCAATGTCCCTCACCGCAGATATCTGTTCAAGTACACAACAAAACGATCACAACCCTAAGCACAACGAGCGCGAAGCCGAAGGGAAACCAACCACGCGGCACTACAAACAAGCAACGGAAAAGATCAGAGGCGGTGACCTAGAAGCAAAAGCCAGCGTCGGGGCGGCCTAACCTGGAGGACCATGGGGCAGTGGAGGTGCGAGGCCTTTCGGTTGGGGAGGGTCCGGGACCTGACGGACCTTAGGCCGGTGTTGAGGAGGTCCGATTTGACGGCGATGGTGAGGGCGGCCGCGTCGGAGGGGTCGTCGATCAGGGCGCGCTGGATCATGATGACGGCCCAGACGTCAGCCGCATTGTCGAAGGACAATCTGCGCTGCTGGAGCCTCTCCATCAGAACAGCTTCTGAAGAAGAAAATGACAATGACGCCGATGACGACGGCAGCAGCAGCGGCAGAGCAGAAGCAGAAGCAGGAGCAGGAGGAGCAGGAGCGGGAGCAGAGGACGAGCACGGTTCCATCTCGAGAGAGAATTCTCTGCAAAAGCAAAAGCTGCGCGGCCGCGTTTTGTTGCGGGGGGAGATGCCGTTTAGGGGAGGAAGCGAATCTGCGGGCCGCCCGATCGGCCCGAGCCTGGGAGTTGCGGGCTTGAGGGTAGGCCCGCCCACGTGGCAGCCCTAGTTTTTTTTTTTTTTCTTTATAATGGGAGAGACCGTAGTGAAAACAAGCAACGGGCTGCGCGCTGGGCGGGCCTGGGCGTGTCTGGGCAAGCCGGTCGGCCTGCTTCGGGTGAAAATACTTTTTATAGGCCCGCCCACGGTTTGGGAAAGATTGGATTTTCTACACGAAATAATTAGCTTTGGATGTGCCCAACTGGACGTGCCTGGCTTGTCCAAACCCGCTCGATCCCAGTTGTTTTGGGCTTGATGGGCCTCAGTGGGGCCCCCAAACCGCTAGACTTGTAATTGTGTCTAATCGAAGGGGCGGATTTTGTGCAAGGCCGGGCGAGTCGCCCTCAATTGCCCCAAGGGCTTCCTTTGGATCCTTGGTGCTCAGTTAAGAGGTGTATCCTCACCAAAGGAAGGGAGCTTTCTAGGAAGGCTTTCACTGCTTGTTCGTTCGACATGTAGGGATGACAAACTCCATTAATGAGTTCCTTACTTTAATGTATTGATGTTTGCATGCTTCGTACCTCTCGATATACCTTCTTTCTTTTCCAAGATGAAAGAATACTTTCTAAATATTTTATATCCCAATGATCTTGAGACCTAGGCGGGGACCGATATGAACCCTTTTAGAGACTTGCTTAGGTCTAATTACGCCTCAATCAAGAAAAAAAAATATTTACATACAAACTTGGCCACCGGATTTTGTAAGGTTTTTTTCAAAGTCCTAAGAACTATCAATGGGAACTTTTAGTGAGATAATTTCCAATTTAGGGTCTATTTTCCTATAATGATTTAGGTGAAGTCAATAAATCTTTCCAAATTGACAAAGGGAGCATGTTGTGATGCCTATTGCATTTTAGGTGGTAATTATTACCCATCGAAAGCTTGCACTTTGTAAGGTCATGGAAGAGATCTTAAGATAATTTATGCCATAGTCTTAAGAAATTAAGAGCCAATATCACATTTGAAAATTGGTAATATTTTTTATTTTACAAAATAGGGAGTTTGTTAAAAGATTGGTTTGAAATATTTTACAACATGTTAATCTCCATATTTAAAAGACTCATTTCACATTAATGAGCTCACATATAAATGCTTTTATATACAAATTTATGGACATTTCTAATTATTTATAAAGACACGAAATCATGATGTACGATATAGCCATAGTTAATAATTATTGTATCTTTTTGCACCCTTAAGATAAAATGGACCCCTAAATAAATTTATTATTTAAATGCTAACTTTTTAAAAGTGACTCAAACTTGAGTTGAATTAAAGAATGCGAAACCTCTTTGAAATATTGGCCACAAAATATCATCAAACAAGATGAATTACTACTTAACTCGCATTATATCATGTGCTTTTCCATATCTCTAAAAAAAAAATAGCAGAAATTAGGATAATGATTATTGCTTAGTTCTCGGTATTTTGCTCGATATCTTGTGCATTGCAAAGGTTCAATCCTAGCACGATAAATAGTATGGCCTGTTTCATACTAATGTTATAGAATGTTCTAATCTTAGATCGTGATATATAACATACCACAACATGTTTCATGCCGTGCATGCTTGTTAGGCCTATGTAACATATATGCTGACATATAAAACACACTAATTGCATGCTCAATTGCAATGATACAAAAATTACTTTAATTTACGGACACTTAGATCCGATTTTCTACTTATAATGGAAAGTGTTAGAAGATATGCAGAGGATCCTCGGATATTAATTGATCCGATTTTGATTTTATAGAATCAATCTAAAAAACTAGATTGATATATGAGATATTTCATTGCCTTTTTTAATGTACACATTGTATTATAATTATTCATTGATGTACATTGTCGATACATAGAGAAAAATACAGAAAAGAAATTCTCCCCAAATTCCTCTTCCGAATCTTGCTTCGTCCCTTGCTTCAACTTCTGACATGGTATCAAGAGCGTCGATTCTAAGCTCCAACTTCCGCACCAGTTTTCTTCGTTTGAATCTGCAAGACAGATCCACGTTTTGTTACGAAAGAAAACAATTGTTGTAAGAAGGGAGAAGAAGCGGAGAGGATTCACTTACCATGAATCCAGAAAACTTACCTCCTGTTGGCACCGGAATTCCTTCCACAGGGAATGTCACGCCGTCGGTAGAAACGCAGGGCCACAACACCAACGTAGCACCTGCAAACACCAATACACAGCAACAATTGCAAATATTCCCGGCTCAGGCGAATGTGGGGCAGCCCATTCCGGGCCAACCTTACCAATGGGTACCCTATCCATGGTACTTCGGGCAAAACCCGTATCCATCATTGCCGGGGTAATGAATTACCAGAATAACGTTCAGCTCGACGGAGGTCTACCATCCGCAAGCGGGGCAAACTCAGCCGCCGAGACAGAACCAAGAAGCGGATCTGGAGAAGCGGGATCGGAGACAAACCCTCGTCCCGGTTTTTTTAATGCGGAGCATAGATCTGGGTTCGTTGGGTCGGAAACAGGGACGAATCCCTACCCGAACCCGAATTTTCCACCCAATTATTTCCCGTATCCGATTGCGGCCATCACCGGCCGACCGGAACCGGGGACCCTTTGCATGTATCTACCGCCGACGGTCCAGAAGTGAGACTCATCAATCTACAACTTACCGGGCCGGAAAATTACAGCAAGTGGTCTCAAGACTTCCGGAGGGCTCTTGCGACCAAGGATAAGGACGGTTTTCTTGACGGAACCGTGCTTGATCCCGCCGGACGAGAGGCGGCAAGGCACCGGAGGAAGTGCAATCGCCGATCCGCACTGGATCGGCAACCGTGTGTCCCCGGCGTCGTCGCAAAGCAGCCTCCCACCGACCGAAGATTCGAAAACCATGTGGGACAACATCAAAGAGATGTACGGGAAGTTAGATCGAGCAAGAATTTTCTGTCTCACGCAGGAACTCACGGATCTTAAACAAGGAAACATGTCAATCACGGCGGTATACAACAAACTCTCATCGCTCTGGAACGAGCTCGAGGCCGCGGAGGAAAAACTCGAGGGACCCCCGGAGACCCTCGCACGATAGATCGATGAAGGAAAGGGAGAAATCTACCCGATTTCTCTTGATTTTGAACGAATCTTACCTAACCTTTAGATCGCAGATTCTGGCGATGGATCCCGTGCCGCCCCTCGGCCGGATTTTCCAGCTGGCCGTCCAAGAGGAGAGCCAGCGACTCACGGCCCCGGAGCAGACACGAGGAGGCGACGCCGTAGCCCTCGCCCTCCGCGGAGAACGCCGCGGGAGAGAATTGGGGGCGAAAACCCTAGCTCGGGAGAATCGCGAAGGGCTAGGGCTAGGGTTTGAAATGGCCGAGCAAACCCTTAAAAGGGATGGCAGCTACGGCCACGATTCAACGAGGAGATCCGACGGTGCAGATCTTCCAAGGAGATCCGACGGCCCCGATTTTGCACGAAGATCTGACGGTCCGCAAAGAGTGGATCCATTCGGTAGATCGGACGGCTATGATAGCTCGGGAATCAAGGGATCCGACGGCCATATTTTTTCCATACGAAATTTCAGCCAAAATTCAAAAGGAAAAGGTAAACTATACTGTGAGCACTGTAAACGTCCACATCATACCATAGAAAATTGCTGGAAATTGCATGGAAAACCAGGAGAAAAAGGAAAAAGGAGAGAATATTCTGCAGCTTACCAGGTGACCGGACCTACTGGGATAAGTAGTGATCGGCCTATTACACATGGGCAATATCAGGAATTGATGCAGGCATTGCGAGCGACATTGGCAAAACAAGGGGGAGCTTCTCAGGTATATCTCATTGCCTGATAAACTCAATTGCAAAAAGGGCATGGATAATTGACTCAGGAGCGACTGATCATATTATTTGTGATATGAGCCTTTTTTTAAAAAGAAATAAGGAATTGAAGGAACCTATTTCTGTAGAACTTCCAAATGGAAACATTACTCATGTCACGTTGACAGGAACAGTTCAATTAAGCCCTCAAATCATCCTGAAAAATGTTCTCTATGTCCCACAATTTCGATTCAATCTCATTTCCGTGTCCAAAGTCTGCAAAGAAAATTCTTGTCAAATACTCTTTGATGCTGACACATGTCTTTTTCAGGCCCTTTCGACTGGGAAATTGATGGGCTTGGGTAATGTTTTTGAAGGTCTATATTTCTGGAATAGCACTTCAAGTCATCATCGTTCAATTTCTTTCAATAAATCGTCATTGTGTAATGCCATTGCCAATGAAAAGAATTTCTTTCGCATTCACGAATGGGACATAGTGCATTCTTTCCATATCCTAACTGTCATGTTTGCCCTTTAGCCAAACAATCTCGTGTCACTTTCCCTTCAAATACAAAACGTTCCAATAGTACTCTTTCCCTAATTCATGTGGATGTTTGGGGGCCATATCACACAGCACATCGTGACGGTTCACGATATTTTCTCACTATTGTTGATGATCACTCCCGAGCTACATGGGTATTTTTGATGCAATCAAAGGCACAAGTTCCATCTCATTTGAAGACATTTATTGTCCTGACCAAAAATCAGTTTGGGAAGTCAATCCAGCGGATAAGGACTGACAATGGAAAGGAGTTTTTTAATCATGAATGCAGATCACTCTTTCTGACTCATGGCATTCTACATGAGAGCTCATGTGTCTATACTCCACAACAGAATGGAGTGGTGGAACGTAAGCATCGTCACTTGTTGGAAGTTGCACGTGCCTTAAAGTTTCAAGGATCCATACCAGCAACATATTGGGGAGATTGTGTTCTTACAGCAGCCTATCTCATCAACCGTATGCCAACTCGGATCTTAGCTGGTAAGTCACCTTTCGAGTTACTTTATGGAAGGAAACCAGCATTAGATCATTTACGAGTATTCGGTTGTTTATGCTATGCTACAACTGTGGGACCCCGAGATAAAATGGGTCCACGAGCGAGGAAAGGAATTTTTATAGGTTACCCTAACCTACAGAAAGGGTATTATATTCTGGATCAATCGACAGGAGAAATTTTCGTGAGCAGGGACGTTATATTTCACGAAACTGTCTTTCCATTCCAGAAGACTTCAGGGGATCTGAATATCTCTAATACCCGACATCAACTTCCAGTTGAAGATGATCTATCTCCTGAATACTTTATTGCTGCATCACCCGGGGAAGTCATCACACCATCACCACGGACAGACACATTGGATAGCATGCCCACTGCCTCACCCAACATTCAGGATATATCTGCTAATCAAGCAGAAAATAATGCTGCGGAAATGTCTTCCCCTCCACTACCAACAGATCCTCCAAGACGTTTGAAGAGAGCCACGAGACCACCGACGTGGACTAAAGACTATGTCTGTGCCTCTCTTAATGGACCAGGTATTAACTATCCGACATCTTCCTATGTTTCATTTGAAAAACTTTCATCGGACCAAAAATGTTGCATTAGCCGTATATCCGATGAAAGGGAACCCTCTGATTATAATGAGGCATCCAAAGATCCACGGTGGCAAAATGCGATGGCAGCAGAACTACAGGCATTGGCTGATAACCAAACATGGGAGATAGTTGATCTTCCTCGGGATAGAAAGTCCATAGGATGCAAATGGGTCTACAAAATTAAATACGAAAGCAGATGGATCCATTGAACGATACAAAGCTCGATTGGTGGCAAAAGGATATACACAACGTGAAGGTTTCGACTACAATGAAACTTTTTCTCCGGTCGCCAAGGATGTCACTTTGTTAGATCGTTCTTGTCTGCTTGCAGCAATCCATGATTGGTCATTACACCAAATGGACGTCCACAACGCTTTTCTTCATGGTGATCTGGATGAAGAAATTTACATGGACATTCCTCAGGGCCTACGGAGACAGGGGGAGGATAAAGTGTGTCGTCTCCGTAAGTCCCTCTATGGACTGAAACAAGCTTCCGCAGTGGTATGCTAAGTTTGCCAAGGCTCTTACCAATGCCAACTTCAAACAATCAAAGTATGATTATGCCTTGTTTACATGGACCAAAGGTACGTCATCTATCTATTTAATGATTTATGTAGATGACATTCTTATCATGGGAAACGATGAAGCCGTAGAAAAGTCTTAAAAGGTACTTGCATACTACTTTTCATATAAAGGACACTCGGGAGCACCAAAATATTTTCTTGGGATTGAGATCGCACGGTCTCACCAAGGGATTTCTCTCAGTCAGAGGAAGTTTGTATTAGAAATTGTATCGGAGGCCGGGTTATCAGGATGCAGACCAGCTGTCATTCCAATCGAACAGAATGTCAGGTTAACTACAGCAGATCATGCCGGGGGAACGTTTCAGGATGATCCTATATTGCAGGATCCGACGGGTTATCAGAAACTCGTTGGAAAACTTATATACCTGACTATGACCAGGCCTGACATATCATATGCGGTGCAAAATCTGAGTCAATTCATGCACAAACCGAAAGAATCTCACATGAATGCTGCTCTGAAGGTGGTCAAATATTTGAAAGGATGTCCAGGACTCGGAATACTTTTGTCCAGAAGATGTAACATGGAAATGACAGCCTACTGTGATGCGGACTATGCAACATGTCCTATGAGTAGAAGATCCATAACTGGCTTCTGTATCAAACTTGGAGATTCCCTTCTCTCATGGAAAACCAAGAAACAAGCAACAGTTTCTCTGTCATCAGCTGAAGCAGAATATCGGGCCATGGCAAAGACCACATGTGAAGTCGTGTGGATACGAGGATTGCTCAGTGATCTTGGAGTACGATTGAAAGGTCCAACAAGGTTATACTGCGACAACGAATCGGCCTTGAAGCTTGCAGCGAATCCTGTGATGCACGAGAGAACTAAACACATAGAGGTTGACTGTCATTTCACCCGGGAGAAGATTCAAGAAGGAACAATTGAGACAAAAGGGATTGGAACTGCTGAACAGCCTGCGGATGTGTTTACCAAGGCGTTAAGTCAAAGACAGCATGCATATCTATTAAGCAAGCTGGGTGTCTTGGACATTTACAAGCCACCAGCTTGAGGGGGAGTGTTAGAAGATATGCAGAGGATCCTCGGATATTAATTGATCCGATTTTGATTTTATAGAATCAATCTAAAAAACTAGATTGATATATGAGATATTTCATTGCCTTTTTTAATGTACACATTGTATTATAATTATTCATTGATGTACATTGTCGATACATAGAGAAAAATACAGAAAAGAAATTCTCCCCAAATTCCTCTTCCGAATCTTGCTTCGTCCCTTGCTTCAACTTCTGACAGAAAGGCCACATTCTAAACACAATAGTAAACAATTCGACAATTGCCCACGAAGGCCAATATCATATTTAAGTCAATGGAGGAGGTAATTAAAATGATTCTAACCTCTAGGAGTGTAGTTTAATCAAGCTATTCGCTTGCTATAGCCATAATAAATATGTAACGTGGTCAACTATACAATACATTCCACTTTAAATTAGTATATAGTTGTGACGAATAAAGTAATAAAATCAGTAAAATTATTAGGAAAAAACCACAAAAAAAATCCTAAACTTTTTCCCAAAGCGACGATTTACCTCAAACTTTTTTTAGTGATGTGAAAAATCCTAAACTTCTCCAACCGTGATACATTTACCCTAAACTTTTTTTTTGTGACACAAAAAATCCTGAACTTCTATCCCGTGACACATTTACCACAAAATTATAGGGCATTTTGGTCTTTTTACTTTTTAAATTTTTTTATTTTATATTTTTCTTCTTCTTCCCTTCGCTTGCCATGGTTGGCCGGTGGAGGAAGTTGGCGTCAAGCAAGTGCTGCCCTCGCTAGCGTTGGGTGAGGGCACGTCAGCAAGGGTGGCCCTCAGTTGGGTCGGGCAAGGGCCTCCCTCGCGCCCTCGCTCGAAGCCGGCGAGGGCATCCCTCGCCAGGCCCTTGCCGACTACGGGTAAGGGCTGTCCTTGCCAACGTTGGGGGAGGACGGTCCTCGCCAGATTTGGGGAGGGCAACCCTCTCTCGATGTTGGCGGGGCCTGCAAGGATGCCTTGGGCGGCGTTAGAGGCGAAAAGGCTGTCCTCGCCCAACGCCCGTGAGGGCAGCCCTGCTGCGTCGGGTGAGGGCACGAGGGAGGCCTTTGCCCAATGTTGGCGAGGGCAGCCCTAGCCGGCCTAGGTGAGGCGACCCTCGCCTGATGCCGCGAGGGCGACCCTAGCCAGCCCAGGTGAGGGTGACCCTCGCCCGATGCTAGCGAGGGTAGCCCTCGCTTGACGCCGGCGAGGGCAGCCCTCGCTTGATGATGGCTTCCCTTCGCTAGCCATCCATGGCCAGCAGAGGGAAGAAGAAGAAAAAAAGAACAAAAAAGGAAAAACATAAAAAAAAGACAAAAATGTCATTGATGGGGTAAATGTGTCACGGTTTGAAGAGTTTGGGGTTTTCACGAAAAAAGAAGAAGAAGTTTAAGGTGAATGTGTCACTCACGAGCAAACTTTGGGGTTTTTGGTAGTCTTTTCCAAAATTATTATTTGGCTTCTAAAAGGCTTGTTCTGCAAATAATATCGTTGTTAATCGGTCAATTGGCACATTGGCTAACCTTGAGGGCTGTCATTTTTGAAGACCTTACAAAATTTTATATGATATTAGAGTAAGAAGTGATTATCTCAAATCTTTGGAAACCCTCTTTTTCGCCTTTTTCAGTTTGAGATTAATATCCAGAACATTTAGACGTCAATTCGAGTTGATACCGATAGTTGAATCGTAGTCTCATTTTTTCGTGAGACTTGAGGCATTGGTCATTGTACCAATTCGATGCAATACGTATCGGCGATGCAATGGATTTCCCTAGATATAGTTAGCATGCTTTATGGATACATTGATCAGTGCGGTTACGCAATTGTTGGAAATTTTCTATAATATAGGTTTACATTAATTAATTAATTTTTATTTTAAATAATTGGGTTAATGGATATTCCAATATTTGTTGAACCCAACAGTGATTTGATTGAATTGGGCATTGGCATATATTAATAACGGGCTTAGTTAAGCAGCAAGGTGTAAGTAATTATGTTTTTTAGAAGCCCATAATGGGAATGGCCCAGTTGACACGTTGTTGATTAGGGTTTGCTATGTCCATTCTCTAGCCTATAAAAGGGTATATTATATCTATTAGTTGCTTTGATCCCTTTGAAATAAGTCATAGAGAGGAAGATCTGACATTCCAATAGATCTCGATTATCAAGTTGATCTATTTTTTTTTTTCAAGTGAAGCAATGGCTCAAATAGGTACGCTTTAATTCCATTGTGTTTATAGATCTCGGTGTTGTACAGTCATATATGAATTCGATTCTTCTTGATGAATGAGTTAAATTATGTAAATAATTTTCTACATGTGGTATCTAAGCAAATCATATATGATTGTAGAACCCAATTTTTTTTTTTTAATGGAAAAATTCGAAATTTTCCTCTTTGTGCCAAATATGGGCATTATTTTTCGTGTGGAATTTTTGCTCGATTGATCTTGAAACCATAGGGCTTTTGTTCTACATGTCGAGATCTTTCCAACCGTATATGATTTGTATAATTCATTGAGAATTGAGAGAGAATTTTAAATTTGAAATTCTAGGATTTATACATGAAAAAGTTTTAGAATTTCCAAATTACTTGGAATTGATTGATGTTCATTGTAAATTGTTGAATGGGTATTGTTATATGTATTAGCATCATTTTGTTGCATTAAAGTAAGTTTGTAGAGCTTAAATTTAAGAAATTCGAAATTCGGCCATGGAAGGTTTAGATCCGAAACTTTGAAGCTTGAATATGAAGATTTTCTTATTTGTTCTTCGTTTAATTCAATCTAGTCAATTATATTGATGTTATATGCAAGTCTCATGGAGAATTTTCATCAAAAATCAAGTTAATTTGTGTTTTTGGAGTTTCGGTCAAACCGAGTCGTCTGACTGGGTTTGCAGGAAATTTGGGACTCGGCTAGAGGTTGAGGAAGACCTCTAGCCAGGCCGGGCCAATGGATGGGCGTAGCCCATCCTTTCCTCTTTTTTTTTTTTTTAAATAAATGAATTAAAATAATTTGAATTAAAAAAAGAAAAGGAAAATTAAAAAATAATTTGAATAAAAAGAGAAAATAAGAAGAAGAAAGGGGATGGGGAAGTGAGGATTCATAGAGGTGTGAGATAATAGAGATTAAGTGAGGAAAATGTTTTTTGACCTTTCCAAAGTGGAAAACATTTTCTTCTAATTTAGAAACCATGACCTCTATATTTCAACACTGAAGCTTTTGTTGATAGATCTATCCCAATTAGATGGCTCAAAGCCAAGGACCAGTCTATGAGGCCATCGGTCTCTCCCGCCTCTACCAGACCAAAATGGAGCTTCGGCTATGATATTTTTTATAGAAAGGAAATTGACACAAATAGTTTACGAATTTTGGCTCAATGTGTAATGTCGTCCTTGAACTTTTAATTTGTTTGATGTAATCCTTGAACTTTTGATAAATGTTCAATCAATTCCTTGAACTATATGAAAATGTGAAATGTTATCCTTCAACTTGAATTAATGGAAGGATAACGTCGGATATTTTCATATAGTGTAAGAATTATATAAGAATTATATTTTCATATATGCGTCCTCTCAAAATCGATCAATTATAATCAGCTAAGTTTTAGTGAAGCATTTTTTCATAGTGTTATTGATTAATTGAGTGGATGGTCGATAGTATTCGAGAAGCATACGAGGGTTTTCCTTTCTTATCCCACTTCGGAGCTACATGTGCTTTCGGCTGTTGATGACGATGGAATCGCTTCTAGTAGGCAAGAATTATAGAAAAAAAGCCGACAAATAAAATGGGGTTCATGGAGACGAAAAGAAATCTTTTATTATTTCCTACTAGCAGCAAAAAGCAAACTAACTACTTACAAAAAATTTCAAAAAGAAAAATGGTTCTTGTGTAAATAACAATAGACACGAGCCAAAAAATGTCTCCATAAACACCTATCTTTTATCTCAATAACTCATGGATCGGCGCTTTTGTAAGGCTCTCAGACCTTTTGCCACGTCAAGCGAGCTATCTGACAGTAAATATACACAACCAATCCTAAATCTAGAAAATGAAATTGCACTTGCAATTTTATATTTCATGTGTCAGTATATGCAATATAAAATTACGTGCCTTCACGAAATAAGATGATTCCAGTTGATTCCCTTTTCAATTTTTGAACATGGCCAGTTAAGCCCAGCCAGACCGCGACAATGAAGCTTTGTCAACGGTGTGGGTTGAAGTACAAATCATTAAACGGTACCATAACGAAACTTGAACTTATTTTATTAGACATGGATACTTAAAAAAGATAATAATAAAAATAATATATGAAAATTCTTGGACCCAACTTTATTGCCTCTATTAAAACTTCGATACGCACACGAAAAATATCACGAAAAAGGAAAAAAGAACACAAAAGGAGAAGCCGATATGGACTCGCTCTCACCTCCGAAGCTTCCCTTGATAGACTTATGCAAATATGAGATGAAGCCTGTAATTCAGATTCGTCGTAGTCATGGTGATGGTTGGATAAACTCATTTTACTATATCAACCAAATCATTTCAAGATGTTCTATATCTAAATCCCATTAGGACTCAGAAGAGAATACACGTCTCGATTCTTGTGTTTTTCCTCATATATTATACACTTTGAGGATATTTTCGTTGCTTCAGTACTATTCCTTTCTATTCGAAACACTTAGAAAAGGGATCACCACATCCTGTCCACATCAATCTTTTATAATAAAGAAACACAAGTATTGTAATACTTATTCCATTCAAATTGATCGACCATTCCATTCCACCGTATCGAGAGTGATATTAAGGGTCAAGGTAAATAGAATCATCCAAGCATTAAGAAAAAATGGGTCATTTAAGATTGTGATCACAACGTTCACATTACCACAGTTAACTATGAGGGGAAAATTACCAAAAAAGTTCTAAATGTATTGTAATTGTGCAAATTTAGTCGTAAACAATTTTATTTTTTTGATCAATTTAGTTTAAACAATTTTCATTTGTGCCAATTCAATCCATCTAGCTAAATTTAATTGGCTGGCGCTGACGTGGATGTTGGCCGTCACTGACCATCTAATCGACGTTGACGTGGCAGTTTTTTAATAATATTTTTTTTTCTTTTTTTCTTTCTTCCTATTGTTCTTCTTCTTCCCCCACCGCCCCCACCCACACCCTAGTGGTCGGTGAGGATCTTGTGAGTCTCCTTGGCCACTGGGTGAGGATTGTGAAGCCCTTCATGACCGTTGGTGAGGATCGCAAGCCCTCATTGAGCCTTGCCCAAATCTGGGAAGGTTGGGGGTTGCAGGGGAGGTAGCCTCGCCTAGATCTACGAGAGGGTAGGCTCGCCATGGACTTGCTGATCACAGGCAAAGGTGGCCTCACCCACGGTTGTGAGGCCATGGTTGCCTTCACTTGCAGCCAGTGAAGCCCTTGCAACCCCCAGGCCTTTATGAGGTGCCTCATAGTCCTCCCCCGTTGTCTCAAGTACTCTCTCTCTCTCTCTCTCTCTCTCTCTCTCTCTCTCTACCAATGGTCGTTGGGCCCGCTTGAGCCTAGTCGCCGCACTTCAACGTCGATTTGAGGCAGTCACGCCTCGCAATGGCTTGGAGGCCGTAGGTGAAGGCGGCCATGACCTTGCAATCGTAGGCAAGGCCGCCTTCACCCCCGACGGTGAGGCCATGGTGAGGCTGCCCTCACCTAGATCACCTCACCTACATTTGCATGAGGTTGGGGGAAGAAGAAGAACAGTAGGAAGAAAAGAAAAAAAGAAAAAGAAAAAGAAAAGAAAAGATAAAAAAATTAATAAAAAAATTTGAATAAAATAAAATATTATTAAAAAATGGCTAGATGGTCAACGCTAGCTTGCGTCGATGTTCGCGCTAGCTAGCCAAATTTAGTTAGATAGATTGAGGTGGCACAAATGCCAAATGTTTGGAACTAAATTCGCAAAAAAAGGGTTTATGATTAAATTGGCACAATCATGATAGGTTTAATATTTTTTTTTTTCTTGATAATTTTCCTTAACTATGAGACAAAATATATCTACCTAAAAATGTCTTGTAGATAATGCTAATAATGAATTTATTTGAAACGAATCATTGGCTAGGGATGGAGCAATGGCCGAGTGCACTGCCCCAGACACCGAGTGATGATCAGTGGGAATGAAGCAAGGTATTCGATCGGCTCATTCTCGTTCATAAGAGGAGTGGTCAAGTGTCCGCAGGAGCTGGTGGACAAGTAACACCCCTTGCTCTTCAAGCCTTTCGACGAAGTCGGTCTATTCCGACTCTACGAAACAAAGCAAGAACTCAAGGACGAATCGACTCTTAAGACGTTTTTTGGTGCTTGAACATGGCTAATTGTTATTTTTATGAACGCTATGCTATTATTAGTGAAAGAGTTATCGAATGCTACTCTTGTAATATCGAAGTGTCATTATTTGTGAGTGTGTATGTCTAGCACGAAGTGCTTGTACCCTGTGTGTTTGTGTATAGAGAATATGTTCATATCTACATGACCCTACGGCATATGTGACGTACCAAGTGAGGACAAATCATATCATGTGACAACGTTCTATGTAATGTGATGATATTATGTGGCAAAGTTCTTGTGATGATATGTCGTTAGATAACATGATAGCATGAATACCTATTGTACCGATTCTTACAGCTTGTAAGAATCGAACGATGCTCTCATGGCAGTACTTTTGCGAATAGTAATCCTCTCTCTCGAAATGTAGAGTGTATTCTACCTCTTGGTAGCCTTGTTTACCCAAACCCTAAACCCATTTACACCCACCTCTTCGTCCATACCATCTTCTTTCTGTGTCACCCATCCTCATTACCAACCTTCGCGATCTTCCATCTCCGCCAGCTTCAGATCTCGGTTGCAAGCCTAGAATTCAAGATGAAGACTGTCTCTGCCTGATTTGCTCTTTGCATGCCTTCAATCCCCTGTCTCTCAGATAATATTGTGCTGTAATTCAATCTATAGCTAGTTATGTGGTGCCATGGACTAACTTACCCATTAGATGCATATTATTGTTGGCAAATTGAGGTTTCTTGCTATGTTACAATCTAGATTTCGACTTCTTTCTGTTTCGTTGTCTTGTTTCTTCTCCGTGGGATGGATTCGGATGACTAGGAAGATTCTGCGGGATCGTGCAACTGCATTTCAGATTGGGCCGTCTTAATACCGAGCAAGAAATTGAAGTCTGGGATGATGAGCCCCCACTTGAAAAATTGGAAGCATGTCGATTAACATTAGTAGGGAAAATCCTTTCAAACCCATCAATAAACTTCCAAGCTTTCCAAAGTACTTTGAAGAGGGCTTGGCATATTGAACAAGTTTAAATCTCCCAAAGAGAAGCAGGCCTATATGTAGCTAAGTTCCATTCAAATGCCACAAATAGAGAGTCCTAGAGGGCGGACTTTGGCTTTTCTCAAGCCATCTAGTAATCTTTAAGCCACGGATTCCCAACACCCCATTATATTGTTATGATTTCTCTACTTATGCTTTTTGGGTACAAGTCTTTGGATTGCCTTTGGAATGGTCTACATAAAAAATGATCAGCAAGGCGGTGCAACACATTGGCCGGGTAGTTGAAGTCAAAGTTGACACAAAAGAGGGGACAGCCTTTAGAGCTGGTCGAGTGAGGGTAGAACTAAACATGCGAGCCTTTAAAAACAGGGATATTGATCCGAATTGACAAAAAACACTATGGCTTGACTTTCGCTATGAACGACTATCCCATTTTTGTTACTCTTGCGGCAAGTTGGGACATTGCGCAATGTATTGCGAGGACTTCCCCTTCGATGAGGCTAAATTAGAAGGTAAGGACAAAATGGCCTATGGCCAATGGCTTAGAGCTGAAGTAAAAGAATACAACCATTATTGGTAGACTACAAACCAGATCAATCAGAAGAAACCAAACCCGAAACACCTCCCTTGCTACTTCGAAATGTCCCTTTATCGCCCCCCACCAAATCATGCGAAGCAACGAACTTGTCCAAACTAGTTACTACGACTAATCCACAAGCAACGGCCTTGACTAGCAACATCTTCGGGATGAAATTATGCAAGGGACTTCTCTCCACACAGTGCTAATACTTGCAATAGCCAAAATGAAGGGAATTCAGTCCCCATCTACGGATATTCAGCAACAAAAGAAGCTAAAAAGTTCAAGATTGACACTAAAGGTGTGTGTTGCCAAAAAAACATAAATGATACACTCTCTATGACACAAATGGTTCGCTCTTGGAGAACCTTGATGACACAAACCTCATGGAAACACACCGTCTTTGTAGCGGGGAAGCTGGAACTTGGGCTATGGTGGTTGGCCCTCAATAGCCACCCACCCACAAATGAAGATGATATCTTGGAACTGTCAAGGTTTGGGCAATCCCTTGATAGTTCAAGCTCTCAAGGCCATGACAACCAAGGAAAAGCCCAATATTGTATTCTTAATGGAAACAAAGAACAATGATGTGAAGCTTAAATGGATTCAACACCGCTTACACTTCAATAACTCTCATATTATCAACCCTATTGGTTTGGCAGGAGGTATGGCAGTTTTCTAGAACAATCAGGTGTCATTAAGTGTGGTTCGCTCAACGCAAGAACTTTTTGATATGACCTATAGGGATGTACATGAAGATCGAACTATGCATATCACTTGTATTCATGCTTCTTTTGTCTACCAAAATTGACAAATTCTGTGGGATGAACTTAGAGAGATAAGTTTTGCTAACACATTACCTTGGGCCTGTGTGGGCGACTTTAACGAAATACTCTATCATTGGGAAAAGGTAGAAAAGAGACAGGCAGATCCTTATCGAATGCTTTCCTTTCGAGCTATCCTAAATGATTGCACCCTTATGGAAATAGAAAGTAAAGGCAGTGAGTTTACTTGGATGAACAATCGAGAGGGAGATGAGCTGGTGAAAGAACGTTTGGATAGGGTGATGTGCACGATGGCTTGGCGCTTGTTGTTTCCTGAAGCTGAGGTCTTTGCGCTGCTTGCTGTGGGGTCTGACTACAGTCCCCTAATTATTAACACTTGAGTACCTTATAGAAAATGCAAGAAGCCTTTTATTTTTGAAGCTTATTGGAACGAAGATGAAGAATGCCGAGAGATTATTTCCATAGCATGGAACTCAGTGTGGGTTCAAGGTTCTAGGCTACTTCCAAAGATAAAGAATGTTTCCAAAGCCTTGACTAAGTGGAGCCGATCAAGGGGCGCTCTCATAGTAACCATCTTACAACAACAACTTCAGCATATTATAAACCAGCAGCATAGTAACTATAATAGAGTGGAAGCATTTAAGCTAAGAGAGGAAATAAGGTGGACTTGGCAACAAGAAGAGCAATATTGGGCAATGTGTTCCAGGATTCAATGGTTGAGGTGGGGCGATAAGAATATAAGATTTTTTCATGCAACTACACTTCAAAGGAGGCAAAGAAATTGAATTAGCATGTTGCAGGATGACCACCAGCAATTGATTTGTGATCCTCAGACTTTACAAGATATGGCATCCAATTTCTTTTCAGGGTTATATACAACGGTGGGACATCGGGACTACGGACCCATTCTTGACCAATAACCATAGGTAGTTACCACAGAAATGAATGACCCGTTGCTGGATTTGGTTACGTTTGAGGAAGTTTGCCAAGCTACCTTTTAGTTAGGAACTACTAAGTCTCCAAGCCCTGACGATTTAAATGGCTTATTTTATCAAACTCACTGGGAGGTCATTAAAGATGATCTTCTTCTCCTGGAACAAAATTTCTTTCGATCATGGATGATACCTACTACTCTAAACCAGACCATTATTGCATTGATCCCCAACAAACCTCACCTAGAGAGACTAGATCAATACAGACCAATCAGCCTCTGTAACTTTCCATACAAAGTTATCTCAAAGGTAATTGCTAACTGCCTGAAACCTTGGTTACTTAATCTGATTTCTATGGAACAGTCGGCTTTTGTGAGTGGACAATGGATTCAAGACAATATTTTAATCGTTCAAGAAGTTCTTCATCAATTCAAGACCTTGAGGCGAACAAGAAAATTCAACGCAATCCTAAAGACTGACATGCAAAAGGCATAAGACAGAGTAGAATGGGATTTCCTTCACGATTATCTTCTCAAACTAGGATTCCATCCAAAGTGGGTACAATGGGTAATGCAATGCATTACAACATCTTTTAGTGTAAGATTTAATGGAGAGCAACTTGCTTATTTTTACCCAACTCGTGGCCTCCAACAGGGTGATCCTCTATCTCCACACATCATTATTCTATTGGCAAATGTTTCGCCAAATCTAATCAATCAAGCAGTCAACATGGGACACATTAAGGGTATTAGGTTAAATAGATGGTGTCCCATTTATTTTCCGCTGACGATGCAATATTCTTCATAGATGGTAACATTCAGGAATGCCAGAACCTTGCTAATATTTTAAGTCAATATTGTGTGGCCACGGGATAGGCACTAAACCGCAACAAATCTGGACTGATTTTCAGCAAACATTGTCCTTTCAGACTGTAGGAAAATATGTCGAGGGAGTTCAGAATACTTGTGCTGCAAAGGTATGGCAAATATTTGGGAATACCATTTGACTGGGGTCGTTCCAAGAAGGAGATGTTTTTTTGGAATTTAGGGAGAGTTAATGCAAAACTGGAGGGATGGGAAGAAAAGTTAATCTCAAAAGGTAGTAAGGAAATTCTTATTAAATCTGTGATTCAGGCACTTCCAAATTACGCCATTTTGATCTTTAAGCTTCATTTGTCTCTTTGCAAATCTATAGAAAAGAGTATTGCTAGATTTTGGTGGAGGAATGATCAGAACAGAGTAGAGATTCATTGGAAAAAATGGGACGTTCTTAAAAGCAGCAAGAACAACGGCGGCCTATGATTCCGTGATCTTATAGAATTTAATAGAGTAATGTTTGGAAAGCAAGCTTGGCGATTACTACAACAGCCTCAATCTTTATGGGGCCAATTGTTTAAGGGTTTGTATTATCATTCTAAAGAATTCCAATCAGCAGATAGAGGACCTTGGCCATCTTGGGGATGGCAGAGCATACTAATGGGCAGAGATGCTATTTTACCACATGTTAGATGGTCAGTGGGTAATGGAAGCAAAATCAGAATATGAGAGGATCGATGGTTACCAAAAGGAATTCTTGGTGGACCTGCGACAAGAGAGGAGCCACTAATGGTGGTTGATCTAATAGATCCAATCCACAACAGATGGAACACATCTCTGCTCCACAGGTTTCTAGATGATGAGATCATAGAAGAGATTCTTACCATCCTAGTAAGACCTTTCTATGCCAAAGACCAATTAGTTTGGACAGCCACAAAGGATGGCCGACATACAATGAAGAGCAAATATCATGCATTAACCAAGATCACAAGCAACCACAAAAATCATAGAGCATCAACCTCATACTAGAATCCTAGGATTATATGGAGAAAAATTTGGGCAATGCGAACAACACCTAAAATTCAAACTTTTCTTTGGTTGGTTTGTCAAAACGCACTAGCCTCCATAGCCAATTTATTCCAAAGACATATCATCACCGATCCATTATGCAAACTTTGTCAACAGAACACTCCAGAAACCCTAGAGAATCTATTCCTATCTTGTTCATGGACTAGGGATATCTGGGCTCATCTACATATCAACATTGACCTACTGCCTCATACAATTCATCGATTAAATGCATGGCTAACAGCAAGAGTTACATCGAAAAACAACTCACCTGGTCTAAAAGTCATAGCCAATGTTCTCTAGTAGATCTGGAGAATGCAGAAATTGCTTCATCTTCCGCAACCAATGACGGATCCAACCCTAGCGTGGAGATCGCAATAACACGACCCGACTATATCAGATCTGTGCTCCTACCCATTCAAGAAAAGATACTTCTACTCTGAACCCTACATAGCTTTGGAGACCACCTAATTCGGGAACCTTAAAATGCAACATTGATGTGGCCTATCAGCCAGGAAGTACATGATCGATGGCTTGTATTTGTAGAGATCATCATGGTTTACTTACCAATATCTATTCTAGAAGTTTTTCGACCGCATCAGCTCTGGCAGCGGAGATCCAGGCCCTTACCTTCACGCTTCAGCATTTGCTATAGCAAAGTATCAACTTTGCACAAATCTTGATTGAATCCGACTGCAACACCGTCATTGACGCCGTCAGGGATGGGAGATCGCTACCATGGGAAATCTGTGCTTTGCACGCAGAGGCCGTCGCTTTGATTCCCCTCTTCCGTAATTTGACTGTGCAACATTGTAGGTGTGAGGCAAACACCGTTGTTGACTGGGTTGCAAAGGCCCAATGTTTAGACACCTTTGTCCAAAATTGGAATATTTTCCCACCCTTCCTTTTGCTCAACCTTGTTTATGCGGATGCCTTAGCTTCAGGTTGTAAGCTTCCAGCAATATGAATACAATATCTTCTTTCGACTAAAAAAAAAACATGATAGTGTCACGGAGCCGATAGATGGACGACCCAAGAGGTTCCCCAAAGTCGACCCCAACTCGCCCGTGGACCTCCTGCTCTCACTCGGATTCCCACCAAGTCTTCTCCCCAAATTGTAATGGCGGGCGAAGATGTCATTAAGCTAGATTACGGGAGTTCGTTCCATTATTTATGTTGGTAGATGGTAGATCAATACTTATGTCGGTAGTTGAGGCGGTGCGATCTCGTCCGCCCGTAGAATACTAGATCAATGGATGTAATCCGATGCCCTCAACTATAAAAAGGGTGTCCTCCCTTCACTTGTAATCATCCACTACTTCCGCAATGCAAAGCAAGTCTTCTTTCCAGAGCTCTTCTCTCTAGATCCTTTCTCTCTCTACGATCTGGGTAAGGCGAGCGAGTGAGCGTTCGACTGTGCAAAGGCTTGGTTTAGGTGCTTCGGCGATCCATCTCGATCCTAAAGTGCCCGAGTCGCTGCGCAGTCATGATCCCTGTCGATCGGCCCGTGACAAGTGGTATCAGAGCAGGAATCCCTCCAGTAAGCAAGTGAGCAAGTTGGAGAATCGGACTCCTCGCTCAAGTGCGGGTCAAGTAGACAAGTCTTGGTGGATGGGTGCTAGGACGAGTCGACTTCTCGTCGAGCGGAATGCGAAGTTAGAGAAGAACCAAACCCTTGCTGAATGGGGATAACGTTCTTGGATTGATCGGTGAATACGAAGAAGAGGTCTATCATCACGTTTTCAACAAGAAAAGAACCTCCATTGGTGTGCTGGGGTCAAGATGTTGATTAGGCTGGAATGGTGCTGCTAAAAGATGCGGTTGGCGAAAAATGCCACACTTGCCAAAAAGCGCGGGTGACTAAAGGGCCAAGCGGCTAAGATCAAAAGAGGCCACCAATGGAGCAAAACCTGTTTTGTTGGGCGAGCGTGACCGTTCGATGTGAATTCCCAAAAAGTGGCACATCAATGTTTAATTTACGCAAGGAAGCGATAGAGCAGAGATCGCAACAAGGGTGTTGTGAAATGAGTGGGGGAGAATGTCATGGTCCGTGAATCCTCCTGTACTCGTGACACTTGTGAGTGGCGCTTGGGGTTATCTGGTGAAGAGTATGAGGCAGAAGGGTAGAACACAACTAGTCCGTGGGAGTGGCGTCAGGACGGTTGGTGCTAGGAGTTCTAGGATAGAAGGATTACATCACTTAGGAGCTCTGAAGATGGGGTAGGCCTCTCGTACACAAACGGTCGGGAGCGATGCCGCTCTTCGACGAGGCCATGGCGAGCCGAAACCGGTTGTCGTCCCGAAAGAGAACTGCTGCCTTACTCGATGGACTGGGACCGAGTGAAGTGAAGCGGGCGTGGTAGGATCTCGCACGAAGAATCATTCACCGTATCGTTCATGGAACAGCTAAAGAAAGGGCTGGCCTGGTGAATTCCGCTCGTTAGGCGCCCGCGGGTCGTTTCCGAGGCCAGGGAAACTCTCGGCCCGTGACAATAGCATGAATCCTTGCATGGTGTGTATGCATGTCCAATTTACTAGATGATTTTTTTCTTAAAGAATCGTAGTAGGCCTCTCCAGGATCAACAAGACCAAAGAGGGCCAAAATGGAGCTTCAACAATTGATAACTTTTACAGAATTTAAAATCTGCCATTCATGTGGAGAAATTTGTTTTGAAGTGCTTTTGAACCACCGTGTGTCCTTAAATTTATTTTGAGGTGTTCTTATTTTTAAAAGAGGAATTTTTTTATCGAGTTTAGAGAAATTGGTAATTACAAAAGGAAAAAAAAAACCAAAGAAACGTCGTCAGAATTTAGTTGGTAATCACTCTAATTAGGGTTGGTAATTATAAATAGTTAGTAAGCAAGGAAAATAGAAGTTAATAAATCCAGAGAAAAAGTTCACAAAGTCTTAAAAAAAGGAATCAAATAAACGTTTGTACGCAACTCGAATGATCAATTTAGGGCCTTGTACAAAAGACAAATAAAAGTTGGTAAATAATAAAAAGAGTTGACATATTAAAAGAAATCAAATATTAGTTGGTAACTAACTCAAATGAAAATATGCAGCCCAAAAGGAGTTCGTAATTTAATCAAAAAAATTTAGTCAATCATTCCAGCAAAAAAAATGGTAAGCTTATATGAGAGTCGGTAATTCAAGACATTGGTAAGGAAGTCAAGCGAAATTTAGTAAGATATTAAAAAAAAATTACTAACCTAGAATCTATAAAAAAAAGAATTAGTAATCTTGTAAAAGAGGCAGTGATTTATCAACAAGTTATATGAAAATTTGGTGATTGGTAATTTTTTTTATCAAAAGTTTTTTGACACTTATTGACTCTTTGAGAAATCTTTCAACACAATATATATATATATATATATATATTTCTTTCTTTGTTGTGGTGAAAATGGAATAATAAAATTGTCTTTGATTCCTTATTGGACGAACATCTCACCCATCGTGCCTGGGGAAGGGGGGGGGGAGTTATTCCAAAAGTCTTAAACCTATTATATGGTGACTAACTTAGCCTCAAACATTTCAATTAGGTGAATTAAGTTATAAACTTTTTAACAATTTGCCAATTTAGTCATTTTGGCCAATTGGCGGGAAATAACTAATGTGGATGCTAGCCATTTTGTATGGCACAACCGGTCTTGATGTTGATAATTTTTATAATTTTTATAATTTTTTTCTTTTTCCTTTTTCCCCTTTCTTCCTTTGTTGGTTGCCGAGCCTCATGGATGGTTAGTGATCGGCAAAGGTGAGGGTGAGCCTTGCTTGAGGCTAGTGAGGCTTGACCCTCGCTAGCTCACCAACCTTGGCGCTCCTCGCTTGTGGCCGGATGCTTGGCATTGTTGAGGCTTGGCAATGAGTATAATTCATCAAAAGGTTTTGGACTAAATTAGTATAATTGAAAGATTTTTGACTTAATTAACCGCCATATAATATATTTAGGATTTTTTGAATAATTATCTCATTTCTAGATGGATGTGATAGGGTATTAGTACATCCGACCAATCACTGTAAGTGTACAATCATGCATGAAATTACTGAGACTAACTTATAAAATTGATTTAATAATTAATGTGATAGGCTGTTCCAAATGCATTATGGAAATATAGCTGCTTGTTCTAAATGCTCAAATGTGTTGTATGTCGCATCACTTAATAATCAATTTGGTAATATTTAGGGTATTGTAAGTATATAAATTGATTATCCCTCTAATTTCCCAAGAGCTTAATAAGATCGTTGATGCTCGTCACTAGTGACAAAAATAGACTGTAGGTCATCATCAATTGAGAAGATTCGGTTCCGATTATGAAAGTAGCGAGGAATTGGTTTTGTCCAGCTTTCTGCGTATGGCTTGGGGTTTTAGCCTTAAAAAATTCCTAGGCGTCTCAAAAAATCATTAAATAACTCAAATGACCTCATGTATCTTTATTATAGTACTAGAAATTTACAATATTGAAATTCCTCGTAGTATTCGGCTCAAAATACCTTTGCCACGGTTTGAGCCCTACCAAGTCATTCACTTTTGTCGTTTGCGATGCAATAATCAACTCCACTCGCTATTTGACAAAAAATAAAATAAATCTTCAATTAGCTAGAGAGAACTCGAATACAGTCATTAGATAAATTCCATTCAAAATATAATGATCATGTTTAGTATATGTCTCTAGCTTAACAACGTCAAAGAAATCCAATCCAAATAGAAATTCTAATGGTGTGTTTGTGTCACGGAAAACTAAAAAATGATTGGTTATATCATTTAGAAAAATTAGTCAACAAAAAATATTTATATTATCAACAATATTTTATACCTAACTATTTTCGTTGGTGATAAAAAAATTCATTCATTCACCTTTATTAGCGATACAAACTATTAGATTTTATAAAATATTTTCCAAATCTTGAGCTTTCTGTTAAATAAATGTACAGATTTATGTTTTAACATCCGAACAAGCAACAAATGATTACAATATTTCCATGTTGGAGTTAGATTCCTAATTTAAGTGGACTAAAAGGAATTTCCTATTTTGTATGTGAATTGTAAGAGGTGGAAATCTACTCGGTTGTTATACAATAGAGCAAACAAGATGAGTTTTAGGGTTTTTTTTTTTTAAGTGTTCTGAGCAATAAGAATGGGAGGTGTTAACCGACGTTGAGCTATTTTTGCATAGCATCTCCCCTATATTATTGTCGCCAGAATAGAGAATAACCGCCAGTCCGAGATGGATTGATGTGGTTCCTTTTTGCCCATGAACAAAGAATGGCCTGAGAGAAAATCATATTGGCGAGTGGTGCGACCCCAATTCTTGATTGGAATGAACACCAAAGGCCTCTACCCTTCCATCCCATAGATAGAGAGGGATGACATAGCTTTTGTTTTCTTTTTTATTTGATCAAATAGTTGAATAATGAAAAGAAAAGAGATAATGAATGACTGATTGAGCTCTTTGTGAGGTAATACTTGTGGCATTGCTTTGGGTATAATTAGGGCTAGGAAGCACTCAAGTGATTGTGAACTTTATATACTCCAGATTTATGGTGGACTTCTTGGTGGCTAAATTTCCCCATAAAATAAGTATTGACACTCAAATTGAATAAATGTAATTCTCTAGTGTTTCTTGACATTCATTCTTGATTTCTCTAGTAATCTCTTCTTATGATGTTATACTTGAATTGCAAGATCTGTTATCCGTAACTTTATTCTCAGAAAGGGTTCTCTTTCAACACCCCTCAAAATTCCCACCATATATTTTTTGGACAGGGTCTTGTTGCACCAAAAAATAACCAACACACCACCGGCCGTTGCAGCGTGGATGGTAGATCATTTGTCCTCCACCGAGGATGCCAAGGTGTGAAGCCCCTGCGAAGCAAGGAGGCTGAAGCGCTATATGGTGAGTTAAGCGTGGCGTCGGGGTGGTGGTTTCCCCACTAGCAACACCTGGGGGTTTACGTGGTGGCTGTCGGCCAAAGCGGTTCCTCCAGCAACCAAAAAATAAAAAAATAAAAAAATAACCAACACTAATTTTGGTTATTATGGACAAGTAATGGACTTGATCGAGGATAACAAAGTTTGGTCATTTATGGACAGAATTATAGATAACTTAATGAATTGACAGCTTGAAGGAATCCACAAAACATTGCATTTGAACCGGGGACTAATGAATTGGTGCAAGGAAACTTTGAATTAAATTCTTTAGACGAATTCGTGGCAAAAATCTCGGATGAGAATATATATGTTCGAAGAACTTTCTACAAAGCAAAAGGAATCATGGGCAGAAAATATTGGATAGATACACGATTCGATAATGAATCAATAATCTCGGCCAAATGGCGGAGGATATGAAAAGAAAGGAAAACAAAAAGGAAAAAGAGTCCTTTGAATCCTTACCCGCCGCCGATTCATCCATTGACCTTATCTTGTGAGGAAATCAGGGAATCACATTGAAAAAATATTTTCCTTGTTCTTGAAATTGTTTAGGCATCTAATTGCTATCAATAATCAAGTGATACAAGTGATCATTAAATTTTTTTTTTTTTCCAAACAACTTATTTTTCACGAAACAAACAGAACCTAAAAATCCTCCCCTCGTCTCTGTTGGATATTTCAATAATATTTTGAAATATTTACAATAGTAACTTCGATAATAGTTATGACCGCATTGAAGACCATCATTATTTTTAACATTCACATAACGGTTTCTTAACGGTCATACAATGGATTTCCAATTGTTTTGTAACGTTTAATTTTTTTCTCAAATAAATCCTTCATTATTTTATAACGGCTCTTTTAACGGCTCTATTTTGTTTGAATATAAAATCTCATAAGGCAATCTTAAAAGTACACATTAAATGAAATAGAGAATATTCTTTCTTTTTGAAATAAAATCTCATAAGGCAATCTTAAAAGTACACATTAAATGAAATAGAGAATATTCTTTCTTTTTGAAATCTTTCATTTCCTTTTCCTTGCTAACTTATACACAGACGTTGTTTCTATTCCTTCTAATATTCAGTGCGGAATATAGAAGAAATTGTTGTTGTATCTTGGGAGGATAGCTGTCAAAAGCCTATCGCACCGAGTTTCGCACTCCGATGGGCGGAATTATCCTTAAGGATAGTGCTTACGCTTGCATGCTTCAGACAAATTTATTTGTTCTTATCAGTTTTTTTTCCTACAGTCTTTACCTCCGTATCTCCTGTTCTGACCAAGCAAAAAACTTCAAACAATTCTTCCTATGTAGAATCAACAAAATCTAGATACACACTTCACAACTACAACCGCACGTCTAGTGCGAACTTCACTCCGATGAGATAATGAAGCTAGGGTGTCCCAGTTCCCCCATTAATTTCAACCATGTATTATCCGAATCATTTGTACGAAACGAACTATCCAAGACGCGGCAGCAATAAACCGTAGACTTAATTGTGACTAACAAACTCAATTGGATTCTCTAAGACCAAAAACCGAAACGAACTAGATTCTATAAAAAAATTCCATATCTTCCGCGCCACGGATACAGCGACTTCAGGGCATCTATCAACTTACCAGAGTAAAACACATACCGGTTATAGAGATGGAAAATTTAAAGGAATACCTTAGTACCGGGAATGACATCATCGGGAAGCGACGGAATATGAGCATACTCGATTGCGGTCATCTCGCTGTGACCGTCCGTCAGCGTCAATGTCAACATCCGATTACCACCAAAGCTCTTCGAGGCCTCGTCAATACTACTTCTCGCTATGTCCCTCACCGCAGATATATTTTCAAGTACACAACAAAACGATCACAACCCTAAGCACAACGAACGCGAAGCCGAAGGGAAACCAACCACGCGGCACTACAAACAGGCAACGGAAAAGATCAGAGGCGGTGACCTAGAAGCAAAAGCCAGCGTCGGGGTGGCCTAACCTGGAGGACCATGGGGCAGTGGAGGTGCGAGGCCTTTCGGTTGGGGAGGGTCCGGGACCTGGCGGACCTTAGGGCGGTGTTGAGGAGGTCCGATTTGACGGTGATGGTGAGGGCGGCCGCGTTGGAGGGGTCGTCGATCAGGGCGCGCTGGATCATGATGACGACCCTGATGTCAGCCGCATTGTCGAAGGACAATCTGCGCTGCGGGAGCCTCTCCATCAGCACAGCTTCTGAAGAAGAAAATGACAATGACGCCGATGACGACGGCAGCAGCAGCGGCAGAGTAGAAGCAGAAGCAGGAGCAGGAGGAGCAGGAGCGGGAGCAGAGGACGAGCACGGTTCCATCTCGAGAGAGAATTCTCTGCAAAAGCAAAAGCTGCGCGGCCGCGTTTTGTTGCGGGGGAGATGCCGTTTAGGGAGGAAGCGAATCTGTGGGCCGCCCGATCGGCCCGAGCCTAGGAGTTGCGGGCTTGAGGGTAGGCCCGCCCACGTGGCAGCCCTAGTTTTTTTTTTCTTTATAATGGGAGAGACCGTAGCGAAAACAAGCAACGGGCCACGTGCTGTGCGGGCCTGGGCAAGTCTGGGTGGGCCGATTGGCCTGCTTCGGGTGAAAATACTTTTTTTAGGCCCGCCCACGGTTTGGGAAAGATTGGATTTTCTACACTAAATAATTGGCTTTGGATGTGCCCAACTGGACGTGCCTGGCTTGTCCAAACCCGCTCGATCTTAGTTGTTTTGGGCTTGATGGGCCTCGGTGGGGCCCCCAAAACGCCAGACTTGTGATCGTGTCTAATCGAATGGGTGGATTTTGTGCAAGGCGGGGCGAGTCGCCCTCAGTTGCCCCAAGGGCTTCTTTTGGATCCTTGGTGCTCAGTTAAGAGGTGTAACCTCACCAAAGGAAGGGAGCTTTCTAGGAAGGCTTTCACTGCTTGTCCGTTTGACATGTAGGGATGACAAACTCCATTAATGAGTTCCTTATTTTAATGTATTGATGTTTGCATTTTTCGTACCTCTCGATATACCTTCTTTCTTTTCCAAGATGAAAGAATACTTTCTAAATATTTTATAGGGAAAATTCCAAATAAGGACCCAAAGTGAACCGATTTTCTCAAATAAGGATCCGAAGTTAACTTTGTGTCAGATAAGGATCCGAAGTAAACTCATTGTCTCTAATAAGGACCCGAAGTAAATTTTGTATCAAATAAGGACCCGAAATAATCAACTTAATCTCTATTGAGGACCTAAGCTCACCAGCAAACATTTTCCAGCGAATATAATAGGGGCAATTTTGTCAGAAAATTATGATTGGAAAAAAGGGAAAATTCTAAATTAATTAAGTTTATATTTTCTTCTTTCTTCTCCCTCGCTGCTCCTCAACCAAATCGCTACCCAATCATCGTTGCAACTTGATTCTCGTTGCTCCTCGCCCTACTCGATTCTCGTCGCTTCTCACCTGCCCCTTGCAAGCATCGGTCTATTGTTCACCATCGTCTCTTCTTTCTATCGGCAGCCTCTTGTAAATTTTGTCAAGACGGCTCCCTGCGCTGGTAAGTTCGGCAGAGTCGTGGAGGCGATGGCCATGGGAATCTACACCACACGGAAGGCTCCCTTGGGGCCGTACTGTCCCTCCTCTCTCTCTATTGTTGCGGTCCCGCTCTCGGTTCTTGCTCAGGGGTCGTGTGCCTCTCGGAGTTTCTTTCCTTCATGAAGGTCAAGGGCTATGTGAGGATGAGCAACCCTTACTTGTTCGAGGAGTTGAATGCATGTGGCACAGGAAAGCTCAGCTTTGATGATGCCATCACGGTTTTTTACATCGCCACGAGTGTTAGGCCTCTATGTGATGGGTGCGGGTGCCTTGCACCGGGGATGTTCTTCACGTGTGTGAAGTGCTTCAAGGACGCTGGTGAGGCCGAGACGTTCAATTTATGTAGCGATTGCTTCTCCCACGGCAACTACACGCACCCGCACCGCAAACAAAGAAAGAAGAATCTGATTTTCTTCTTGTTCTTGAATTCGTGCCTCAACTGGCGGAGAATTTAGGTCTTCGACTTTGCGGAGATGGGACTTCGCAGAGGATGGGTACAATGGAGAACTTTAGCCTTTGATTTTGCAGAAGATAGGTACAAGGAATAGGGATACCGTAGAAAACCTAGGGTTTTTTTTGTTTCTGTTTTAGGATTTGTTAATTTTTCCCTAGATTTTTTGGGACAAAATTGCCCAAACTGTGATCGTCGGAAATGTCACATGCTTGATAGCCGGCAAATATTTGATTAACCAGCAAGCTCGGGTCCTTATTTGGAATTGATTCAACCACTTTGGGTCCTTATTCGAGACAATGAATTTACTTCGGTCCTTATCGACACAAAGTTCACTTTGGGTCGTTATTTGAGAAAATTGGTCCACTTTGGGTCCTTATTTGGAATTTTCCCTATTTTATATCCCAATGATCTTGAGACCTAGGCGGGGACCGATATGAACCCTTTTAGAGACTTGCTTAGGTCCAATTACGCCTCAATCAAGAAAAAAAAATATTTACATACAAACTTGGCCACCGGATTTTGTAAGATTTTTGTCAAAGTCCTAAAGAACTATCAATGGGAACTTCTAGTGAGATAATTTCCAATTTAGGGTCTATTTTCCTATAATGATTTAGGTGAAGTCAATAAATCTTTCCAAATTGACAAAGAGAGCATGTCGTGATGCCTATTGCATTTTTGGTTGTAATTATTACCCATCGAAAGCTTGCACTTTGTAAGGTCATGGAAGAGATCTTAAGATAATTTATGCCATAGTCTTAAGAAATTAAGAGCCAATATCACATTTGAAAATTGGTAATGTTTTTTATTTTACAAAATAGGGAGTTTGTTAAAAGATTGGTTTGAAATATTTTACAACATGTTAATCTCCATATTTAAAATACTCATTTCAAATTAATGAGCTCACATATAAATGTTTTTATATACAAATTTATGGACATTTCTAATTATTTATAAAGACACGAAATCATGATATACGATATACCCATAGTTAATAATTATCGTATCTTTTTGCACCCTTAAGATAAAATGGACCCCTAAATAAATTTATTATTTAAATGCTAACTTTTTAAAAGTGACTCAAACTTGAGTTGAAGTAAAGAATGCGAAACCTCTTTGAAATATTGGCCACAAAATATCATCAAACAAGATGAATTACTACTTAACTCGCATTATATCATGTGCTTTTCCATATCTCTAAAAAAAAAATAGCAGAAATTAAGATAATGATTATTGCTTAGTTCTTGGTATTTTGCTCGATATCTTGTGCATTGCACAGGTTCAATCCTAGCACGATAAATAGTACGGCATGTTTCATACTAATGTTATAGAATGTTCTAATCTTAGATCGTGATATATAACATCCCACAACATGTTTCATGCCGTGCATGCTTGTTAGGCCTATGTAACATATATGCTGACATATAAAACACACTAATTGCATGCTCAATTGCAATGATACAAAAATTACTTGAATTTATGGACACTTAGATCTGATTTTCTACCTATAATGGAAAGGCCACATTCTAAACACAATAGTAAACAATTCGACAATTGCCCACGAAGGCCAATATCATATTTAAGTCAATGGAGGAGGTAATTAAAATGATTCTAACCTCTAGGAGTGTAGTTTAATCAAGCTATTCGCTGGCTATAGCCATAATAAATATGTAACGTGGTCAACTATACAATCCATTCCACTTTAAATTAGTATATAGCTGTGACGAATAAAGTAATAAAATCAGTAAAATTATTAGGGAAAAAACCACGAAAAATCCTAAACTTTTTCCCAAAGTGACAGATATACCCCAAACTTTTTTTAGTGACGTGAAAAATTCTAAACTTTGCCAACCGTGACACATTTACCCCAAACTTTTTTTTGTGACACAAAAAATCCTAAACTTCTGTCATGTGACACATTTACCACAAAATTATAGGGCATTTTGGTCTTTTTACTTTATTAAATTTTTTTATTTTATATTTTTCTTCTTCTTCCCTTCGCCAACCATGGTTGGCCGGTGGAGGGAAGTCGGCGTCAAGCAAGTGCTGCCCTTGCTAGCGTCGGGTGAGGGCACGTTAGCAAGGGTGGCCCTCAGCTGGGTCGGGCAAGGGCCTCCCTCGCGCCCTCGCTCGACGCCGGCGAGGGCATCCTCGCCGGCCCCAGTCGACGACGGGTAAGGGTTGTCCTTGCCGCATCGGGCGAGGGGCCATCCTCACTTGTTGCCGTTGCCGGCAAGGGTGGCCCTTGCCTGCATTAGGAGAGGATTGGCAAGGGCACCCCTCGCCAACGTTGGGGGAGGACGGCCCTCGCCAGATTTAGGGAGGGCAACCCTCTCCCGACGTTTGCGAGGGCCGGCAAGGATGCCTTGGCTGGCATTGGGTGAAGGCTATCCTCGCCCAACGCCCGTGAGGGCAGCCCTTGCTGCGTCGGGTGAGGGCACAAGGGAGGCCCTTGCCCAATGTCGGCGAGGGCAGCCCTAGCAAGCCCAGGTGAGGGCGACCCTCGCCCGATGCCAGCGAGGGCGGCCCTAGCAAGCCCAGGTGAGGGCGACCCTTGCCCGACGCTAGCGAGGGCAGCCCTCGCCTGATGCCGGCTTCCCTTTGCCAGCCATCCATGGCCGACAGAGGGAAGAAGAAGAAAAAAATAATAAAAAGAAAATAAAGGAAAAACATAAAAAAAGACAAAAATGTCATTGATGGGGTAAATGTGTCACAGTTTGAAGAGTTTGGGGATTTCACGTAAAAAACAGAAGAAGTTTAAGGTGAATGTCACTTTGAGCAAACTTTGGGGTTTTTGGTGGTCTTTTCCAAAATTATTATTTGGCTTCTAAAAGGCTTGTTCTGCAAATAATATCATTGTTAATCACAATTGGCACATTGGCTAACCTTGAGGGCTGTCATTTTTGAAGACCTTACAAAATTTTATATGATATTAGAGTAAGAAGTGATTATCTCAAATATTTGGAAACCCTCTTTTTCGCCTTTTTAGTTTGAGATTAATATCCAAAACATTTAGACGTCAATTCAGAGTTGATACCGATAGTTGAATCTGTAGTCTCATTTTTTCTTGAGACTTGAGGCATTGGTCATTGTACCAATTTGATGCAATACGTATCGGCGATGCAATGGATTTCCCTAGATATAGTTAGCATGCTTTATGGATACATTGATCAGTGCGGTTACGCAATTGTTGGAAATTTTCTATAATATGGGTTTACATTAATTAATTAATGTTTTATTTTAAATAATTGGGTTAATGGATATTCCAATATTTGTTGAACCCAACAGTGATTTGATTGAATTGGGCATTGGCATATATTAATAACGGGCCTAGTTAAGCAGCATGGTGTAGGTAATTATGTTTTTTAGAAGCCCATAATGGGAAGGGCCCAGTCAACACGTTGATTAGGGTTTGCTAGGTCCCTTCTCTAGCCTATAAAAATGTATGTTATATCTATCAGTTGCTTTGATCCCATTGAAATAAGTCATAGAGTGGAAGATCTGACATTCCAATAGATCTCGATTATCAAGTTGATCTATTTTTTTTTTTTTCAAGTGAAGCAATGGCTCAAACAGGTACGCTTTAATTCCATTGTGTTTATTGATCTCGGTGTTGTACAGTCATATATGGATTCGATTCTTTTGGATGAATGAGTTAAATTATGTAAATAATTTTCTACATGTGGTATCAAAGCAAATCATATATGATTGTAGAACCCAATTTTTTTTTTTAATGGAAAAATTCGAAATTGTCCTCTTTGAGCCAAATATGGGCATTATTTTTCGTGTGGAATTTTTGCTCGATTGATCCTGAAATTATAGGGCTTTTTTTCTACATGTCGAGATCTTTCCAACCGTATATAATTTGTATAATTCGTTGAGAATTGAGAGAGAATTTTAAATTTTAAATTCTAGGATTTATACATGAAAAAGTTCTAGAATTTCCAAATTACTTGCAATTGATTGATGTTCATTGTAAATTGTTGAATGGGTATTGTTATATATATTAGCATCATTTTGTTGCATTAAAGTAAGTTTTAGAGCTTAAATTTAAGAAATTTGAAATTCGGCCATGGAAGGTTTAGATCCGAAACTTTGAAGCTTGAATATGAAGATTTTCTTATTTGTTCTTCGTTTAATTCAATCTAGTAAATTATATTGATGTTATACGCAAGTCTCATGGAGAAATTTCATCAAAAATCAAGTTAATTTGTGTTTTTGGAGTTTCGGGTCGAAACCGAGTTGTCTGACTGGGTTTGTAGGAAATTTGGGACTCAGCTAGAGGTTGAGGAAGACCTCTAGCCAGGCCAGGCCAATGGATGGGCGTAAGCCCATCCTTTCCTCCTTTTTTTTTTTTTTTTTTTTTTTAAAAAATAAATGAATTAAAATAATTTGAATTAAAAATGAAAAGGAAAATTAAAAAATAATTTGAATAAAAAGAGAAAATAAGAAGAAGAAAGGGGATGGGGAAGTGAGGATTCATAGAGGTGTGAGATAAGAGAGATTAAGTGAGGAAATGTTTTTTGACCTTTCAAAAGTGGAAAACATTTTCTTCTAATTTAGAAGATTTTTTTCCTTTTATGGAAAACATTTTCCCAAGGAATTAATTTTCAGTGAAACAAACCTCGGAAAATCCGGAAAACGTTTTCCCAGAAATTATTTTTCACGAAAACGAACATAGGCTAATTTAGAAGATTTTTTTTTCCTTTCATGAAAAACATTTTCCCAAAAGAATTAATTTTCCGTAAAACAAACGCCATAAAATATGGAAAACCTTTTCACGGAAATTATTTTCCGCGAAACGAGCGGAGCTTTAATGACATTCACAATATGCCAAGTCATGCATAAATTTACAAGTGCGTTTCAAGAAAGCTTCATGTTCTTTGCATTTTTGCACTGTAAGTCATGGCAAGGCCCTTTTAATCCGGCAGAAAGTAAGAAACTGAGGGAAACGATCACCGAGGATCGAAGTCTCGCAAGAAAAAACGAAGGCTTCGGCATGGGTTCAGGTCCGGCGCTCGAGCTTCCCTCCATAGATTTTTCCGGATTGGGCGATTTGGAGCCTGGAAGCGGCGGCTGGGATTCCGTCCAAGATGCTGTCCGGCGAGCGCTCGAAGAGTATGGCTGCTTCTTGGCTCTGTACGACAAGGTCACCGAGGAGCTTCATGACGAGGTCTTCCATCAGATGGAGGAGATGTTCGGTCTTTCGGCCGAGACTAAGCGCCAGTTCGTCGACCCGACGAGGCCGTACGATGGCTACCTTGCTAACCTCCCTCTTAACCCGGAGACCATGGGGATGCGCGAGGCCCTGAACTCCGGCGCGATCGAACGCTTGGCCGGTCTCCTGTGGCCAGAGGGAAACGCCAAATTCTGGTACGTACGGCACGAATTACATTCGCGAACTTCCATCGGCCATGTTCGAGTCATTTACGTTCTGTCGAAAATTGTTCATCGTGAAGAACTTCAATTACAAAAAAAACTTGGCGAATTCGCCTCTCTGAATCGCTTGCAGCGAGCTGCTGAACACGTACGTGAGGAGGCTGTCCGAGTTAGACTACACGATCCAGAAGATGGTGTTCCGAAGCTTTGGCGTTGAGCGCTATCTCGACTCGCACGCCGCGTCGACGGTACATTCCCTTCGCCTCCTGAGGTATGGAGCGCCGGAGGTGGAGGAGGCTCGGCCCGGAGGCATAATTCATTACGATCCGAACTTCGTGACCATGCTGCAGCAGAATCACGTGAACGGATTGGAAGTGGAGACGAAGCATGGAGACTGGATTAAAGTCGCGCCTTCGGCTTCCTCTACTATCGTCATGCTTGGAGAGTCATTCCATGTGAGTCCCTCTCTCTCTCTCTCTCTAATAATCTCTTCATTATATCCCACCTTTTACAAAATAAGATTAAAAATAGTGGATATGCAAAAACTATAAATTTTTTCTAAACCATTAAAGCATATTCTAAAGAAAAATTCTACGTAAGAGATTTTATAGACAATCGATTTGGAAGGATTTGACAGAGTAGATAATTATAATCCTCATATCAAGGTTGTTTGTATGAAATTTTCTTTATGCCGGAGGTGTGCGTGCTATATAATTTTATAACTAATTTGTGAGCTATATTTTTCTTGGACCAATCAATTTGTGTGGTAGAATATTTGCTCATTCCTTTAAAGAGTCTTTGTTTACCTAACATTAATTTCTTCTACAATTAAATTTATAAGTGATTTTAGAAATTCACGACTTTCCACTAACCACCAGGATGCTTAAAAAACTGAACAGTAAGTAATTGCAAATTGCCCTTTGAAATAGATTTGTGCCTTTATTTTGGGTTCTCGTGTGCTTGAGTTGGATAATTTGTCAATATTTTCAAATTGTAATTACCTAACGGAGAAAAATTATCAGAAAAGTCTTTAATTTATTGCACTGTCAATACTAAATTTTTCAATTTGACCAATTTAATCGTAAACCTTTTGATGATTTGCCAAGAGTGTCCCTCAAATCCATTTTCTAATTTTTTTTTTATCTTTTTTCTCTTTCCCTGTTATTTGCTGGTCATCTTCCATAGGTGAGGGCAAACTTCGCTATATGGTGGTGACCTCCAATGGCGATCGTTGAGGCCACGTCGACCAGCAGAGGGAAGTAGCAAAAAAAAAAAAAAAAAAAGAAAAGAAAGGGGGAAAAAGTGCCAAAATTTTGGAAAATAAAAAAATTGGCAAAGGAAAAAAATGATTTATGATTGAATTGATCGCAATAAAATAAGTTCAGATTTTTTGGACAATTATTCTTGAGACAGGTGAGTTGTGTAGTAATAAGAGTACACAAGATGTTTACCCCGATTAAAATTCATGCAATAATCTCCTTGATTAAGAGATGCATGCATGGCTGTATGTATAATTTTCACCTCAGCTATGACCTCTTTCATGGTCGTTTCTTAGGGATGGAGCAACGGAAGATTATACTGTCCTCGACACCGTGTGATGATGCGCGGGCACGAGGCCAGGCTCTCCATCGGGATCTTCTCCGGCGTCGAAGGAACCATTCGGTGCCCCGACGAGCTCGTGGACGAGCAACACCCTTTGCTTTTCAAGCCCTTCCACACTCAGGACCTCGTCCGCATCTTCGCCACGCCGGAGGGACGGAACGGAGCTTCGGCTCTCAAAACCTTTTATAGCGTTTCTAATTGAACGTGATCTTTCTTCAGATTACTATTCCAAACCCTTTATAAAGCCTTTAATTTGATGTTGGCGATCGTTGTTTTCCTCCAATCCCCATCCCCCAAAACCACAACCTTTCTCTACCCATGTCATCTGGTAATAAAATTAATAATTGCGGGATTGAGCGGATGACCTATCTATGTACATCCATGGTTAAAATTCCTTTATCCCCGAAATAGAAATTTCAACCTTTTGTTGACGTCACGGAATAAAAACATACTAGGAATAAGTGTATTAAAAGTTCTAAAATTTTATGATTTAATTGCACTTTTTGAAATTTTTAGGATTCAAATGTACTTTTGTGACAAATTTTAGAACTATATGTACGTAATGGTTATTCAATACAAATTCATTGCATATAATTAGATCACTTTTCTACCTTCAAAAGAAGGCCTTGTTCCAAACGTGATTGTAAACAACGACAATGGCTATGAAAAAGCCAATATCATATTAAAGTCAATGAAGGAAGGGATACATGATTGATTATAGGAGTAGAGTTTAATCAACTTATTCATTGGCTATAGCCATAGTAAATACATATTGTGCTCAAACTAAACAATCTAGTCCGCTCTACATTAGATTTAGCCACTGCGAATATGGGATAAAAGTACCACCCGCCGCGGTGGCTTCGTTGGGTAGGCTTCAGACTTCCACGCAGGAGGTCTGAAGTTTGAAGCCCCTGCAACGTAAGTTGCAGGGAGGCTGACGGATCATTTAACGACTTATCCGAGGTGCGTGAGTGGTGGTTTACTACGTGCCTTCCCAGGGTTTACTTCCCAGCTGTCGGTTGTGCGGGGGTTCCCTGGGTCACCAAAAAAAAAAAAAAAATGGGAGAAAAGTGTTTTTTTTTTTTGGTCGGTCCTACTAATCTTACTCTAACACTCACTCTTAGACTTTTGCCCTTGCCTCCTTGCAAGGCGTGAGAGTCGAGACTCACTCCTTAAATGAAATCCTCCCCACCCCAATCCCCCCTGAGAAGGTGGGGATTTGAATCCCCAACCTCCCATTTCCAAATTGGAAGAGTGGCCACTGGGGCGAACCCCCAATGGTTGGAGAAAAGTGTTAAAAAAGTCTTAAACCTTTTACATTTGTGCCAATTTAGTCCTAAGCCTTTTATTGGTGCTAATTTATTCATAAACCTTTTCATTTTGTGTCAATTCAGTAATTTCTAGCTAATTTTGACCAGATTTTGTTGATTGGGTGTCGGCTGACTGACATGACATGATTAGCGCTGATATGAACAACTTTTAATAATATTTAAATATTTTTGAATTTTTTCCTTTTCCTTTTACTTTTCTTTTTCTTTTTCTTTTTTCTGTTTTCCTTCTCCTCCTCCTTCCTACTCCTTCCTGCAACCAGTCGCTGGACCTTGGCGACTGGCCAAAGCTGACCTCAACCTTGCCGGCCATTGGCGAGGGCGACCTCATGCTAGGCGGTGAGGCTCGCCCTCGTCAGATTTGGTGAGGGTTAAGTCTTACTGGCCATCACCTCGGCTAGTCGCCAAGGTCTAGCTAGAGGAAGTAGGATGAGAAGGAAAAAAGAAAAAAAAAAGAAAAAGAAAAAAATAAAATGAAGAATTCAAAAATATTAATATATTATTAAAAATTGTCCTCGGCATGCCGACCGGTGCCCAATTAGCAAAATCTGGTCAAATTTAGCCTTAAAGGATTGAATTGGTACTAAGTGAAAAAGTTTATAACTAAATTGACGCTAATAAAAGGTTTTTGACTAAATTGGCACAAATACAAAAGGTTGAGAACTTTTTAAACATTTTTCTTGCCAATATGATATTGAAATTGACAAAATCATTATTTGGCACTTAAAAGGCTTGTTTCTGTAAATTAAGTTGTTGTTGATTAGTCAATTGGTGTGTCAGCTAACTGTGGATATCATTGTTGGTGAAGGATCAACCAATTGACAGACCCATGAAATTTTATACGGCGTCAGAGCAGGATGTCATGATCTCAAATATTAGTGCTGGAATACTATAATATCAAACAATGTTTTTATCTAATATTTTAAGCTTTAAGTTGAATTTTGTAGCCTCATGTTCTTCAAGACACGAAGTCTTAGTCGCCATGTTTGTTAGAGTTGACATGTATTGCTTTGCGATTAATCTCCTCGGATATAATTAACGCACTTTATTAAAACCTTGGGTAGGTGTCACTTGGGGATTGTTGCTTGAAACCCATTCATCAGATGATTTTTCAATTGGAAATACAATTTCTGAATTGGGCTTCATAACTTAATTATTACTTACTAGAAGTCAAACACTGCTTTGTTGTGGAAGAAAGCGATCAAATAATACGTTTAAGCATTGGCTTTGCTCAAATGTAAATATTTGATTGATGAATTATATCTTGTTAGCCTATCGTGGGATAATTAAGAGCTCATAAGATGTAATTTTCTAAAAGTAGAGAGTTATATCTTTGCTTGCAGGGGTTGCCGTTTCTGAGTGGGGCAATAACATCGGCTTCAATTTTCTCCTGACTGCTGATTTGTTTCCATGTACTCCACATAGAAGAAATGCAGGAAGCGGGGGCAACCTTTATCATTACTCGAGTTAAAGTCAAGTCATTAGCAATCCGAAACCTATATGTCCAAAAGAAAAGGGCAAGAAAATGGAAATACTAATCTCTTCATGGAAAGATTGCTACTTTGAAATTGCAACAATGACTACCACAAGGATGCACAAGCCCTATAAATCCAGCAGAGGACCACGCCAAGAAACATTAGGAGAAATATCTAAAAAAAGTAGACAGTTAAGCCCAGCCAGACCGCGACAATGAAGCTTTGTCAACGGTGTGGGTTGAAGTACAAATCATTAAACGGTACCATAACGAAACTTGAACTTATTTTATTAGACATGGATACTTAAAAAAGATAATAATAAAAATAATATATGAAAATTCTTGGACCCAACTTTATTGCCTCTATTAAAACTTCGATACGCACACGAAAAATATCACGAAAAAGGAAAAAAGAACACAAAAGGAGAAGCCGATATGGACTCGCTCTCACCTCCGAAGCTTCCCTTGATAGACTTATGCAAATATGAGATGAAGCCTGTAATTCAGATTCGTCGTAGTCATGGTGATGGTTGGATAAACTCATTTTACTATATCAACCAAATCATTTCAAGATGTTCTATATCTAAATCCCATTAGGACTCAGAAGAGAATACACGTCTCGATTCTTGTGTTTTTCCTCATATATTATACACTTTGAGGATATTTTCGTTGCTTCAGTACTATTCCTTTCTATTCGAAACACTTAGAAAAGGGATCACCACATCCTGTCCACATCAATCTTTGATAATAAAGAAACACAAGTACTGTAATACTTATTCCATTCAAATTGATCGACCATTCCATTCCACCGTATCAAGAGTGATATTAAGGGTCAAGGTAAATAGAATCATCCAAGCATTAAGAAAAAATGGGTCATTTAAGATTGTGCTCACAACGATCACATTACCACAGTTAACTATGAGGGGAAAATTACCAAAAAAGTTCTAAATGTATTGTAATTGTGCAAATTTAGTCGTAAACAATTTTTATTTTTTGGTCAATTTAGTTTAAACATTTTTCATTTGTGCCAATTCAATCCATCTAGCTAAATTTAACTGGCTGGCGCTAACGTGGATGCTGGCCGTCACTGACCATCTAATCGACGTTGATGTGGCACTTTTTTAATAATATTTTTTTCTTTTTTTCTTTTCTTCCTATTATTCTTCTTCCCCCACCCACACCCTAGTGGTCGGTGAGGATCTTGTGAGTCTCCTTGGCCATTGGGTGAGGATTGTGAAGCCCTTGATGACCGTTGGTGAGGATCACAAGCCCTCATTGAGCCTTGCCCAAATCTGGGGAGATTGGGGGTTGCAGGCGAGGTGGCCTCGCCTAGATCTACGAGAGGGTAGGCTCGCCATGGACTCGCTGATCACAGGCAAAGGTGGCCTCACCCACGGTTGTGAGGCCATGGTTGCCTTCACTTGCAGCCAGTGAAGCCCTCGCGGCCCCCAGGCCTTTGTGAGGTGCCTCACAATCCTCCCCCGTTGTCTCAAGTACTCTCTCTCTGTCTCTCTCTCTACCAATGGTCGTTGGGCCTGCTTGAGCCTAGTCGCCGCACTTCAATGTCGATTTGAGGCAGTCATGCCTCGCAATGGCTTGGAGGCCGTAGGTGAAGGCGGCCATGACCTTGCAATCGTAGGCAAGGCCGCCTTCACCCCCGACGGTGAGGCCATGGTGAGGCTGCCCTCGCCCAGATCACCTCACCTACATCTGCGTGAGGTTGGGGGAAGAAGAAGAACAAGTAGGAAGAAAAGAAAAAAAGAAAGAGAAAAAGAAAAGAAAAGATAAAAAAATTAATAAAAAAATTTGAATAAAATAAAATATTATTAAAAATGGCTAGATTGTCAATGCTGGCTTGCGTCCATGTTCGCACTAGCTAGCCAAATTTAGTTAGATAGATTGAGTTGGCACAAATGCCAAATGTTTGGAACTAAATTGGCAAAAAAAGGGGTTTATGATTAAATTGGCACAATTGCGATAGGTTTAATATTTGTTTTTTTTTTTTCTTGATAATTTTCCTTAACTATGAGACAAAGTATATCTACCTAAACATGTCTTGTAGATAATGCTAATAATGAATTTATTTGAAACGAATCATTGGCTACGGATGGAGCAAAGGCCGAGTGCACTGCCCCAGACACCGAGTGATGATCAGTGGGAATGAAGCAAGGTATTCGATCAGCTCGTTCTTGTTCATAAGAGGAGTGGTCAAGTGTTCGCAGGAGCTGGTGGACAAGTAACACCCCTTGCTCTTCAAGCCTTTCGATAAAGTCGGTCTGATCCGACTCTACGAAACAAAGCAAGAACTCAAGGACGAATCGACTCTTAAGACGTTTTTTGGTGCTTGAACATGGCTAATTGTTATTTTTATGAACGCTATGCTATTATTAGTGAAAGAGTTATCGAATGCTACTCTTGTAATATCAAAGTGTCATTATTTGTGAGTGTGTATGTCTAGCACGGAGTGCTTGTACCTTGTGTGTTTGTGTATAGAGAATATGTTCATATCTACATGACCATACGGCATATGTGACGTACCAAGTGAGGACAGATCATATCATGTGACAACGTTCTATGTAATGTGATGATATTAATTGGCAAAGTTCTTGTGATGATATGTTGCTAGATAACATGATAGCATGAATACCGATTGTACCGATTCTTACAGCTTTTAAGAATCGAACGATGCTCTCATGGCAGTGCTTTTGCAAATCGTAATCCTCTCTCTCGAAGTGTAGAGTGTATTCTACCTCTTGGTAGCCCTGTTTACCCAAACCCTAAACCCATTTACACCCACCTCTTCGTCCATACCATCTTCTTTCTGTGTCATCCATCCTCATGGTTGAATTTCACTCGACATTACCAACCTTCGCGATCTTCCATCTCTGCCAGCTTCGGTCTCGGTTGCAGGCCCAGAATTCAAGATGAAGACTGTCTCTGCCTGGTTTGCTCTTTGCATGCCTTCAATCCCCTGTCTCTCGGATAATATTGTGCTGTAATTCAATCTATAGCTAGTTATGTGGTGCCATGGACTAACTTACCCATTAGATGCATATTATTGTTGGCAAATTGAGGTTTCTCGCTGTGTTACAATCTAGATTTCAACTTCTTTTTGTTTCGTTGTCTTGTTTCTTCTCTGTGGGATGGATTGGGATGACTAGGAAGATTCTGCGTGACTGGCTACACTCTGTTCCAAATTGGGCTGTCTTAATACCGAGCAAGAAATTGAAGTCTAGGATGATGAGCCCCCACTTGAAAAATTGGAAGCATGTCGATTAACATTAGTAGGGGAAAACCCTTTCAAACCCATCAATAAACTTCCAAGCTTTCCAAAGTACTTTGAAGAGGGCTTGGCATATTGAACAAGTTGAAATCTCCCAAAGAGAAGTAGGCCTATATGTAGCTAAGTTCCATTCAAATGCCGACAAATAGGGAGTCCTAGAGGGCGGACTTTGGCTCTTCTCAAGCCATCTAGTAATCTTTAAGCCATGGATTCCCAACACCCCATTACATTGTTATGATTTCTCTACTTGTGCTTTCTTGGTACAAGTCTTTGGATTGCCTTGGGAATGGTCTACAGAAAAAATGATCAGCAAGGCGGTGCAACACATTGGCCGGGTAGTTGAAGTCAAAGTTGACACAAAAGAGGGGACAACCTTAAGAGCTGGTCGAGTGAGGGTAGAACTAAACATGCAGGAGCCTTTAAAAACAGGGAAATTGATCCGAATTGACAGAAAAACACTATGGCTTGACTTTCGCTATGAACGACTATCCCGTTTTTGTTACTCTTGCGGCAAGTTGGGACATTGCGCAATGTATTGCAAGGACTTCCCCTTCGATGAGGCTAAATTAGAAGGTAGGGACAAAATGGCCTATGGCCAATGGCTTAGAGCTGAAGTAAAAGAATACAACCATTATTGGCAGACTTTTTACACACCTCCAGACAAACTAGATCAATCAAAAGAAACCATACCTGAAACACCTCCCTTGCTACTTCAAAATGTCCCTTTACTGCCCCCACCAAATCATAATGAAGCAGCGAACCTGTCCAAACTAGTTACTATGACTAATCCACAAGCAACAGGCCTTGACTAGCAACATCTTCAGGATGAAATTATGCAAGGGACTTCTCTCCACACAGTGCTAGCAATAGCCAAAATGAAGGGAATTCAGTCCCCATCTACGGATATTCAGCAACAAAAGAAGCTAAAAAGTTCAAGATTGACACTAAAGGTGGGTGTTGCCAAAAAACATAAATGATACACTCTCTATGACACAAAGGGTTCACTCCTGGAGAAACTTGATGACACAAACCTCATGGAAACACTTGTCTTTGCAGCAGGGGAAGCTGGAACTTGGGCTATGGTGGTTGGCCCTCAATAGCCACCCACCCACAAATGAAGATGATATGCTGGAACTGTCAAGGTTTGGGCAATCCCTTGACAGTTCAAGCTCTCAAGGCCATCTTACAACAACTTCAGCATATTATAAACTAGCAGCATAGTAACTATAATAGAGTGGAAGCATTTAAGCTAAGAGAGGAAATAAGGCGGACTTGGCAACAAGAAGAGCAATATTGGGCAATGTGCTCTAGGATTCAATGGTTAAGGTGGGTCGATAATAATTATCATGTTGCAGGATGACCATCGGCAATGGATTCGTGATCCTCAGACTTTACAAGATATGGCATCCAATTTCTTTTCAGGGTTATATACAACGGTGGGACATCGGGACTACGGACCCATTCTTGACCAATGACCACAGGTAGTTACCACAGAAATGAATGATCCATTGCTGGATTTGGTTACGTTTGAGGAGGTTTGCCACGCTACCTTTTAGTTGGGAACTACTAAGTCTCCAAGCCTTGACGATTTAAATGGCTTATTTGATTAAACTCACTGGGAGGTCATTAAAGATGATCTTCTTCTCCTGGTGCAAAATTTCTTTCGGTCAGGGATGATACTACTACTCTGAACCAGACCATTATTGCATTAATCCCCAACAAGCCTCACCCAGAGAGACTAGATCAATACAGACCAATCAGCCTCTGTAACTTTGCATACAAAGTTATCTCAAAGGTAATTGCTAACTGCCTGAAACCTTGGTTACCTAATCTGATTTCTATGGAACAGTCGGCTTTTGTGAGTGGACAACGGATTCAAGACAATATTTTAATCGTTCAAGAAGTTCTTCATCAATTTAAGACCCTGAGGCGAACAAGAAAATTCAACACAATCCTAAAGACTGACATGCAAAAGGCATAAGATAGAGTAGAATGGGATTTCCTTTGCGACTATCTTCTCAAATTGGGATTCCATCCAAAGTGGGTACAATGGGTAATGCAATGCATTACAACATCTTTTAGTGTAAGATTTAATGGAGAGCAACTTGCTTATTTTTACCCAACTCGTGGCCTCCGACAGGGTGATCCTTTATCTCCACACATCTTTATTCTATTGGCAAATGTTTTGTCAAATCTAATCAATCAAGCAGTCAACATGGGACACATTAAGGGTATTAGGTTAAATAGATGGTGTCGATTTATTTTTCGCTGACGATGCAATATTCTTCATAGATGGTAACATTCAGAATGCCAGAACCTTGCTAATATTTTAAATCAATATTGTGTGGCCACGGGACAGGCACTGAACCGCAACAAATCTGGACTGATTTTCAGCAAACATTGTCCTTTCAGACTGTAGGAAAATATGTCGAGGGAGTTCAGAATACTTGTGTTGCAAAGGTATGGCAAATATTTGGGAATACCATTTGACTGGGGTTGTTCCAAGAAGGAGATGTTTTTTTGGAATTTAGGGAGAGTTAATGCAAAACTGGAGGGATGGGAAGAAAAGTTAATCTCAAAAGGTGGTAAGGAAATTCTTATTAAATCTGTGATTCAGGCACTTCCAAATTACGCCATGTCAATCTTTAAGCTTCCTTTGTCTCTTTGCAAATCTATAGAAAAGAGTATTGCTAGATTTTGGTGGAGGAATGATCAGAACAGAGCAGAGATTCATTGGCAAAAATGGGATGTTTTTAAAAGCAGCAAGAACAACGGTGGCTTAGGATTCCGTGATCTTATAGAATTTAACAGAGTAATGTTTGGAAAGCAAGCTTGGCGATTACTACAACAGCCTCAATCTTTATGGGGTCAAATATTTAAGGGTCTGTATTATCATTCTAAAGAATTCCAATCAGTAGATAGAGGAACTTGGCCATCTTGGGGATGGCAGAGCATACTAATGGGCAGAGATGCTATTTTACCACATGTTAGATGGTTAGTGGGTAATGGAAGCAAAATCAGAATCTGAGAGGATCGGTGGTTACCAAGAGGAATTCTCGGTGGACCTGCGACAAGAGAGGAACCACTAATGGTGGCTGATCTAATAGATCCAATCCACAACAGATGGAACACATCTCTGCTCCACAGGTTTCTAGATGATGAGATCATAGAAGAGATTCTTACCATCCTAGTAAGACCTCTCTATGCCAAAGACCAATTAGTTTGGACAGCCACAAAGGATGGCCGACATATAGTGAAGAGCAATTATCATGCATTAACCAAGATCACAAGCAACCACAGGAATCACAGAGCATCAACCTCATACTAGAATCCTAGGATTCTATGGAGAAAAATTTGGGCAATGCGAACAACAACTAAAATTCGAACTTTTCTTTGGTTGGTTTGTCAAAACGCACTAGCCTCCAGAGCCAATTTATTCCAAAGACATATCATCACCGATCCATTATGCAGACTTTGTCAACAGGACACTCTAGAAACCCTAAAGCATCTATTCCTATCTTGTTCATGGACTAGGGATATCTGGGCTCATCTACATATCAACATTGACCTACTGCCTCATACGATTCATCGATTAAATGCATGGCTAACTACAAGAGTTACATCGAAAAACAACTCACCTGGTCTAAAATTCATAGCCAATGTTCTCTAGCAGATCTGGAGAATGCGGGATTGCTTCATCTTCCGCATTCCGCAACCAATGACTGGATCCAACCCTAGCAATGGAGACTCCAATAACACAAACCCGACTATATCAGATTTGTGCTCCTACCCATTCAAGAAAAGATACTGCTACTCTGAACCCTGCACAGCTTTGGAGACCACCTGATTCGGGAACCTTAAAATGCAACATTGATGCGGCCTATCAGCCAGGAAGTACATGATCGATGCCTTGTATTTGTAGAGATCATCATGGTTGACTTACCAATATTCTAGAAGATTTCCGGCCGCATCAACTCTGGCAATGGAGATCCAGGCCCTTACCTTCACGTTTCAGCATTTGCTACAACAAGGTATCAACTTTGCACAAATCTTGATTGAATCCGACTGTAGCACCGTCGTTGACGCCGTCACGGATGGGAGATCGCTGCTGTGGGAAATCTGTGCTTTGCTCGCGGAGGCCGTCGCTTTGATTCCCCTCTTCCCTAATTTGACTGTGCAACATTGTAGGTGTGAGGCAAACACCGTTGCTGACTAGGTCGCAAAGGCCCAATGTTTAGACACCTTGGTCCAAAATTGGAATATTTTCCCACCCTTCCTTTTGCTCGAGCTTGTTTATGCGGATGCCTTAGCTTCAGGTTGTAAGCTTCTAGCAATATGAATACAATATCTTCTTTCGACTAAAAAAAAAAAATGATAGCATGAATCCTTGCGTGGTGTGTATGCATGTCCAATTTACTAGATGATTTTATTCTTAAAGAATCGTAGCAGGCCTCTCCAGCATCAACAAGACCAAAGAGGGCCAAAATGGAGCTTCAGCAATTGATAACTTTTACAGAATTTAAAATCTGCCATTCGCGTGGAGAAATTTGTTTTGAAGTGCTTTTGAACCACCGTGTGTCCGTAAATTTATTTTGATAAATTTGAGGTGTTCTTATTTTTTAAAAGAGGAATTTTTTTTTATCAGAGTTTAGAGAAATTGGTAATTACAGAAGGAAAAAAAAAAAACCAAAGAAACGTCGTCAGAATTTAGTTGGTAATCACTCTAATTAGGGTTGGTAATTCTAAATAGTTAGTAAGCAAGGAAAATAGAAGTTAATAAATCCAGAGAAAAAGTTCCCAAAGTCTTAAAAAAAGGAATCAAATAAAAGTTGGTAAGCAACTCGAATGATCAATTTAGGGCGTTGTACAAAAGACAAATAAAAGTTGGTAAATAATAAAAAGAGTTGACATATTAAAAGAAATCAAATATTAGTTGGTAACTAACTCAAATGAAAATATGCAGCCCAAAAGGAGTTCGTAATTTAATCAAAAAATTTAGTCAATCATTCGAGCAAAAAAAAGGTAAGCTTATATGAGAGTCGGTAAATTCAAGACATTGGTAAGGAAGTTAAGCAAAATTTAGTAAGATATTAAAAAAAAAAATACTAACCTAGAATCTATAAAAAAAAGAATTAGTAATCTTGTAAAAGAGGCAGTGATTTATCAACAAGTTATCTGAAAATTTGGTGATTGGTAATTTTTTTTTTTATCAAAAGTTTTTTGACACTTATTAACTCTTTGAGAAATCTTTCAACACAATATATATAACAATATATATATATAACAATATATATATATATATATAACAATATATATATATATAACAATATATATATATATATATATATAACAATATATATATATATATATATATATATATATATATATTTCTTTCTTTGTTGTGGTGAAAATGGAATAATAAAATTGTCTTTGATTCCTTATTGGACGAACATCTCACCCATCGTGCCTAGGGAAGGGGGGGGGGGAGTTATTCCAAAAGTCTTAAACCTATTATATGGTGACTAACTTAGCCTCAAACATTTCAATTGTGTGAATTAAGTTCTAAACTTTTTAACAATTTGCCAATTTAGTCATTTTGGCCAATTGGCCGGAAATAACTAATGTGGATGCTAGCCATTTTGTATGGCACAACCGGTGCTGATGTTGATAATTTTTATAATTTTTTTCTTTTTTCTTTTTCCCCTTTCTTCCTCTGTTGGTTGCCGAGCCTCAGGGATGGTCAGCGATTGGCCAAAGGTGAGGGTGAGCCTTGCTTGAGGCTAGCGAGGCTTGACCCTCGCTAGCTCACCAACCTTGGGCGCTCCTCGCTTGTGGCCGGATGCTGGGCATTGTTGAGGCTTGGCAATGAGTATAATTCATCAAAAGGTTTTGGACTAAATTAGTATAATTGAAAGGTTTATGACTTAATTAACCGCCATATAATATATTTAGGATTTTTTGAATAATTATCTCATTTCTAGATGGATGTGATAGGGTATTAGTACATCCGACCAATCACTGTAAGTGTACAATCATGCATGAAATTACTGAGACTAACTTATAAAATTGATTTAATAATTAATGTGATAGGCTGTTCCAAATGCATTATGGAAATATAGCTGCTTGTTCTAAATGCTCAAATGTGTTGTATGTCGCATCACTTAATAATCAATTTGGTAATATTTAGGGTATTGTAAGTATATAAATTGATTATCCCTCTAATTTCCCAAGAGCTTAATAAGATCGTTGATGCTCGTCACTAGTGACAAAAATAGACTGTAGGTCATCATCAATTGAGAAGATTCGGTTCCTATTATAAAAGTAGCGAGGAATTGGTTTTGTCCAGCTTTCTGCGTATGGCTTTGGGTTTTAGCCTTAAAAAATTCCTAGGCGTCTCAAAAAATCATTAAATAACTCAAATGACCTCATGTATCTTTATTATATTACTAGAAATTTACAATATTTAAATTCCTCGTAGTATTCGGCTCAAAATACCTTTGCCACGGTTTGAGCCCTACCAAGTCATTCACTTTTGTTGTTTGCAACGCAATAATCAACTCCACTCGCTATTTGACAAAAAATAAAATAAATCTTCAACTAGCTAGAGAGAACTCGAATACAGTAATTAGATAAATTCCATTCAAAATATAATGATCATGTTTAGTATATGTCTCTAGCTTAACAACGTCAAAGAAATCCAATCCAAATAGAAATTCTAATGGTGCGTTTGTTTCACGGAGAACTAAAAAATGATTGGTTATATCATTTAGAAAAATTAGTCAACAAAAAATATTTATATTATCAACAATATTTTATACCTAACTATTTTCGTTGGTGATAAAAAAAATTCATTCATTCACCTCTATTAGCGATACAAACTATTAGATTTTATAAAATATTTTCCAAATCTTGAGCTTTTTGTTAAATAAATGTACAGCTTTATGTTTTAACATCCGAACAAGCAACAAATGATCACAATATTTCCATGTTGTAGTTGGATTCCTAATTTAATTGGACTAAAAGGAATTTCCTATTTTGCATGTGAATTGTAAGAGGTGGAAATCTACTCGGTTGTTATACAATAGAACAAACAAGATGAGTTTTAGGGTTTTTTTTTTTCTTTTTTTGTAAGTTTTCTGAGCAATAAGAATGGGAGGTGTTAACCGACGTTGAGCTATTTTTGCATAGCATCTCCCCTATAGTATTGTCGCCACATTAGAGAATAACCGCCAGTCCGAGATGGATTGATGTGGTTCTTTTTGCCCATGAACAAAGAATGGCCTGAGAGAAAATCATATCGGCGAGTGGTGAGAACCCAATTCTTGATTGGAATGAACACCAAAGGCCTCTACCCTTCCATCCCATAGATAGATAGAGAGGGATGGCATAGCTTTTGTTTTCTTTTTTATTTGATCAAATAGTTGAATAATGAAAAAAAAAAAAGAGATAATGAATGACTGATTGAGCTCTTTGTGAGGTAATACTTGTGGCATTGCTTTGGGTATAATTAGGGCTAGGAAGCACTCAAGTGATTGTGAACTTTATATACTCCAGATTTATGGTGGACTTCTTGGTGGCAAATTTCCCCATAAAATAAGTATTGACACTCAAATTGAATAAATGTAAATCTCTAGTGTTTCTTGACATTCATTCTTGATTTCTCTAGTAATCTCTTCTTCTCATGTTTTACTTGAATTGCAAGATCTGTTATCCTTAACTTTATTCTCACAAAGGGTTCTCTTTCAACATCCCTCAAAATTCCCACCATAGAGTTTTTGGACAGGGTCTTGTTGCACCAAAAAATAACCAACAAATAACCAACACTAATTTTGGTTATTATGGATAAGTAATGGAATTAATCGAGGATAACAAAGTTTGGTCATTTATGGACAGAATTATAGATAACTATATCAATTGACAGCTTGAATGAATCCACAAAACATTGCATTTGAACCAGGGACTAATGAATTGGTGCAAGGAAACTTTGCATTAAATTCTTTAGACGAATTCGTGGCAAAAATCTCGGATGAGAATATATATGTTCGAAGAACTTTCTACAAAGCAAAAGGAATCATGGGCTGAAAATATTGGATAGACACACGATTCGATAATGAATCAATAATCTCGGCCAAATGGCGGAGGATATGAAAAGAAAGGAAAACAAAAAGGAAAAAGAGTCCTTTGAATCCTTACCCGCCGCCGATTCATCCATTGACCTTATCTTGAAAAAATATTTTCCTTGTTCTTGAAATTGTTTAGGCATCAAATTGCTATCAATAATCAAGCAATACAAATGATCATTAAAAAAAAAAAAATTTCCAGACAAATTATTTTCAACGAAACAAACAGAGCCTAAGAATCCTCTACTCATGTCTACCTCCATATCTCCAATTCTGACCAAGTAATTAACTTCAAACAATTCTTCCTGTGTAGAATCAACAAAATCTAGATACACACTTCACAATTACAACTGCACGTCTAGTGCGAACCTCACTCCGATGAGATAATGAAGCTAGGGTGTCCCAGTTTCCCCATTAATTTCAACCATATATTATCGGAATCATTTGTACGAAACGAACTATCCAAGCCGCGTCAGCAATAAACCGTAGACTTAATTGTGACTAACAAACTCAATTGGATTCTCTAAGACCAAAAACCGAAACGAACTAGATTCTGTAAAAAATTTCCATATCTTCTGCGCCACGGATACAGCGACTTGAGGGCATCTATCAACTTACCAGAGTAAAACACATACCGGTTATTAGAGAAGGCAAATTTAAAGGAATACCTTAGTACTGGGAACGACATCATCGGGAAGCGACGGAATATGAGCATACTCGATTGCGGTCATCTCGCTGTGACTGTCCGTCAGCGTCAATCTCAACATGTGATTATCACCAGAGCTCTTCGAGGCCTCGTCAATACTACTTCTCGCAATGTCCCTCACCGCAGATAACTGTTCAAGTACACAACAAAATGATCACAACCCTAAGCACGACAAGCGCGAAGCCGAAGGGAAACCAACCACGCGCCACTACACACAGGCAACGGAAAAGATCAGAGGCGGTGACCTGGAAGCAAAAGCCAGCGTCGGGACGGCCTAACCTGGAGGACCATGGGGCAGTGGAGGTGCGAGGCCTTTCGGTTGGGGAGGGTCCTGGACCTGACGGACCTGAGGCCGGTGTTGAGGAGGTCCGATTCGACAGCGACGGTGAGAGCGGCCGCGTTGGAGGGGTCGTCGATCAGGGCGCGCTGGATCATGATGACGGCCCTGACGTCGGCCACATTGTCGAAGGACCATCTGCGCTGCCGGAGCCTCTCCATCAGCACAGCTTCCGAAGAAGAAAATGACAACGACGCCGACGACGACGGCAGCAGCAGCGGCAGAGCAGAAGCAGAAGCAGAAGCAGGAGCAGGAGGAGCAGGAGCGGGAGCAGAGGACGAGCTCGGTTCCATCTCGGGAGAAAATTCTCTGCAAAAGCAAAAGCTCCGCGGCCGCGTTTTGTTGCGAGGGGAGATGCCATTTAGGCGAGGAAGCGAATCTGCGGGCTATCCGATTGGCCCGAGCCTGCGAGTTGCGGGCTTGGCCGTCGGCCCGCCCACGTGGTGGCCCTAGGTTTTTTTCCAATGGGAAAGACCGTAGCGAAATCAAGCAATAAGCAGCGCGCTGGGCGGGCCTGGGCGGGCCGATTGGGCAAGTCAGCCTGCTTCGAGTGAAAATACTTTTTCAGGCCCGCCCATGGATTGGGAAAGATTGAATTTTCTACACGAAGTAATTAGCTTTGGACGGGTCCAATGGATGTGCCCGGCTTGTCCAAACCCGCTCGATCCCAGTTGTTTCGGGCTTGATGGGCCTCAGTGGGGCCATCGAATCGCCAGACTTGTGATCGTGTCTAATCGAAGGGGCGGATTTTGTGCAGGGCAGGGTGAGTCGCCTTCATTGCCCCAAGGGCTTCCTTTGGATCCTTATTGCTTGGTTAGGAGGTGTAACCTCACCAAAGGAAGGGAGCTTTCTAGGAAAGCTTTCACGGCTTGGTTGTTTGACATGTAGGGATGACAAGCTCTAATTATGAGTTCCTTATTTTAATGTGTCGATGTTTGCATGCTTTGCAATCCTCGATGTATCTTTTTTCTTTTCCAAGATGAAAGAATACTTTCTAAATGTTTTGCATCCCGATGATCTCAAGATTTGGACGAGAACGGAAATGAACCCTTTTAGGGACTTGTTTAGGTCTAATTACACGCCAATCAATAAAAATATGTTTACATACAAACTTGGCTACTGGATTTTGTAAGATTTTTTTTGAAGTCCTAAAGTTAAGAACTATCAATGGGAACTTCCAGTGAGATAATTTCCAAATTAGGATCTATTTTCCTATAATGATTTAGGTGAAGTCAATAAATCTTTCCAGATTGACAAAGAGAGCATGTTGTTATGCGTATTGCATTTTAGGTGATAATTATTACCCATTGAAAGCTTGCACTTTGTAAGGTCATGGAAGAGATCTTGAGAAAATAATTTTAATTTATGCCATAGTCTCAAGAAATTAAGAGTCAATATCACATTTAAAAATTGCTAATATTTTTTATTTTACAAAGTAGGGATCTTGTTAACCACTAGGATTCGCCCCGGTGGCCACCCTTCCAACATGGAAGGGGGAGGTGAGGGGTTCAAATCCCCACCTTCTCAGGGGGGATGGGGGTGGGGACGCGTAAGTTTCGGGAGTGGGTTTCGATAGGTATAGAGTAGGATTGACAAAAAAAAAAAGTAGGGATCTTGTTAAATGATTGATTTGAAATATTTTACAACATGTTGATCTCCATATTTAAAAGACTCATTTCAAATTAATAAGCTCACGTATAAATGTTTTTATATACAAGTTTATGGATATTTCTAATTATTTATAAAGACATGAAATCATGATATACGATATAGCCATAGTTAATAATCACCCTTAAGATAAAATGGACCCCTAAAAAAATTTATTATTTAAAGGGAAAAAACCATAAAAAAATCTCAAACTTTACTTAGTGTGATAAATTTACGTCAATTTTTTTTTGTGATATAAAATACTCTAAAATTTTCCAACTGTGATATATTCACCCCAAACTTTTTTTCTTGACACAAAAAACCCTAAACTTATACCACCGTGACACATTTATCTCAAACTATAGGGCATTTTCATCTTACTTTTGCTTTTGCTTTTCTGTTTTTTCTTTTTCTTTTTTTCTTCTTTATTTTCCTCTCGTCCCTATGCCATGGCTCGCGGAGGGAAGCCGGACTTAGGTGAGGGCCACCTTCCTTTGGGTCAGGTGAGGATAGCCCTTGCTAGATCTAGTGAGGGTAGCCCTTGTTGATGCTGACAAGGCATTCCTCGCTAGATCTGGCCCAGGCGAGGGTAGCTGTCATGGATCTAGCGAGGATTGTCCTTGCCTGACCTAGGGGGGTTACCCTCGTTTTCCCAAGTGAGGGACGGTTGTGAGGGCGGCCCTCATTAGCCTAGGTAAGGGCGGCCTCGCTTGAGTCTGGCTTTCCTCTAATGGCCATGGTAGAGGGAAGAGAGAAGAAGGAAAAAGGAAAAAAAGAAAAGAAAAAGGAAAGAAAAATAAATTTAAATTTAAAAAATAAAATATGAAAATGCCCTTCAGCCATAGATTAGGGGCAAACGTGTTACAATTGGCAAAATTTGTTGTTTTCTGTGTCATAAAAAAAGTTTGGGGTAATTTTTACATTAAATAAAGTTTGAGGTTTTTAGTAGTTTTTCCTTTATTTAAACGCTAACTTTTTTAAAGTGACTCAAACTTGAGTGTAAGTAAAAAATGTGAAACCTCTTTGGAATATTGGCTGCAAAATATCATTAAACAAGATGAATTACTATTTAACTCTTATTATATCATGTGCTTTTCCATATCTCTAAAAAAAATAGCAGAAATTAAGATAATGATTTTTGCTTAGTTCACAATATCTTGAACATTGCACAGGTTCAATCCTAGCACGACACATACTACTACATGTTTCATATTAATAGTATAGAATGTTCTAATCTCATATTGTGATATATAACATACAACAACATGTTTCAAGTCATGAATGCTTATTAGGCCTATGTAACATACATGCTTACGTATAAAACACACTAATTGCATGCTCAATTGCAATGATATAAACATTACTTGAATTTACATACAATTAGATCCAATGTTCTACTTATAATGGAAAGGCCACATTACAAACACAATAGTAAACAATTCGACAATTGCCCACGAAGGCCAATATCATATTTAAGTCAACGGAGGTCATTAAAATGATTCTAGCCTCTAGGAGTGTAGTTTAATCAAGCTATTCGCTGGCTATACCATTATAAATACGTAACGTGGTCAACTATACAATTCATTCCTCTTTAAATTCGTATATAGCTGTCACGAATAAAGTAATAAAATCAGTAAAATTATTATTTGGCTTCAAAAAAACTTGTTTCGGCAAATAATATCGTCATTAATCAATCAATCGGCACGTTGGCTAACCTCGAGCATTGACATTTTTGAAGACCTTACAAAATTTTACATTATATTAGAGTAAAAAGTGATTATCTCAAATCTTTGGAAACCCCCTTTTTCGTCTTTTTAGTCTGAGACTAATATCCAGAACATTTAGAAATCACTTCAGAGTTGATACCGATAATTGAATATGTAGTCTCATTTTTTCTTGAGAGGCGAGGTGTTGGTCATCGTACCAATTCGATGCAATACGTATCGGCGATGCAATCGATTTCCCCAGATATAATTAGCGTGCTTTATGGATACATCGATCGGTGCGGTTACGCAATTTCAATAAACATCAAGCAACAAGACAAGCTCTTGCCAACAGACAATGCTGTCATCGGAATGCAGACATTTAATGACATTCGCAACGTGCCAAGTCGTGCATTAATTTACAAGCGCTTTTCGAGGAAGCTTCATGCATGTTCTTGGCATTTTTGCACTCTAAGTCATGGGAAGGCCCTTTAAATCCGGCAGAGACTAAGAGACTGAGGGAAACGATCGCCGGAGAATCGAAGTCTCGCAAGAAAAAACGAAGGCTTCGGCATGGGTTCAGGTCCGGCGCTGGAGCTTCCCTCCATAGATTTTTCCGGATTGGGCGATTCGGAGCCTGGAAGTGGCGGTTGGGATTCCGTCCAAGATGCCGTCCGGCGAGCGCTCGAAGAGTATGGCTGCTTCTTGGCTCTGTACGACAAGGTCACCGTGGAGCTTCACGACGAGGTCTTCCATCAGATGGAGGAGATGTTCGGTCTTCCGGCCGAAACTAAGCGCCAGTTCATCGACCCGACCAGGCCGTACGATGGCTACCTTGCTAACCTCCCTCTGAACCCTCTTCATGAGGCCATGGGGATGCGCGACGCCCTGAACTCGGGCGCGATCGAACGCTTGGCCGGGCTCCTGTGGCCAGAGGGGAACGCCAAATTCTGGTACGTATGGCGCGAATCACATTCCCGCACTTCCCTTGGCCATGCTCCGAGTCATTTACGTTCTGTCGAAAATTGTTCATCGTGAAGAACTTCAATTACAAAGAGACTCGGCAAATTCGCCTCTCTGAATCACTTGCAGCGAGCTGCTGAACACGTACCTGAGGAGGCTGTCCGAGTTAGACTACACGATTCAGAAGATGGTGTTCCGAAGCTTCGGCGTTGAGCACTATCTCGACTCGCACACCACGTCGACGCTACATGCCCTTCGCCTCCTCAGGTACGGAGCGCCGGAGACGGAGGAGACTCGGCCCGGAGGCATAACTCATTACGACACGAACTTCGTGACCATGCTGCAGCAGAATCGCGTGAACGGGTTGGAAGTGGAGACGAAGCATGGAGACTGGATTAAAGTCATGCCTTCGGCTTCCTCTACTATCGTCATGCCTGGAGAGTCATTCCATGTGAGTCTCTCTCTCTCTCTCCCTCTAATAATCTCTTCATTATATCCCACCTTTTACAAAATAAGATTAAAAATAGTGGATACGCAAAAACTATAAAAATTTTCTAAACCATTGAAGCATACTCTAAAGAAAAATCCTACGTAAGAGATTTTATCCACAATCGGTTTTAGAAGATCTGACAGAGTAGATAATTAAAATCCTCATATCAAGGTTGTTTGTATGAAATTTTCTTTATGCCGGCGGTGCTCGTTCTATATAATTTATATCTGACTTGTGAGCTATATTTTTCTTGGACCAATCAATTTGTGTTGTAGAATATTGCTCATTCCTTTAAATAGTCTTTGTTTACCTAACATTAATTTCTTCTATAATTAAATTTATGAGTGATTTTAGAAATCCACGACTTTCCACTAACCACCAGGATGCTTAGAAAGCTGAACAGTAAGTAATTGCAAATTGCCCTTTGAAATAGATTTGTAACTTTATTTTGGGTTCTCGTGTGCTTGATTTGGATAATTTGTCAATATTTTCAAATTGTAATTACCTAACGGAGAAAAATTATTAGAAAAGTCCTAAATTTATTGCACCGTCAATACTAAATTTTTCAATTTGACCAATTTAATTGTAAACCTTTTGATGATTTGCCAAGAGTGTCCCTCAAATCAATTTTCTAATTTTTTTCTCTTTTTCTGTTTTTTTTTTTTTCTCTTTCCCTATTATTTGCCGGTCATTGTCCATAGGTGAGGGCAACCTTCGCTATATGGTGGTGACCTCTAGTGGCCATTGTTGAGGCCTTGTCGACCAGTAGAGGGAAGTAGCAAAAAAAAGAAAAACAAAACAAAAAACAAAACAAAACAAAAGAGGGGGAAAAAGTGCCAAATTTTGGAAAAGAAAAAAATTGGCAAAGGAAAAAAAATGATTTATGATTGAATTGATCACAATAAAATAAGTTAAGATTTTTTGGACAATTATTCTTGAGACATGTGAGTTGTGTAGTAATAAGAGTACACAAGATGTTTACCCCGATTAAAATTCATGCAATAATCTCCTTGATTAAGAGATGCATGCATGGCTGTATGTATAACTTTCACCTCAGCTGTGACCTCTTTCATGGTCTTTTCTTAGGGGTGGAGCAACGGAAGATTATACTGTCCTCGACACCGTGTGATGATGCGCGGGCACGAGGCCAGGCTCTCCATCGGGATCTTCTCCAGCGTCGAAGGAACCGTTCGGTGCCCCGACGAGCTCGTGGACGAGCAACACCCTTTGCTTTTCAAGCCCTTCGACGCTGAGGGCCTCGTCCGCATCTTCGCCACACCGGAGGGACGGAACGGAGCGTCGGCTCTCAAAACCTTTTATAGCGTTTCTAATTGAACGTGATCTTTCTTCGGATTATTATTCCAAACCCTTTATAAAGCCTTTAATTTGATGTTGGCGATCGTTGTTTTTTCTCCAATCCCCATCCCCTAAAACCACAACCTTTCTCTCCCCATGTCATCTGGTAATAAAATTAATAATCGCGAGATTTAGCCGATGACCTATCTATGTACATCCATGGTTAAAATTCCTTTATCCCTGAAATAGAAATTTCGACCTTTTGTCAACGTCACAGAGTAAAAACATATTGGGAATAAGTGTATTAAAAGTCCTAAAATTTAACATATAAATAAAATTAAGTCTTAAAATTTTCAAAAAATACAATCAAAAGAATGATTTGATTGGATTAATTTAATAAGTTTTATAACTTAATTATACTTTTTGAAAATTTGTGAGACTCAGTTACACTTTTGTTACAAGTTTTATGATTTAATTGCACTTTTTAAATTTTTTAGGACTCAAATGCATTTTTGTGACAAGTTTTAAAACTTCCAATACATTTATCCCTTTACAATAATATATACGTAACGGTTATTCAATACAGATTCATTGCATATAATTATATCACTTTTATACCTTCAAAAGAAGGCCACCTTCCAAACGCGATATTAAACAACGACAATGGCTATGAAAAAGCCAATATCATATTAAAGTCAATGAGGGAAGGGATACGTGATTGATTATAGGAGTACAGTTTAATCAACTTATTCGTTGGCTATAGCCAGAGTAAATACATACCGTGCTCAAACTAAACAATCTAGTCCGCTCTACATTAGATTTAGCAATTGCAAGTATGGGAGAAAAGTGTTAAAAAAGTCTTAAACCTTTTACATTTGTGCCAATTTAATCTCATGCCTTTTGTTGGTGCTAATTTATTCCTAAACATTTTCACTTTGTGTCAATTCAGTTATTTCCAACTAATTTTGACCAGATTTTGTTGATTGGGTGTCGGCTAGCTGACATGACATGATCGGCGCTGACATGGACAACTTTTGATGATATTTAAATATTTTTGAATTTTCTCCTGTTCCTATTCCTATTCATTTTCCTTTTTCTTTTCCTTTCTTTTGTTTTCCTTCTCCTCCTCCTTCCTTCAACTAGTCGTTGGATCTCGGCCAGCTAGAGGTGACCTTGACCTCGGCAGCCACTGGCGAGGGCAACCTCATACTGGGTGGTGAGGCTCACCCTCTTTGGATTTGGTGAGGGTCAAGCCTTGTTGGCGATCACCTCTAGCTGGTCATCAAGGTTTGGTGACCAGCTAGAGGATGGAGGATGAGAAGGAAACAAGAAAAAAAAGAAAAGGCAAAGAAAAAGGAAAATAATAAAATGAAAATTGAAAAATATTAATATATTATTCAAAATTGTTCACGTTAGTGTCGATCGTGTCATGTTAGCTGACCGGTGCCCAATTAACAAAATCTTGTTAAATTTAGCTAAAAAGGACTGAATTGGCACTAAGTGAAAAAGTTTATAACTAAATTGGCACTAATAAAATGTTTCTGACTAAATTGGTACAAATACAAAATGTTGAGGACTTTTTAAACACTTTTCTTGCCAATATGGTATTGAAATTGACAAAATTATTATTTGACACTTAAAAAGCTTGTTTCTGTAAATTAAGTTATTGTTGATTAGTCAATTGGTGTGTTAGCTAATTGTGGATATCATCGTTGGTGAAGGATCAACCAATCGACATACCCATGAAATTTTATACAGCGTTAGAGCAGGATGTCATGATCTCAAATATTAGTGCTTGTCGAGACCTATTTTCCAGGTGCGCCACCTAAAACTAAGTTAATGGACTACTAAGTCTTTAACTTAGCTCGGGCTCTCCCAAGCCCATACCAATTCGCGACTTAAGGTTCAATTTTTAACATGCAAAAGATTATTAACTGGGAGTCGCCACTAATTGGTTTACGGTAGGTCGATTAGACACCTAAGTAAAATAATGAGAGAATTATTTTACTTCTACGAACCAGAGACTAAAGGTACGGGGACTTGGTTACACTAGAATTTTCTAATGCCATTTCGGTACCATTTCTTTTATTTTTCAAAATATTTTTACAGGCAGCTTGGATTTACTTTAAGCTAAATTACTATCATGCAAATGTGGTGACCACACGGGTGCTCATCCATTATTAAACATTCAAATAAATAAATTGCAGCAAGCAATTACTTTTTGAGTTTTCCTGAAATTGGAAATCTTTTATAAAACATGCATCTTAACTAAATGACCTAATTTCGCTTAATAAATGAATTCTAATTAAATGAACCTATTATGCAAGTACTAGGTGACGAAAATTTCATAAACCTAATCCTACATGTTTGATTTATTAAACCTACATGCTTTGATGCAAGATTTTGATTTTTTTGATTTATGTTTTTTTAGCATTTTTCAAAGATAAGCAATTATATCTAAACAATCAAGATATTAATCAAATAAAGAATTAAAATAATCGAAAAAATAACCTGTTGTCTCACAGGTCAAATCAACGATTACTCTAACCCTAAAATTCACGACAAAAGATTCAAAATAATTAAAAATCTGATCCGAAGCCTCACGGATCGAATTAATAATTATAATGATTTAACAATTAAAATATTATCAAAAATCCCGAAAATTAATATAATTAATATAATTAAAAAAATGATCCGATGTCTTATAGATCAAATTAATAATTATAAAAATTCTGGACAAAATCCCTGCGGATAATACCTACAAAATTCATGAAATCAATATTGACATACTAAGTTCTAATTTAACCAATAATAACAAAACTTAAAAAATGATAATAAAATAACATAAAATAACAAAATAAAGGTAAAACTAAAACTAAACTACCTACAACAGGGACTCAACACCGCTGTAGAAGGAGTGTTGTATTGACGAGTGGGTGGACCAGCAGCGTCAACGGGCGAGCAGGTTGCGGGCGGAGGCGGCGCGGGCTGAGGAGGTGCCGACACTGTGGCTGATAGGGGTGTCGAACCGAACCGAAAACCGAACCGAACCGAATCGAAAAAATCGGTTTTTTCGGTTCGGTTCAGTTCCCGTTAAGAACCGAAATATCTTTTATCGGTTCGGTTTTTATCGGTTAATCGAACCGAACCGAACCATGAACCGATAAAATCTCTTTTATCGGTTCGGTTTATTCTCTCCCGTCTTGTCGGTCCCGACTCTAGGTTTTATTCTGTCTCGACTCTGGCCCTCTCCTCTCGTCTCGTGTCTCCTCTTGGTCGGCTTGGAGGTGCAACGGCGACGGCGGCAGGGACGGCAACGGCGGCAAGGATGACGACTGCAACGGTGACGACGGTAGGGACGGCGATAGCCATATAAAAGCTCCTCGCCACCTCCCTGTCCGAGTCGTCCACCTCCAATTCCTACTCCAGTCGCCGCCGCTTCCTCGCCCTCTTCCTCTCCTTCTCTCTCTCGAGCCATCGAAGGTACCTCCTCTCTTTTGAGTTCACCTCTTCTCATCCATCGCTTCCTGCGATCGTGGGTCGTCGTCCTCGAGGTTCCGATTTTTGCTCTCGCATCTCTAGCTCGATGTGCCCGGCTTTGTTTGGTAGTTTTCGGTTCGCCTGTTTCGGTTTTGCTGATGCTTGGACTTCGAAAGATGCGATTTTTTTTTTGTGCGGATTGATGTCCTTGTGGTTTGCGAATGGTGTCGGATCTCCGGTCGGTGGTGTTGGTGTCTCTGATCTTGTAGTTGAAGGGACAAAATTACACTGGGTCGGATCTTATTTTCGTAGGGAAGCATGGCGTTGGCTGGAATTGAGCTTGTTGAGGGACTAAAGGGTCCTTTCTTTTTCACGCTTTGAAGGAGATTAGATGGTCGGAGAGGAAAGATGTGAAGTGTCTGCCCGTTTGTCTCTGAAGTTGGGAGGAAGCGATTTGTGGGCTCGGAGGAATTATTTAGTTGTTTTGTAGTAGCATCAGTTTGCTTCCTCTTTTTTTCCCAAATGGAAGGAAGTATTTCTCATAGATCAGTTCTGTTCACTTTAATCCAAGTCTTTCGAAGCGATGATTGGTTGAGTGGAGTCTGGCGAACGGAAGGGAAGTGAAGCTGTTTAATTTTATGTTATTGCCTCGATGTAATGTGACTTCATTTTGATTTGCAGGGTTAAGTTACCAAGAGGAGTGAAGATGGCTTATATAGAAGGTAAGCCGTCCCGAAAAAAAAAAAAAAAAACTGAAAATCGAAACCCAAAATTTGAAAACCGAAAAACCGAACCGAACCGAACCGAACAGTTCGGTTCGGTTCGGAACTTATTTGGTTCAGTTCGGAAATTTTCTCTAACGGTTCGGTTCGGTTCGGTTTTCAAAAAACCGAACCAAACCGAACCGTTTACACCCCTAGTGGCTGATGCGAGTGCGAGGCCGGCGCGGATGGTTGGGCGTCCTAATTCAAAGCGCGCAATCCAAATTCGGACTCAATGGATGACCGACGGCGGCTCATGGTCAAGAGACTCACATCTGTATCGTTGTTCTTCCATTAAAGAATGTATATAACTCCACACGCTTAAACTCTTCACGATCTCCTGGCCAAAAAGTATCTTCTTCTTGCATGAAGTAAAATCACAAAACCCACGAATTGTCAAATCTAGACAAAATTCAAGAGAAGACAAATCCACCGCCTGCCCCTATTTGGCCGAATAGTGATTTTTTTACCAGAACGGATTACTTTCTTCAAGCTCACCAATCTTTTTCACCCATGGTTTTTTTAACTTTATTCCCTTCTTGAATTCGTGGGACGCCACGATTTCGTTGCTGGTCATGGACAAAGACACTGGTAAACCTGCAAAAGAGAGCGAGAACACAAGGAATCGTCTAGGATATTGATCCTAGTGAACTCGCCGAAATTGCAACGGTTCAGCAATAAACAACAATTCAGTGAAACGAGGCAAGGATCGGCGTCGATGTTGAGAAGGTCAACTGAGGGACTCTTGGACTGCTGGTCACAAGTAGCTGGAATAGATCACGGTTGGTGGTGGTGCACGAAGGTCAGTCTGTAACAACACCGAACCAATGATGAAACCAACCATGAACAGAAAGTTGGTCAGTGGTAAAGACACGAGAGCTGCTGGCAGGGTGTGAGAGCATGTCGACGATTCACGCTCGGTGAATGGCCGATGAGTTGGTGGCGCAACAGGAACAGCCGCAGGTTTGGGAGTTTGCAGCACGGAGGGTGGCATATGGCTAGTTCTTGATTTGATCATTTGCTAGTCTCCTCTGAGATCTTTTGAGTGGACACCCCCCTTCTCTTGTCGTCTCTCTCTTGTCAATTATGGCGGAATATGGAATTGTGTGGCCTTTTGTTCGGCATTGAATTGCCTACGACCACAACATCATAACAAAACAAAATAAATACCGAAAATATGGAGTGAACAACTTTAATAGGGAGAGAAACAACCCGGTTTTATCACAATGAAATCACTGGATGGCAATCAGTGCTTTGATACATTGGCTCATTCGATGTCTTGCTGCTGGAATTATCGTCAGAGATGTAGGAGTTAAACCTAGGCAAGAAACAAAAATAAAATCACCTTAGTTCGAATAGCAAATTGGAATCGCACACAATCAAACTTAAAAAAAAAAGGAAGCTCGACTTAGCTTTATGCTTGTTGTCAATATCCATGACGCATGATGAATGTGGGACGTTGTCAAGAGGACTGCACCGTCCAATAGACCAATCGGAGAATTCTCAAGATCGTCCACCACCTAAACCTTGTGCAGGTCAACTCCTTTTTATAGTGGTTCCGATCGGCCGCTTTCTATGGAAAATTTTAAATTTCCATATTCTGTTGCATTAAATCATGGATGCAAATCAGAGCATGATTTCGCAATCAGCTCGATTTTGCATCGATTCCTTCCATTTTATCAAAATCCTTGCCCTTTGTTCGCCTGATTTTTCAATTGTTTCTACATTTATCAAAATCTGAATACTCATCAGAATTTCAAACTTCCATGCATAATCAATCAAATCAATTTTCCCCATTTTTTATTTTTTCTTTTCAAAATGCAATTTTATTTTTTCAAAATTAGGTGTTTAACAGTGCTGGAATACTATAATATCAAACAATGTTTTTATCTAATATTTTAAGCTTTAAGTTGAATTTTGTAGCCTCGTGTTCCTCAAGACACGAAGTCTTAGTCGCCATGTTTGTTAGAGTTGACATGTATTGCTTTGCGATTAATCTCCTCGGATAAAATTAACGCACTTTATTAAAACCTTGGGTAGGTGTCACTTGGGGATTGTTGCTTGAAACCCATTCATCAGATGATTTTTCAATTGGAAATACAATTTCTGAGCTGGGCTTCATAACTTAATTATTACTTACTAGAAGTCAAACACTGCTTTGTTGTGCAAGAAAGCGATCAAATAATAAGTTTAAGTATTGACTTTGCTCAAATGTAAATATTTGATTGATGAATTATATCTTGTTAGCCTATCGTGCGATAATTAAAAGCTCATAAGATATAATCTTCTAAAAGTAAAGACTTATATCTTTGCTTGCAGGGATTGCCGTTTCTGAGTGGGGCAATAACATCGGCTTCAATTTTCTCCTGACTGCGGATTTGTTTCCATGTACTCCACGTAGAAGAAATGCAGGAAGAGGAAGGCAACCTTTATCATTACTCGAGTTAAAGTCAAGTCATTAGCTATCCGAAACCTATATGTCCAAAAGAAAAGGGCAAGAAAATGGAAATACTCATCTCTTCATGGGATGATTGCTACTTTGAAATTGCAACAAGGACTACCACAAGGATGCGCAAGCCCTATAAATCCAGCAGAGGACCACGCCAAGAAACATTAGGAGATATATCTAAAAAAAAGTAGACAGAAGAAACCATGACCTCTATATTTCAACACTGAAGCTTTTGTTTATAGATCTGTCACCATATCTTGCGCATTGCACAGGTTCAATCCTAGCACGACACATACTACGACATGATTCATATTAATAGTATAGAATGTTCTAATCTCAGTTTGTGATATATAACATACAACAACATGTTTCATGTCATGAATGCTTACCAGGCCTATGTAACATACATGCTGACGTATAAAACACACTAATTGCATGCTCAATTGCAATGATACAAACATTACTTGAATTTACGTACAATTAGATCCGATGTTCTACCTATAATGGAAAGGCCACATTACAAACACAATAGTAAACAATTCGACAATTGCCCACGAAGGCCAATATCATATTTAAGTCAACGGAGGAGGTAATTAAAATGATTCTAGCCTCTAGGAGTAGTTTAATCAAGCTATTCGTTGGCTATAGCCATAATAAATACGTAACGTGGTCAACTATAGAATCCATTCCTCTTTAAATTAGTATATAGCTGTCACGAATAAAGTAATAAAATCAGTAAAATTATTATTTGGCTTCTAAAAGCTTGTTTTGGCAAATAATATTGTCGTTAATCAATCAATCGGCACGTTGGCTAACCTCGAGCATTGTCATTTTTGAAGACCTTACAAAATTTTACATTATATTAGAGTAAAAAGTGATTATCTCAAATCTTTGGAAACCCCCTTTTTCACCTTTTTAGTCCGTAACTAATATCTAGAACATTTAGACGTCACTTCAGAGTTGATACCGATAATTGAATATGTAGTCTCGTTTTTTCTTGAGAGGCGAGGTGTTGGTCATTTGTACCAATTCGATGCAATACGTATCGGCGATGCAATCGATTTCCCCAGATACAATTAGCGTGCTTTATGGATACATCGATCGGTGCGGTTACGCAATTTTAATAAACATCAAGCAACAAGACAAGCTCTTGCCAACAGACAATGCTGTCATTGGAATGCAGACATTTAATGACATTCGCAACATGCCAAGTCGTGCATTAATTTACAAGCGCTTTTCAAGGAGGCTTCATGCATGTTCTTCGCATTTTTGCACTCTAAGTCATGGCAAGGCCCTTTAAATCCGGCAGAAACTAAGAAACTGAGGGAAACGATCACCGGAGAATCGAAGTCTCGTAAGAAAAGACAAAGGCTTTGGCATGGGTTCAGGTCCGGCGCTGGAGCTTCCCTCCATAGATTTTTCCGGATTGGGCGATTCGGAGCCTGGAAGCGGCGGCTGGGATTCCGTCCAAGACGCCATCCGGCGGGCGCTCGAAGAGTATGGCTGCTTCTTGGCTCTGTACGACAAGGTCAACGTGGAGCTTCACGACGAGGTCTTCCATCAGATGGAGGAGATGTTCGGTCTTCCGGCCGAGACTAAGCGTCAGTTCGTCGACCCGACCAGGCCGTACGATGGCTACCTTGCTAACCTCCCTCTGAACCCTCTTCATGAGGCCATGGGGATGCGCGACGCCCTGAACTCGGGCGCGATCGAACGCTTGGCCGGGCTCCTTTGGCCAGAGGGGAACGCCAAATTCTGGTACGTATGGCGCGAATCACATTCCCGAACTTCCCTTGGCCATGCTCGAGTCATTTACGTTCTGTCGAAAATTGTTCATCGTGAAGAACTTCAATTACAAAAAAAACTTGGCAAATTCGCCTCTCTGAATCACTTGCAGCGAGCTGCTGAACACGTACCTGAGGAGGCTGTCCGAGTTAGACTACACGATTCAGAAGATGGTGTTCCGAAGCTTCGGCGTTGAGCGCTATCTCGACTCGCACACCACGTCGACGCTACATGCCCTTCGCCTCCTCAGGTACGGAGCGCCGGAGACGGAGGAGGCTCGGCCCGGAGGCATAACTCATTACGACACGACCTTCGTGACCATGCTGCAGCAGAATCACGTGAACGGATTGGAAGTGGAGACGAAGCATGGAGACTGGATTAAAGTCATGCCTTCGGCTTCCTCTACTATCGTCATGCTAGGAGAGTCATTCCATGTGAGTCTCTCTCTCTCTCTCTCTCTCTCTCCCTCTAATAATCTCTTCATTATATCCCACCTTTTACAAAATAAGATTAAAAATAGTGGCCACGCAAAAACTATAAAAATTTTCTAAACCATTGAAGCATACTCTAAAGAAAAATCCTACGTAAGAGATTTTATCCACAATCGGTTTGAGAAGATCTGACAGAGTAGATAATTAAAATCCTCATATCAAGGTTGTTTGTATGAAATTTTCATCATGCCGGCGGTGCCCGTGCAATATAATTTTATATCTAATTTGTGAGCTATATTTTTCTTGGACCAATCAATTTGTGTTGTAGAATATTGCTCATTCCTTTAAATAGTCTTTGTTTACCTAACATTAATTTCTTCTATAATTAAATTTATGAGTGATTTTAGAAATTCACGACTTTCCGCTAACCACCAGGATGCTTAAAAAACTGAACAGTAAGTAATTGCAAATTGCCCTCTGAAATAGATTTGTGCCTTTATTTTGGGTTCTCGTGTGATTCTCAATAATCCATATGCATGATGCTTGATTTGGATAATTGGTCAATATTTTCAAATTGTAACTACTTAATAAATGGAGAAAAATTATCAGAAAAGTCCTAAATTTATTGCACCGTGGTCAGTTCAATATTAAACATTTTAATTTGACCAATTTGATCCTAAACCTTTTAATGATTTGCCAAGAGTATCTTTTAATTCAATTTTCTATTTTTTTTCTCTTTTTCTTTTCTTTCCTTTTTCTTTTTTCCTACTACTTGCCGTTTGCCGTCCATAGGCGAGGGCAACCTTTGCCATATGGTGGCGAGCTCCAATGGCCATTGTTGAGGCCCTGTCGACCAGCAGAGGGAAGTAGAAAGAAAAGAAAATAAAATAAAATAAAGAGGGGAAAAAGTGCAAGAAAATTGGAAAATAAAAAAAAATGTAAAAATCATCTACGTCAGTGTCGGCATTCACGTCAACAATTTTTGACCAAAATTGGTTGGAATGATTATATTGGTAAATCGTCAAAAGATTGAGGTTTAAATTGGCAAAGGAATAAAAAAGATTTAGGATTGATGGCTATAAAATAAGTTTAGATTTTTGGACAATTATTCTCGAGACAGGTGAGTTGTGTACTAATAAGAGTACACAAGATGTTTGCCCCCATTAACTCATGTAATGATCTCCTTGATTAAGAGATGCATGCATGGCTGTATGTATAACTTTCACCTCAGCTGTGACCTCTTTCATGGTCTTTTCTTAGGGATGGAGCAACGGAAGATTATACTGTCCTCGACACCGTGTGATGATGGGCGGGCACGAGCCCAGGCTCTCCATCGGGATCTTCTCCGGCGTCGAAGGAACCGTTCGGTGCCCCGACGAGCTCGTGGACGAGCAACACCCTTTGCTTTTCAAGCCCTTCGACGCTGAGGGCCTCGTCCGCATCTTCGCCACACCGGAGGGACGGAACGGAGCTTCGGCTCTCAAAACCTTTTATAGCGTTTCTAATTGAACGTGATCTTTTTTCAGATTATTATTCCAAACCTTTTATAAAGCCTTTAATTTGATGTTGGCGATCGTTGTTTTTCTCCAATCCCCATCCCCCAAAACCGCAACCTTTCTCTCCCTATGTCATCTGGTAATAAAATTAATAATCACGAGATTTAGCGGATGACCTATCTATGTACATCGACGGTTAAAATTTCTTTATCCCTGAAATAAAAATTTCGACCTTTTATTGACATCACAGAGTAAAAACATATTGGGAATAAGTGTATTAAAAGTCCTAAAATTTATCATATAAGTTCAATTAAGTCTTAAAACGTTACAAAAATACAATCAAAAGAATGATTTGATTATACCAATTTGATAAGTTTTATGGCTTAATTATACTTTTTGAAAATTTTTTAGACTCAGTTACTTCTGTTACAAGTTTTATGATTTAATTGCACTTTTTGAATTTTTTAGGACTCAAATGCATTTTTATGACAAGTTTTAAAACTTTCAGTACATTTATCCCTTTACAATAATATATACGTAACATTTATTCAATACAAATTCATTGCATATAATTAAATCACTTTTCTACCTTCAAAAGAAGGCCACCTTCCAAACGCGATATTAAACAACGACAATGGCTATGAAAAAGCCAATATCATATTAAAGTCAATGAGGGAAGGGATACATGATTGATTATAGGAGTATAGTTTAATCAACTTATTCGTTGGCTATAGCCATAGTAAATACATACTGTGCTCAAACTAAACAATCTAATCCGCTCTACATTAGATTTAGCCATTGCGAATATGGGAGAAAAGTGTTAAAAAAGTCTTAAACATTTTACATTTGTGCCAATTTAGTCATAAGCCTTTTGTTGGTGCTAATTTATTCCTAAACCTTTTCACTTTGTGTCAATTCAATCATTTCAGCTAATTTTGACCAGATTTTGTTGATTAGGTGACGGCCGGCCGACATGACATGATTGGCGCCGACATGGACAACTTTTGATGATATTTAAATATTTTGAATTTTTTCCTATTCCTATTCATTTTCCTTTTCTTTTTCTTTCTTTTGTTTTCCTTCTCCTCCTCCTTCCTTGAATTGGTCGCTGGACCTTGGCGACCAGCCAGAGGTGACCTCGACCTCGCCAGCCACTAGCGAGGGCAACCTCATACTGGGTGGTGAGGCTCACCCTCTTCGGATTTGGTGAGGGTCAAGCCTTGCTGGCCATCACCTCTAGCTGGTTGTCAAGGTCTGGCGACCAGCTAGAGGATGGAGGATGAGAAGGAAAAAAAAAAGAAAAAGCAAAGGAAAAAGGAAAAAAATAAAATGAAAATTCAAAAATATTAATATATTATTCAAAATTGTCACGTTAGTGCCGATCGTGTCACGTTAGCCGACCGATGCCCAATTAACAAAATTTGGTTAAATTTAGCCAAAAAGGATTGAATTGGCACTAAGTGAAAAAGTTTATAACTAAATTGGCACTAATAAAATGTTTCTGAGTAAATTGGTACAAATACAAAATGTTGAGGACTTTTAAAACACTTTTCTTGCCAGTATGGTATTGAAATTGACAAAATTATTATTTGACACTTAAAAAGCTTGTTTCTGTAAATTAAGTTGTTGTTGATTAGTCAATTGGAACTAATAAAAATCATTGTTGGTGAAGGATCAACCAATTGACAGACCCATGAAATTTTATACGGCGTCAGAGCAGGATGTCATGATCTCAAATATTAGTGCTGGAATACTATAATATCAAACAGTATTTTTATCTAATATTTTAAGCTTTAAGTTGAATTTTGTAGCCTCGTGTTCCTCAAGACACGAAGTCTTAGTCGCCATGTTTGTTAGAGTTGACATGTATTGCTTTGCGATTAATCTCCTCGGATATAATTAACGCACTTTATTAAAACCTTGGGTAGGTGTCACTTGGGGATTGTTGCTTGAAACCCATTCATCAGATGATTTTTCAATTGGAAATACAATTTCTGAGCTGGGCTTCATAACTTAATTATTACTTACTAGAAGTCAAACACTGCTTTGTTGTGGAAGAAAGCGATCAAATAATAAGTTTAAGTATTGGCTTTGCTCAACTGTAAATATTTGATTGATGAATTATATCTTGTTAGCCTATCGTGCGATAATTAAAAGCTCATAAGATGTAATTTTCTAAAAGTAAAGAGTTATATCTTTGCTTGCAGGGGTTGCCGTTTCTGAGTGGGGCAATAACATCGGCTTCAATTTTCTCGTGACTGCTGATTTGTTTCCATTTACTCCGCGGAGAAGAAATGCAGGAAGAGGAGGGCAACCTTTATCATTACTCGAGTTAAAGTCAAGTCATTAGCTATCCGAAACCTATATGTCCAAAAGAAAAGGGCAAGAAAATGGAAATACTTATCTCTTCATGGAAAGATTGCTACGTTGAAATTGCAACAATGACTACCACAAGGATGCACAAGCCCTATAAATCCAGCGGAGGACCACGCCAAGAAACATTAGGAGAAATATCTAAAAAAAAAGTAGACATAAGAAACCATGACCTCTATATTTCAACACTGAAGCTTTTGTTGATAGATCTATCCCAATTAGATGGCTCAAAGCCAAGGACCGGTCTACGAGGCTACCGGTCTCTCCCACCTCTACGAGACTAAAATGGAGCTTCGACAATGATATCTTTTATAGAAGAGAAAATGACACAAATAGTTTATGAATTTTGGCTAAATGTGTAATATCGTCCTTGAACTTTTAATTTGTTTGATGTAATCTCTGAACTTTTGATAAATGTTCAATCCATTTCTTGAACTATATGAAAATGTGAAATGTCATCCCTGAACTTGAATTAATGGAAGGATAACATTGGATATTTTCACCTATTGTAAGAATTGCATAAGAATTTTACTAAAAGTTTAGGGATTATATTGAACAAATTAAAAATTTAGAAACGACATTGTATATTGGGCTAAAGTTCATGTACCACATTAAATAAAATAAAAAAATCATTGTATATTGGGTCAAAGTTCATAGATTATATATGTTATTATCCTTTTACAGAATTTAAAAATCTCTCATTCGCTAAGAATTCATTTTGCGGTGCATTTGAAGCACCGTGCGTCCTCTCAAAATCGATCAATTATAATCAGCCAAGTTTTAGTGAAGCTTTTTTCATCGTGTTATTGATTAATTGAGTGGATGGTCGATAGTATTCGACAAGCATACGAGGGTTTTCCTTTCTTATCCCACTTCGGAGCTACGTGTGCTTCCGGCTGTTGATGACGATGGGATCGCTTCTAGTAGGCAAGAATTATAGAAAAAAAAGCTGACAAATAAATTGGGGTTCATGGAGACGAAAAGAAATCTTTAATTATTTCCTACTAGCAGCAAAAAACCAAACTAACTACTTACAAAAAATTTCAAAAATAAAAATGGTTAGTGTAAATAAAAATGGGGTTAGCTCATGAGCCAAAAAATGTCTCCATAAACACCAATCTTTTATCTCAATAACTCATGGATCGGCGCTTTCGTAAGGCTCTTAGACTTTTTGCCATGTCAAGCGAGCTATCTTACGGTGAAATCACACAACCAATCCTAAATCTAGAAAATGAAATTGCACTTGCAATTTTATATTGCATGTGTCAATATATGCAATATAAAATTACGTGCCTTCACGAAATAAGATGATTCCAGTTGATTCCCTTTTCAATTTTTGAACATGGCAAGTTATGCCCAGCCAGACCGCGACAATGAAGCTTTGTCAACTGTGTGGGTTGAAGTACAAATCATTAAACGGTAACATAACGAAACTTGGACTTATTTTATTGGACGTGGGTACATAAAAAAGATAATAATAAAAAAAATGTATGAAAATTCTTGGACACAACCTTATTGCTCTATTAAAACTTCGATACGCACACGAAAAATATCACGAAAAGGAAAGAGAGCACAAAAGGAGAAGCCGAAATGGATTCGCTCTCACTTCCGAAGCTTCCCTTGATAGATTTATGCAAATATGACATGAAGCCAGGAAGCACCGACTGGGATGCAACGCAAAAAGAGGTTCTCAAAGCACTTGAAGAGTACGGTTGTTTTGAGGCTCTATATGATAAAATCAGTGTCGAGCTTCACAACGATGTCTTCAAACAATTGGAGGATTTGTTCAATCTTCCGGCTGAGACGAAGTGTCGTTTTGTCAGCCCCTGGAAACTGAAAGACGGTTACCTCGCGAGTCGACCTCAGTCGCCTCTCTACGAAGCCATGGGAATCAGCAGCGTGCTGGACTCTGGAGGCATGAGGAACTTAGCCAATCTCATGTGGCCTCAGGGAAATCCGATCTTTTGGTACATTTACTTCGTCTGAAACCGGTAGCCCATGAGCGGCCTCGTTATCGCAGCTTGCGTAGTTTGAAAATTACTTCACTATATAAATGCGAATACTTGTGTTGATCAACTAGGGGAAAGAAAATTTTTGATTTTACGGTTCTTTTGATATCCCAGTTGAAATTTTTTTTTTTTGCCAAAGGTATATTTCCTAGCATTGTGAGCTGTATTTTTTGGAAAAATTAACCGTACTTTTGACAATATAATCGAATTTATATGCAGTGAAACACTGGATTCGTATGCTAGGAGGCTCTCTGAGTAGGAGCAACTGATCGCCACGATGGTGTTTCGAAGCTTAGGCGTGGAGTAATATCTGGAGTCGCATAACGAATCTTTGAGCCACACGATCCGAGTCATGAAATACGAAGCGCCGATGACTCGGGAGCCTCGGATCGGAGCAAGATCTCACTATGAGAAGGCCGTCTTGACCATACTTCAGCAGAATCGCGTGGACGGATTGGAGGTGCAAACGAAGGATGGAAAGTGGTTTCAAGTGGCACCTTCGGCTTCGACCTTCATAGTCATGGTTGGAGAGTCGTTTCAGGTGAGCATCTTTCCTTTCTCTCATGCCAAGGCCTGTGATGGATTTATGATATGGGCTTAAGGCCCATCCGCTCAAGTTGGGCCCAAAAGGGCCCGGCCCACGGGAATAGGGCCCGTGGAGGGGGAAGGTATAAAAGGGAGGAGAGAGAGGGAGATTACACTAGTTGGAAAAACAGACGTACGTACGTTTTTCTCCCGTGCACTTTCTCTCTCTCCAAAAAGACAAAAAGGAACTCTAAGGCAAACATCACTGTCTTCCCTTCAATTGACATCATCGGGCTAGAATTTCTTCCTCTTCTTCAGCGTTGGTGTTTAATCTGTGGCTAACAAGGTACGCTCGAATCCGTGGTGTGCTTTACGATCGGTGATGCGTGTTTTCCCGGGCTTCGTCTTCCGCATTGATTTAGGGGTTCGATTCGGTGTCGAATCCGGTTTTCGGGGATCCGTTATTCCCAACATTGGTATCAGAGCCCTGTTTCACGTTTTTTCCCGATCAATTCTGATGTTTTTGATTGTTTTTTCGCGAAATCACTTCGGCCGTACGGAACCGGGCAAAAATCCCGACACCCGAGCGCTTTTCGGCCTTTTTTCTGAGTTTTCGTAAGTCGAAATCAAATTCTGAAGGAACTGGGAGAAAGGCGACGTCGAGACGAGTCCGGCGACTGGTCGCACGCCGCCGTACGACGCTGCACGCGCCCACACGCGCGGCCAGAAGCCGCTGCGCGTGGGCGCGACGCGCCTGGAAGTGTTGGCTTCGCTAGCGCGTGCGGCGCACGCGCCGGTCGGCGAACCGGTGCGTGCGCGCCCGCGGTCGGCGAACTGGCGCGTGCGCGCCCGCGGTCGGCGACCGGCACGCGCCGGTCCACGGACCGACGCGTGCGACGTCATCCAACGGTTGGTAACCGTACGGATGACGTCACCGATGACGTCATCGCCGACGACGTTTCGCCAGACGGTCACCGGCCGGCGACCCGACCCGACTTGCGGACGAGGCACGCGCCCGGCACGTGCGGTCGGTCCGACCGGTTAGACCGTCGCAACCGGTCCGACCCGCGCGCCCGTTGACCGTTGACCGACGACAGTTGACCGTTGACTTTGACCGTTGACCGTTGACCCAAAAAAAAAAAGAAAGAAAAGGAATTTGTTTTCTTTTTCAGTCATGCCTATGTGGATTATAAGTAATCCATTTTTAATTCTGCATTTGTTGCATGAATTTTGGAAAATTATGTATTTTCTCTTATATTAAATATGGATTATAAGTGATCCATTTTTAATTCTACATTTGTTGTAGGAACTATGATGCGTTATGCAAGGATACCTGTAATCCCAAGAACGGACGAGGGAAATGCAAGACTTAAGAGGTTGATGACAGAGTTAGCTGATTATCGGTGGCATGACGGTGATTTAGTATCACATGTGGTCAAGGTCAATCGATCGATGATACGGAAATCATCTCGGAATGGTTATCTTATGCCGGATTTTCAGAAGGTGCCGGCTTTGATGAACACTCTTCCACCTGAATGGCAAGCAGTGTTGGATCGGCTATGGGAGGTCAACGTGGCCCCGGGTTATAGGAGGCTAGTGGAAGCTTTTGTGAGAGAGCACTATAGGATTGAGTTGACCAAAACTTCAACCCTTAGATTGAGCGCCACATGGCGCCGAGTGAATGCGCCTTGGAGGCGACATGAAAGCTCTTCAAAAGTTTTTCCATGGTTGGCAAATGTGCCTTCGGTTTTCTCAGATATTTTGACTGATAGATTAGAAGGGTCATTCCCTATTTATTTCTTTGATTAATTGTGTAATGATTACTACCTAATTGTGTTAATTGAAAGCATTATTGTTTTTTGATTATATGTCAATTATCTCGTTGCTTTCTGTTATTGCTGGTTGCTTGTGGGTAATTAGGCTGTGGGTAGTAATAGAAGTTTTTGTAACTTCATAGAATTTATTTGCATAAGATAATTATATTAATAATAATTTTGAGTTAGGATTTTTGGAGGATGATTGGAAACATAGTGACCTTTTGATTACGAAGCCTTACTTGAAATTATTTATTAATATGATAGGTCTATGCAAATAGGGATGCATAAATGATATGCATTAATTATTCGTGCATGTATGTCGATGTGTTCGTGAACGATGGTTCGGAACTAAGAATATAATTGCTAATATGAACGGCAACAATTATGAAATATTGAATATGAAGATTCAATATGTGCTGAAAAAGCAAGAAGCACTAGAAGCTCTTGACCATGTTATGGAAGATCTTGAGGATGTTGTGCGCCATCTTGAGCTGGTAAAGGACCGCTTGACGGCATGTGAGCCGAAAATAGATATTTTCAATGCTGGTTTTAGCTCATAAAGGGCTTTGAGCTCTAAGCGCAAGCGTATTGATTCATTCAATATGTGGGAATGCAAAGGATCAAGTCCTTATTGCAAGAAATCAAGAGTTAACCAATATAAGAGAGGAAAACGTCCTCAAGTGAAGAAAATGTCAAGAGTGATGTGTTACAATTGCGACAAGAGAGGTCACTATGCTCGCGACTGTCATGAGCCAAAGTAAGAATATACACCTCTTGTACATTTGAGAACTTTGCTTATGTGTCAAGTTCTGCATTATAGGCTGAATCCAATCATTTGTGGAATGTAGATTCAAGAGCGACAGACCATGTAGCAAAGGATAGAGGATCCTTCGTGGAATTCCGACGATACCAATTGGAACTAAGTGGATCTATATTGGAAATAACTCTAGAGCTGATGTAAAGGAATTGGCACCGCCAATTGAACATGCATGGTGGACGCATCTTGATGTTCTATATGCTCGGAGATTCGTCGAAATTTAAGTGTCTGTCTTAGTGTTGGTTAAGCTTGGTTTTGGTATGAACTTCCATAATAAAGGTGTAGATTTGTGTTTAGATACAAACTACTATGGTTGTGGTCACTTTCTAGATGGTTTTATTGTACTAAACGTTGACTGTGGTGATGTCAATATGTTATTCCCTTGTTTCACGTCTTCTACCTTATATGATAATGATGTGATTGTGTGGCATGCTAGACTTGGTCATATGGGCCAACAACATATGAAAAGACTAGCCAAAAAGGGCTTGTTGGGCAATATTGAAAAAGTTGATTTGTCCATATGTGAGCATTGCGTAGTAGGGAAAATGACAAGGAGACAATTTGGAAAAGGTAAAAGAGCTGAATTTCCTCGGCATTTAATCCATTTGGACATCTGTGGTTCAATGAATGTGAGAGGAAGGCAATGGGCTGTTTGTTCCATCACTTTTATAGATGATTCTACTTGATTCGGATATGTCTATTTGATTTCTCATAAATCTGAAGCATAAGTTGTTTTAGAAGGTTTTTGAACATGGTAGAAAATCAATTAGACAGGAAAATAAAGGTATTTAGATCCGATCGAGGTTAAGAATATTTATCTGATAAGTTCAGAAAATTATGTGATGAAAAAGGAATAGAAAGATAGTTGTCTATTCCATATACTCCTCAACAAAATGGTGTTGCGGAGAGAAGAAACAGAACCCTACTGGAATGGTTAGGTCCATGATGGCGCATGCTAACTTACCCATCACTTTTTGGAGTGATGTGTTGTTAACTGCTGCCTATATACTTAACCGGGTGCCTTCCAAATCGGTTATTTCCACTTCATATGAGTTATGGACAGTTAGAACACCGGACTTAAGTTTTCATAAGCCATGGGGTTGTGCTGCCTATATTCATGAGTCCTCTCACAAGTTTGGGAAATCTGGGTCCCAAAGAAAATAAGAGTATTTTCATGAGATACTACGAACACTCAAAATGGTATGTGTTCATGGGTGAGCAGGAAAGTGGGAGTATAACTGAATCTGAATCACGGGATGTTACATTCTTAGTGGATGAATTTCCTAAGAGGGGCAAAATAAGGGAAAATAACTCCCTATTTGAGACCTTGGATCAAGATAATGATATTAGTGAAGTTCATCCAAGTGGGAGTAATATGAGATGTGATAAATTGAATTCAACTCATTCTCAATTGCAACCACCGATGTGACGACATCATCATTACCTAATCCAAGTGGGAGCATGATGGGGAATGATGTGTTAAGTGTACAATCTTCCATACGGTGAACAAGTCGCCAAAGTATTCCCCGTCGATGTTTTGACATTGAAAGGGAAACTTTTATGGTTGCTCCACAAGATGAGGATGAGCCAAGAAATATTAATGAGGCTCTGAACTGCCCTAATAAGGAAAAATGGATTCATGCAATGAAAGAGGAAATGGAGTCAATGAAATCAAACCAAGTCTGGGAACTGGTTGATCTTCCAAAAGGACGCAGAGCTATAGGAACAAGTAGGTTCTCTAAATAAAGCGAAAGGCTGATGGCTCAATAGAAAGGCAAAAGGCTCGCCTTGTGGCGAAGATGTATAATCAACAGGAAGAAATTGATTATGAAAATACATTTTCTCCTGTAGTGAGATTTACCTTGATTTGCATTATTCTGGCAATAATGACTAGTATGGATCTTGAGTTATATCAAATGGATGTAAAGACTGCTTTCCTCAATGGAGAATTAGAGGAAGGAACATATGTGGAACAACTGCGGGTTCCATAATGAAAGGCCAAAAGAAAATGTATGTCGACTTTGTGGGTCGATATATAGTCTTAAGCGATCGTCGAGACAAAGGTATATACATTTTCATAATGCCATAGTGGCATATGATTTTACAATGATTGACGAGGATCATTGTGTATATACCAATAGATCCAATGATCAATTTGTGATCATATCATTATATGTTGATGATATACTAATTGCCGAAGCAATATGGAGTTGGTTAATACTGTCAAGAGATGGTTGTTTTCCAACTTTGAGTTGAAGGATATGGGATTGTAAACCCATAGACACTCCTATTGCAAAAGGTGAAGGATTGAGCCATAAACTGTGTCCAAGGACTCCACAAGAGAATGAACAAATGAAACATGTTCTTTACGCTAGTGCTGTTGGGAGCTTAATGTATGCTATGATGTGTACAACACCCGACATATGCTTTACAGTTGGAATGGTGAGTAGATACCAATCCAATCCAGGTCAAGCACAATGGAAAGCCGTTAAGAGAATACTAAGGTATCTAAAGGGGACTGCTGATTATACGTTGAGTTATTAAGGAAAGGATCTGCAACTCAAAGGCTATTCTAATACTGATTGGAGAGGAGATTTAAATGAAAGGAAATCTACCTGGGGTTTGTTTTCTTACCGAATAATGGCACCATATGTTGGAGCAGTAAGAAACGGAAATGTATAGCCTTGTCCACGATGTAAGTTGAGTTCGTGGCATTATCGCGCGGTATAAGAAGATGTTTGGCTTAAGAGATTTTTTTGATCATTTAGGTGTTATTGGAAGTGCTGCAGATTCATTGTTGGTTAACTGTGGTAGCCAAGCAGCAAAAAGCGTATACCAAAGATCCAAAATATCATGGCAAGACCAAACCTATAGATACCAAGTATAATCTTGTCAAGGATATGGTTGCACGAAAAGATGTGAACTTAAAGTACATACTACGCATGGAATGGTAGCAGATCCCATGACAAAGCCAATACCTAGAGATGTGTTTTGTGGTCATATGAAATCTCTAGGATTGCGTAGAGACTGATGTACTGAATATTGTATTTTCCCTAAGTGTTCACAATTTGATGAATTTGTGTTTTCATCATTAATGCCTATGAATCTTTGTTTAATCTTTATGCATCTTAATGCTTAGTGCATTACTTTAAGTTGAGAAGTATGTCGGACAGATATAAGATTAGCCCACTCACACGGGTAATCGCCTCACATTTCTTGTGTGATAAATAGAGATGAGACTGTTTTTAAGCTTATTATCTAGGTGATAATTGAGAGCTCCAGCTTAAAACACGTATGTCGCCTTAACTGGGTGTTAAGATGAGGACATAATAGTTACTATGTCCGAAAGTGAAATACCCCACATATTTTACTTTATCTGTCTAAGATGCCAGATGTGAGTTCTGATGAATTTTATGAATGAGTAGATATGTGAACTTAAGTTAGACATTGGGTATGTCTGAACTATCATCTGTACGGTATTGAAAAGTGTAGACATACGCTCCATGGGAAAGGAGTTAATACCGTAATACGTATTTCATACTACGTATGCATGAGACGACCAATAAGAGTGGCAAAAGTTTGATCTCAACTTTTATGTCGTGTGAGACTCTTGAGGAAGAGAGTTCCTCAATTTCTTAGTCCCCTCATGACTCTTACTTATTCTCAAGATTTCTATTTAGTGTTTGCTATCTTAGGATGTTGCCAATGGTCATGAGTTTGATTCGATCTAATGGGGCATTTCTAGAAAAGCAAGCTGGACTGAAATTGAGAATTTGAAGGAAAGAGGAAGATCGATTTTGGAGAATCACATTGTAGTTTTGTATTCACCGGTTAACCAATTATGACTGTCTTTGTGATAATCATAATTGTGAATACAATATATATATCATTGTTTAAAAGAGATCAAGAGAGATATAAATGTGATTGATCGATCTAGGGTACTGCATACTAAATCTACTCAGGATATGATGCCCATTATGAGCTGCTATATATTCCTAACAGATGTATGGCAACGAGCTCTCAAAGTATGCTTTGTCGCACGGATTATTCACCGGTATGAATGTTGAAGAGAGGAAAAGAGGATTATGTTCGGCCCACCATGTTAAGTGAGAGTCTATGATGGATTTTTCTCTGATGGGACTGAGTAGGGCATGTCCGCCCATGTTGGTTTTGCACCACCATGTGCGAGTGGGAGATGATGGATTTATGATATGGGCTTAAGGCCCATCCGCTCAAGTTGGGCCCAAAAGGGCCCGGCCCACGGGAATAGGGCCCGTGGAGGGGGAATGTATAAAAGGGAGGAGAGAGAGGGAGATTACACTAGTTGGAAAAACAGACGTACGTACGTTTTTCTCCCGTGCACTTTCTCTCTCTCCAAAAAGACAAAAAGGAACTCTAAGGCAAACGTCACTGTCTTCCCTTCAATTGACATCATCGGGCTAGAATTTCTTCCTCTTCTTCAGCGTTGGTGTTTAATCTGTGGCTAACAAGGTACGCTCGAATCCGTGGTGTGCTTTACGATCGGTGATGCGTGTTTTCCCGGGCTTCGTCTTCCGCATTGATTTAGGGGTTCGATTCTGTGTCGAATCCGGTTTTCGGGGATCCGTTATTCCCAACAGCCTGTAATTCAGATTCGTCGTAGTCATGATGACGGTTGGATAAACTCATTTTACTATATCAACCAAATCATTTTAAGATGTTCTATATCTAAATCCTATTAGGACTCAGAAGAGAATACACGTCTCGATTCTTGTGTTTTTCCTCACGTATTATACACTTTGAGGATATTTGAGTTGCTTCAATACCGTTCCTTTCTATTCGAAACACTTAGAAAAGGGATCACCATATCCTGTCCACATCAATCCTTGATAATAAAGAAACACAAGTATTGTAATACTTATTCCATTACATTGGTCGACCATTCCATTCCATCGTATCAAGAGTGATATTAAGGGTCAAGGTAAATAGAATCATCCAAGCATTAAGAAAAATTGGGTCATTTAAGATAGTGATCACAACGTTCACATTACCATAGTTAACTATGAGGGGAAAATTACCAAAAAAGTTCTAAGTGTATTGTAATTGTGCAAGTTAACTCGTAAACAAATTTTTTTTTTGTCAATTTAGTTTAAATCTTTTACATTTGTGCCAATTCAATATCTAGCTAAAGTTGGCTGGCTAGCATTGATGTGGACACTAGCCGTCACTAACCATTTGATCGACGCTAACGTAACAATTTTTTAATGATTTTTTTAAAATTTTCCTTTAATTTTTTTTCCTTTTCTTCCTACCATTCTTCTTCTTCCCCCACCCCTGTAGTGGTCGGTGAGGATCTTGTGAGTCTCCCCGGCCACTGGGTGAGGACTGTGAAGCCCTTGACAATCGTCGGCAAGGGTTGTGGGCCCTCATTGAGCCTTGCCCAAATCTGGGAGGTTGGGGGTTGCAGGCGAGGCAGCCTTGCTTAGATCTATGTGAGGGTAGGCTCACCATGGCCTTGCCGATCATAGGTGAAGGCGGCCTCGCCCATGGTTGTGAGGCCATGGCCACCTTCACTTGCGGCCAGTGAAGCCCTCGCAGCCCTTAGGCCTTTGTGAGGTGCCTCATAGTCCTCCCCTTTTGTCTAAGGTACTGCAACCCCTAGGCCTTCTCTCTCTCTCTCTCTCTCTCTCTCTCTACCAATGGTCGTTGGGCCCGCTTGAGCCTAGTCGCCGCACTTCAACCTCGATTTGATGCAGTCGCGCCTCGCAAAGGCTTCAAGGCTGTAGGTGAAGGTAGCCATGGCCTCGCAATCACAGGCAAGGCCGCTTTCACCCCCGACTGGTGAGGCCATGGTGAGGCTTCCCTTGCCCAGATCGCCTCGCCTACATCTGGGAGATTGGGAGAAGAAGAAGAACAATAGGAAGAAAAGAACAAAAGAAAAAGAAAAGAAAAAATAAATAAAGAAAAAATTCAAATAAAATAAAATATTATTAAGAAAATGCCATGTTAACGGTGGTCGGATGGTCGGTGCGGCTTGCGTCCATGCACTTTAACCTCGATTTGATGTAGTCGCGCCTCACAAAGGCTTGGAGGCCGTAGGTGAAGGCAACCATGGCCTCGCAATCGTAGGCAAGGCCACCTTCACCCCCGACCGGTGAGGCCATGGTGAGGCTGCCCTTGCCCATATCGCCTCACCTAAATCTGGGTGAGGTTGGGGGAAGAAGAAGAACAATAGGAAGAAAAGAACAAAAGAAAAAAAAAGAAAATTAAAATAAATAAATAAATAATTCAAATAAAATAAAATATTATTAAGAAAATGTCGTGTCAACAGCAGCCAAATGGTCGGTCTTAGGCTTGCATCCACGTTCACGCCAGCTTGCCAAATTTAGCCAGATGGATTGAATTGTCACAAATGCCAAATGTCTGAAACTGAATTGGCAAAAAGAAATGGTTTAGGATTAAATTAGCACAATTGCAATAGGTTTAAGATTTGTGTGTGTGTGTTTTTTTTTAATATAATTTTCCCTAACTATGAGACAAAATATATCTACCTTAAAATGTCTTGTAGATAATGCTAATAATGAATTTATTTGAAACGAATCATTGGTTAGGGATGGAGCAATGGCCGAGTGCACTGCCCCAGACACTGAGTGATGATTAGTGGGAACGAAGCGAGGTATTCGATCGGCTTGTTCTCGTTCATAAGAGGAGTGGTCAAGTGCCCGCAGGAGCTGGTGGACGAGCAACACCCCTTGCTCTTCAAGTCTTTCGACGAAGTCGGTCTATTCGGACTCTACGAAACAAAGCAAGAACTCAAGGACGAAGTCGAGTTGGGCAGGCCTGGGCGGGCTGGTCGGCCTGCTTCGGGTGAAAATACTTTTTCAAGCCTGCCCACGGTTTGGGAAAGATTGGATTTTCTACACTAAGTAATTAGCTTTGGACGGGCCCAACGGGACGTGCTCAGCTTGTCCAAACCCACTCGATCCCAATTGTTTCGGGCTTGAGGGGCCTCAGTGGGGCCTCCGAATCCCCAGACTTGTGATCGTGTCTGATCGAAAGGGCGGATTTTGTGCGGGGCGGGGTGATTCGCCCTCATTGCCCCAAGGGCTTCCTTTGGATCCTTATTGCTTGGTTAAGAGGTGTAACCTCACCAAATGAAGGGAGCTTTCTAGGAAGCTTGTCCGTTTGACATGTAGGGATGACAAGCTCTATTGATGAGTTCCTTATTTTAATGTGTCGATGTTTGCACGCTTTGCAATCTTCGATGTATCTTTTTTCTTTTCCAAGATGAAAGAATACTTTCTAAATGTTTTGCATCCCGATGATCTCAAGATCTAGACAAGAACAGAAATGAACCCTTTTAGGGACTTGCTTAGGTCCAATTACACGCCAATCAATAAAAATATGTTTACATACAAACTTGGCCACCAGATTTTGTAAGATTTTTTTCAAAGTCCTAAAGTTAAGAAATATCAATTCCAGTGAGATAATTTCCAAATTAGGATCTATTTTCCTATAATAATTTAGGTGAAGTCAATAAATCTTTCCAGATTGAGCATGTTGTGATGCGTATTGCATTTTAGGTGATGATTATTACCCATTGAAAGCTTGCACTTTGTAAGGTCATGGAAGAGATCTTGAGAAAATAATTTTAATTTATGCCATAGTCTCAAGAAATTAAGAGTCAATATCAAATTTAAAAATTGCTAATATTTTTTATTTTACAAAATAGGGATTTTGTTAAAAGATTGATTTGAAATATTTTACAGCATGTTGATCTCCATATTTAAAAGACTCATTTCAAATTAATGAGCTTACATATAAATGTTTTTATATACGAGTTTATGGATATTTCTAATTATTTATAAAGACACGCAATCATGATATACGATATAGCCATAGTTAATAATTATCATATCTTTTTGCACCCTTAAGATAAAATGGACCACTAAAAAAAATTATTATTTAAAGGGAAAAAAAAATGTAAAAAATCCCAAACTTTACTTAGTATGATATTTACCTCATTGTTTTTTGTTATATAAAAAAACTCTAAACTTTTCCAATTGTAACACATTTACCCAATTTTTTTTTTTCATAACACAAAAAACCCCAAATTTATACTATCATGATATATTTATCTCAAACTATAGAGCATTTTCATCTTTTACTTTTGCTTTTCCTTTTTCCTTTTTTATTTTTATTTTTTTCTTCTTTCTTCTCCTCTCTTCCCTATGCCATGGCCGGTGGAGGGAAGCTAGACTTAGGCGAGGGCCACCCTCCTTCGGGTCAAGTGAGGATAGCCCTCGCTAGATCCGGTGAGGGCGGCCCTTGTTGACGCTGACGAGGCATTCCTCGCCAGATTTGGTCCAGGCGAGGGTAGCCCTCATGGATTTGGTGAGGGCTGTCCTCGCCCGACCTAGGGGGGTTACCTCATTTGCCCAAGTGAGGGACGATTGTGAGGGTGGCCCTCACTAGCCTAGGCAAGGGCGGCCTCGCCTGAGTCCAGCTTTCCTCTAATGGCCACGGTAGAGGGAGAAAAGAAGAAGGAAAAAGGAAAAAATAAAAGAAAAATAAAAATAAATTTTAATGTAAAAGACAAAAATGCCCTTTAGCCATAGATTTTGGGGTAAATGTGTTACAATTGGCAAAGTTTGTTGTTTTCTGTGTCATAAAAAAAGTTTAGGGTAAATTTGTTACATTAGATAAAGTTTGAGGTTTTTAGTGGTTGTTCCTTTATTTAAACGCTAACTTTTTTAAAGTGACTCAAACTTGAATGTAAGTAAAAAATGCGAAACCCCTTAGGAATATTGGCTGCAAAATATCATTAAACAAGATGAATTACTATTTAACTCTTATTATATCGTGTGCTTTTCCATATCTCTAAACAAAATAGCAGAAATTAAGATAATGATTTTTGCTTAGTTCACAATATCTTGCGCATTGCACAGGTTCAATCCTAGCACGATACATACTACGACATGTTTCATGTTAATAGTATAGAATGTTCTAATCTAAGATTGTGATATATAACATACAACAACATGTTTCATGTCATGAATGCTTATTAGGCCTATGTAACGTACATGCTGACGTATAAAACACATTAATTGCATGCTCAATTGCAATGATACAAACATTACTTGAATTTACGTACAATTAGATCCGATGTTCTACCTATAATGGAAAGGCCACATTACAAACACAATAGTTCGACAATTGCCCACGAGGCCAATATCATATTTAAGTCAACGGAGGAGGTAATTAAAATGATTCTAGCCTCTAGGAGTGTAGTTTAATCAAGCTATTCGCTGGCTATAGCCATAATAAATACGTAACGTGGTCAACTATAGAATCCATTCCTCTTTAAATTAGTATATAGCTGTCACGAATAAAGTAATAAAATCAGTAAAATTATTATTTGGCTTCTAAAAAGCTTGTTTTGGCAAATAATATCGTTGTTAATCAATTAATCGGCACGTTGGCTAACCTCGAGCATTGTTATTTTTGAAGACCTTACAAAATTTTAATTATATTAGAGTAAAAAAGGGAGAATTGTCCAAAAAGTCCTAAACCTATTGCAGTTTTGCTAATTCAATTTTAAACCTTTCAAATTTGCCGATTGAATCCTAAACCTTTTGTTAGTTTGCCAATTGAGTCCATCTGGCTAATTTTGGCCGGAAAATGCTGACGTGGACGCTGCGGTGCCACGTAGGATAGCCGGCGTTGAAGTGGACAAATTTTAATAATAATTTTTAAATATTTTTGATTTTTAAATAATATTTTTAATATATTTTTTATTATTTAATATATTCTGTTTTTTCCCTTTTTTTTTTTTTTTCTTTTGGCTTTTCCCTTGCCCTTTTCTGGTGGCCGGCCACCGGCCACAGGGCGACGGCCCCGGCGAGGCCAGCCCTAGCAAGGGCCGGCCTCGCTAGATCTGGCGAGGGAAGCCGTCGCCCAGGCGAGCGTCGGCCTCGCCCCTGGCTGGCGGGTGACGGCTGGCCACCGGCACAGGCCGAGTTGTTGCGGCTCCGACTTCTGCGATTCATTGCTGTGGAAGCTGATTTGGGTCATCGTCTTCTCCAATCCACCCTCTGCAAAACAAGCCGAAAAACCCTCAGGTCCTCGGCAAGCTCCGACAATGGAGGCAGCGAACAAGGCGTTGGCCGTGTTCACGAAAGTCTCATGAGGGCCCTCGCGGGGCTCGGCCTCGCCCGGACCAGATTTGGCGAGGTTGGCTAGGGCGAGGCCGATGCTCGCATGGGCGAGGTCAAGCCCCGGTGAGGGCTCCCCTTGCCAAATCTGGCGAGGCCGGCCCTCGCCGGGGCTGGCCTTGCCCGGCGTTGCCGTCGCCTGGTCGGGCCTCGCCTGTGGCGGGCGAGGCCAGCCGGCTGGCTGTGGCCGGTGGGCGGTCACCAGAAAATGGCAAGGGAAAAGCCAAAAATAAAAAAATAAAAAAAGAAGGAAAAACAGAAAATATTAAAAAAATCAAAAAAATTTAAAAATTTAAAAATTTAAAAAGATCAATTTTTTTAAAAAATATTAAAAATTATTTAAATTTGTCCACGTCGCGTCGGCGGATCCTACGTGGCACTGCCAGCATCCACATCAGCATTTTCCTGCCAAAATTGGCCGGATGGACTCAATTGGTAAACTAATAAAAGGTTTAGGACTCAATCGGCAAGATTGAAAGGTTTAAGACTGAATTGGCAAAACTGCAATAGGTTTAAGACTTTTTGGACAATTCTGCTGAGTAAAAAATCATTATCTCAAATCTTTGGAAATCCCTTTTTTGCCTTTTTAGTCCGAGACTAATATCCAGAACATTTAGACGTCACTTCAGAGTTGATACCGATAATTGAATCTGTAGTCTCATTTTTTCTTGAGAGGCGAGGCGTTGGTCATCGTACCAATTAGATGCAATACGTATCGGCGATGCAATCGATTTCCCCATATACAATTAGCGTGCTTTATGGATACATCGATCGGTGTGGTTACGCAATTCCAATAAACATCAAGCAACATGACAAGCTCTTGCCAACAGATAATGCTGTCATCGGAATGCAGACATTTAATGACATTCGCAACATGCCAAGTCGTGCATTAATTTACAAGCGCTTTTCGAGGAAGCTTCATGCGTGTTCTTCGCTTTTTTGCACTCTAAGTCATGGCAAGGCCCCTTAAATCCGGCAGAAACTAAGAGACTGAGGGCAACGATCACCGGAGAATCGAAGTCACGCAAGAAAAAACGAAGGCTTCGGCATGGGTTCGGGTCCGGCGCTGGAGCTTCCCTCCATAGATTTTTCTGGATTGGGCGATTCAGAGCCTGGAAGCCACGGTTGGGATTCCGTCCAAGACGCCGTCCGGCGAGCGCTCGAAGAGTATGGCTGCTTCTTGGCTCTGTACGACAAGGTCACCGTGGAGCTTCACGACGAGGTCTTCCGTCAGATGGAGGAGATGTTCGGTCTTCCGGCCGAGACTAAGCGCCAGTTCGTCGACCCGACCAGGCCGTACGATGGCTACCTTGCTAACCTCCCTCTGAACCCTCTTCATGAGGCCATGGGGATGCGCGACGCCCTGAACTCGGGCGCGATCGAACGCTTGGCCGCTCTCATGTGGCCAGAGGGGAACGCCAAATTCTGGTACGTATGGCGCGAATTACATTCCCGAACTTCCCTTGGCCATGCTCCGAGTCATTTGCGTTCTGTCGAAAATTGTTCATCGTGAAGAACTTCAATTACAAAAAACTTGGCGAATTCGCCTCTCTGAATCGCTTGCAGCGAGCTGCTGAACTCGTACCTGAGGAGGCTATCCGAGTTAGACTACACGATCCAGAAGATGGTGTTCCGAAGCTTCTGCGTTGAACGCTATCTTGACTCGCACGCTGCGTCGACGCTACATGCCCTTCGCCTCCTGAGGTACGGAGCGCCGGAGACGGAGGAGGCTCAGCGCGGAGGCTCAACTCATTACGACATAAGCTTCGTGACCATGCTGCAGCAGAATCACGTGAACGGATTGGAAGTGGAGACGAAGCATGGAGACTGGATTAAAGTCGCGCCTTTGGCTTCCTCTACTATCGTCATGCTTGGAGAGTCATTCCATGTGAGTCCCTCTCTCTCTCTCTCTCTAATAATCTCTTCATTATATCCCACCTTTTACAAAATAAGATTAAAAATAGTGGATATGCAAAAACTATAAAAAATTTCTAAACCATTAAAGCATATTCTAAAGAAAAATCCTACGTAACAGATTTTATACACAATCGATTTGAGAGGATCTGACAGAGTAGATATATCATCCTCATATGAAGGTTGTTTGTATGAAATTTTCTTTATGCCGGCGGTGCGCGTGCTATATAATTCTATATCTAATTTGTGAGCTATTTTTTTCTTGGACCAATCAATTTGTGTTGTAGCATATTGCTCATTCCTTTGAATAGTCTTTGTTTACCTAACATGAATTTCTTCTATAATTAAAATTATAAGTGATTTTAGAAATTCACGACTTTCCACTAACTACCGGGATGCTTACAAAAACTGAACAGTAAGTAATTGCAAATTGCCCTCTGAAATAGATTTGTGCCTTTTTTTGGGTTCTCTTGCGATTCTCAATAATCCATATGCATGATGCTTGATTTGGATAATTGGTCTATATTTTCCAATTGTAACTACTTAATAAATGGAGAAAAATTATCAAAAAAGTCCTAAATTTATTGCACTGTGGTCAGTTCAATACTAAACCTTTCAATTTGATCAATTTAATCTTAAATCTTTTGATGATTTGCCAATAGTGTCTCTCAAATCAATTTTTTTTTTTTTTTTTTCTTTTCTTGCCTTTTTCTTTTTTCCTATTACTTGCCGGTCACCGTCCAAAGGTGAGGGCAACCTTTGCTATATGATGGCGACCTCCAATGGCCATTGTTGAGGCCCCATCGACCAGCAGAGGTAAGTAGAAAGAAAAAGAAAAGAAAAGAAAGAGGGGAAAAAGTGCAAAAATTTTGGAAAATAAAAAAATTGTAAAAATAATCAATGTTAGTGTCGGCATCCACATTAGCGATTTTTGACCAAAATTAGTTGCAAGGATTATATTGGTAAATCGTCAAAAGATTGAGGTCTAAATTGGCAAAGGAAAAAAAAAGATTTAGGATTGATCGCTATAAAATAAGTTTAGATTTTTTGGACAATTATTCTTGAGACAGGGAATTGTGTAGTTATAAGAGTACACAAGATCTTTACCCCCATTAACATTCATGCAATAATCTCCTTGATTAAGAGATGCATGCATGGCTGTATGTATAACTTTCACCTCAGCTGTGACCTCTTTCATGGTCTTTTCTTAGGGATGGAGCAACGGAAGATTATACTGTCCTCGACACCGCGTGATGATGCGCGGGCACGAGGCCAGGCTCTCCAACGGGATCTTCTCCAGCGTCAAAGGAACCGTTCGGTGCCCCGACGAGCTCGTGGACGAGCAACACCCTTTGCTTTTCAAGCCCTTCGACACTGAGGGCCTCATCCGCATCTTCGCCACACCGGAGGGACGGAACGGAGCTTCGGCTCTCAAAACCTTTTATAGCGTTTCTAATTGAACGTGATCTTTTTTCAGATTACTATTCCAAACCCTTTATAAAGCCTTTAATTTGATGTTGGCGATCGTTGTTTTTCTCCAATCCCCACCCCCGAAAACCGCAACCTTTCTCTCCCTATGTCATCTGGTAATAAAATTAATAATCACGAGATTTAGCGGATGACCTATCTATGTACATCCATGGTTAAAATTCCTTTATCCTTGAAATAGAAATTTCGACCTTTTGTCGACGTCACACAGTAAAAACATATTGGGAATAAGTGTATTAAAAGTTCTAAAATTTATCATATAAGTGCAATTGAGTCTTAAAATGTTTAAAACGTACAATCAAAAGAATGATTTGATTGGACCAATTTGATAAGTTTTATGACTTAATTATACTTTTTTGAAAATTTTGAGACTCAGTTACACTTTTGTTACAAATTTTATAATTTAATTGCACTTTTTGAATTTTTTAGGACTCAAATGTATTTTTGTGACATGTTTTAAAACTTCTAATACATTTATCACTTTACAATAATATGTATGTAACAGTTATTCAATACGGATTCATTGCATATAATTAGATCACTTTTTCTACCTTCGAAAGAAGGCCACGTTCCAAACGTGATATTAAACAACGACAATGGCTATGAAAAAGCCAATATCATATTAAAGTCAATGAAGGAAGGGATACATGATTGATTATAGGAGTACATTTTAATCAACTTAATTGTTGGCTATAGCCAAAAATACATAAACAAACAATCTAGGCTGCTCTACATTAGATTTAGCCATTGTGAATATGGGAGAAAAGTGTTAAAAAAGTCTTAAACCTTTTGCATTTGTGCCAATTTAGTCCTCAATCTTTTATTGGTGCTAATTTATTCCTAAACCTTTTCACTTTGTGTCAATTCAGTTATTTCCATCTAATTTTGACCAGATTTTGTTGATTGGGTGTCAGCCAGCTGACATGACATGATCGGTGTTAACATAGACAACTTTTAATAATATTTAAATATTTTTGAATTTTTTCCTATTCCTTTTCCTTTTCTTTTTCTTTCTTTTGTTTTCCTTCTCCTCCTCCTTCCTTCAATCAATTGCTGGACCTCGGCGACTAGCTAGAGGTGACCTTGACCTCGCCAGCCATTGGCGAGGGCAACCTCATGCTGGGTGGTGAGGTTTGCCCTCTTCGGATTTGGTGAGGGTCAAGCTTTTTGGCCATGCCTCTAGCTAGTCATCAAGATTTGGCAACCAGCCAAAGGATGGAGGATGAGAAGGAAAAAAGAAAAAAAAAAAAGAAAAAAAAAGCAAAGGAAAAAGAAAAAAATAAAATGAAAATTAAAAATATTAATATCTTATTCAAAATTATCAACGTTAGTGCCAAGCGTGTCACGTCAGTCGGCCGACGCCCAATTAACAAAATTCGATTAAATTAGCCAGAAAAGACTGAATTGGCACTAAGTGAAAAAGTTTATAACTAAATTAGCGCTAATAAAATGTTTCTAACTAAATTGGTATAAATACAAAATGTTGATGACTTTTTAAATACTTTTCTTGCCAATATGGTATTGAAATTGAAAAAATTATTATTTGACAATTAAAAAGCTTATTTATGTAAATTAAGTTGTTGTTGATCAGTCAATTGGCGTGTCAGCTAAATGCGGATATCATTGTTGGTGAAGGATTAACCAATTGATAGACCCATGAAATTTTATATGGTGTCAAAGCAAGATGTCATGATCTCAAATATTAGTGCTGGAATACTATAATATCAAACAATGTTTTTATCTAATATTTTAAACTTTAAGTTGAATTTTGTAGCCTCGTGTTCCTCAAGACACGAAGTCTTTTTTTTTTTTTTTTTTTTTGGTTGGAAATATAGGTATTGCATTACTAATTGACAACATTACAAAAGAACTGGGTAGTACAACCGGAAGCTATTGCTTCGGCAGCTACCAAGCTTTGTAAAATAAAAGGAGGAAATATATTCTAGTTATGGGCCTAATCAGATTTGCCGTGGGCCTTGGCAGCCCAATCAGCAACTCCATTAGCTTCCCTCTTGCAATGCTGAATACGCAAATTAGGGCACAAGGAAAGCAAATGTTCGATCTCAGCGAAAAACGCTCGTTCTTCCCATGGGGGATGCCGTTTCACATGAAGGATCTTGATCAAGACCAAACAATCAGATTCGATGATAAGATTGGCCATATTGAGGCTCCTGATGTAGCAGATGATGAAGAGCAAAAGCTAGCGCCTATACTTCGGCTTGAAATAGAGAACCGACAGGACATTGTCGAGTGTAGACATCGGTAAGAACCCCTTGATGATTTCTGCTGATAAACGCTATCGTGCCTTCTTGATTGCCCGGTTGATGAGATGCATCTATATTGCATTCGAGGTATCCCCGATTTGGAGGTTTCCATAGTAAAGTTGATCTACGATCAGTGGGCTGCCCTGTTCGTGAGTCCTTCGATCGCTAATGATTTGGAGAAGAAAGACCGTGGATCCATGTCTGGGCAAGAGCGTCTACCACAGCTCGGGTTGGATCAGGACGGATTCGTCTGAAGATTCTATTGTTGCGTTGGCACCAAATCTGCCAGAATACATGGGCGATAATCTCCAATCCATGTACTAGTTTAGTATTTGTTGCTCTGTTTGTAACCCATTGTCGCGACCTCTTTTTTCGGTGCCTGATCCGGGCGGGCGCCTTGCGGAGGCTAATGGTTCAGCTATGTCTATTTTAGCCCAGACTTTCCCAAGTCCACTAATTCGCGACTTAATGGTTCAAATTTTTAACCTGTAAGTCAATTTTAAAACGGACTTGCCACTAATCGGTTTGGGGTGGGTCGATTAGAAACCCAAGCGAAGTATCGGGAGAAATCTTGCTCCCGCGTAACCAAAGAAATTAGAATCGGGGACTTGATTACACATGTTAATCACTAATGCCCTTTCGATACCTAATCTTGTTTAAACCTTAAGTCTTTTTGGATTTTTGAGGGATTTTCCATTCATTTGTGGAGGAAAAACATTTTTTTTTGGGTCCTTTTTTTCTCATTTTTTGGATTTTTTAAAATCTATTTTTGGAAATATAAATCAATTTTTGGCTTTTTCTGACTTTTTTTGGGAAAATATGGAGATTTTTTTATTTCTTTTTAATTTTCTGGAAATAAATTATTATTTGTATTTTATTTATTAAAATATTATTTTATATTATTATATATTATTTATAAAAAAAATGACCCAGCTCGGATCCGCAGGTTGGGTCCGACTCGGGCCATTCGCCTAGGACCCGGACGGGCCTGCAACGTAGGCTCGACTAGGGACTTTTTTTTTTTTTTAAAGCAAATCGCAGCCCAAAAGCGAAATAGGCCCACTTCTCTTAGGCCCGTGCAAATTTGGCCGGCGCAACTAAACCCTAGAGGAATCGGGTCATCCACCCGACCCGACGACCCGACTTCGGCCGCCCCTAATTTGCGAAACCCTACCCGGAAACAGGGAAACTAGGTCGGATGGACCCCCCGAATCGACCCGGTTCCTAGGCTCCTCTCTCCTTCGTTCGCTTGCGGCGCTGGTGAGGGGGACTGAGGCATCATTGAGTAGATGGCGACTACGGCGGTGATGGTGACGACGACGGCGGCAACGACGAGTTAGACAACGACAATGGTGGTGACAGCGGCTATAAACCGCTTACGAGGATGGCGAGGACGAGCGATAACGAGGCTGCTGGTGTGGTCAGTGGCGGCACGGTTTGAGGAGGGGAATGCGACGGCGACAGCGACGGTGGCGACGCGACTGGAGGCGGCAACAACTACTATTACCTGTCTGTGATGAGGTGGCGAACAGTGGCGATGACAGGGCAATGACGGCGGCCACTTAGCTTCCAGATCTGGCGTGGCGTTGGCGAATCAGTTGCGGCAATGGCTTCGGGGGGAATGACAGCGAGCTTTCGAGGCAACGACGTCAGGACTCGGTCGAGGCGACGGCGTCGGCACAGCATCCGGTGGCAGCGGCGGCAGTAAGAACCCTAGATCTGGACCTTGGCTGACCCTCTCCTGCAACCCCCCACCTTATAGATCTCGAACCTCCTCTGGTCAGAACTCCCCTCCTCCGGCCAAATCTGAGATCTCGAGTTGCTCGCCTTCAAACTTCCCCCGAAGTCTCTCAAGGAAGGTCTTCAAAGCTTGCTACCGGTGGTCTCTCACTTCGCCGTGCTCTCCTTTTCGGGCTCGCTTGTTGCCAGCCTCCCTCGAAGTCTCTCGGAGGGAGGTCGCTTGAGCTTGCGACTTGATTTCTGCCTTGCTCGTTCTTTGAGCTCCCCGAAGTCTCTCGGGAACCCCTCTGAGCTTGCTGGCTCTTGTGTCCTTCAACGATGGAGGTGCTCCACTATTTATAGGCAAGGAGGTCTGGTCGATGGAGGGGCTTGGCTGCCGGTCTTTAGCTTGTTGACCGGACACCCGTGGTTGTACTGTCGTCTCATCTCAGCATTAAAGGTGCATATTGAAGGCATATGCACGTTGTCCTCTCCTTCGGCGGCCTACCTCCGCTCCTCTTTGCCGTAGGTTGCCTTTGAGCGCGTCGCCGGCCATCGCGCATGAGATGCATAGGCGAATGAGGAAGAAGAAGAGGGAGGGCCAGGCTGAAGCTGAAGAAAAAGAGGGCTAGGCCTTAGGCCTACGTGGAAAAGAAGAAGAAGAGGGGGCTAGGCACGAAGGCCCAACCCCAATGGGCTGCTTCTTTTTTGTTTTTCTTGCTTCTCTTTGTTTTTCTTGTTGTTTTTGTTATTTATTATTTATTATATGAAAAAAGAAAAGTAAAAGAAATTAAAGCCTAATTAATAACCTAATCAAAATTTAGGTGTCAACACCCACTCGTCGAGACGATGAATGTTGAGAGGAGATGCTAAAATGTTGAGCTGCGGATGATTCCATATCCCGTTTGTCCATGAGCAAAAGAAAAATAAGTGTTCAATTGTTTCTGGAGAGTGCTGATTGTAGATTTCACAAATAGGATCGGAGATGATATGCCTAGAAAACAGATTAGCCTTGGTAGGAAGGGCATTGTGGCATGCTGACCATAAAAAGAGACGGATATTCTGTGCCGTGTTGATTTTCCATAATTTGCGCCAACGAATGCTGAGTTGTTGGTATGATGATGATGCATGGTGACCCCAAGGTGTTATTGGCTTGCTGACAAGAGTCTTGTAATTGCTTTTTACTATATGATTTCCATCATTCGTTGCTGTCTAATAGGGAGTTTAAGTATTTTTGTTGTGATGTTGACATCAAATAAATCTATTATAAGAGGAACATTCCAAGTATGTTGGATAGGGTCAATAAGATTTGCCACCATCCCTGGTTCCTCTTTTGTAGCTAGTCCTCTGATAGGGCCAGAGGGTAACCAGCTATGTTCACGTATTTTGATGTTCTTCCCATCCCCAACAGACCATCGTACATTAGGTAGGATGGCATTTCTTCCAAAAAGGATACTCCGCCAGCCCCAGGATGGGCGCGTTCCAAGTTCAGTTGAGTGAACATCTTTAGTTTGGAAATATAATCCTTTGAAAAGCCGACACCATAACAAGTTTGGTTGTTGAAGTAGATGCCATGCCTGCTTGCCAAGTAGTGCTTTGTTAAAAGCTATCAAATCTCGGAAGCCTAGCCCACCATTCACCTTGTTGGTTTTTAACAATTCCCAATTCTACCAATGCACTTTACCCCTTCGTTTATCATTTCTCCACTAAAAATTGGAGATTTTCTGTTTAATCTTATGACACGGTGATATAGGAAGTTTGAAAATGGACATAGCATATTGTGGAATAGCCTATACAATAGATTTAAGTAGGATTTCCTTACCCCCTTTTAATAATAAAAGCTCTTTTCAACCCTCAAGTTTGGCATTTACCCTCCTAATATCTAGCTAAACATTTCTGTTTTGGATCTTCCCCAATCAGACGAAATTCCTAAGTATTTCCCATATTTCTATAATACTGGTACCCTTCATTCTGGCGCTAAATTGTGCTGAAGACTCCATGGATAGGATTTACTAAAAAACATTCCAGCCATATTCCTATTTATGACTTGGCCAGTAGCTAGACAATATTGATTCAAGATATTGGCTAGATTATGACATTCCATGAGGGTTCCTTTAAGGAAGAAGACCGAATCATCAGCGAAAAAGAGATGGGAAAGAGTAGGAAAAAACCTGTTAAGCTGGATTCTTTTTAGATGGCCTATATTTACAGCTTGATGAATAAGGGTGGAAAGAACATTTGCCACTAAAATGAAGATATAAGGGGAAAGAAGGTCCCCTTGACGTAATCCTCTTGATGGTTAGAAGTATTGAAGTTGTTCTCCATTGAAACATACACTTAAAGATGAGGTTGTGATACATTGCATCACCAGCCTAACCTATGAGTGATGAAAACCCAATTTAAGTAGATAATCCTGCAGGAAATCCCATTCAATCTTGTCGTAGGCTTTTTGCATGTCCATCTTTAGAAGTGCATTAAAATGATGCTTCCCGATCCTTGTTTTGAAGTGATGAATAACCTCTTGATCAATGAACACATTATCTTGAATTTGTCGCCTACTCACGAAAGGCAGCCTGTTCCATTGAGATGAGTTCACTAAGCCACGGTTTGAGACGATTCACCAAGACCTTAGAGATAATCTTATAAGCATAATTACACAGGCTAATCGGTCGAAACTGATCAAGGCTTTCAGGGTGGTTGACCTTAGGAATCAACACTACTACCATCTTGTTAAGATCTCTAAGCAGGACCCCCAAAGAAAAGAACTCATGAACTAATCGGAATAGATCATGCTGAATGATATCCCAATGGGTATGATAAAAGAGTCCATTTAGACCATCGGGCCCTGGAGCTTTCATCGCGCCCAATTGAAAAGTCGCCTTTCTAACCTCCTCTTTTGTAAACTCAGCAGTTAAATGCTCATTCATCTCGGTAGACACTAGCGGTTGACATTGATCTAGGATTGGTCTATAGTCTTGGTAACCAACAGAGGTGTATAATTTGGAGAAAAAGTCATAAGTCATCTCCTTTAATATTGGAATATCTCTCACCCAATCATCCCTTAACATCCCAATCCTATTTCGCTGCCTCCGCTGCACTATAGTGGCGTGAAAAAATTTGCTATTTTTGTCGCCCCATCGTAACCAATTAATGCGGGAACGCATAGCCCAAAATTGTTTTCCTGTTGCCATAGTTTCCTGATTTCCCCCACGCAGATGATCTGCTTCTTCGGTACCAATGTGAGAAATATATGGCTTATTAATAAGAGATTAGAGCTGCTGTTGTAAGGTTGTCACCCTCAAGTGACCATTCTCAAATTTTGACCGACTCCACTTTCATAGATTATAAGAGACAATTTTGAGTTTACGCAATAGATGGGAATTGCATACTTGGATTGAGTTCCATGTTTTAGAAATAACCCCTCTACACTCCGGATCTCGGTTCCAAAACGCCTCAAAGACAAAAGGGCGTTGACTTCTTGGATAGCATATCAATGTGGACAAAAGAAGTGGGCTGTGATTAGACCCTATGGCCGGCAAGGCAAAGACCTGGGCTTCAAGGTAAAGAAGTCGCCACTCCGTCGTGCACATAACACGGTCCAACCTTTCTTTGATTTGTTCCAGACCATCCCTATTATTTGACCATGTGAAAGTGCAGCCCTTGCTTTCAACCTCCATAAATGCACAGTCATTGATAACATCTCGAAAAGATTGCATTCTATACCATTCTAGAGCCCGTCTACCTACCTTTTCCCAAGAGTATAGGACTTCATTAAAATCTCCGGCACATATCCAAGGGAGATTATTGGAGGCACCGATCACTTGAAGATTATCCCAAAGTAACTGTCTATTATGGTAGGAGTATGGTGCATGAAGATAGGTAATTCACATAAGCTTGTCTTCCACTAAATCCCAACAGATGATATCAAAATATTCCACCGAAGAACAGTCAATGTCTATCGATAAAGTGTCATTCCAAAAAAGTGACAGGCCTCTTGCTAGACCTACAGGATTATGTACAAAAGAGTGACTAAACTGTAAGCATCGTTGCAAACGATTAAGAACATTCTCATGATTCTTAGTCTCCATTAAAAACAAAAAGTCAGGCTTTTCTTTGGCCGTCAAGGCCTTTAAAGCTTGAACTGTCAAGGGATTGCCCAAACCCTGACAGTTCCAGCAAATCATCTTCATTTGTAAGTCGATGGCTGTTTAAGGCCAGCCACCAAAGCTAACGTATTCCCTTATGATGCGTTTAAAACATGTGTGTCCAGTAATTGAGTATCATCAAAGTTTTCTATCATGACATTCTTCGTTTCATAGGGAGAATATCTGTTATGTTTCTTTCCTGGGCCCAACTTAGGAGTAACTCGGGTGCCTTTCAGTTTTTGCTGTTGTGGTTCATCCATAATAGAACTTATTTGGCCCTTCTGTTTTGCTTGTGCATGGATTAATGCCGTTGTAATGATATGACCTGGCTATAGAGAAGTCTGCCGAGGGTGCTGGAGTGGCTCACTCAGGACAGAATGATGATGCACTGTTGGTGGAGCACTTGGTACTTCAATGCTATGATCCGTAGCGGGCAGTAGAGGGACAGTGGGCAATAAAGTTGGAGGTGTCTCAGGTACAATCTCCTCATTCTGAGTTGGATTTTCCAAGGGGTTGTAGAATGCTTGCCAATAAGGACTAAATTGTCTAACCTCTGCTCTTAACTAAGGACCAAAAGCCATCTTTTCTTTACCATCTGTTTTAGCTTCACCATACGGATAGTCTTCACAGTATGAAGCATAATGGCCAAGTTTCCCACATGAATAACAAAAATGAGACAACCGTTCATAACGGAAATCCAACCACAACATTCGCCCATCAATCCTAATTAGTTTGCCAGTCTTTAAAGGTTCTTTCAGTGGAAGTTCTACTCTTACCTTTCTAGCCCTTAAAGCCGAATGTTCTTTAAAATCAACGCGGACTTCTAAAACTTCTCCAATCTGTTTAATTGCCTTTCTTATCATCTGTTTCATAGTCCATTCCAAGGGCAGACCAACAACTTGCACCCAAAATGCACATCGAGTAAAGTCATAATAATGTAACGGCGTGTTAGGAATCCAAGGCTTGAAGCAGACTAAGTGACTAGAAAAGAGCCACGGACCACCCTCCAACACTCTTTGTTTCTCAACTTCTGATCGAAATTTCGCCAAATATAAACCACCTTTTGTTTGAGCAAAGTCAACATGATCAATCCTCCATACCCTCGTTAATATACTCTGTAATGCTGGGAAATTAACAGGGGATTGAGTGAAAACTTTACCCACTAGGGTTAAATGATATTTTGCTAATATGTCTGGTGTTGGCTCGTCGTCCCATATTTCTATTTCCTGTGCAGAGCATAGGCAACCCAATCGTTGACACAAAGCAGCCAGACGCACAGATTCTCCCTCAGGATCCATAGCTAGAATCTGTAGATGTTAAAGGTAGAACTAAATCGAAGTAAACAGGACAAAAGCCTTGATTGAAACAAAAGACCATGCCGTCGGATAAATGATAGGAGATGATGGATGAAACAGAGAGACACCAGGACAACAATGAAATTAAGTCACCTTGGAATGCAAGCTCGCAGCAGACCAATACATGCAACCAAGGAGAGTATATAGGTAGAAACGCCAAGAATCTGCCATAGATGTTGACCTCAAGCGGAATTCACCGTGGAGAATCAACAGAAGATATTGGGCATGCAATCGCGAGAAGATGTGGGCAGCAGGTATATAATTGGGTGATGTGGAGAAAAAACGGAATTGTGCTGATGATGGAGCTGAATTATCATGCTCGACAGTGGATGTGCATAATCGAAGGTATTACGATTAGCCGAAGAGCAATTGGTGCAGGTAGAGGAAGAAATCTTCACTAAACCGCGAACAAGGAAAACCTAGAAGTACAAAGAAAGGAAAGCGAACCAGAGAAAGGCAATTGAGAGGTAAACGGACTCAGGTGTGCGATGAAATTATGGGTTTGGCGGAGAATCAGGAAGGAAAACATGGATGGAGATAAAACCGTTAGGGTTTACAAGTAAAACTACCATTGATGGTAGAGAAAAGCTCTTCATATCGAGAGAGAGACTATCATAAGACACGAAGTCTTAGTCGCCATGTTTGTTAGAGTTGACAAGTATTGCTTGTGATAATCTCCTTGGATATTATTAACGCACTTTATTTAAACCTTGGATAGGTGTCACTTGGGGATTGTTGCTTGAAACACATTGATCAGATGATTTTTCAATTGGAAATACAATTTCTGAGTTGGGCTTAATAACTTAATTATTACTTTCTAGAAGTCAAACACTGCTTTGGTGTGGAAGAAAGCGATCGAATAATAAGTTTAAGTATTGGCTTTGCTCAAATGTAAATATTTGATTGATGAACGATATTTTTTAGCCTGTTGCGCGATAATTAAAAGCTCATAAGATGTAATTTTCTAAAAGTAAAGAGTTATATCTTTTCTTGCAGGGGTTGCCGTTTCTGAGTGGGGCAATTACATCGGCTTCAATTTGTTTCCATGTACTCCACGTAGAAGAAATGCAGGAAGAGGAAGGCAACCTTTATCATTACTCGAGTTAAAGTCAAGTCATTAGCTATCCTAAACCTATATGTCCAAAAGAAAAGGGCAAGAAAATGGAAATAATCATCTCTTCATGGAAAGATTGCTACTTTGAAATTGCAACAAGGACTACCACAGGGATGCACAAGCCCTATAAATCCAGCAGAGGACCACGGCAAGAAACATTAGGAGAAATATCTTTAAAAAAGTAGACAGAAGAAACCATGACCTCCATATTTCAACACTGAAGCTTTTGTTGATAGATTTGTCCCAATTAGATGGCTCAAAGCCAGGGACCGGTCTACGAGGCTGCCGGTCTCTCCCGCCTCTATGAGACCAAAATGGAGCTTCGGCAATGATATCTTTTATAGAAGGTAAGATGACATAAATAATTTATGAATTTTGGCTCAATGTATAATGTTTTCCTTGAACTTTTAATTTGTTCAATATAATCCTTAAACTTTTGATAAATGTTCAATCCATTCCTTGAACCATATGAAAATGTGAAATGTTATCTCTAAACTTGAATTAGTGGAAGGATAACATTGGATATTTTCATATAGTGTAAGAATTATATTAGACTTTTACTAAAGGTTTAGGGATTATATTGAATAAATTAAAAATTTAGGGATGAAATTGTATATTGGGCTAAATTTTATGGACCACATAAAATAAATTAAAAAAATTGGGAACGATATTATATATTGGGTCAAAGTTCATAGATTATATATGTTATTATCCTTTTACATAATTTAAAAATCTCCCATTCGCTAAGAATTCATTTTGAGGTGCTTTTGAAGCACTGTGCGTCCTCTCAAAATCGATCAATTATAATCAGCCAAGTTTTGGTGGAGCATTTTTTCATCGTGTTATTGATTAATTGAGTGGATGGTCGATAATATTCGAGAAGCATACGAGGGTTTTCCCTTCTTATCCCACTTCGGAGCTACATGTGCTTCCGGCTGTTGATGACGATGGGATCGCTTCTAGTAGGCAAGAATTATAGAAAAGAAGCTGACATATAAATTGGGGTTCATGGAGACGAAAAGAAATCTTTAATTATTTCCTACTAGCAGCAAAAAGCAAACTAACTACTTACAAAAAATTTCAAAAAGAGAAATGGTTCGTGTAAATAAAAATGGCGTTAGCTCATGAGCCAAAAAATGTCTCCATAAACACCAATCTTTTATCTCAATAACTCATGGATCGGCGCTTTCGTAAGGCTCTTAGACTTTTTGCAATGTCAAGCAAGCTATCTTACGGTGAAATCACACAACCAATCCTAAATCTAGAAAATGAAATTGCACTTGCAATTTTATATTGCATGTGTCAATATATGCAATATAAAATTACGTGCCTTCACGAAATAAGATGATTCCAGTTGATTCCCTTTTCAATTTTTGAACATGGCAAGTTATGCCCAGCCAGACCGCGACAATGAAGCTTTGTCAACTGTGTGGGTTGAATTACAAATCATTAAACGGTACCATAACGAAACTTGGACTTATTTTATTGGACGTGGATACATAAAAAAGATAATAATAAAAAAAATATATGAAAATTCTTGGACAACCTTATTGCTCTAATAAAACTTCGATACGCACAAAAATATCACGAAAAGGAAAGAGAACACAAAAGGAGAAGCCGATATGGATTCGCTCTCACCTCCGAAGCTTCCCTTGATAGATTTATGCAAATATGACATGAAGCCAGGAAGCACCGACTGGGATGCAACGCAAAAAGAGGTTCTCAAAGCACTTGAAGAGTACGGTTGTTTTGAGGCTCTATATGATAAAATCAGTGTCGAGCTTCACAACGATGTCTTCAAACAATTGGAGGATTTGTTCAATCTTCCGGCTGAGACGAAGTGTCGTTTTGTCAGCCCCTGGAAACTGAAAGACGGTTACCTCGTGAGTCGACCTCATTGAGCCTTGCCCAAATCTAGGAAGGTTGGGGGTTGTAGGCAAGGCAGCCTCACCTAGATCTACTCTCTCTCTCTCTCCCCCGACTGGTGAGGCCATGGTGAGGCTGCCTCGCTCAGATCACCTCACCTACATCTGCGTGAGGTTGGGGAAGAAGAAGAACAGTAGTAAGAAAATTAAAAAAGAAAAAGATAAGATAAGATAACAAAATTAATAAAAAAAAATTCGAATAAAATAAAATATTATTTAAAAAAATGCCGTGTCGGTGGTGGCATTTGGATGTTCGCGCTAGACAACCAAATTTAGCCAGATAGATTGAGGGTGCGTTTGGTTCGGCATTTGGAAAGCCCATTGGAAAAATGCAAAGCATTTTAGCCTAAAGGGCTTTGAAGAAAATGCAAAGATTGTTTGGTAAATTCTGCTTTGAAAAACAACTTTGAGATGAATGCTGTTTGGTAGAAAATATTTGCAAAGCCCCTTTGGTGATTAATAAAATATTTTTAATTTTATTTGTTTAAAATTTTTAAAAAATAATGTTTGTAACTTTTTTAATTTATATTTGACAACCATGTTAAAGATGTTGTGTAAACAATTTTATTAAAATTAAAATTCTTTTTTTTTTTTTTTTACTAAAAAACATCAAATGAAAAAAATTTACATGCTCTCTTTCTAAATTAAAAGAAAATACTTTCATTATAATAAAAACAAGATAACATATGCTTTGAGGAAAGAAGCTCATTATCTTTAAAAGCCATAGAATTGCTTCATATCATTGAGGTATAAACTTATTATGCAAGATCTAGAGGTGGGCACAAGTAAAAACAAAGAAGGTTGAAGATTTTGATTTACATCTCAACTATGAGAATCACTACATTTTGCATCGGGTGCTTTGGAGAAACCCCAATTGAATGAACAGTTCGCAAAATGAGTTAATGTTTTGATCCTCAATGCCAGAACATGACCCCACAATTTTCCCTAAGTAACTCTGGCGAAAACCTTTGGAAATTGGAGTTGCCATGGTTATAGTGGATCCTTTTGGCCTGTTCTTCTTTTGCTTAGCATACTGAATCCAGACATGCAACCAAAGCAATGGAATTAATTTGCAATTTTACTCGTCTGCAATGGGAGCTTCAACTGTCAATTTGCACAACCAACAATCTAAGATAAGAGTGAAATCATACACAGGAGCAGAGTAACTCAAAAACCGCACTAAACCACATTATTACGATCCATACTTAACTCTTGAATCTTAAATACAAATCCAAAGCTCAACTCATAAGGAAAACAAGGGCAAGCAAAGTTATTCTCTACACCGAGCAAGACGCAGGTGCAATAATTGACATAGGGCTTCATTCCTCCTGGACTCGCAGACTACTCTAGACTCTACCTCCATGGATGAGGACAGGGACTTTCTGGTGAATAGGGTTGAGCCACAGAATCAGAGCGCTCTTGTTGAGGATGTCTTCCTCGATGCAGTTGTAGGCTATGCCCTTGAGCTTCAATGCCCACTCCACCCTCCGCACAAAGGGGCTGACCCAGGCATAAAAAACTCACCAAGAATAAATGGAGTCAAATAGTTAACAGTTGTTGAATATAACTGATATTGTAGGTGAACTCAATTTCGTTGGTCAATCAGCTCTACAGCAGCAAATAATACGAGGATTCAGCGGAGGAACACCCAACAAAAGTAGTAAATAAAACAAAGAGAAATCTGCCAATCGCAGAAAACTTAATTAAGTGGCCAAAAGAATACCGAAATGCCATGAATATATGCTCTCATTCTGATTGAAAGCACACTTGCCACTGTAATTTTCTCGACCCCCTTACACCCCACAACAAACCCAGAAGATGCAAAATAAGCAAGGGGACAAAAGGTGAAATTCCAAGGAAGTCATGGCAATGCAGTGTGTGTTTTGTTATGGAACAAGAAGCAGCATTGAAGAAGACCATCGTAATTACAACAAAAAACCTACTCATACGGACTCTTATATGGATGGAAGCTATAAAACATAAGCCTAGTGGTCTCTTTGCTTGGAAAAGAGTAGACTATCAGCGCTTGACCATATGTGGAGCTTCGCCCTCTTATCAAGCCACCATAACTTGTGGTCTATGACTCATAAGTCTGAACCGGTTCACTAGTAATGTAATGGGATTTCTTCAATTCACTAGGTAGCAGTAGCCTTCATGCTTTTCAATTCCTCACTATCCAACTAGAGAGATATTTCCTCCCATCTTAGATAGGGCAAGCCTGAATTTAACAGCTGCCAGTACCGAAAAGAGAGAACTATATGGAATCTCTCTTGCAAGAACAATGCATAAGGTCAATCTATGCCCTCACATTTGGAAACTACTCAAGTTCATCCCCACGAGATATCCATAAGCAGACACTTGCAACAGTGTTGCATGTGCAGATCTCTCATAAACAACATTTCTATTCTGATTAGGACCTCAAAGAAAGCTAGCGATCCCCCAATAACATTTACAACTCCGGTCATTGATTGCAGCAAACTCTTGACTCTCTGCATAGATTAAATTTAGATCGAGGCTCTATCTATGAACGCAGAGAGGCTCCCGCAACAAACCACCAAGACTAAACTCCCAGAATGTTTTTCACACAATAGCTGATTGTTCATTCAAACATTAAAGTGGGTATCCGAAGGAAGGGGATAAAACAAGAAATCTGGCTGTTGCATTATGCTTCTCTCTTTTCTCTTTCCTTCTTTTTTCCTTTTTAAGGTTACGCCTTCGCCTACGGCAAAAACATGTATGAATTGGTCCTATAGATTCTGTCATCAGAACCGGCCTTCACATGACGACACACATCCAATGTACAAACCCGAGGGAGGTTGGCCATAGCTGCCGGCTCCCAGCCGCTAGGTACTCAACGCAATGGTATGTACTTGCAACAAGTTAGGAGATTTCACCAATAATCTAAGCTGATATCTAACCAAACCATCTGGGTTTGCCACCGAGAGAGAAAGAGAGAGAGACCTTTTCCGCGGAGACCCTTTACGCGGCAACAGTGACAATCGATCCTTCTGCTCCCACGGCAAACGACGCAAGGAGTTCCAGATTCTTTCGAGCCTCCCTGTGCACATTCGATTGCGACCATCACAACCATGAAATGCCAGAATTAGTGCGAATTTAGGGCAGGAAGGTGGAACGCGTCATACAAAGAGGGTCACCTCGACAGACAAAAAGAGGAACTTGCCTCCGTCCTGACGACCTAAGAAGGCTTAAAGAGAGAAAGCGCAGGCCTCTGAAGGTTGCCCGAACCTCACTACCCACAAGCAGGGGAAAAACGTGCGAGGATGCAGGGAATCGAGCGGAGGCGATGGCTTGAGTGGTCGCGTCGGAGGGAGGGAGGAGTTGATTTGTGAGCTGCTGCGTCCTCCATTTCAAAAGATCGAAATAGGAACAAACCTAGATGAGGAGAAGAATCGAGCAGAGGAAACAAACCCAGATGAGGAGAAGAATCAAGTGGAGGAAACAAACCCAGATTTTTCGTTGGCGGATTTGAAGTCGGCGTCGTCGTGGGGCTCTCGAGAGAGTGAGCGTGAGGACTGGAGTGTGAGCGTTTCTGGAGGAGCTGCAAGGAAAGCCCTTGGTTTTGTTCTTTTAGAAAGGGGTAAATTTGGGTTTCCGATTATTTTTTTAGGGTTAAAAAGGAACTCCACAAAATTTCATGAATGGAGCCATTCGGCATTCTGAAAATGCTTTGAAATCTCAATCTTGGTAGGGGCCAATATTGAAACTTTCAAAGATTTCCAGCGCCAACTTTCAACTCAAAGTTTCATTAGAAAATGGTTCTAAACACTCCATTTTTTTTTTTTTTTTTTCGGACCGGGGCGCTTTCTAAATGCCCAACCAAACGTACCCTCTCTCTCTCTCCCCGGACCGGTGAGGCCATGGTGAGGCTGCCTCGCTCAGATCACCTCACCTACATCTACGTGAGGTTGGGGGGAAGAAGAAGAACAGTAGTAAGAAAATTAAAAAAGAAAAAGATAAGATAAGATAACAAAATTAATAAAAAATTCAAATAAAAAAATATTATTAAAAAAAATGCCGTGTTAGTGGTGGCCGGATGGTCGACGTTGGCTTGTGTCCATGTTTGCGCTAGATAGCCAAATTTAGCCGAGATAGATTGAGTTGGCACAAATGACAAAGGTTTGGAACTTAATTGGCAAAAAGAAGGGGTTTAGGATTAAATTGGCACAATTGCAATGAGTTTAATATTTTTTTTTCTTGATAATTTTCCTTAACTATGAGACAAAGTATATCTACCTAAAAATGTCTTGTAGATAATGCTAATAATGAATTTATTTGAAACGAATCATTGGGTAGGGATGGAGCAATGGCCGAATGCACTGCCCTAGACACCGAGTGATGATCAGTGGGAAAGAAGCGAGGTATTCGATCGGCTCATTCTCGTTCATAAGAGGAGAGGTGAAGTGCCCGCAGGAGCTGGTGGACAAGCAACACCCCTTGCTCTTCAAGCCTTTCAACGAAGTCGGTCTGCTCTGACTCTACGAAACAAAGCAAGAACTCAAGGACGAATAGACCCTTAAGACGTTTTTTGGTGCTTGAACATGGCTAATTGTTATTTTTATGAACGCTATGCTATTATTAGTGAAAGAGTTATCGGATGCTACTCTTGCATTATTGAAGTGTCATTATTTGTGAGTGTGTATGTCTAGCACGAAGTGCTTGTACCCTGTGTGTTTGTGTATAGAGAATATGTTTATATCTACAGATCATATGGCATATGTGATGTACCAAGTGAGGACAGGTCATATCATGTGACGACGTTCTATGTAATGTGATGAAGATTGTGTCATGTGATGATAATATGTGGCAAAGTTCGTGTGATGATATGTCGCTAGATAACATGATAGCATGAATCCTTGCGTGGTGTGTATGCATGTCCGATTTACTAGATGATTTGATTCTTAAAAGAATCCTAGCAGGCCTCTCCAGCATCAGCAAGACCAAAGAAGGCCAAAATGGAGCTTCTGCAATTGATAACTTTTACAGAATTTAAAATCTCCCATTTGCGTGGAGAGATTTGTTTTGTGCTTTTGAACCACCGTGTGTCCTTAAATTTATTTTGATAAATTTGAGGCGTTCGTATTTTTTAAAAGAGAGAACTTTTTATTAGAGTTAAGAGAAATTGGTAATTACAGAAGGAAAAAAAAAACCAAAGAACCGTTGGGGTTTAGTTGGTAATCACTATGATTAAGGTTGGTAATTCTAAGTAGTTAGTAAGCAAGGAAAATAGAAGTTAATAAATCCAGAGAAAAAGTTCACAAATTCTAAAAAAAAGGAATTAAATAAACGTTGGTAAGTAACTCAAATGATCAATTTAGGCGTTGTACGAAATACAAATAAAAGTTGGTAAATAATAAAAAGAGTTGACATATTAAAAGAAATCAAATAATAGTTGGTAACTAACTCAAATGAACTTATGCAGCCAAAAGGAGTTGGTAATTTAATATAAAAAATTTAGTCAATCATTCCAACAAAAAAAAATGGTAAGCTTATATGAGAGTAGCTAAATTCAAGACATTGGTAAGGAAGTTAAGCAAAATTTAGTAAGATATTAAAAAAAAAAATTACTAACCTATAATTTATAAAAAAAAAAAGAATTCTAATTTTGTAAAAGAGGTAGTGATTTATCAACAAGTTATCAGAAAATTTGGTGATTGGTAATTTTTTTATCAAAATTTTTCTTTGACACTTATTGACTCTTTGAGAAGTCTTTCAACACCAAAAAAAAAAAAAAAAAAAAAAAAAAAAAAATGTTTCTTTGTTGTGGTGAAAATGGAATAATAAAATTGTCTTTGATTTCTTATTGGACGAACATCTCACCTATCGTGCTTGGGGAAGGGGGGGAGTTATTCCAAAAGTCTTAAACCTATTATACAATGACTAACTTAGCCTCAAATATTTTAGTTGTGTGAATTAAGTTCTAAACTTTTTAACAATTTACCAATTTAGTCATTTCAATCAATTGACCTGAAATAACTAATGTGGATGTTAGACTTTTAGCATGGCACAATTGGTGCTAACATTAATCATTTTTGTAACTTTTTTTTCCCTTTCTTCCTCTATTGGTTGTCGAGCCTCGGGATTGGTCAGCGATCGACCAAAGGTGAGGGTGAGCCTCGCTCGAGGCTAGCAAGGCTTGACCCTTTGCCAGCTCACCAACCTTGGTGCCCCTCGCTTGTGGCCGGATGTTGGGCATTGTTGAGGCTTGGCAATCAGCAGAGGAAGAAGAAAATGAAAGAAAATAATTAAAAGAATTATAATAATTCAGAAAAATTTTAAAAATGAAAAAATTATTCACATAAGTGTCGGCCGTATCATATAGGATAATCAATGCAAACTACGTTGCCATGTTAGCGATTTCTTGCTAAAATTAGCCGAAAAAACTAAATTAGTAAATAATCAAAATGTTTTGAACTAAATTAGTATAATTGAAAGGTTTATGATTGAATTAGCCGCCATACAATATATTTATGATTTTTTGAATAATTATCTCATTTTTAGATGGATGTGATAGGGTATTTATAAATTCGACCAATCACTGTAGTGTACAATCACGCATTATGGAAATATAGCCGCTTGTTCTAAATGCTCAAATGTGTTGTATGTCGCATCACTTAATAATCAATTTGGTAATATTTAGGGTATTGTAAGTATATAAATTGATTAACCCTCTAATTTCCCAAGAGCTTAATAAGATCGTTGATGCTCGTCACTAGTGACAAAAATAGACTGTAGGTCATCATCAATTGAGAAGATTCGGTTCCTATTATAAAAGTAGCGAGGAATTGGTTTTGTCCAGCTTTCTGTGTATGGCTTGGTGTTTTAGCCTTAAAAAATTCCTCGGCGTCTCAAAAAATCTTTAAATAACTCGAATGACGTCATGTATCTTTCTTATATTACTAGAAATTTACAATATTTAGGGTCTGTTCGTTTCGCAAAAAGTAATTTCCGAGAAAACATTTTCCGGCGTTTATTTCACAGAAAATGAATTTCTTGGGGAAAATATTTTCCATGGAAGGAAAAAAGTCTTCTAAAGTAGGGAAAAATGTTTTCCACTTTTTAAAAGTCGAAAATATTTTCCTCACTTGATCTCTCTTTTCACACTTGTACAAATCTTCACTTCCTCCTCCTCCCCCTTCTTCTTCTTCTTTTCTTTTTTTATTTGAATTATTTTTTAATTTCCTTTTTTTCTATTTCTTTTCTTTTACTTTCCTTTTTCTTTTCTTCTTTTATTTGTTTCTCATCTTCTTTTTTCTTGGCTAGGCACCAATTGTCGCCAGTGAACCTCGAGCTTGTCAATCTCAAGCTCGTGCTCATCGATTTGGTGACCCTTGAGCTCAACACTTACGCTCGCCAATTTGGGGAGCGGTGAGCCTCGTGCTCGTTGGCGAGCTTGAGGCTTGTTGATGGCCATTCTCCATGGCCAGCGACCGACCAAGAAAGAAGGAGATAGAAAACAAAGAAAAAAAAAAGGCAAATAAAAATGAAAAAAATTAATAATAGATTTTAATAATTAAAAATAATTAAAAATAAAATTTTTAAAAATATGAAAATCCATTTTAAAAAATAAATTAAATGAAAAAGAGTATATGGAGGAAAAGATTTTCCTTACCGAATCGACAAATATTTTCCACTTCATTTTCAGATTTCATTCAAATACTGGAAAATAATTACATTTTCCTGGAAAATGACTTTTTGGAAAATATTTTCCAAAAATGCCACATTTTCACGAAACAAACGGAACCTTAAATTACTTGTAGTATTCGGCTCAAAATACCTTTGCCACGGTTTGAGCCCTACCAAGTCATTCACTTTTGTTGTTTACAACTCCACTCACTATTTGACAAAAAAATAAAATAAATCTTCAACTAGCTAGAGAAAACTCGAATATAGTAAGGCTAGGTTTGGTCATTCGGATTTTTAATCAGGATAGGATCATATAGGATATGATATAAAATCTAGGGGATTTTGATATATCCTATTCATTATTTGGTGATTGTAGTAAGAAAGTCGTATATATTCACATTATATCATGTACATTATTTGATTTAGATGACATATTAGTAAAAATAAACCAAAAATTTTATAAATAGAGATGGTAAAAATCTCTCATGACACTTTTGCTTTATTTTATTTTCTTCTCTTTAATTAATTAATTTCTTTTTTTTTCTTCTCCTCCCATCATTCTTTAATGAAATTTTATTAAATAGTATATTGTACTAATATAACCAAAATGCTAAAATATCTAAAATATATAATAAATATGAATTATATTTATATTTATATATTGAAATTATTTTGTAAAAATATAATTAAATTCGAATATTTAAATAAAAATAAGATTAGATGAAAATAACTAAATTGTTTTTTTTTTTGTTATATTGAATTTCTTATATTGGAATTCACATATTAATTATATAGAGATATAATCTTAATTTTTTTGTTAGCACTCTTCTAATTTTTCTGGGTTTGCTGGTTCAATTAAATGGTTCAATTGAGTCATGTTTGCATAGTGTTAATCCAAACGGGGTTTGAGATATTGTATCTTGAGAGGCATAGTTCGTGAATTTGCAGAGCACCATTGGTAGGAACTAATCGCCTTAAAGAGATTCAGATATTCGTACCCCATCTCCAATTTTATGTTATTTTTCCAGTGATATTTTATTTTCATCACCAAAATTTGTAAGTTTACATAAAAAGAAGGATATTATAAAGTTGTTATTGTCTTCTTTACATTGATTGTCTGATTACAACAAACAGTTTACTTTCTCTGGATTATATTCCAACACGTTGCCCTTTCTTGTTGCTTTTCGCTGTTGCTGTGCTGCTGTATTGTTGTTGTTTGTTGTCAATATCTGCTGTTTGTTGCTATGTTGTTATTGCTCGCTGCGTTTTACTGCTGTTCGCTACTGTTCGCTGTTGTTCATTGCTGCTTTGCTGCCGTTCGCTGTTGCTACTGCGCCATTGTTGCTGCTATTTGCTGCTGTTAGTTGCTGGTCGTGCCGTTGTGACCTAGTTGCTTCCCATGACTTTGTGCCTTCGGTTTGTATCAATCTCTCGTGATTCTTAGAAACCTTGTGATGATGGATAATATCATACTTGCTTGTTGAGTATGTCCAGATTCTTGAATTCTTTTCTATAATCCATTCATTGTTATGATCATTAGATGATATTTCATTGTTTACAGCAAAAATTGCGTGCAAAACATTTTCAAAATAAAGGGTAAAGGCTTTGAAAGAGCACAAGTCCCAGACTCATGAATCTTTGGTTCGTGGAAGTAAAATGTGTGTTTAAACTACTCAAAACCGATTAATGGCGGCTTCAATAGATAAGATAAATATTATGATTGAATCACCTCTAGGAAGGATGCAACAATATTGACACTTTCAAGCTTTATAAAATTTTATGATCCATGGGATCCAATTTTAAGTAGCATGTGGAGAGCATATATTCTAAGTGTGTCTTATTTGATTAAGATTTTAATTCCATACATGATGATACAACATAAGTTACAACATTATGACATATGTCATGTGATAATATTCTATATAGTGTGACGATGTGTCATGTGATGATTTAAATTATCTGGCATCAATCTTCCCAAGGTGAAAAAGACCGTCAACTCTTATATTTTGTTCTATTCTTCATCATAGTAGTATGAAGAAATTCCCTATCCTCCTACAATCAAACTTCACGATCTAAGTATTTTCTTCGATTCACTCAAAACCTTGAAATGGACCACTAGCTTTTGATCTAAGCTTTTCAAAACATCTAAGAGGTCAAACATTGAAATGTTATAAGTTTACACTTAACTAAGGTAGACACAATGTTACATCATCGATCCAATCAACCATATTCTTTTCTAATTTTCATTACTATATTTTGTTCCAGAAGTATTTTTTGTGTTTTCAAATATCAATATATAATTGATGAGTGATATAGTGCCAGAATGTTATTCAATAATTAAAAAGATCATAAAATAGCAATATTCAAAAAGTAAGAGTTTCTTCTTTGCATGCAGGGGTTGCTGTTTCTGAGCCTGGCATTAATATTAGGCTTCGATTTTCACCGTACTGCTGATTTGTTTCCATGTATTCGACGTAGAAGATATGCCGGAAGAGGAAGGCAACCGTCATCGCTGCTCGAGTGGAAGTCAAATCACTAATTCCAAAAGCAAGCCCAAAAAAAGAAAAAACTTGCATTGACTGGTCAACTCCTTTTTAAACCACAAAAAGAAGGGAAAACAAGGAAAATAATCGGCGGAAAGATGGTAACTTTCAAATTGCTCCAGCGGCTACTTCGAGGATGAACAAGCCCTATAAATCCAGCAGTGAACCACCCCAAGAAAAACTTAGGAGAAAGATTTCAGAAGTAATCAGAAAGAAAGACCAATTGATCATGAGCTCTATTTCAACACTGAAGCTTCCCCTGATAGATCTGTCCGAAGTGGATGGCTCGAAGCTAGGGACGGGTCGATGGGACTCCTTGCAAAGTGAAGTCCGACAAGCCCTTGAAGAATTTGGTTGCTTTGAAGCTTTGTATGATAAGATGACCTTAGAGCTTCACAATGATGTGTTGCAAGAATTGAAGGAATTGCTCCAGCTTCCTACCGATGTGAAGCACCGGTTTGACGTCCCAGATAAGCCGCATGTCGGCTATTTTGCGAATCCTCCTCTTGCACCTATCTACGAAGCGTTTGGAGTGGGCTATGCCCCCAACTCTGGCTCGATCGAAAGATTAGCGGATCTCATGTGGCCAAATGGAAACACAACATTTTGGTAATCTCTCTCTCTCTCTCTCTCTCTCTTTATCACTGGTAACTATATTATCCTTTAATTGGAAAGACAACATTAGCAGATTAATGTTTATCGAATGGATCACTAATGATGCGAATTTGAATTTCAATTACTTTGATGCAAGAAGAAAATCTAAAAGGAATCATCTTACACGGTGGTGTACATAAAAACACACGCAACAAGAAAATGCCAATTCACGGCCATATCTCTAGAAACTTTAGTTCCGATGTGTGCCTTTTTCATGACCATGCAGTGAGACAATGAACACCTATGTTACGAGGGTCCTGGAGTTGGATTCACTGATGAGGAAGCTGGTTTTGGGAAGCTTGGGTGTAGACAAGTATGTTGAATCGCTGGACAAGTCGGTTGGATACAATCTCCGTCTCACGAGATATGCAGCTCCTGGGACTGAGGAGTCCAAGACGCCCGGGGCCATTTGCCATCGCGACGTGAACTTCCTGAGCATAATTCACCAAAATCATGTCAACGGATTGGAGGTGCAAACCAAGGATGGACGTTGGATCGAGGTCGCCCCTTCCTCAGCTTCCTCTTTCATTGTCCTCGCTGGGGAGTCATTCTACGTGAGTCCCCCCACCTCTCTCTCTCTCTCTCTTCTCTCAGAGCATCGGACAAGATTTCGGCCACAAGACTTTACACATCAACTGTAAATTATTGTTTATATTTCTAGTATTGATCATCACTTCTCACAGTAGCTAGAATGACGGCATTAAAGCTGGTTTCTTTGTGATATTCTTGTTGGCCGTACACCATGTGAACCAAAGATTCGAATGATCGAATGCGTATTGATATGATGAGATTGATGCAAGCTCGCGGTGAGATAGACGTCTCGTCTGATATAATCTTTGGAATAATTGACCTTCATCATGTGAGACGCCCATTTTATATTTTGAACGCAGGGATGGAGCAATGGGAGATTACACAGCCCTTGTCATCGTGTAATGTTGACCGGGCATGAGCCAAGATATTCCATAGGGTTCTTTTCTTTTGTTCAAGGCACGATTCAGTGTCCTGATGAGCTTGTGGACGACCAACACCCTTTGCTTTTTAAGCCCTTTGATATTGCTGGTCTCTCCCGCATCTACAAGACCGAAGAGAGCCAAAATGGAGCTTGGGCGATGGATACTTTTTACAGAATTTGAAATACAGGTGCTTTCGAAGCATCGTGTGTCCCTTCAGCTCATCAACCAATTGCGAGCCAAGTCTTAAGGCATATGTTTTACCATCATTAAATAATCAAATGAGTGGACGGTCGCTCAGTATTTGAGAAGCATATCTGGCTTCCCTTTCTTTACCCTTTTGGAGCTTGTTTAGGCTATGATCATCTGAACCAGTTGCAGTTCCTCGGAGCTATATGTGCTTCAGGCTGTTGACGATGAGGTTGCTACTAGCAAGAAAGTATCGTAAAAGAAAATGACAAAAAAATGGATGTTCAGGAAGAAATTTTCTTTCTTTTCTCTCTTCTAAGGAAAAGATGTCTTTATTTATTTCCCACTAGCAGCAAAAAGCATTCTACTACTTACAAAAAATTACAAAGGAAAAGAGGTTCTTGCGTAAATGAAATAAGATTGGCTCGTGAATTGAACTGTTATACATTTTTATATTTTTTTAATAATTTTTGAATTTTAATATTTTTTTCATTTTTCTTTTCCTTTACTTCTTTATTTTTAACTTAGAGCCAGCAAGGGTCGTTGGTGGACCCTCATCCGGCTGGAGAGGGCCTATGGCGGCTTACCCAGTATTGGCCAGGGTTTCCTGACCCTAGGTTACAAAAAAATCAAAGTAAAGAAAAGAAAAGAAATGGGAAAAAAATAACTAGAATTCAAAATAATAAAAAATTAAAAAAATATAAAAACGTTATTGAATATGTCCACGTTAGTGCTGACTGTGCCAAGTATAATGCCGATATCCACATTAGCAATTTCTTATGAAAATTAATCAGATGAATTTAATTGGTCAAATATAAAAAAAATTTAGAACTTAATTGGCACAATTAGATTATTTTTTACTAAATTAGTACAAATGCAATAGGTTTAATTTTTTTTTGGTAATTCTCTCATTAAGTATACATCTAGAGCTTAACTTTGTAAACGAAATCTGATCCAAGTAGAAATTCCACATCCATATAAGGTGTATGATTTTACGTTTGAACAAGCAAGAAATGATTAAAATATTTCTATGTTGGAGTTGGATTCCTAATTTAACTGGACTAAAAGGAATTTCCTATTTTGTATAAGTGGTGGAAATCTACTCAATTGTCATACATTAGAGCAAACAAGAGGAGTTTGAGGATTTTTAAAAGTATTTTGAGCAATAAGCATGAAAGATATTGAAGTGTATTTGGTTTAACATTTTGAAAACCCCTTGAGACCCCAGAGATCCATTGGGAAATTTTGAGATGTCTAGCGTCATTCTCAAGTAATTTTGGGGTGAAAGTTAACCTTAAGAAGGCTAAAAACCCAAGGTAGGTCAGCAATTTTAGAATGCTATCTCTAGAGATTTTAATGACCTGTTTTCTTCCATCTTGACCTCACTAACTTTTTCATATTCCCCTTTTACCTTTGTTAAGGAAAGATTATGGCTAGTCATTGGCGAGCCCCATGTCTCAATCTTTTCTTGACGAACTTGCTAGCTGGCGAATGGATTAGAATTATCTGACATTTTCCGGGGATTCTCCTTCAGGACTGACACAAGAAAACCATCAGCTCTTTCCTTTTCCTTGGGTCCATCGCTGCATCCCGTTCTCCGTCACTTTCTCCGCTTCTTCACCGAGACCCGACCGTCCACCAACGTCTAACTCATCTCCAAATTCAATTTGAACTTGACGATTCATTTTCTTGCTTTCATCGCCATATTCCAATTCCTTTTGTTACTTTCATCAGCAAACATCTTCACCAAAGTCTCTCTCTCACCATTTTCTTGTTGATGGGGTGCGGCAGAAGTATAATCTCTTTAACCTAAGAAGATCAGAAAAAAGAAAGCCAAATCTTAACCCATCAACATATTCAGTCGTACTTTAAAATTACTAAGGCGGATAGTACGAGGATGCCCAAGCCCTATAAATCCAGCAGAGAACCACCCCAAGAAAAAAATAGGAGAAAAGATTCAGAAAAAGTACCAGAAAGAGAGAAATTGACCATGAGCCCTATTTCAACACTGAAGCTTCCCCTGATAGATCTCTCCAAGTTAGACTGCTCAAAGCCTGGGACAGGTCCATGGGACTCCTTGCAAAGTGAAGTCCGACAAGCCCTTGAAGAATTCGGTTGCTTCGAAGCTTTGTGTGATAAGATGACCTTGAAGCTTCACGATGATGTGTTCCAAGAACTGGAGAGATTGTTTGAACTTCCGCCTGACGTGAAGCGCCGGTTTGACGAGCCAACTAAGCCGTTGCTCGGCTACCTTGAGAATCTTCCTCTCTACGAGGCATTTGGAATTGGCGACACCCCTAACTCTGGCTCGATTGAAAGATTAGCGGATCTCATGTGGCCAGAGGGAAACACAAGATTTTGGTAATCCATTTTTTATTACAGATTATATTATTGTCCGTTCCCATTAAGGAAGTGTTAAGAGATTAATGTTTATCAATTAAATCACTGATGACGCAAATTTGAATTTCAATAACTTCGATGCAAGAAGAAAAACTAAAATGAAACATCTTACAGTACTAAATATCACAGAGATGCGGTGTACATAAAAACACACATAAGATGAAGATCCTAATCCACACCCATTATTTATGGAAACTGGAGTTTCGACGTGTCTTTTTTATGACCAAGCAGTGAGACAATGAATATGTATGTTCCGACGGTTTCGGAGTTGGATTCACTGGTGAAGAAGCTGGTTTTGGGAAGCCTTGGCGCAGACAAGTATTTGGATTCACTAGCGAAGTCAGTCAAGTACAATTTGCGAGTCATGAGATATGCAGCTCCTGCGACTGAGGAGTCAGAGAAGGCCTATACTTCGTGCCATCGGGACACGAACTTCGTGACCATACTTCACCAAAATCACGTAAACGGATTGGAAGTGCAGACTAAGGACGGACGCTGGATCGAGGTCGCCTTTTCCTCAGCTTCCTCTTTCGTTGTCATCAGTGGGGAGTCATTCTACGTGAGTCCCCCCCATTCCCCTCTCTCTATTGAATTTGGTTCGAAAGAATTCGGGCACCATGACTTTGCATATCAATTGCAAATTGTTGTTTCCATTTCTAGTGTTGATCATCACATCCGGCAATAGCTAGAATTACGACATTTATACTGTGTCTTTGTGAAATTCTTATCGACCGGTTGTCATGTGAACCATAGATTCGAATGGTTGAATGCATATTGATAGGACGAGATTGATGTTAGCTTGTGGTGAGATAGATGCTCGTTGGATATAACCTAAGCATGTAGATCTTGTGTGATCAGTCAAAAGAAGTCAAGATTTTAAGTCTCTTTAGAGTTATAATCTTATGAATAATTGACCTTAATCATTGCGTGCCTCTCCCTTTATCGTTGTTGCACGCAGGGATGGAGCAATGGGAGAATACACAGCCCTTGTCACCGTGTAAAGATAAGCGGGCACGAGCTACGATACTCCATAGGACTCTTCTCTTCCCATCAAGGCACGGTTCAGTGTCCTGATGAGCTTGTGGATGACCAACACCCTTCGCTTTTTAAGCCCTTTGATATTGCCGGTCTCTCCCGCATCTACAAGACCAAAGAGGGCCTAATGGGAGCTTCGGCGATGGATACCTTTTACAAAGTTTAAAATCGCGGTGCTTTCGAAGCATTGCGTGTCCTTTCGTCCTATCAATAAATTGCGAGTCAAGTCTTAAGGCTTATGTTTTACTGTCGTCAATAATTAATTGAGTGGACGGTCGCTCAATATGGGAGAAGCATATCGGATTTCCATTTCTTTCCCCTTTTAGAGCTTGTTTAGGTCATAATCATCTTACCCAATTGCAGATCCTCGGAGCTATATGTGCTTCAGGCTGTTGATGATGGGATTACTTCCAGCAAGCAAATATTGTAAAAGAAAATGACCAAAAAAAACGGTTGTTCATGAAGAAATTCTCTTTCTTTTTATTTTCTAAGGAAAAGAACTCTTTAATTATTTCCCATTAGAAGCAAAAAGCATTCTACGACTTACAAAATTTACAAAGAAAAAGAGGTTCTTGCGTAAATGAAATAAGGTTGACTCTTGAATTGAACTATTATTCCGACCAAAAAAAATTGAACTATTATATATTTTTAATCATATATATATATTTTAAATTTGTTCCCTTTTCTTTTCTTTTCTTACTTTTTATCAATTTTTTTTTTTTAAAATATAGGACCCTTGCCTAGTTGGCAAGGGCCTGCAATGGCCTTGCCTAGTGCTAGTGAGGGCATCCTGGCCCTAAGTCATTAACAAAGTAAAGAGAAAATAAGAAAAGAAAAAGGAAAATAATAAAAATAAAACAAATAAAAAATATATCAAAATATTATTGAAAATGTTCATGTTAGTGCCGGTTGTGCCACCTAAGACAATTGATGTCCACATCAAAAATTTCTTGCCAAAATTAATCGATAGACTTAATTGATAAAATGTGAAAAGACTTATAACTCAATTGAGACAATTAAAAGATTTAAAACTGAAATTATACAAATGTAATCAGTTTAGGACTTTTTTGATAATTCTCTTGTTGAGTATACATCTCAAGCTTAACTTCGTGAAAGAAATTTGATCCAAGTAGAAATTCAAATCCATATAGGACTTATGATTTGACATTTGAACAAGCAAGAAATGAGTGAAATATTACCATGTTGGAGTTGGATTCCTAATTCAATTGACTAAGAAGAAATTTCCTATTTTGTATATATATTATTTATCTGTATAAGAGATGGAAATCTACTCGATTGTTGTACATTAAGGCAAACAAGAGGAGTTTGAGGGAATTTTTTAATAAATATTCTAAGCAATAAGAAAGAAATATATTAGGTGAGTTTGGTTTGATATTTTGAAAGTCCCTTGAGACCCAATAGCCTCTTGTAGGGGTGAGCAGCGGTCTAGGGTTAACCCCGGACCGATCCCGGACCGCCCAACCCCGCCGGTCCCGGTCCGGTTCCCAAGGGGACCGGGTCGGTCCTTGGTCTCGAAATTCCGACCAACACCGTGCGGGTTGGTCCTCGGTCCTAAGAGTTTTTGGTCGGTCCAACCCCGGACCAACTCTATATATTATATTATATTATTCATAATTCTTTTATATATTCAAACCTAAGTAAAATGTATGTTATATTATATTATATTGAGATGTTCTATCAATAGCACTAATAGTAATTTCAATTTAAAACTTTTGTTGAGTATCAATTATGTGTCGTTTGTTTTGTTTTTAGGTTTTTAGAAGTTCAAGTGAATTAACAAGATGTGAATTTATATATTCATGGTTTATATTAAGTATTTTGAACTTTTTATGGTTTAATTGTATTTTACTAATGAATTTCAGCTGCACTTTGCTTTTCAATTTGTATCAAATGGTAGAAGTTTTTGAATAGTAGAGTAGTACTGTAGTTACTATGGTGATTTGCTAGTCAAGTGGTGTGAATCTCATTTTTTGGTTGAGTGGACTTTACATAATCAAACACAGGAAAACACTATTGCATATGATGTTATGAATATTAAAGATAAATGATTATAAGAACTTTTCATCTTGTCCCATATCTCGATAAGTGGTTAGCAGGTACGAAATTTATATTATTGTGTCATCTTAAATTTGCTAAATATGTATTGGTATTTATAGTTTAGTTGCACAATGTCGCATTGTCGATGGATGTGTAATTTCAATTTGTAGGTTTGCTTTTATAGGAGTATAAAAAATAAGACGAAAAAAATTATCGATCGGTCTTGGGTTGACCAACCGGACCGAACCCATTGGTTGGTCCGGTCCTTGGTCCCGTGCTCAATAGGGTCGGTCCTCGGTCCTAAAAATTGAGGACCAACACTGTACGGGTTGGTCCTAGGGTTAGGGGGTGGCCCGGACCAACCCGGACCATGCTCACCCCTAGCCTCTTGGACAAATTTTGGGGTGTCTGGCAATCATTCTCAATGGGTTTTATGGTGAAAGTTAGCATTGGGAAGGTTCAAAGCCCAAGATAGGCTAGCAATTTTGAAATGTTATCTCCAAAGATTATAATAACTTTTTTTTTCTCTCCATCTTGCCCCCACTAGCATTTTCATATTTTGCCTTAACCTTGTTAAAGATAAATGTGGCTGGTTACTAGCAAGCCCGGTGTTGCCTAAGGTCAAACCTCACCGGCGGTCATCGATGGTCACATTACCTCAAGTGGTCATTGTCAGGGTCATGTGACCCTAAGTGACAAGGCCGGAAGTTGCACGACCCCAAGCAACCCTCACCTAGGTCCCCCTAGGGCATGTGACCTTGGTTAAAGACTACTGACGCCAAATTTGACTTGTTGACAGCATGAGCCCTTCTTTAGGCCGATAAAGGGTTTGATTTTTTCAAATTAAAAAAATAGCAAAATTGTAGCCAAATCCCTTTGTAATTTTTTTCTTAATACCACTAAACCCAAAGTTGTTTTGCAAAGGAGTTTTTACAAATTGAATTTGCATTTCCCTAAAGGGTTCTAAGTTTTCAGCATTTGCATTTTCCAAAAGCTCATTTCTAAAATTGAACAAAACATAGCCTACGTGGCATTGAGCTATTTTTGCATGGGACCTCTCATGTAGTATTGTCATCACAATAGTGTTTAACCACCAGTTTAGGATGGATTGGTGTGGTTCCTTTCCGCCTATGAAAAAAGAAAGACATAAGAGATAAACATATAAATTAGTGGTGGTTAGGCCCCAATTCTAGATTGGAGGGGACACTTATGGCATCTGCCCTCCAATCCCATGGATAGATAAAGAGGGAGGACAGAATCTTTTTGTTTTTTCATATTGTTAAATGATATAATAATGAAAGAAGATAATGAATAATTGATCAAGCTTCTGTGAGTTAACATTTGTGGTGTTGCTTTGAATCTTCACTGAACCCTTCTGTTGTTCCCTTGGCATTTCCCCTTATCCAAAACACATTTGTTCTAAATTAGCTCCTTCTATTTCCCAACTATTCTCACAATCCCTTAGCAGTTTTTTTTTTTTTTTGGTATTCCAGCTATGGACGTCAATGGCCTCACCTTGCTTCCCATCATCACAAAACAACCCCATTCGTACCTCAAAACCCCTTTATAATACCCTAATTTTTCTTTTTATTTTTCTAGTTATTTAAACACTAGCACTTCCCCTAATATAGCAGCAATATGCGTCCTCCCTTTAATTCATTGCTACACAATCTGCTTCTTCTTCTCTTTTTGGTCCCTCTAGGCTTTCTCTTTACCTTGTACCCATCCGTTCTCTCGATACTAGTGGCTTTTGGGTACTGTTGGTCGAGAATTTAGTCTTGGGTTTGCCCTTTGAGTTTAACCTTTGGATGAACTTAGGTGCTAGGAACAATAGCTCAATTCTACTCTCTCTATCTACCAGATTCATGGATTGATCAATTGCTTGGTCTTTGTGAAGTTATAATAGTAGGTGCTCTACTAGAGTTGTCTGAGTCCACCCATTGTGTCATGCCCTATTTCAAATATTACAAAATAGAAGGCGAGCTTCTCAACCTAGTAATGCTTGATGATCTATAGCTAAGTCAGGCAATCGGTGTGTTTTGGATGAGTCATAATTGTTTGAGATGTCGGTTAGCATATTAGCGAAAAGGAAATGAATGGGCTCTAATGGCTAGCCCTTAGAAACCACCAAATCACATATGAATTTTATGAGTTGGGTAAACCTTTGATAGTCCAAAAGCTTTGAACCCTTGTGGCTCGGGCAAGGCCGTGCATACTCTTCATTATGGAGATGAAGAACCCAGAGCAAGTGGTCCAAAAAATTGAAAAGAAGGCTCATATTTCAACATTGGTATTTAGGGAACCCAGTTGGCATACCGGGGGGAATGGCCATTTTTTGGCAAGAACAAGTGTCCTTGATAGTCTTGTCTTAGTCTTGTCACCATATCGATGTAGTGTGTGCCATCAAGGATAGCCATCAGCAAATGCGTATTATGTTTGTTCATGCCTCGTCCACTTTTCAGTATATAGTTATACTATGGGAGAACATACGGCATATTAAAATTCACAACATACTCCGTTGATTTGTATGGGTGATTTTAACGAGATTTTGAATCATCGGAAGAAAGTTGGAAGATGTATGGCTAAAATTATCGATCAATACTTACCAAAAAAAAAAAAAATTATCGATCAAATCGTTTCAAGATTTTTTGAACTCTTGTGAGCTTATGGATACAAAGAGTAATACAAAGAGTAAAGGCTATGCTTTCATGTAAGAAAATAACAGGAAATGAGAAGCCTTAGTTAAAGAGACTTGACAGGTTTTATGCACCTTGGAGTGGAAAGTCACTTATGTTACGAAATCGTACGTCGATTTCAAAAAAATAACGTTAGTAAATAATTCACCAAGAAAAATATAATAATAAAAGAACAAAATCAGAACACGCCAGAAAAATTTACTAACAAAGTTCACCCAAACCTGGGCTACATCTCTATAGAGGCACTCTATGAATCCACTAGACTTCGAAAAAAGTTGTAATACAACGATAATATTCTCTCAAGATCAAGGCACAAAGAGATTGAGAACCATCGTAAAGAAAAAAGTCACTTTTTTCTTCTCTCTTTTTCTTGCTTATCTATTTTCTTTTTTAGCGTCTTGACGGAAAACGTCTTGCCATCGCTAATATAAATGTATTACTTTTAACCTAAAAGCAAATCTGATCGAAAAGACAAAAAAGCCCCTAAAAAAATTGGCTTCATCTATAACAATCTCCCTCTTGAAGACAAATATACCCAAGTACCAAGCAACTTTCCATCCATCTTCTTCAAAAAATAGTAGTTGAAAAACTTGTGCCTCTACGATACTCCTCATCAATCAACATGGAGTAATATCAATGGTAGTAGTACAAAAAATATGCTTATCTCTGTCTACTACCTTGGTCAATATGTTAGCTGGATTTTTCGAGCCATTAATCTTATGTAGCTTTAACTCATTATCTTTCAATGTTGATCTAATAAAGTGATCATGTTTCTTGAGATGTCTAGTCCTCGATCGATAAGCTGCATTCTTTGCTAAGTGCACTACACATTGACTATCACTCTATAGTGTACTGATTGGCTATTTTCTATGTAACTTCTCCATGTAATCTTGTAACTATATGATTTCCTTGGAGGCTTATGTGATTGCCACATATTTTTCCTCCGTCGTCAATAAAGCCACTACCTTTTGTAGTTGAGATACTCAACTCACTTCTTTACCCGCAACTGTAAAGATATATCCAATGGTACTCTTACCACTATCTTAATCACCCGAATAATCTGCATTTACATAACCCTACAACTCTAGAGATGTATCACCATAACAAAGTGAGTAATTGGAAGTACTCGCTAGATATCTCAATATCCATTTCACTACATTCCAATGCTCTATGCTTAGGTTCTGCTTATATCGACTCACAACTCTCATTGCTTGTGCAATGTCTAGTCTTGTGCTCACTATGGCATACATCAAACACCCCATTACTGATACATATGGAACTACCGCCATCTCATCTTTTAAAGCCTGAGTGCTCAGACACATATCCTTGAAAAGTTTGAAATGACTCGCTAGAGGAGTAGCAATCAGTTTTGCCTTATCCATGTTAAATCTCTTTAACACCTTGTTCACATAGTCTTCCTGCGATAGCCATAATTTCTTATTTTTCCTATAACTGATGATTTTCATGCCTAAAATATTTTTTGCCTCTCCCAAGTTTTTCATTGTAAACTGTGATGATAACATCTTATTCATTTATACAATTCTCTTCATATTGGAGCTATCCACCAATATGTCATCCACATATAAAGAGAGATACACAATGTCAACATCATCATACTTGCGAAAATAAACACAATGATTAGACTCACAGTGTGCAAATCATTTTTTTTTTTTTTATGAAACCATCAAATTTTAGGTACCATTGCCGCGGAGATTGTTTCAAGCCATACAAGCTTTTCTTCAAGCAACATACTATGTTCTCCTTACCTTTAACTTCAAAACCCTTAAGTTGTGCCATATATAATTCTTTATCTAAGTCACCGTGTAAAAACACAGTTTTTATGTTTAACTGCTCAAGATGAATATCCCCCACTGCAACTATACTTAGCATGACTCTAATTGATGTCATTTTCACTACAGGTGAAAATATATCTGCGTAATCGATCCCTTCTTTTTGAGAAAAGCCATTAACTACAAGTCTCGCTTTGAATCTAATACTATCATCTGCTTCATTCTTAATCATGTACACCCATTTGTTTAATAAAGTTTTTTTTTTTCTATGGGTAACTTGGTCAACTCCCAAGTTTTGTTTTGAAGTAATGAGCTCATCTTGTCTTTCATAGCACACTCCCACTACAAGTGAGACGTGTCTACCTTTGCCTCATCGTAAGTCTCCAGTTCCCCTAAATCTATATATAAGACATTGCTCATAACAATATTAGCTGATGGATCAAAAATTACCTTTGGCTTTCTCACACGTGTAGACCTCCTCAATACAAGTACTTCAAGGTTGTTAGTTTGCTTTAAATCACTGCATTCTTCTTGAACTACCTCTTCACTGATAATAGGCTCATCTTGAACCTCTATTTGAAGTGCACTTTGATCTTCTGAAAACATCTTCATTGGTTTTGTGTCTAATTCAACATATTCTAGTTCTACTATCTTCGCATGCTCTGTCTGATGGTCCTTGTACATCTTTTCTTTATGGAATACCACATTTCGACTGTGGATGACTTTGTTATTCTCATAATCCCAAAGCGTATAGCCATACTTGTTGCCACCGTATCTGATAAAGACGCACTTCTAGGACTTAACATTAAGCTTTTTCCCATCCTCTCTGTCAATCGAAGCATATGCAATACAACCAAACACATTTAGATGTGAATAATTAATATTTTTACCTAACCACCGCTTTTGTGGTATTTCTCCATTCAACACACTAGATAGAATTATGTTGATAAGATAAATAACTGCATCAACTGTGGCAGCCCATAAGTATAGCGGGAGATCTGCGTGTAGCCTCATGCATCTCGAACGTTCTAGAATAAACTTGTTCATCCTTTCAGCTACAACGTTCTTTTGAGGAGTTCTAAGAATAGTCTTTAACCCGTGTATGTCTTCTCGACTCAAATATTCTGCAAATTCCATACTCGTGTATTCACTACCATTATCAGACTTCAGAGTTTTAATCTGATAACCTGTCTCTTTTTCTATTATGGTCTTCCACATTCTTAACATCCTGAATACTTTTGATTTTTCTCTAAGAGCATAGACTCAAGTCTTCCTTGTTGCATCATCAATGAATGTGACAAAATATCTCTTACCACCATAAGAGAGTTCTTGAGCAGGTCCCTATACATCAGTATGAACCAACTCTAACTTATGGCCTTTATTTTGTCACACATTCAATTGAAAACAAACAACCTTCTATTTTCCATAAATGCAACTCTCACAAAAATCTAATTCAACTTTTTGCAAACCTAGAAGTAATTTCTTCAAGTGTAATTGTTTTACACATTTTTTCACCAAGATGTCTCAAATGATAATGTCCAAAGAGTAGACAAATTACCTGTAGCCATTGTAGTTGCAATCATATCACTGATATTGTCTCATTGGAGAAGGTAAAGTGTACCTGTACACTTTCCCTTTACTACTATTCTTGCCCTTGAGGTTATCTTCCACTCTCCACATCCAAAGGTTATTACAAACCTTCTTGGTCAAGTTTATTGGTTGAAATCAGATTTTTCTTTAATTCCGGAATATGCCTAGTTTCACGTAAAACTAGATGTCCTCCATCTAAGATATTCACAGTCATAGTTCCTTTCCCAACAATGGGACACATGTGGCCGTTTCCCACAACCAATTATCCAAAATCTCCATGGGCATAATTATCAAATATGTCTCTTTGCGAGGTGCAATGAAAAGAAACACCGGAATCAATAAACCATTTATCTGTCATCAAGTCAAACCCTATAGACAAACATAAGTTATCTAGCAAAGATTCATCGCTAATCGCATTAGCTCCTTGATTCTCATCTTGCTGCTTCTTTTTATAAGCTTCACACTGAAACCTCTGGTGTCCGGTTTTGTGACAAAACCAACACTTATCTTTTGCAACTTGTCTCTGACCCCTTGATTGTGATCTGCCACGCCCGCTGAATTTTCCTCTACTTTTATTTCTTCCACAGTTCTCCACTGCGAGTGTTGTTGAAGATGTAGATATAGAAAAACTATTTCCACCTGAGACTTTCCTTCACATCTCTTCATCCATGATACTACTCACAGCATCATCAAGAGTTAAATCATCCTTCATGGTGTTCGAAATTCCCTGTGCTGCGGTATTGTAGCTTTTTGGGAGAGAACATAAATATAATAAAGCTTGAAGCTTCATAACTAAATTTATGCATGTGGATTCCAATTGACCTGTGATATGTGTGAAACTATTAATATGTTCTTCCACAGAACCTCTATTAGATAATTTTATATTAACCAGATTCTTCAGCAAAAATACCTAATTTGATGTGGACCACTTCTTATAAATATTCGTTAGAATATCCATGGCTTCTTTTGCAGTTTTTGCTTTCGCGATGTGGTACCATGTCTTTTTCGTCAACCCTAGACGAATCGCACCCAATTCTTTTCGATCAAGAATTTTCCATCCGGTTTCTGCTATTGGTTTCTGCTGTCGGATCTCTATACACCATCTTGGGTTTCCAACCCTCAAGTGGTGTATAGAGATCTTTTTGATAAAGATAATCCTCGATTTGTAGTTTCCACCATCTGAAATCCTAACCATCGAATTTATTGATTTTGATTTTATTTTCTGCCATACTATTTGCCTTCAATCGAACATCACCAAAAACCCTCGATGTTCTTGATTAGTCAACCCAAGCTTTGATACTAGTTGTTACGAAATTGCACGTTGATTCCAGAAAAATAATGCTCGCAAACAATTCACCAGGCATAATATAATAATAAAAGAACATAATTAGAAGAACATGCCAGAAAATTTGTTAACGAAGTTCACCCAAACCTAGGCTACGTCTTTGCACAGAGGCACTCTGCGATTCCACTAGACTTCGAAAAAAGTTGAAATATAATGATGATATTCTCTCAAGATTAGGGCACAAAGAGATTGGAAACTCTTGTAAAGAAAAAACTTACTTTTTTTATTTTTCTTTTTCTTACCTCTCTATTTTTTTTTTTAGCGTCTTGACGACCAGCGTTTTGCCATTGCTAATATAAATGTATCACTTTTAACCTAAAAGCAAATTTGATAGAAAAGATAAAAAAAGCCCCTAAAAAATATTTGGCTTCATCTATAACAACTTATCCTACAGTGAAAGAACTTACATTGCTAGCTATTGGCTCGGACCATAACCCTCTTTTGCTTTCCCTTTCTCTGGTGAAAATGAAGTGAAAAAAAAAAATCAAATTCGAGGCATTGTGATGAGGATGAAGTACGTGGACAACTCATTAAAAACATATGGCATTCATGGGAGATGGAAAATTCAGACTTGACGAGCAAACTCTTGTGGTTGAAAAAGCTTTGTCCCTTTGGAGTATGAAAAGATTCACTAATGCTCATAAGGCATTCGATGAGATGAAAGGTGAGATTCAATGCATTACAAACTCCTTATCTACTCCTAATGAAAGTGAGAGACTTAAAGCCTTGAAAAAGGAGATTGAGAAGTAATGGAGACAAGATGAAATGTATTGTGAAATACAATCCATGATAGGTTGGCTCAAGTAGGGAGACAAAAATACTAAAATTTTTCATGCTACACGGTAAAAAGAAGGCAGTGAAACAAGATTTTGATGCTCAAAGCTCAAAATGGTGAATGGATCCGCAATGCTGAACAATTGAAAAGTCATACGATTAGCTTTAGATAAATTTTTAGTTAAATGAGAATGAGATATATAGACTCTATCTTGGAGTGTTGTCCTAACTTGGTGGGTGGGAGATAAATCAAAGTTTAATAGCAGTGGTGTCGATAAAGGAGGTTAAAGAAGCAGCTTACCAATTGGGTTCCAATAAAGCTTTTGGCTCGGATAATTTGAATAATTTGAATAATTTATTTTACAAGCACAATTAGGATGTAATTTGATACTCATTCCTATTAGAAGTGCATAAATCTTCAACCCTGGCTCTCTTAACCTAGAATTGAGCAAAACATAAATTAGCCTTGTCCCAAATGTCCCTATTTTAGAAAGACCGGATTAATTTAGGCCTATCAGTCTATGCAATTTCGCATACAATATCATCTAAAAAATTCTAGCAAATAGGTTGAAAGCTTGGTTTCTAGAGTTAATTTCAGTAGAACAAAGTGCATTTGTTGAGGGGAGACTTATCAAGGGCAATTTTTTGATTGTTCAGGAAGTACTACACCAATTGTGTGATTATAAAAGGAAAAGGAAATTCCAAGCAGTTTTGAAATTAGATATGCAAAAAGTACGTGACCAAGTGGAATGACACTTTTTAGAGGCTTACTTGCGAAAAATAGGCTTTGGTCCTCGATGGATGCATTGGGTGATCCAATGTGTTATGACTGTCTCCTACAGTGTTAAGTTTGATGGTGAACCAACTCCTTTTTTTCAACCTACAAGAAGACTTAGGCAAGGTGACCCTTTGTCCCCCTATTTATTCATTATAGTTGAGAATGTCTTATCCTACTTGTTGAAAAAGTCTTTGGAAATTGGTTTTGTAAAACGTATCAAGCTGAATATATGGTGCCCAACTTTAACTCACTAGCTATTTGCTAATGATTCCATCTTCTTTCTAGATGGAATTATTAAGGAATGTCAACAAATTGCAAGTATTTTGAACCAACACTGCTATGCTTCAGGTTAGGCTATCAACCTAAACAAGTCTAGCTTGTTTTTCTAGCAAAGATAGCCCCCAAACACTAAGATGAAACATGCTTGTTGAACTACGAGTTCTAGAGATTGAAAAGATAGGGAAGTACCTAAAAGTCCCCTTGAATTGATATGCTTCTAAGAGAACACACGTTTTCTTGGATTTTAGCATGAGTAAATATGAAACTAGAGAGTTGGATGGAAAATTCAATGTCAAAGGCTGGGAAGGAAGTTCTATTAAATATTATGGTGCAAGCTATCCCATAATATCTTATGTCCATTTTCCAAATCCCTATATCTATTTGCTTTTAACAAAAAGTTGCTGATTTTTAGTGGAATTTTTTTAGAAAAGCAAGGGGCTGCATTGGAAAAAGTGGGACATCTTGAAACAAAGAAAGGATAATGGCAAGTTGTGTTTCAAAGGCCTAATATCCTTGAATAAAATAATGTTAGGGAAATAGGCACTGCGGCTAGCATAGTCCCCCTCTTCTTTATGAGGCTTGGTTCTTAAAGTCTTATATTTCCTTAAGTGTGATTTTTGGAGAGCGAGAAACAATGCTTGGCCATAATGGAGCTAGCAAAGCATCTTGCTGGGGAGAGAAACAATTGAACCATCTGTCAAGTGGTGCATAGGGAACAGGGAAAAGAAATTAGAATGTAGGAGGACGAGTGACAATCAAGAGGTACTATAGGAGGCCTAGCAAATAGAGATGAACCTACAATCGTTGTTGAACTGAGAAACAAAGAAGAAAACTCGTGGAAGGAACAAATTCTTATCAGTCTATTCAATGAGCAAATAACTAATGAGATCCTCATAATCTCACTTGGAACATCACCAATTGAGGACAAGCTAGTTTGGACTAACGCGAAAACGAGAAAATATACTGTTAAGAGCAGTTATAATAGAAGCAAAGAGGCGACTGAGAAACAAAGCCAAAATTTGGCATCTACCTTTTTCCAGACCCTGAGGGCCCTGTAGACTAAGATTTGGAGTACAAAAACCTCCCCAAAACAAAATTTTTCATCAAGGGTTTATGTTAAAATGCTTTTACCAACTAGAGTAATTTTGTTAAGAAGAAGCATCATAGAAGAGGATACCTGCAAGCTATGCAGGCAACACCTTGAAACACTTGAGCACCTATTCCTATTGTGTCCTGGGACAAATGAAATTTGGTTAGACCAAGCCCTACAAATCTAGATCTTGCGACAGGCGATAACAAGAATTGAAGATTGGCCACTTAACTTCAAGTCCCTCAGTCAATTTTGACTTCCCGGTAGTGATTCTCTGGAAAATTTGGAAGTCAATGAACAATTATCTCTTGAGAAAAATCAAACTGAATCAGCAATACTTGGTGAGCTTTGCTTTGGCTGAATACCAGAATATCAATAGGTGGTCTCATACGGAGTATAACCCTAGAGCAAGAGACTTACCTAAATCTAAGCGTTGACCGGCGAAGGGAGTTCTGAAAGTGAACGTTGATGGCTCTTTCGTGGAGGGCTTGATAGGGAGCCATCAGCTGCATATGTAGAAATTATGTTGGTCGGTTGGCGGACGGTTTTGCCAAAACAGTGAGGGTGTACTCAGCCACGATGGTGGAGGCAAGAGCGATTGTGGAATCCCTAAATTTCTTGTACGAAAGAAGAGGACAGCAAATCGCAATGGAGTCAGACAATCTATCTCTTGTGCAGGCACTGAAGGGTGAAGATATTTGCACGTTGGGCTTTGTTGATATCTTTGTGGCCCACTGCAGTAGATCTGCGAATCGGGCCACTGATTGACTTAGCTAAGACCCAGCGGAACAAAAGCCAAGCCCGTAATTGGCTGGCCAATCTCCCCGAACTGTTTTGGAATTTACTTTGCTCCGCGTTTTCTATTATGTCGTTGCAAACTCTTTAATTAGCAATGAAGTCTCTTCTTTTTCGACCAAAAAAAAAAAAATCGCACAATCATCTAGAGTTCTTTATCATCCATTATTGATTTCTCTAGTAATCTCTTCTTGTCATGTTATATTTGAATGGTGAGATCTATTATCTGCAACGTTATTTGCCTAGTAGGTTTCCTTTCAACACCCCTCACAATAACACCATAGATTCTTTTGGATTGGGTCCAAAACAATGTCTTTCGGGCACTTACAGGATAGGGATGTTTGGAACCAATCCATGACCAAATCCCTCAGGATTATCATAGTGATGTCATCCAGGAAATACAAGACTTGATGGATGTCCTGGGTCGAGATGAAGGGCACTTGCCTGATTCGCAAAAGCCATACGATGGCTGCCTCGCCAAACTTTTTCTCACTCCTCTTTAGGAGGCCATGGGAATTGGCGGCTCGATGGACGAGGGTAGAATTCGCAGATTATGCAAACCCATTCAAAGAAGATGACATAAGCGAACCACAATATAGACCTATGTCTGCTTTCACAAGACTCTTAGATTATTTTGCAGCGAGACGCTCAATTGCTACTCTATGAAAGATTTGGGTCGGATCAACAAATACGAATCACCGAAGACTAAAGAGGCCCAAGCGAGCGCTTACCCTCCCTGTGATAAGCACATCTTCGCACTAATTCAACAGAACTACATCGACGGATCGGAAGTGCAAATGAAAGATGGAAAATGGGGTAGAGTCATGCCGTCATCAGCTTCGTCCAGCCTATTTGTCACAGCGGACGAGTGGCTCCTGCTGAGCCTCTCTGATTTTTTTGTATGATGCCATGACTTACATAATTCCTCGGTCAAACTTGCCATTTTACAGTTAACAAACAAGAAATTCCGCTACTGGATCACAAGGAAGAAAGGCAAATGGAGGTATCACAAAAAGAAGAAACATCGTGGCAAGAAGAAATCAGATAGGTGCTACATTTGCAAACACAAGGGCCATTTTGCAAAAGAATTGTTGACATGCCAAAAAGAGTGAAAAAGTGTTGGAAGAGTCTTAAACATATTGCATTGATGTCAATTTAGTCATAAACCTTTTAATGGTATCAATTTAGTCATAAATCTTTTGACTCGATGCTAATTCAATCATAAAACTTTTGAATTAGTGTCAATTGAGTTATAAACCTTTTGAATGAGTGCCAATTTAATCATAAACATTTTGATTTAGTACCAATTCAGCCCTCCCGGCTAATTTTGGCTGGATATTACTAATGTGAACACCGGCCGGTTTACGTGGCGCCACTAGCGTTAACGTGGACAATTCTTAATACTGTTTTAATAATCTACCAATTTATTCTTTTTTCTGATTTTATTCATTTTTTTTTCCTTCTTTCATTCCTTTCTTCTTCTTTTAGGCGTTGGACAGGTAGGTCAGCCTCGCCTAATTATGGCGAGGGCTAGCCTCACCAGATTTGGCTAGGGGCTGGCCACCCCCTAAAGGAAAAAGAAAGGAAGGAGAGAAAAAAAAGAAATAAAATCAGAAAATTAATGAAAAATCAAAATATTAGCAAAATATTATTAAAAATTATTCATGTTAGCACTGAAAATGCCAAGTAAGCCAGAATGCATCCACATTAGCAATATTCTGTCAAAGTTAGCCAAGAGGATTGAATTGGCACTAGTTTAAAAGGTTTCGGACTAATTTGCACTATTAAAAGGTTTATGACTTAATTAATACCATTAAAAGGTTTCGGATTGAATTAGCACAAATACAAAAATGTTTAGGACTTTTTTGATACTTTTTGCAAAAGAATGGATTGCACATGATTCAGAAAAGAAGTCAGGCGTTTCCCTTCAAGATGATGGTCTGGAATCCCTCTTCTACTGAGAGGATGAACCCACCCCAAACATCTTTTGTGCCATAGTAATAGTAACTGGCCTGATGGGGATAATTTGATCTTCAAGCAATCAGGTTGTGTCATATGACGATACGTGCTGTATCATATGACAACATGCCATGTAATGACTTATACTATGTGATGAAGTGTTGTGTTAAGATATGTCGAGTGATCACGTTAATGCATGAATCTTAGTGTGATGTATATGCATGTCCATTTGACTACATGATTTGATCCTTAAAGATGCACGTTTTGAAGTGGTGGTGTCATTTTTCTTATACGGCTTTTTTGGGCTTTAATTATGTCAGACGAGGCAAATAATCCCTTCCGACCAATTTTCCATAATGCCTAATTTCAAAAGCTTACATTTTTTTTTTTTTTTTTTTTTTTGTTATGATTGTGATTCCAAGATATTTTTGGAAATGCAAGAATAATCAACTATGAGCCAATTCAACTTGAGTTCGATTTTGTCACCGTATGATTTGTTTATGAGACTAGGGTTAGTCTTATTTGATCAGGAGTCTACTTATGCAAGAATGATAAATTTGGTGGAGCAACAACTATATTTACTTAAGACTGTTTTTGTATATCTGTTGAGTGACGATAAATTTATAATTTTCTAGAAATGTCAACCTAAATTATATCTTCAAATATTGTCGCTTATGCATCTAGTCAGGGATGATTTTGATGAAATCCTATCTATATAGTTCAAAGGCTTCCGACTCGATTTCACCGTTGATTCTGATGGATTTGGCTAGGCGACTTGGTGATGCTCCGTAACAGCCTTGTCTCAATCTTTTCTTGACAAATTTGCTAGCTGGCGAGTGGATCAGAATTGTCCGACATCTTCCGGGGATTCTACTTCACTGATACAAGAAACCCAACATCTCTTTTCTTTTCTATGGTTCCATCGCTGCATCCCGTTCTTCGTCACTTTCTCCGCTTCCTCACGTAGACCCGATCGTCCACGTCTAACTCATCTCCAAATTCAATTGGAACTTGACAATTCCTTTACTTGCTTTCATCGCCAAATTCCCAAATTCCAATTCCTTTACTTACTTTCATCAACGAACATCTTCACCAAAGTCTCTCTCTCACCATTTTCTTGTCGATAGGATATGGCAGAAGCACAATACCTTCTACCTGAGAAGACAAGAAAAAGAAAGTCAAGTTTAAGCCCATTAACATATCCCGTTGTAACTTTAAAATTGCTACGACCGCTATTACGAGGATGCCCAAGCCCTATAAATCCAGCAGAGAACCACCCCTAGAAAAAAAAAAAAAAATAGGAGGAAAATTTCAGAAAGAGTACCCAAAAAGAAACACATAATTGATCATGAGCCCTATCTCAATGTTGAAGCTTCCCCTAATAGATCTGTCCGAATTAGATGGCTCAAAGCCAGGGACAGGTCCATGGGACTCCTTGCAAAGTCAAGTCCGACAAGCTCTTGAAGAATACGGTTTCTTTGAAGCTTTGCATGATAAGATGACCTTGAAACTTCACAATGATGTGCTCCAGGAATTGGAGGGATTGTTCGAACTTCCCACTGATGTGAAGCACCGGTTCGACAACCCAATTAAGCCAACCGCCGGCTACATTGCCGATCTTCCTCTTTACGAGGCGTTTGGAATTGGCTACGCCCCCAGCTTGGGCTCGATCGAAAAATTTGCTGATCTCATGTGGCCGGAGGGAAACACAAGATTTTGGTAATCTTTTCTTCATTATTGGTAATTATATTGTCAATTCCCATTAAGGAAGTGTTAAGAGATTAATATTTGTCAAAGAAATGTCTAATGACGTGAATTTGAATTTCAATTACTTTGATGCAAGAAGAAAATATAAAATGAATCATCTTATACAGTACTGAGGATAACAAAAATTCGATATACATAAAAGCACGCGCAAAATGAAGATGCCAATCCATGCCCCCAATCTATGGAAACTGTAGTTTTGATGTGTGCCCTTTTAATGAACATGCAGCGAGATAATGAATACGTATGCTATGAGGTTTTTGGAGTTGGATTCACTGGTGAAGAAGCTGGTTTTGAGAAGCCTGGGTGTAGACAAGTACGTAGATTCACTAGCCAAGTCGGTCAAATACAGTCTCCGTGCCATGAGATATGCAGCTCCTGCGACTGAGGAGTCCAAGAAGCCCGAGACTTCGTGCCATCGGGACGCAAACTTCGTGACCATACTTCACCAAAATCATGTGAACGGATTGGAAGTGCAGACTAAGGATGGTCGTTGGATCGAGGTCGCCTTTTCCTCAGCTTCCTCTTTCGTTGTCATCTCTGGGGAGTCCTTCTACGTGAGTCCGCCCCATCCCCCTCTCTCTATTGAATTCGGTTCGAAAGAATTCAGGCACCATGACTTTGCATATCAATTACGAAGTATTGCTTACATTTCTAGTATCAATCATCACGTCCAGCAATAGCTAGGATTAGGACATTAAAGCTGATTTCTTTGTGAAATCGTTATCAACTGGTTGCCATGTGAACCATATATTCAAATGGTTGAATGCATATTGATACGACGAGACTAATGCTAGCTTGTGGTGAGATAGATGTCTCATTGGATATAAACTAAGTATGTAGACCCTGTGTGATCAGTCAAAAGAAGTCAAGATTTTAAGTCTCTTTAGTGTTATAATCTTATGAACAATTGACTTTGATCATTGCGTGCCTCCCCGTTATCCCTTTTGCACGCAGGGATGGAGCAATGGGAGAATATACAGCCCTTGTCACCGTGTAAAGATAAGCGGGCACGAGCTACGATACTCCATAGGACTCTTCTCTTCCGATCAAGGCACGGTTCAGTGTCCTGATGAGCTTGTGGATGACCAACACCCTTTGCTTTTTAAGCCCTTTGATACTGCCGGTCTCTCCCGCATCTACAAGACCAAAGAGGGCCTAATGGGAGCTTCGGCGATGGATACCTTTTACAAAGTTTAAAATCGCGGTGCTGTCGAAGCATTGCGTGTCCTTTCGCCTTATCAATAAATTGCGAGTCAAGTCTTATGGCATATGTTTTACTGTCGTCAATAATTAATTGAGTGGACGGTCGCTCAATATGTGAGAAGCATATCGGGTTTCCATTTCTTTCCCCTTTTGGAGCTTGTTTAGGTCATAATCATCTGACCCAATTGTAGATCCTCGGAGCTATATGTGCTTCAGGCTGTTGATGATGGGATTACTTCCAGCAAGCAAATATTGTAAAAGAAAATGACAAAAAAATGGTTGTTCATGAAGAAATTCTCTTTCTTTTTATTTTCTAAGGAAAAGAACTCTTTAATTATTTCTCATTAGCGGCAAAAAGCTTTCTACTACTAACAAAAAAATTAAAAGAAAAGGAGGTTCTTGTATAACTCAAGGAGGATTGATGCCTTAGCAAAGTCCTTGGATTTTGTTGAAAATACATCTTGAGTTGATCCTGTAAAGAAAACCTATTGCAGGTAGATTTCCCAATTGGAGTTGGATTTCTAATTTGGAAAGGATTTTGATATAAGAAGTGAGTCTTGTTTGGACATTGCATCCAAAAGAAACTTCTTTCCGTGACAATCAATTGTGTGGCTTGCTCATGAATTACATAATGAGAATTTGAGATAAACATTGTATTATTGGCTATAATTAAGAGTTAGGAAACACAGGAGTTTTTGAGTAAATATGATTGTAATATTTATTGTATTCCTTGATCTATAGTGATATGTAGTCTTGCCCTCCTCGTGAGTTAGGTCCTACCAATCGAATCACGTAAATTCAATATTTGATTTGATTCTTTTATTTTATTTATTTTATTGTTTGATCACTTACTTTTTGGCTATAGAGCTATTACCTGGTCAACTGAACTATCTCAATGCTCAACAAGAAAATTGCAGAAAAAGGGGCTTGCATCAAGCATGAATTTTTGAGAAGTGTTGAGCACTCTTTTTGGCTCTTCGGGATTGATATCTCAGCCAATTAGTAATGAGATTTGCTCCATATTAATTTTTTTCCTTGGAAGGCGTGTTCCAAATTTACCGACCGTTAGACGGATCAATAGGTTCATCATCATGGGAACTTGATTGTTCATATTCAAATGCTTCCGTATCATAACAAGTCTGAGAGTTACGTCTGAAACATGAAGCGAAGGGATCAGAATAACAAGCGGGGTCAATTCAGTGTATGCTTAGAAAATCAATTTTTGTTTTGAAAAGGTTTTAGACGGAACATGAAGTTGCCTAACCTTCAATATTTTTTTCCTTGCCTCATATTTTCATTTCAATGGTGAGATTTAATCACAGGATTAGTTTGATATACTTTAACATGACCTCAAAACAAGACTTTTTTTTTTTTTTACGAATTTGTAATAAACATAATGATTTAAATTGATCCACCCATGACAATGTCGAATGCCCATTTTGTTAATTATGAAAAATTATTCGCTTATGAAACATTGAAATTACGAACTTCGAAATCATTGGTTTAAACGTTTTTTCAAATGGCATGACAATTGACTCATTTGTCATGAAAAAAATGATTAAGTAATCGAATTGCATAGTAAAGAGTGTAGAAAACTTACTTCACAGTTGATGCGGAGTAGGAGAAATACTAAATCTCATCATTACCATCATGTTGATTGTCAACAAGGGTTCGAGTTTTCCCTTAAGCGGTATGGCTTAACTAATGTGAGAGGTCTTTATCAAGATTGTAATTTAGACTTTATCAACAGCTCATCAAAGGGATAATTCTTCATGGCTTAGAAAGAAATATTCTTTATTCATCACCTTTATTAATATTACAAGTCAAGAACCCTACAAAATAAAATAAAAATAATTTTTTCAGCACTTTCGTAATCGAAGCTTTTAACATCCGAATCTCCCACATTAATTCATCTCTCTTTTTTTTTTTGGGGGGGGGGTCATAAACGGAAACGTTTCATTAAGTAATCAAAGATGAGAGGCCCGGTAAATGGGCATCATTACATAAAGAGGTCCAACAAAGTTTGTGAAGGGGATAAGACCTAATTCAGAGATAAGTAATTGTTAATTCATCTTTTAAATACATCAATGTTCACCTAAAATGGTTCTCCTCTGCATCCACTTTTCGTTTTCCTTTCTTAGGAAATTTCGGTCGCCCGCTTTGAATCACTCGCTGTAACATCTTTCTGAATACAATACAATTTTTAGTGTCATGGCACGAAGAATGGTGCCTCTTGCAGTAGTTGTCATTCTTCATTTCCTTTGACGTCGGGATCCTATGGCTCTTAGGCAATTGGAGTTGCCTACATCTCAGCAACAGGTCAAAAATCTGATTGGAAAAGCTTTGGCTATCTTCAGCTTTAGACAATACTGTTTCTTTTGGCCATTTTTGCCTAATTGCTGAACACTAATACGCTTTGCCAACATCCAAGCCACCTCACATTCTTCTTCTGCTTCTAAATCAATCACGGAGGCAATAGTGTTCCTCAGCTCTGAAATCACGGCAATTTCTTTCATTGTCTTTTCTGAATAATCGACTGCTCATTTGGCAAAACGAATTGCCTACCGGAATAAATCCACAGCCATGCCTACTTAACAAATGACTTCGAACTGACGTAAGACTTTAAAACGAGCTTAACCTAAAAGGTAATAGCTATTTCAAGACACGAAAAAACTTTGCTTGTGTTATGTGATGTCTCCCTACAGACCCAAAGACAAATTTGCATCTTATATTTGCTTGCGAAGAATCGTCACTGCTGAATTCGGCATTAAATGTGAAGCTGGTCTCTTTCCCCAACCACGCTATTGCTATATATATATATGCTTACACCTTCGAGCCATGCAGCAAGCCAACACACTTAAGTGCTAAAGTAGTCCAGTCAATAGAATTACTGATCCAGCAAGATTCCTATTTGGGCTATAAATTTCTAAATATTCTAGACTAATTTTGAAAGAATATCGACCTAAATTATACTTTTAAACATTGTCATTAAGGCATCTAGTCAGGGATGAGTATGATGAAATCCCGTCTCTTGTACATCTCTTTTCTTTTCCTTGGTGCCATCGCTGCATCCCATTCTTCGTTACTTTCTCTGCTTCTTCACTTAGACTACACCGTCCCCCAACGTCCAACTCATCTTCAAATTCAATTAGAATTAGACAAATTCTTTACTTGCCTTTCATCGCCAAATTCCAATTCCTTTACTTGCTTTCATCCAGCAAACGTCTTCACCAAAGTCTCTCTCTCGTGCATCATTTTTTTGTTGGAAGCATACGGCAAAAGTTTGTTACCTTTACCTAGGGAGATTGGAAAGAGAGAGTTAGCCAAGTTCAAACCCGTCAACATATCCAATTGAACTCACTTTTATTCAAAAACTTGAGCCAATGAGTTATGAGCCAACTTAGATGTATTAATTGCTCCACGCCACATCAATTTTCCAATGCACAATTATATTAACACAATTAACACATGCATTTTAACACTTCAATCACCATGGTTTGAACACCAAAGATTGAGCGCGCCTCATTTTTACAGCCCACTAGTCACATTGTCACCCGGGGGCAGAGGAACTCCGTGACCACCTTAAGATGATTCTTAATCATCAATCATCCCTAGGTGAAGAAGACTTTGGGCTCTTATATTTTGGTGTGTTCTTCATCATAAGAGTATGAAGAAATTCCCTATCCCCCTACGATTGAACTTCACGAGTTAAGTATTTTATTCAATTCCCTCCAAACCTCTAAATGGGCCACTAGCTTTTGAATTAGGCTTTTCAAAACATCTAAAATCTCGAACATTAAAATTTTGTAAGCTCACACTTATATAACATAGACACACTGTTACTTCATCAATCCAATCACTTGTATTATATTCTGATTTTCACTACTGTGTTTTGTTCCGAAAACTAATAAACGCGAGTAATAATTCTTTTTTCAAATGTCAATATCTAATTGATGAATGATATATTGTCAGCAAATCATGTGATAGTTAAAAAGATCATAAGATAGCAATATTAGAAAAGTAAGAACTATTTCTTTGATTGCAGGGGTTGCTGTTTCTGAGTGTGGCATTAATATTACCTAACTGCCGTTTGTTTCCATGTATTCAACGTCGAAGACACGCTGGACGAGGAAGACAACCGTCACCATTGCTCGAGTTGAAGTCAAGTCTACTATCCAAAAGCTATATGCCCAAAAAAAAAAAAGTCTATTGACTGTTCAACTCTTGTTTAAATCACAAAAAGAGGGGGAAAAAAGGGAAAATATTCAACTCTTCATGGAATGATTCTTAACTTTAAAATTGCTACAGCGGCTGCTACGAGGATGGACACGCCGTATAATTCCAGCATAGAACAACCCCAAGAAAAACATAGGAGGAAAATTTCAGAAAAAGTAGTCAGAAAGAACAACAAATTGATCATGAGCTCTGTTTTCACACCGAAGCATCCATTGATAGATCTGTCCAAATTAGATGGCTCAAAGCTAGGGACAGATCGATGGGGTGAAGTCTGACAAGCCCTCAAAGAATTGGGTTGCTTCGAAGCTTTGTGTGATAAGATCACCTTGGAACTTCACAATGATGAGTTCTAAGAATGAGAGGAATTGCTCAAGCTTCCGACCAATGTGAAGTGCCAGTTCATCATCTAAGTAGCACAACATACGATACGACATGATACGACAAGTCGACATGTTATTTTTCAAAAATAAAGAATTCCGACACGTTGAGACATGTTGTATATTAAATAAATATTTTTATTTTTAATTAATTTTATTTAAATTCACAATTAAATAAATAATAATAAAAGAGCCTACAATGAATTTATACTAATAATATTAATATATCCATTCATAGGAAATTTGAAAGATATATTCATAGTTAATGCATATCCATATTTGGGGACATATTTCTAACAAAAGTTATTGATGAGACTAATGACTAACAAGAAATTAGAATTAAGTTATTTAAATAAATCTATGATTTTCTACAATGATCAAAATTTATCATTATTCAACATTTAGTATTTTTATTTTCCAAAATCACTTCACCCCCCCCCCCCCCCCCCCCGCTCTTGGACGAGGTCCACCCTAGCCCCCATGCCCCAAATTTATTTCACTCCCCCATTTCTTTCCCTCATTTCTCTCCCCCTCCCCCTCCCCACAAAAAATCACTTGTTAGGCTTCACTTCCTTTATTAAAAATTCAAGTCATCCTCTCGTCCACCCACCCTACTAAAAGAAAAAAATCATGCCAAAGTCCATCAAAATCCCATTCTAACTTTTTCTTTTTTCGAGTTTTCTCCCTCAAAAACCCTAGTTGCTACCTCCTCATCTTTCTCGCACGACCCTCTTCCTCTTGATCTTTTCTCTCTCTGGGTTGCCTCATTAGCCATCACCATTGCTTACCACCTTGCCTCTGACACTTCCTCCTTCGCAACCATAGCCTCGCCGTCGGCCCTCCATCGCATCATTGCAATCGTGACCCTTTGGGTCACCTCGGTCTCTACTCTTTCTCTAATCCCCCTTGCCATCGCTCGCAGCCTGGCCTCTCGCTCTTTCACCCTCGCCTCCACTCTCCATCATCTTCTTCAACGATTCTCTCTCCCTGACACACATGTCGGAATGTGTAGAGAAGAGTTGACCACATGTCGGAAAATCCGAAATGTGTTGACTGTGTGACCAAGCGTGTCGGACACTATTGGAGAAAACTCATTTGATATTTTGAAGCTAACAAACTTATCCATAGTCTATTCTAAAGATTTTAGACTTTTGTGTCAAAGTCTGAAGACTCCCAAATTTTGTGTTAAAGTCTAAAGACTCCCAGACTTTGTGTCAAAGTCTACCTATTCTAACAAATTCCAGACTAAATGAAAGTGAATGATAAAGACTTTTCCAAATAAGGGATTATCATTCTTTCTTCAAGGATTTGGTTCGTGTGGATTATATATGGTATTCTGGTTAGAAATATCACCTACGAGATTGAATATGTTCATTAGAACCAATTTAGATATATCAAATCTTTTTGAAGGGCAAGTAATTTTGGAAAGAATCTACTAATGGAAACCAAGATCCTGATTGTATGGGCAAACTGATGTAGCTAGTATGAGTACCTAGAGGGGGGTGAATAGGTATACAAAGATTTTTCTTGATAATTTCTGTATACTTGCGCAATACTTAGACAGTTCAAGGATTAGCGAAAGATAACAATCAATGTAAGACTGAGTAAGGAAAGAGAGAATTAAACACGCGGTTTATAGTGGTTCGGCTTGATCCAAGCCTACGTCCACTCTTCGCACCGACAGCCAATTTGGCTGAATTCCACTATGAACAAAGAGATGTTACAAGGTGTTGTTCTTCCTTGATATCTCGATGTAGATGATCTACTACACTCGCTCAAGGTGTCACCAAGTATAAACACTCTCTCGTGTATACAATTTTGCTCGAACCGTATCGACTAACAATCAAGGTTCTTCAGACTCTGGAATTTTTCTATCTATCCCTTCTTAAAACAACTAGAACGTATTCCTTTTATACTCCTTTATGCCATCATAGCCGTTGGCACTTACCAAAGAAATTCCTCCAATCTACCCGTTGGACGGAATCAATCAAGAAGATCATCCGAGCTATTTAAGGAATATGATGATAGCCCATCAATCATGTTCGCCCATATAATCAGGATCTTAGTTTCCAAGAATAGAACATTCCAAGAATATTTCGTCGTCCATCGAATCTTCAATCGATCTTAGATAAGAATCAAAGAATCCGAAATGATTATCCAACCAAAGAATCTTTTCCGAGGATAGGATCGAATCCTCAACCATATACTTCGGCTTTGGATTTCCTTCGTCACCGGATTAGAAAGATCATCATCGAGAATAGACTTAAATTCTTAAGTCTTGAGTCTTGAGTCATGAGTCTTGAGTCTCGAGTCTTGAGTCTTGAGTATACAAAGTCTTCGACTTTAAACCGTCGGTCTCCGAACATTCAGACTTAGACGATAGAAACGTTTTGTCGGCTTCAAAATATTCTCGAAAGATTTCTCCAACAATCTCCCCATTTTTGATGGTGACAAAACTTTCTTGTAGATTTGAACAACTTTGACCTGCAAAAACATTTCTCAAGCAATATGGCTAACTCATAAAGATTAATAAAACAACCGACTCGCATCCACAGAAAATTGGTTAGTCTTTCATGAGTAACACCATATAACAACACTTGAAATAAATGCAACCAGTCAAGCATCACAATCCACACCAATTCAACAAATTCACACCCAAGTTCAAGTTCTCAAGTCATACTCAAAAATAAACATAACCACTAAAAAGTTTGAAAAGATATTGAAAAAGTTGTTGTTTCAAATTGGTTCTCCCCCTTTTTGTCATCATTAAAAAGGGTGAGAAAAAAGTCATGTCTGCTTGGGAATGCGCACGATTTGGAAATCCCCAATGGACTAGATTACTCCTTCTAGCTTCTTCGATCTTCCCTCGCTTGAGTTACCTCTTCTCCTTAGCATTGGCTTGAAGTTGCGAGCGAGGTCTTTGAATTTATCCTCCAGAGAGACTCAAGATGCTTGTCCAAAGATTCTTCATGGCTTGGATTTCACAAATCGTAGCATATATCCGGCCACGCATTTCCAGAAGAATATCCATGATACGACGAAAATCTGCAGAATCTTCCGTCTGTGTACTGGCATTGGCTTTCTTTGAAGGTGTGTATGCAGACGATGGTGCTTTTGTTAAGTCTTGCAGATTTGGTTCTAACGTATCGTGACCTTCTTCAGGTAATTGAGAGACCTGAACTTCTTCTGGGTCTTCTGGAGATTGTCTTAGATCTTCACTGACAGCAGCATGAGGTGTAGACCTCTCTTGCTCACCAACTCCCCTTGTCTCTAGGACATCGAAAGAGGAAGAGTGATGATCATGCTCTTGATTTTCCTTCTCTCCAGATTCATCAGCAGACTTTTCTTTTTCTCCTTCTCCTTCTTTTTCAACTTCTTTCTCCTTCTCTCTCTGTTCTTCTTCTTCTTTGTTCTGCTCTTCTTCTTCTTTGCTCTGCTGAAGTTCTGTCGGTTGAGACACAGAACGTCTGGTTCTTGTCAGTGGTTGGATAGTGGGATCTTCATCATCTTCATCTTCATCTTCATCCTCCAGGATGAGAGTTCTTTTCTTCTTTTTCGATGGAGCACCAATGGCCTCCTTTCCTTTTCTCTTTGAGTGCGGTATCGAACGGAGATTTCACTTTGAATTTCTCCATTGCCTTGGAGAGTTCTTGCGACGCATCTTTATTAACATTTTCAACCCTACCACCATCTTATTACACGGTCGAACACAAAATGTATGTGGTGGTTCAATGTTCATGTGTTTGAAGATCTTGGTCACCAGACCAGGATAAGGCAATTGTCCTTTGTCTTTTGACATTACTCTGTACATATGGAAGAGAATAGTGTGCGGGAGAGAAAACTTCCGTCCCGAGTTGATCGCGTACATCAACTTTGCTTCGTAAAGAGACACAGAAGTCTTTGACGTAGACTTCGGTCCGAGACAGCTTGATCACAATCTTATGAAGCACGATGTTGATGGCCTTCATCCTCGAGTTGGTAATTTTCTTCTCGTGTCCATATCTTTGACAAGATCCAGAGTAGTACGAGCAGGTGAGACTTTGATTGGAATATAACGTCATCGTTCAACTCCAACTATGTCCGCCAACATATTCACATCTACCACGTAGACTTTGTCTCGAACACTGAATGAAATTCTATTCGCATCCAAAAAGCTAAGATTTGAATAGAAATAAGCGGTCAGTTGAGCATACCCGTTCGTAGAGTCAGAGCAAAAAGTCTCAAGTTGAAGCAAATTCAACTTCTCTCTTAAGTTCATGTTGATGGTGTCCAGAAGTCAAAATCAACACTTTTAGGGTTTATCACCCCTCTTTTCAACAGCCTAAAATACACTTTTTCTTGATCCTTGGATTTAAACAAATCCATTCGATTTCCCTTCACCTTTGCTGCCACACCCATTCTAGGTTTAAATTCAAGGAACATTTTGTCATCATCGTTCCTTCAATCAGATTTTGTCCGGCAAACGAGGGTCACCGGGAATGTTCGCAAGAGCCTCCTCTGCCCTTCCTTTAGGAGCAACTCCCAATTCCTCCATTTTCCGCAGAAAAAGATACTCATTCCCATAATTTTTTTCCTTAAGGAAGTCATCTATATATTTTAATGGAGAACCGGAGCTTTTCAACGCACGATAAAGCTTATAGATAAAGGAGGGTCTTTGAACTCTTACTCGGGTCGGCTTCCTCGATTATCTCTTCTTCCGATGTTGACTTGCATCTTGTGGGGTAGGAGGTGTTGAATGACGTGGAGGAGAGCGAATCGGACTTTGTCGCCGACTTGATAAGTCTTCTTCCTCGCAAGATCGAAGTGAGTCGGTCCCTTCTCCATTCTTTGTGGTCCCCGCTTGCTATTCTTGATGATTTCCTCGAAGACGACATCTTTCTTTGTCTATTGGAAGATTCCTTCACTTGCTTTTCCCCAAGAAAAATGACCACTTTCTCGACGACGAACAAGAAGTAGAAACAAAGATCGGGAGGAGAGTGTCTTTTAGGGTTTTGAAAATAGGGCGAAGAAAAACTGTATATATATATATACCTCGGATTTGAAAAGAGAAGTTTAATCGGTACAAGGAAAGTGTACGAACACTTCTTTTCAACATCAATAACTGCCAAAATTAATTCTTTTAAAAAGACAAGTTTTCGAATTTTCACACAGATTATTACCAAATAAAAGATCGTACCTTTTCAAATTTAGATAAAATAACTAAACGAGAATTCGTACCTTTTCAAATAGCAACTTACAAGTCTTTAGCTATGAATGTTTGAGTCTCATGATTTAAAGTCTGAGAGATCAGAGTCTCAGAGTTGGTGAGTCTCTAGACTTTAACTTCTTCAAGCTTCAAAATGTTTAGTCTTGCACGGATAAAGTCGAATTGATTTTTCTCCAAAGGCTTTGTGAATATATCCGCTAGTTGACTCTTTGAATCAACAAATTGAATCGAGATTTCTCTATTTTGAATATGATCTCTAATGAAGTGATGTCGAATCTCAATATGCTTTGCTCTTGAATGAAGGATTGGATTTTTGGTGAGATTGATCGCTACTGGTGTTGTCACATCTGATTTATGTGCATGAGTCTTTAATGCCAAAGTCTTGTAGCTGTTGTTTTATCCATAGAATTTGCGAACGAGCTTCCAAGAGCTACATACTCGCTTCGTTGTTGAGAGAGCTACAGTGCTTTGCTTCCTTGAAAACCAAGACACCGTCCCGTTTCCAAGCGAGTTGACAAGTTCCGTAAGTGCTCTTTCTATCGACTCGCAACCGGCCAGATCTCGCATCCGAGTATCCTAGAAGATTAAAGTCTCCTTCTTTGGATACCAAAGACCGATGCTTGAAGATGAGGCAACATATTTGATAATACTTTTCACGGCAATGAGATGTGATTCTCTAGGATCTGATTGAAACCTAGCACAAATGCAAACACTCAACAAAATATCAAGTCTAGAAGCAAAGAAGATAAAGAAGTGAACCGATCATGCTCCCCGCATGCTTTTGATCTACTTTCTTCCCTTCTTCATCCTTATCTATCTTCTCGAGAACATGACATTGGTATGTCGGTCTTTTTGCACTTTCCCAATCCAAACCTTTTGACAAGATCATTCGCATATTTTTCTTGATGAATGAAAGTTCCTTCCTTCATTTGTTTTACTTGGAGTCCAAGAAAGAATGTTAACTCTCCCATCATACTCATTTCAAACTCATCTTGCATAGACTTAGAAAATTTCTTGCATAGACTTTCATTAGGTGAACCAAAAATAATATCGTCCACATATATTTGAACAAGTAAAAAGCTTTTGTTTTCCCTTTTGATAAACAAAGTAGTATCTACTTTACCTTTGACAAAACCATTCTGTAATAAAAACTTACTTAGTCTCGTTGTACCAAGCTTGAGGTGCTTGCTTTAAACCATACAGGCCTTTTTCAAATCCCAAGACCGAGTTTGGCTTCTTTGGGTCTTCAAACCCGGTGGTTGTTCCACATAAACTTCCTCATGGATAAATCCATTTAGGAATGCACTTTTGACGTCCATTTGGAATAACCTGAAATTTTTATAACAAGCAAACGCAAGTAATAGACGAATAGCTTCTAACCTTGCTACCGGTGCGTAAGTCTCGTCATAGTCTATTCCTTCTTCTTGCGTGTATCCTTTGGCCACGAGTCTTGCCTTGTTTCGTACGACTTTTCCTTCTTCATTCATCTTATTCCCGAATACCCATTTTGCTCCAATGACAGTTTTACCTTTTGGTTTAGATGTCAATTCCCGTGACATCATTAATGTTGAACTCGTCGAGTTCTTCTTGCATAGCTTCGATCCAACTTTCATCAGATAAAGCTTCTTCTATGCTTTTTGGTTCAATTTCAGAAATGAGAGCCACAGCACTAGATTCTTCATGCCTTTTTGATCTGGTGCGGATTCCTTCATTGATTTCGCCAATAATGAGATCTTTGGGATGACTGGATTTGTGTTTCCAGTTACTAGTTGATTTGCCTGGTTGATGATCTCTTTCTTTATTTGATTCTTCATGAGTATCTTGATGTTGGACTTCCAGAGTCTGAGATGCTTCTTGAGTTGAAGACATTGGAAGGTCTAGAGCGGGTTCAGACTCTTCATACTGAGTCTGGTTGGATTCATCTTGCGTTGAGTCTTGGAATTTGACATTCATTGATTCCTCCACAGACTGGCTTTTCTTTTCATAAACTCTGTAGGCTTTGCTTGATGTAGAATATCCAAGGAAGATGCCTTCATCTGATCTTTCTGCTTTCCCAGAATGCATGGAGTACATAAATCAGACTTTTGATATGGCACTTTAGGTAGTCCTCGAACAAGCTTCTTTGATGAGATTTTGGCTAATTGCTTCATGTTGATATGGCCAAGCTTTCTGTGCCATAAGACTGCTTCATCTTGAATTGAGATTAGGCATTGTGCTTCATTTGGTTTTACATCAAGGAGGTAGATGTTTCCATGCCTTCGACCCATGAAAGACTGAGTCGAATCTTTACTAATTCCATAACACATGCCTTCTTGAAAGGAGATCTTGAAACCGGTATCACACAATTGGCTAATGCTTTGAAGATTGTAATTGAGTCCATCCACTAGAGAGACATTGCTTATTGTGAGATTTCCAATTTTCACAGCCCGAATCCCACAATGCTTCATTTGCTATTTCCTCCAAATGAAACTTTTCCACCATTTACTTGAATAAGCTTTGTGAAACAATTTGAGTCTCATGTCATGTGTCTTGAGCATCCACTATCAAGATACCATTTTACCTTCTTTTTGACAGAGACCTGCATTCAAAAGAGAGTCTCAAGCTTTCTTTGGTACCCAAATTTTCTTGGGTCCTTTGGTGTTAGTAGGATAAGCATTATTGGGCCATACTTTCTTAACAGGCTTCCAAACCATAGGACACTCTTTTTCAAAATGATCTTGACTGTTACACTTTGAACATCTTAGAGCGTTTCGACCTACAGATTTTATAAAGACTTTCTTGAAATGATTTTTGTAAGCCTCTTTTGACGGTTTTTTCTTAATTCTTTCTTTTACTTTTGAAAAATCAATCAAGGGAATTGTTTTTGCTGTCATACCTAGACTAGACTTATTAAAGTAAGGTCTTTGGACTGAAAGAACTTTTTCAAGTTTTTCCGACCCTATTGAAAATTTCTTTGAAATATTTGATAAATCAGTTTTTAAGAAAGCATTTTCTTTTGAAAGTTTATCTTCATTCTCTTTAAAAGTAGAAACATTCAAGTTTAAACTTTTCACTTTTTCTTCTAAAATGTTTTCCTTTTGTTTTAAAACTGAGTTTTCCTTTTTAAGTTCGGAAATCTTTTTGAGAGAAGTCTTAAGACCGAAGCACGCTTCATCAATATATTTAGAGACTTTGACAGGATTTTAAAATCACTTACCTTAAATTCACTATCCGAGTCGATCCAGAATCTGAGTCTCGAGTCCGAATGTGCCATTAGACACGGGTTGGCATATTCCTCGTCACTTTCTTCACACTCGTATCGCTTCGGTTTCGGCTTTGAGAGCTTTTCGAGACTTTTCAGCTTTTCCTCTCTTCTTCTTCGGAGAGGACAATTGGGTCTTATGTGTCCCTTTTTCTTACATTCGAAGCAAACTACTTCTTTGCTTAGTTCCTCATTATCAACAAACTTGGTTTGCTGTTTCTGAAAACTTTGTTTCTTTGAGTTGAACCTTCTTCATTTTCTATTCAGCTTTCTGAACCTTTTAATCATAAGAGCAAGCTCCTCATCGTCCAGATCTTCTTCAGAATCTATATCATCAGAATCATCATTAGATCTTAATGCAATGGATTTCTTACCTCTTGGATCTTCGTCTTCATTAATTCGTTCCACTTCGTAAGATCAAGAGTTCCAATCAGCTCGTCTACGATAATGGCATAATTCTTTGCGTCTCTCTTATTGAAGTCTTTATATGATTCCAATCCTTGGAGAGTCCACGCAAGAGCTTGTTCACCTTCATAGGATCAGAAATTTTATGTCCTTGATTCTCAAGACCATTGACAATATCTCAGAAACGGCTAAACATGTCGCTTATAGATTCTCCTGGTTTCATTTTGAAGGCTTCATATTGACCAAGGAGAATGTTAATTCTGGTCTCCTTCACTTGGTCCGTCCCTTCATAAGTGATATGTAATCTATCTCGAGACTTCTTTTGCTTTGTAACACAAGAAGATATTCTGTTATATTCAGTTGGTGACAAAGCACAATATAAAGAATAAATTGCTTTAGCATCGAGTGCTTCTCTCTTGTTTATCTCTTCTTGAGACATTCCGCGAGGCTTCAACAGTTTCTTTCCCTCTTTCGTAGATTGATGCAGCGGTAGGAGTGATTCCTCTTTCCACAACGTCCCATTCCGAGGATCCTTGGATCGTAGGAAGGCTTTCATCTTGTTCTTCCGGATGTTGTAATCCTTCCCATCAAAGTAGGGTGGTCTTGTATTGCTTTGCCCTTCCATCAGCCCCCGGTGCTAGCATACCAGCCATGGATCTTTTACTCAAGTAAAACACTTCAAACAAAGTAAGAACACGGGCTCGATACCAATTGATGTAGCTAGTATGAGTACCTAGAGGGGTGAATAGGTATACAAAGATTTTTCTTGATAATTTCTGTATACTTGCGCAATACTTAGACAGTTCAAGGATTAGCGAAAGATAACAATCAATGTAAGACTGAGTAAGGAAAGAGAGAATTAAACACGCGGTTTATAGTGGTTCGGCTTGATCCAAGCCTACGTCCACTCTTCTGCACTGACAACCAATTTGGCTGGATTCCACTATGAACAAAGAGATGTTACAGTGTTGTTCTTCATTGATATCTCGATGTAGATGATCTACTACACTCGCTCAAGGTAGTCACCAAGTATAAACACTCTCTGTGTATACAATTTTGCTCGAACTGTATCGACTAACAATCAAGGTTCTTCAGACTATGGAATTTTTCTATCTATCCCTTCTTAAAACAACTAGAACGTCTTCCTTTTATACTCATTTATGCCATCATAGCCGTTGGCACTTACCAAAGAAATTCCTCCAATCTACCCGTTGGACGGAATCAATCAAGAAGATCATCCGAGCTATTTAAGGAATCTCGATGATAGCCCATCAATCATGTTCGCCCATACAATCGGGATCTTGGTTTCCAAGAATAGAACATTCCAAGAATATTTCGTCGACCATCGGATCTTCAATCGATCTTAGATAAGAATCAAAGAATCCGAAATGATTATCCAACCAAAGAATCTTTTCCAGGAGGATAGGATCGAATCCTCAACCATATACTTCGGCTTTGGATTTCCTTCGTCACCGGATTAGAAAGACTCGGTGAGAATAGACTTAAATTCTTAAGTCTTGAGTCTTGAGTCATGAGTCTTGAGTCTCGAGTCTTGAGTCTTAAGTATACAAAGTCTTCAAACTTTAAACTGTCCGTCTCCGAACATCCAGACTTAGACTGATAGAAACGTTTTGTCAGCTTCAAAATATTCTGGAAAGATTTCTCCAACACAAACAAAATTGACGGGTTTTCATCACAATCTTCAAACGGCTCGAGATTTCCTTGATTGATTTTGTCCAACGAATTGATTGGAAGAATTCCTTTGGAAAGTGCCAACGGTCGAGAAGGCATGAAGGAGTATTTACAGAGGACTCTCAAGTTGTTCGAAAATGTGCGTGAAAGAGAAATTCCAAAGTCTGAAGCTTTTCATTCCCTTGTTACTTCTTACTCTAAGCTCAAAGTTGTATTCAAAAGAGAGAGACTTATAGTGTGATTTCGTGAGAAAGAAGTAGAGACTCTTCACTGTGAAGTTGAGGCCGCAAGATTGTAAATTCTCCTTTGATTCATAGTGAAATCTAGCTAGAAGGTTGTTAGTGTGGGAGAGTGGACGTAGGTTTGATCTAAGCCGAACCACTATAAATTCTAAGTTCATATTCTCTTCTCTTAACTTCTTTATTTTGTTCGTAGTTCTATTTAACTGCCAAAATCTAAACTTGCTCAAAGTCTGTTGTTCTTCATACTCAGTTTCAAAAGTAAAATATTTTCACTATTCTTTGCAAAAAATTGCTTTCATACCTATTCACCCCCTCTAGGTGTTTACACTAACACTTACAATTGATATCAAAGCCTGTGTGCTTGATTTTTGAAGTGTTTTACTTATAAGCTAAAGATCCCATATGGCTAGTATTTTGGCTTCAGGTTTGGTTGAAGGTTAGAGCAGCACCAAACCTCCTTACTTTGATGGAAACGAGTACAATGTTTGGAAGAACAAGATTAAGGCATTTTTTAGATCTAGAGATCCTCTAGAGTGGGATGTTGTAGAAAAAGGGATCAACCCTAAAGCAACATCAGCTTTAGACCGAGGAAAATAAATCATTGATGCTGACGAAGCAACATGAGCTAAATTTACCAAGAGGTAAGCTTTTGACGCGAAAGCAATCTACTCTTTATATTCTGCATTATCTCCTACTGAGTATAACCGAACTTCTTATGAAACAACAAAAGAAGTTTGGGACATATTACATGTTACCTACGAAGGAGCTGACCATGTGAAGGAAACCAAAATAAACATTCTGCTCGGACAATATGAAGCCTTCAAAATGAAGCCTGGATAATCTATTACGGATATGTTTAGTCACTTTACAGAGATTATAAATGGCTTGGCTTATCAAGGTCAGCCAATCTCAGGACCAATGAAAGTCAACAAGCTGCTGTGTGGGCTTTCGAAAGACTAGAATCATGTGAAGACTTCAATCAGAGAAACCCAGAGGATCATGCCTCTATTAGTTGACGAACTGATAGGCATGCTTCAATCGTATGAAGTGGAACAAATAAATGATGAAGAAGATCCTAAAGGTAAGAAGTTAATTACTTTAAAGTCTAACATTGATTCTAATGATATAGATTCGGATGATGATATAGACGATGAAGAGCTGGTCCTTATGATCAAGAAATTCAGAAAGTTGAATAGAAAGGGAAGAAGCAGAGTACGCAAAATTTGCAGAAGAGAACAACTAAGGACAATGAAACCAACAAAGATGTGATATGCTTCGAATGCAAGAAAAATGGGCATATTAGACCTAACTGTCCTCTATTGAAAAAGAAGAAAGGAAAAACTGAGAAGTACAAAAAGGCACTTAAAGTTGAAACTTGCAGTGACACCGAGTGTGAGGAAATTGAAGAAGAATATGCCAACTTATGTCTAATGGCTCATTCCAACTCAAACTCATAATTAGAAACAAACTCTGATTTAGACTCAAACAAAGAAATTGAGGTTAGTGACTTAAAAATTCCTGTTAAAATCTCTAAATACATAGATGAACTTTGTCTTAGTCTCAAATCCTCTCTTAAAAGGATTTCTGAACTAAAAAGAGAGAATTCTAAGCTCAAGTAATAGGAAATTTCTTGGAAATCAAAGTTTGAAAGTTTGAATACAAGTTTTGATAGCTTGAAAGAAAATTCAGATTCTCTCTCGAAGGAAAATGCTATTTTGAAAAAGGACATTTCAAGTATTACAAAAAGATTTTCAAAAGGATCCAAACAACTGGAGAAAATTCTTTCAGCTCAAATACCCTACTTTAACAAATATGGTTTGGGTATGATTTCAGAAACTGTTCCATTAATTGATTTTCCCAAAATAAAAGAAAGAATTAAACAAAGACCTACAAAAGCATTTTACAAACATCATTTTGAAAAAGTTATTGTAAAACCTGTTGGCCAAAGTGCACTCAGATGTTCAAAGTGTAACAGCTTAGAACATTTCGAGAAAGAATCTCCCAAGGTTTGAAGACCAGTTAAGAAGGACTGAGCTAAGACTGTTTTTAATACTAACTGTGACATCTCGAATTTCGACCCCGTCCCGAATTTATGAAATGGGCATATTGCGGGTGCGCCTATGGTCCTTTTTTTTTGAGATGATCACTCACGAGTTAACCAATCTATTGGATGAAGCCGTTAAGGGATATGACCGCGGTAAAATCCCTAAAAGCTACCCGATAGGTCGGATCAGACTAAAATCGCGTTCGATCGATTTTAACCACGAAATTGAATTCGGTTTTGGAATTTGGACGTTCGAGCATATCACAATTCATTTATAGGATGTCGTCTTGTCTTTCGGAGAGGTTCCGTCAAGTTCGGGATTTTTTTACGGAAAATCACTTCAGACGGTTCGGAAATGAACGGAAATTTAGATGGGCCAAATTGAATGGATTTTTGGCCTCCTTACCAAGTCATTTGGTGATGGGGATTTGTAGAAATTGTGTGGATTATTTCTACAACAAAAATTGGACACCAAATTAGGAAATTTGGTGAGGAAACTAAAGTCCAAAATTGAAGGAATTCGGACTAGGCTTGGGGGGTGCAACTTTTGGTATTAAATTGATTTATTTGTGAATAAAAAGGCAAGAAAGTATTAGGGGACATGAGAGGATAATCATGTGGACTTTTGGGGCATTTTAATGATGATTATAGATATTTGGTTTGGACTTTTCTTCTCCTCAACTTCACGAGAACGCCATCCTTGCCGACCTCCTTGCTGCTTCGAAGTTCACTTTCATTTTCTGCCTGCAACTTCATTTCTCCTTATGGGTTCTGCTGAAGCTCCAACACCACCGAATCCACTCCTCTCTCCACTGCAGCTGTTGTCCACGCCCATCTCCACGTGTGGCCAACTCCATGCGTCCTCCAGCAAATTTCAGTTCCTTTGGTCAACATTAGCAACCGCCGAACCCTTTGTTGACCGCTCCTCCACGCGGCCTCTCCACGAAACCAACAGCCAGCAGATTCCACCGGTTCTGCTCTCCACCGAACGCCAGTAAATTGCCGAAAATCCCATCGAAGCTGCCACGTTTAAGGCAAAGTTCTCAACCTTGTGCCCACCACGTTGGCTCCATCTTCGCTGCTTCTCTCGATCAATTCCCCAGCGAAGCCATTTTGCCCGAAGCTGCTCCTCTGCCTGCTCGTCCGTGTCTCTCACACGAAGCCAGCATCTTCGTGGATCGGCCCAGTAGCTTGCGTCTCCAAGCCCAGCCCAGCGTGGCCGCAAATTTCAGGGCTTCTCGGCCTAGCCCATCTCAGCACAAGAAGGCAACCCATCTTCAGTCAAGCCCAGCTCGCATTTGTTCAGCCCACACGATTTCAGTTCAAATAAGTCCAGCGAGGCCTAACAAGTTCAGCCCATATTGGGCCCGTGAAGCAAGTCGGCCCAAGTTCGGCCCAAGCCCAACAATTTGTTGTGGGCTTGCAAGGCCTTTGGGCCCAAATCGAGTGATCGTCGACGTCACCGAAAATTTGGATTTCGGCCGTTGTCGCGCCGTCGCATCGCCATCGCAGTGTTCCGGTCTTTGCTTTGCCAAGTGAGTAATCTCATTAATCCTTGTTTAGTAGACTAATGATACTTAAGGGTTGATTAGATTTAATTAAGTGCAATTAGGTGGTTAAATTAGACTGGATTAGTGATTATTAGTTAATTGCATTGCATATTAGTTAGGTGATTAGTTTACTTAGCTAGAGAACTGCCTAAACTATTTATTGAATGCATCTTGGGATTTGTCCCAACCCTTATTGGGCTTCAATTAGGCAATACGGGCCTAAATTGGATTTTTAGTATTTACTTTTAATTTTCGAAATGAATTATTTAATTATTTAATTTTCAGAAATTAGGCAAGGATAGTCGACGACCGAAATTTCGTACTGATTGCAGTGGTGCTCTCTGTTTATTTAATTGAGTACCTAGTTGTGCAAATTGAGTGCAAATAGTAGTTGTGGGTATTTATTTTAGAAATTGAATAACTTGGGTAATTGAGTGGAAAATTACCGAGCGTCGGTCTACAGCGTCAAAAAATCTATTTTTGTACTATTGAAAGGAGTGGGTGAATAAAAAAAAAATTATTGTATATTGGCTAAGGCCGACTATGTGCCCACACATGTGTACTTTTATCAAATATGACAAACATGGTAAAATTGATTGTCTTTGAAACAAAAAAAATACTATAACGGCTCGATGATTCGTATGTCATCTGGAGAATGGACGTTATACTATTACAACTCGATGACTCTCATGTCATTTTGAAAAAAATTGCTTGTATACCGGCTTGATGACCCTATAGGTCATCTTGGAGAATGGACGGTATTAAATGTCAGCTCGATGATTCTATAGATCATCTTGGAGAATGGACGACATGCCATAACGGCTTGGTGACTCAACATGTCATCTTGGAGAATGTACGTTATGATGAATATGCTCGGTGACTCTATATGTCATCTCGGAGAATGAATATTTTAATATACTAGCTCGATAACTCAATAGATTATCTTGGAGAATGAATAGTATGTTATAGTAACTAGGTGATTTAGTGTGTCATCTTGGAGAATGAATCATATAATATACTGGCTTGGTAACCCAATGGGTTATTTTAGAGAAAGGACGGTATTGATCGAAATGACCAAGAATGGTCTGACTAACATGTAATCAACTAAGTCGATTGGTCAATGATTTGATCTATTGTCGTGAATTGACTGATTGAGTGGAAGTGACTTGAATGGTCCGATTGACATGTAATCAACTAGGTTGATTGATCAAGATATCAATCTATGATGTGACTGCTTTGGTGCCTATTAAACTGTGCTAATATGTAGGTGGAATCTGAGGCCAAGGTAAGTCCTCTAACCCGTGCATGCATAGGCAGCCCAAATAGCGTATTGGTTTCCTAATCAAGTCTTAGTAGGGTAAAACTTGCTGAGACGTAATCTCATCCCGGTTGTGGGACAATATTTCAGGCTCGTAAATGAGCCTGTGAAGAAGGAATCAGAAGAGGACAATGAGCCGGTAAAAGATGAAGAGCTTGTAGGATGTGAGCTTAGTGAAGAATAGTCAAAAGAGGATCAGGATGATCCTGAGTACGACCTGGATGAGGATTGAGATCCCATCCTCTTTTGTGAACCTTGTGTTGTGTATATAGAGTGTGACTAGAAGGTTATGAATAGTCTTGTGAATAGATTTTGAGTTATGCCATGTATAAAGGTTTGGTTGTGGATTTCAATATGAAAAATATGGTCTTGCTTTTCTATTCCATTTTGTTATTATTTGGGGATTTATAACTGCTTCCACATGTTCTTAATAAACGAAAGGGTCGGCGATACTTAGTCCTAGGATATCACATTATAAAATCGATCAAGTAGAAGGATGTGTGCGTGCCCGAGGATTGGGGCGTGACACTAACTTTCCTAAACCCAAGAAAATCTAGGTACCAAAGAAAGTTTGAATTTTTCTTATGATCACAGGTCACTATCAAAAGAAAGACCAAATTGTATTTGGATAGTGGTTGTTCGAGGCATATGATAGAAGACTCAAGTTGCTTTATAAAGCTTGTGAGACTGAATGGAGGAAATGTATCTTTTGGAGGAAACAGTAAAGGAAAAATTGTAGGATGTGGAACCATGAAGATTGAAAGCCTAACTATCAATCAACAATGTTTTCTTAGTGGAAGGATTGAACTACAATATGCTGAGCATAAGTCAACTTTGCGATATTAGTTTCAAAATAAACTTCTAAGAAGACATTTGTTCTAGAACGAGTCAAGACTTCTTTCAATCTTTCACTGGGCGAAGGCATGGCAACATTACCTTCTAGATGTAAACCTAGAAAGTTCTTAGTGTCTTATCTCTATTCAAGATGTAGTAAGTCTCTAGTATCGGAAGCTTGATCATGTTAACATGAAGCAAATTGCTAAGATTTCTTCAAAGAAGATTGTTCGAGGACTTCCTAATCTAGCTTACTAGAACTCTCTTGATAGAGAGCAAAATATCCTCTCAATTTTGGGCAGAAGCAATTTCAACAGCTTGCTATATTTTCAACAAAGTATTCTTGAAGCCTATTCTAGAGAAAACTCCTTATGAAGTGTATAAAAGAAAGAAGCCGAATGTTTCCTACTTTAATGTCTTTGGCTATAAATGTTTTATTCTTAAGAATGCAAATGATCGATTTGGAAAGTTCGAAGCAAAATCAGATGAAGAAATCTTCCTTGGCTATTCTACTTCAAGCAAAGCTTACAGAGTCTTTAAAAAGAAGACTAAATCTGTGGAAGAATCTATTAACGTCAAGTTTCAAGATTATCTAGAGAATCTACCATACTAGACTCAACTTGAAGAGTTTGAACTTGTTCCAGACTTTACAAAGTCTATTTCCCCTGAAGAGGTTTAGACTTCTGGAGAACAGCAACAAGCAGAATGAGAAGATTTAAAATGTAGAGGATCAACCAACTTTCAAACAAAGCAGCAACTGGAAGCACAAGTCAAGTTATCCCAAAGAATTCATCATTGGCAACATTGATGAAGGAGTTCGCACCAGATCCAAAGGAAGAGAAGAGTTCAATGCTCTAGCACTTGTTTCCGAAATAGATTCTAAAGGAGTAGACGAAACCTTGTCTGATGAAAGCTGGATAGAAGCTATGCAAGAAGAACTCAGACAATTCAGCATCAATGATGTATGGGAACTGATTCCAAAACTCAAAGGCAAATCCATTATTGGAACGAAATGGGTTTTCAGGAACAAAATGAATGAGAATGGTAAAATGGTTAGAGACAAAGCGAGACTCGTGGCAAAATGATATACACAGGAAGAATATATAGACTATGACGAGACTTATGCACCAATAACGAGGTTATAAACAATTAGATTATTACTTGCTATAAAAATTTCAAGTTATTCTAGATGGATGTAAAAAGTACATTCTTGAATGGATTCATACAAGAAGAAGTCTATGTGGAACAATCACCAAAATTTGAAGATCCAAGAAAGTCAGACTCAGTCTACAAACTGAAAAATGCCTTGTATGGACTAAAGCAAGCACCTCAAACCTGGTATGAAAGGTTGAGTAAGTTTCTAACTCATAATGGTTTTGAAAAGGGAATTGTTGATACAACCCAGTTTATAAAGAAAGAAGGAAAAGACTTTCTACTAGTACAAATTTACGTAGATGATATTATTTTTTGTTCTCTTAACGAAAGTCTTTGCAAGAAATTTTCAAGATTTATGCAGGATGAATTCGACATGAGCATGATGGGTGAGTTAACTTTCTTTTTGGGATTGCAAGTTAGATAATCAAAGGAAGGTTGTAAAGTCGATAGAAAGAGCACATTTGGCACTTGTCAACTACTGGGAAATATGTTGGTATATGGGTTCTCAAGGAAGCAAAGTACTATGGCTCTTTTAACTGCAGAAGCATAGTATGTTACTCTTGGGAGCTGTTGCTCTCAAATCTTATGGATAAGACAACAATTGAGAGACTTTGAAATTGAAAAATCGTGTATCGAGATCAAATGTGACAACACAAGTGCTATTAATCTCACAAAGAACCCAATTCTTCATTCAAGGACAAAGCATATAGAGATTCGACATCACTTTATAAGAGATCATGCCCAAAATGGAGAGATTATGATTCAGTTCATTAATTCGAAGAATCAGCTAACAGACATCTTCACGAAGCCCCTGGAGAAAAAATCTATTTGAGTTTATTTGTACCAAGCTTAATATTATTTCCTTTTTGGAGTAAAATCTAGAGTCAATCAAACTCACAATTTCCAGACGCTACTTCATTAAGAGAATGTCTTGATTCCAAGTATTTTATTTTTGGAATGAAAAGGTATGTTTAACTGAATCGTTGTTTGCCTATTTTCTTCAATTTTTTTGAATTTTTGTCAGTTTTTATTTTCATTTATTTCGAAAAGGCAGTTTTCTTTTTTCCTTATGATGGTTCGATTACCTCTTTTCGTTGTGACCTTTCATTTTCTTTATATACCCTCTTGTACTTCTTTCGATCACCTCTTTTCAAATCCTAAAATATAGACTCTCTACTCTCTCGCCTCTACTCTCAAGTTTTTTCTGCAAGTTTCCATCTTTTTCACTCGAACTTGTCAGTGAAATCCTCCTAGCCTGCAAATATGTCTTACCAAAGGAAATCCTCTCGGATTGCTAATCAAGGTTCGAGAAGCATGCCAGAACGGAAGACTCATTTTGATCTCATTGAGGAAGACTCTTTGCGTAACTCTCCATAGCATCCTATACAGCATTTTACACAGAATGTTCCGCGCCAACCTCTAGAAGAGGAAGTTGAGGAAGACACAGAACCTCTCAGAGCCTTGAGACCCCAGATTCTCTATAAGCTTTACACTCGTTTGAAGTAGGAGGTACTCTTATGACCTTTATCGATGAGTGTCGAAGGGAAAAAGGATATAAGAACGGGACTTTGTTAATAAGAAGGATGGAGCAGTTAGGTATAGCACTAAAAGAATTAACAGACAATGACTTTCTTCATTTTCCCGCAGACCCTAGGTTTGGTTCTAATCATTCTGAGAAAAAGGATGATGATGAGATATTTTATTCAACTTTTCAACCCAGAATGGGTGTTACTACTGATGTTCCTGGAGAGAGAACGAGATTGTTTTGTTATAAGGAGCACAAAAAGGTTTACTCACAGATGCTAAAAAGAGGGGTAATGAACCCCCGAACTGTTGATTTTGATTTCTTAGATTCAATCAAGGTTAACTTGCGGGAGAAGTTAGCCTTCCTTCAACTCGAGAATTTTTTGTTTTGAAACGATTGTTGCATATCCAGAGTTGACTGCATTTTTCTATTCAAATCTATCTTTTCTTGACCAAAATAAAATTCAGTTCACTGTGAGTGAGAAAGCCTATGTGGTGGATGTTGACACACTAGCATACATTATTGGAGTGGAAATGAGTAGTTTTCAATCAATAAGTGTCTCATTTGGTTAAGCAATGAGATTTTTTTGTCAAGGACAGAGTACTAGAAGGAGGCATTACTTATTCTAGACTATCAACCTCAGATGTTTTGTTGCATAAAGTTGTCATTAATTGCATCAGACTGACGGCTGCATCAAAAACGTATGTTTCTAGATTCGAAGCACGGCTGATGTTTGCTATTTGCAATGGGAAGAGATTTTCACTCCCTCATATTATCCCGATGCACATGTACAGGACAGTTATGAAAGATAACGGCCAGTTGCCTTATTTTGCGCTTGTTACAAAATTGTTCAGACATTTTCAAATCGAGTTTCCCATCCCTCTTTGCTCTCGAACCGTTGCTCCTATGGTTATAGGACTAAAAATGATTTCAAAGATGAGGTTGAAGGATCTGAACAAAGCCATTGAGCACTTGAAGAAGGAGTCCTCAAGCAAAACCAAGGTAGATTCTGCTGTAAGGAAGAGGAAAGGCAAGGAAATTGTGAAAGAACTTGTAAAGAAGAGAAGATCACTCATCCTGCAGGATGAAGAGAATGATGATGATCTTACAATTTCTGCCACTGCCTTGAAGAATCTTCGAGGTTTTGTTGGTTCTGAGAAACCAATTCAAAGAGAACAAAGAGATAGAGAAGAGGCAAAGCTAGAAGAATAAGAAGAACCAGAGAAGGAAGAAGAAGCAAGGGAAGAAGAAGGAAGAGATGAAGAAGGAAAAGGTCATGGGATGACTCTTATGAAGCTACAATTGCCATATATGTATCTAAAGATTCGAAGCAACTCGGAGTGGTCCAATAGGAGTACGTACAGAGACAAGCACATCACTCTCTTTCTAAAAATGAGAAGACTCAAGAAGAAGGAATCATTTCTCCACCTGTAGGCACAAAAATAGGGTTAGTTGTTTAGAAAACAGGTACTTCTTCTCTTGTTTTTGCGAGTGATGGTATCAGTCAATATCCTGCACATTCTGAAGATATCTATGCTTCTCAATTTCCTGAAGCTGACATTGAAGAATCTACTTCGAGTTATGGAACTAGACAAGTTGATGTTCCCTCATCTCTCCACTCTCCACGAACTCAATTCGCTGATGCCAGTGCGTAGATAGAACCAAATGCTGACTATCCAAGGATGATAGAGCTTCTTTTGGAGGTCAAGGCTCAGCAATATGCTATGGAGATTAAGATACATAAACTTCATACTGCTTTGAGATCCTCTTTTAACTTTCACGCTAAAAATGTACAGTCCTTAGATGTCACGTCTCAATCCTTCGAGCACGTGCCCATCCCTCTACGATCGATTAAATAGTGACGTCACAGGACGCGTTGCTGACTCATTCATTTTAATGCGTATGTGGAAGCGAATAATTAATCCCAAGACAACAACAAGATGGGATAGAAAAGTCGGGCCACAATTTTCAAATCAACACATTATTAAAAACCATAATCTGGTTTACAAATAGAGGTCAACTCTATGGTCTAATTACAAGAAGTCTATCTTCAAAAAGGACTTTTAAGCCATCCATGCTCCTGACCCCTCCGCCTCAAGCTCCAAGCTTCTTCGCCCTAGGGACCTAAAAAAGTTATCTCACAATGGGATGAGATAATGTCTCAACAAGTTCACCCCTTAAGACCCGACTAGGAAGAAAATACGCCCTAACGGCTGCCTAAGCACAATCACGAGTCAGAGGACTTACCTTGCCCTCAGTCCCTTCCTGCAAGTCAATACAATTTGTATAACCAATCATCATTTCACCTATCAAGTCATCAAATCAGATCGAGTCATCAATCAATCGACTTAGTCGATTCCATGTCATCAAGACCATCTCTTAGTCAAGCCATTCAATACTATCTATAAAGTCCGATCATATCCAAGATTGCTTACACTAAGCTAAAAATAGATAATATAGCTCGTACTAAGCTAATAATTATAATGTACTGCTCTTGCTAAGCTAACATATCGAACCCTTGAGTTGATATAGCACACTAATAATATTTTCTAGAAGCTATCAAGGTGTACGGCTCTCGCTAAGATAACATATCTAAGCCCGTAGGCTGATATAGTACACTAGTATACTGCTCTCGCTAAGCTAATAAATCAAAGCCCGTAGGCTGATATAGTATACTGACAATACTCTCCAAAAGCTATTTAGGTGTACTGCTCTTGCTAATCTAATATATCAAAGCCTGTAGGCTGATATAATACACCGGTATATTTCTCTCGCTAAGCTAACATACCAACTATCGGGTTGATATAGTATACCCATGATGCTCACTCTAAGCTGATAAAGTATTGATGTGGACATCGAGTCATATCGAGGAGGAGGTGCTAGGGACCCATTGTCTATTCCTACTGGTTCGATTACTCGAGCGCGGGCAAAACAATTCAAGCAAGCTGTTGGCGTCATAGTTCGTGATTTTTGGCGTGAAGATGACCTTGGATCAAATCTTGAAGAATCTTGGAAATCTTGGTGCAATTTAATTATCTTGTCACCAAATAATTGACCAAGTCAATTTATATATATATATTCTTGTTTAAGAATATTCTAAAATAGGAATATTTTAGAATATAACGCATTAGATTTTTAGGGTTGGTTTTTAGGGTTTGTGTGGCAGCCTATATAAAGGATTTGCCAAATTTCTTTGAGGACAGATATATTTTTTATTTTTTTGAGGAAAAGAATTGAGAGGTTCTCTTTTTACTGTTCTTTTGAGGACTTGACCTAATCAAGATTCTCTTCGACTTATCGAGCGAGATAGCGAATTCTTTTGCTCGTGGCGTCTATAACGTTGGTTGGTTGACACGTGTTCGTCAACGGGTCACGTTCATACCGAGGTTGCCAATCACAGTTTGATTGGAGGTCGAGGTTTGCAATTCGCATCATCCGGGCCTTCGTAGAACGATCCTTCCGCAACTATTCACATCAGTTTGGTATCGAGCTTGCTTCTACAAGGTCTATTTATCTTTAATTTTCTGTTGATATTTAGTAATTTGAGATTTATTGAGTTAGGGTTTCGGTTCTAGCTAATTTAGGGATCCGATTGCTTTTGTGCTTCCATACGTAGTTGTTTGCTGTTAGTTTTAAATTTTTTTTCTTTTCTAGCATCTTAAATTGTATCTGAGTTCGTCAAAAAAAAAAAAAAAAAAAAGTAAAAAAAAAAAGAGAAAGAAAACGCACAAAAAAAAAAGTGTGCAAGAGAAAAAAAAAAGATTCGGCAAAAAAAAAAAAAAATTAGCCGAACGAAAAAAAAAGAAGAAAGAAGGCGACTCGTTTGTTAGTAGACCAAATTGAAACAAAATCAGTAGTGATTTGCGTTTCAATTGGAAGTTCGAAAGTTGTACTTGTTGGTTTGAAATTGTTACTTGCTGAAACAAAATCAATAGTGATCTAATCTTGTTTGATTAGTTTGATTGATTGTCGTGAGGGGTTGAGAGACAGTTTTGAGTCCAATAAAGAGCTTGTGAAAAGAGAATACGAGAGGAAAAAGGCAAGAGTGTGTAAGCTTAATTGAGGGTGGAAAAAGCCTAGACTTGAGTTAAACACGAGAGGAGTGACAAACATCTCAAGAGAAACACGTGAGGGAGCGATTGGTGAGGATTTTTTTTTTAGACTAACGTTTACTTGCAGGTCTAAAATATGTCGCGCGAAGAAAGCGTGAATCAACGGGAGGTTGACTCTATACGAAGGGATGAAGCGCTCGTGGAAAGCATCCAGCAATTGAGGGTCGTAGTGGAGGAGCTTAGTGGCCGAATGATGGGGAATGGCATGAGGGTTAATGGTGATCGAGAGATACCCGAGGAAGGCCACAACATCAGCGAGATGCCTCTAGAACACAACATAGAAGGCAACGACAATATGATGATGATGAGGCCGACATGGAGGATGATCGAGATGCTCGATTTGAAAGGTGGAATGGAGGCCGAAGGTTTAGACACCGAGGAGATGATGAACTTGGCAACATCAAGATGAAGATTCCTTCCTTCCAAGGGAAGAATGATCCCGATGCGTATCTAGAGTGGGAGAAACGCATGGAGATGGTATTTGATTGCCAACGATACTCGAGCTCAAAAAAGTAAAAATTGCAGCTGTTGAATTTACTGATTATGCTATAATTTGGTGGGATCAACTTGTGACTAGTAGGAGGCGCAATGGTGAAAGACCGATAGAGACGTGGGATGAGATGAAAGCGGTGATGAGAAGACGTTTTGTACCTAGTCATTACCACCGAGATTTGTTTCAAAAGTTACAAAATCTCACACAAGGCAATAAGAGCGTGGAAGAGTATCACAAGGAGATGGAGATTGCCATGATCCGTGCTAATGTGATGGAGGATCGTGAGGCCACAATGTCAAGATTTTTGAGTGGTTTGAGTCGAGACATAGCAAGGGTGGTAGAGCTGCAACACTATGTTGAATTGGAGGAATTGGTGGACAAAGCCATCAAAGTTGAGCGGCAATTGAAGTTGGACCGAAATCACAAGAGTGGAGGAGGTTCAAGTCAGAATTGGAGATCCAATTGGAAGAGAGATGAGAAGCCAAGTTGGAGAGGAAACAACACTAAAACCGAAACCTCAAAGGAGAAGGAGAGGGACGGTAAAGTTGGAACGAATCCAGTTTCAGTAAAACCGAAAATCCTAATACTAGAACTCGTGAAATTAAATGTTTTAAGTGTTTGGGCAGGGGTCATATGGCGAATCAATGCCCTAATAGGAGGGTGATGATCATGACTGGACATGGTGTTATTGAGTCCGAAAGTGAAAGGGAAGAAGATGATGATGAGATGCCACCATTGGAGGATTGTAGTGATGGAGAAGTGGCTATAAAAGGAGACTTATTGGTGGTTAGGCGTTCTCCGAGTGTGCAAGTAAAGGAGGAGGAGCATCACCAACAAAGAGATAATTTGTTTCATACAAGGTGTGTGGTGAATGGTAAGATCTGTAGTATGATAATTGATGGAGGTAGTTGTGCGAATGTGGCAAGTTGTATTATGGTGGATAAGTTGGGCTTGAAGACAACAAAGCACCCTAGGCCTTATAGACTTCAATGGTTAAATGATAGTGGTGAGGTGAAAGTATCGAAGCAAGTTCGAATTCCATTTGAGATAGGGAGATATAAGGACGAGGTAGAGTGTGATGTTGTACCTATGCAAGCGGGTCATATCTTGCTTGGAAGACCATGGCAATATGATCGAAAGGTACATCATGATGGATATATTAATCGTTATTCATTGGTGATGAATCAAAAGACTTATACCTTGGTACCAATGACACCTAGTGAGGTGTATCAAGATCAATTAAAGTTACAACGAGAAGCCGAGAGAGAGAGAAAAGGTGAGAAATCCGAGGGCTTGCGTGGTGTGTCTGAGACGCAAGGAAAAGGAGAGGCCGAGAGAAAGATTGTGGTAAAAACTGAGGGAAAAGAAGAGAGGAAAGAAAAGAGGCAAAATAATTTTTATGCAAAATCAAGTGAAGTGAGGAGAGCCTTAGTTCTAGATCGACCAATACTTGTACTTGTGTACAAGGATGTTTTGTTTTCTACTAACGATCTTGACCCAAGTTTGCCTAGTCCTATTGTGTCTTTATTGCAGGAATTTGAAGATGTCTTTCCTGATGAACTTCCTGGAGGGATACCACCTATTCGAGGCATAGAACATCAAATTGACTTGATTCCTGGTGCGCCAATACCTAATCGACCCGCATATCGAAGCAATCCCGAGGAGACAAAGGAACTTCAGCGACAAGTTAGTGAATTATTAGAACGAGGGCATGTGAGAGAGTCTTAGCCCATGCGCCGTCCCTGTTTTGTTAGTGCCAAAGAAGGATGGAACTTGGCGAATGTGTGTTGATTGCCGAGCAATCAATAATATTACGGTAAAGTATCGACATCCTATTCCTAGATTAGATGACATGTTGGATGAGTTGCATGGTTCTTGTATTTTCACTAAGATCGATTTGAAAAGTGGTTATCATCAAATTAGGATGAAAGAAGGTGATGAATGGAAAACTGCATTTAAGACCAAGTATGGATTATATGAGTGGTTAGTAATGCCATTTGGATTAACTAATGCACCGAGCACATTTATGCGACTTATGAATCATGTTTTGCATGCTTTTATTGGTCGATTTGTGGTTGTCTATTTTGATGACATCTTGATTTATAGCCGAAGTCCTGATGACCATATTAAGCATGTGCGAGCTGTCTTGCAGGTTTTAAGGGCCGAGCAATTATACGCTAATCTAAAGAAGTGCTCTTTTGTTACCAACAAATTAGTATTTCTAGGATTTGTTGTTAGTGCTAATGGTATACAGGTTGATGAAGAAAAGGTTAAAGCAATCCGTGAATGGCCAACGCCTAAGACCATAGGAGAGGTGCGTAGCTTTCATGGATTGGCGAGTTTTTATCGACGATTTGTGAGAAATTTCAGCACCATTGCCGCACCTTTAACTGAGGTTATCAAGAAGCACGTGGGTTTCACGTGGGGAGAAGAGCAAGAGAAAGCTTTTAATCTGCTAAAAGATAAGTTAACTAATGCTCCTTTGTTATCTTTGCCGAATTTCAGTGCTACTTTTGAGATAGAGTGCGATGCTTCGCACAGGAATTGGAGCCGTGTTGATGCAAGGAGGGCGTCCCATAGCTTATTTCAGCGAAAAATTGAGTGGAGCAACATTGAATTATCCTACCTATGATAAGGAAATGTATGCTTTAGTGCGAGCTTTGGAGACTTGGCAACATTATTTATGGCCAAAGGAGTTTGTGATCCACACCGACCATGAGACCTTGAAGTACTTGAAAGGACAGCAAAAGTTGAATAAAAGACATGCCAAATGGATGGAGTTCATTGAGACTTTTCCATATGTGATCAAGTACAAGAAAGGTAAGGAAAATGTGGTAGCCGATGCACTTTCTCGAAGGTATGCGATTCTAACTATTTTAGAAGCAAAGTGTCTAGGTTTTGAGCATATCAAGGGCTTATATATTGATGATGATGACTTTGGGAGAGTCTATGAAGCATGTGAACACGCTGCATTTGATAAATTTTATAGGCATGAAGGTTATCTTTTTCGTGAAAACAAACTATGTTTGCCTAAGTGTTCTTTGCGTGAATTATTGGTGCGAGAAGCTCATAGTGGTGGTTTAATGGGGCATTTTGGCATTAATAAGACTTATGAAGCGTTGTATGAACATTTTTATTGGCCACATATGAAGAGAGATGTCACACGTGTTTGTGAGAGATGTATTGCTTGTAAGCAATCGAAGTCAACAACTAAACCGCATGGCTTGTATACACCATTACCTATTCCAACGCATCCTTGGATTGATATTTCTATGGATTTTGTGTTAGGATTGCCTAGGTCTAAGTATGGTAGAGATTCTATTTATGTAGTTGTTGATCGGTTTTCAAAAATGGCTCATTTTATACCTTGTCATAAAACTGATGATGCATCCCATATTGCTAATTTGTTCTTTAAGGAGGTTGTACGTTTGCATGGCATGCCTAGATCGATTGTTTCAGATCGAGATTCTAAATTTCTTAGTTACTTTTGGAAAACATTGTGGAAAAAACTAGGAACACGGTTGTTATTTTCTACTACTTGTCATCCACAGACCGATGGTCAAACCGAGGTAGTTAATAGAACTTTAGGGGCATTGTTGCGTGCTATTATTAAAAAGAACATAAAATCTTGGGAAGATTGTCTGCCACATGTTGAATTTGCATATAATAGGAGCATGCATTCTGCTACTAAATTTACACCATTTGAGGTTGTCTATGGTTTTAATCCATTAACTCCGTTAGATTTAACCCCTTTACCTGTTGATAAGCGTGTGGATTTAGATGGAGCAAAGAAAGCTGAATTTGTCAAGTCGTTGCATGAGAAGACGCGCACAAATATTGAGCGCAAGACTAAGCAATATGCAAGGCAAGCTAACAAAGGGCGCAAGGAAGTGGTGTTTGAACCTGGCGATTGAGTTTGGGTTCATATGTGCAAAGAGAGATTTCCTGAGCAGCAACATTCTAAGTTATTACCGCGAGGGGATGAACCATTCATGGTTTTGGAGAGAGTTAACTATAATGCTTACAAGCTCGATCCAGGTAAGTATGACGTTAGTGCCACATTTAATGTTTATGACTTGACTCTTTTTGATGCCAGTGATGATTTGAGGACAAATCCTTTGCACGGGGGAGGGAATGATGTGGAAATCGAGTCATATCGAGGAGGAGGTGCTAAGGACCCATTGTCTATTCCTACTGGTTCGATTACTCGAGCGCGGCAAAACAATTCAAGCAAGCTGTTGGCGTCATGGTTCGTGATTTTTGGCGTGAAGATGACCTTGGATCAAATCTTGAAGAATCTTGGAAATCTTGGTGCAATTTAATTATCTTGTCACCAAATAATTGACCAAGTCAATTTATATATATATTCTTGTTTAAGAATATTCTAAAATAGGAATATTTTAGAATATAACGCATTAGATTTTTAGGGTTGGTTTTTAGGGTTTGTGTGGCAGCCTATATAAAGGATTTGCCAAATTTCTTTGAGGACAGATATATTTTTTATTTTTTTGAGGAAAAGAATTGAGAGGTTCTCTTTTTACTGTTCTTTTGAGGACTTGACCTAATCAAGATTCTCTTCGACTTATCGAGCAAGATAGCGAATTCTTTTGCTCGTGGCGTCTATAACGTTGGTTGGTTGACACGTGTTCGTCAACAGGTCACGTTCATACCGAGGTTGCCAATCACAGGTTTGATTGGAGGTCGAGGTTTGCAATTCGCATCATCTGGGCCTTCGTAGAACGATCCTTCCGCAACTATTCACATCAAGTATGCTACTCACGTTAAGCTGACATATCAAGGTCCATAGATTGATATAGTACATTGTTCTCACCATCTGAGAATGCCACCATTTTTATCATAATCATGTGTTGGTACACGGTTGGCCTTAGCCAAAATACAATATTTTCCCCTTTCAAAATCCCATTAATTTTAATAGTCTACAAATCCATTTTTGACGTTGTAAACCAACACTAGTTATTTTTCAATCAATTGCTGAAAATATAAAATTATGGGATAAATACCTCAAAATCACAATTCACATTCAATTTGCACAAAATAACAACCAATTAAACAAATCCACCACACCATTATAATCAATATAAAATTCCGGTTACCGGCTACCCCGGTCTAATTTCTGAAAATTAATTAATTAATTAAGTAATTACGGAAAATAATTATTAATTGCCAATAAATAGGACTTAGGCCCGTAAAGCCTAATTAAAAGCTGATTATATATATATATATAATATATATATTATATATATATATTTAGTTAAATGGGCTTTCTTAAGTTTAGTTAAATGGGTCGGGTATGGGTCAAAAAATCTGCATTGTAACAAATGGATCATAAATTGGTTAAATAGGTTGATTTGGATCGAACCATTTATGACCCGACCCACCCGTTTAACGAGTCTACAAAAAACTAGATGCTCTCTCAATGTTCTCCTATTTATAGGATATATCTAATATCCTTATCTCCAAGCAATTACGCATAAAATTAGGGAACAAAATCAAGGATTCTCTTATTTGATATCCATCTTCCAAATAAGCTTTCTTAAGTTTAGTTAAATGGGTGAGGTCGGGTATGGGTCAAAAAATCTGCATTGTAATAAATGGATCATAAATTGGTTAAATAGGTTGATTTGGTTCGGACCATTTATGACCCGACCCACCCGTTTAACGAGTCTACAAAAAACTAGCTGCTCTCTCAATGTTCTCCTATTTATAGGATATATCTAATATCCTTATCTCCAAGCAATTACGCATAAAATTAGGGAACAAAATCAAGGATTCCCTGATTTGATATCCATCTTCCATTGCTTTTTTATTTTAATTCTTGATTTTTGCCATTCTTTTCATTATCTTCTCCATATCTCATTATTTTGCATAAATAAGGAAAATTTGAATAATCAGAAGGAAATCTAAATATTTTCTCATAGATATTGCATTATTTATTATCTAAAATAGGTAAAATAACTATTTTTATAGAGTTATCATATATAAATTTTTATGTAGAGTGACGATAAATTTCTAATTTTCTAGGCTAAATTTGATAGAATATCGTCCTAGATTATAATTTCAAACATTGCAATTTATGCATCTAGTCGGGGTGGATTATGATAAAATACTATACATAGTTCAAAGAAGCTTCCGAATCGATTTAACTTCTTTTCCTTGGTTCCATTGCCGCATCCCATTCTTCGTCACTTTGTCCGCTTCTCCACTTAGACTCCACCGTCGACCAACGTCCAACTCATCTCCAAATTCATTTAGGAATTTGACAATTCCTTTACTTGCTTTCATCGCCAAAAAACATCTTGATCAAAGTGTCTCTGTATTGAAAAAAAAAAAAAAAAAAATTGTCTCTGTATTTCACCATTTACTTGTTGAGAGTATGTGGCAGAAGCGGTACCTTTACCTAAGGAGACTGCTGAAAGAGAGCCAAGTCCGAGCTTGTCCTTTACTTAAAAGCTTGAGTCAATATGTTATAAACCAACTTGGATGTATTAATTGTTCCTCACTGCACCAATTTTTTTATGCGAGACTACTTTAACACATATCTTGCGTGCATTTCAACACTTCAATCACCATGATTTGAACACCAAAGATTGACGTACCTCATCATTCATAGCCTACTAGCCAAGTCGTCACCATGGGGCACAGCAACACCTTAAGATGATTATTAATCATCAATTCTCCTTAGATTAAAAAGACTTTGGGCTCTTCTATTTTGGTCTATTCTTCACTATAAAAGTATGAGGAAATTCCCTATCCTCCTATAATTGAACTTCATGAGTATGGTATTATCTTCGATTCCCTCCAAACCTCTAAATGGGCCACTAGCTTTTGATTTATGCCTTTCAAAACATCTAAGAGCTCAAACACTAAAATGTTCTAAGTTTACTCTTATATGAGGTAGATATAGTGTTAAGTCATCGATCAATCACTCCAATTCTTTTTCAATTCTCAATACCATATTCCGTTCCAAATACTAAATAAATGCAAATAATTTTTTTTAAGTGAATATTTAATTGATGAATGATATATGGTCATCATATCATGCGATAATTAAAAAGATCATAAAATAGCAATATTCAAAAGTAAGAGTTACTTCTTTGCTTGCAGGGGTTGCTATTCCTAGGCGAGGCATTAATTTTAGGCTTCAATTTTCACCTAACTGTTGATGGTGTATTCCACGTGGATATGCACGAAGAGGATAGCAACCGCATGATTGCTTGAGTTAAAGTCAAGTCACTAACTGCATAACCTATATGCCAAAGAAAAAAGAAAAGCTTGCTTTGACTGGTTAACTATTGTTTAAACCACAAAAAGAGGGGAAAACAAGGAAAATAATTAATTCTTCATGGAAAGATTGTAACTTTCAAATTGCTACAGTAGCTACTACGAGGACCCCAAGCCCTATAAACTTGCAGAGAACACCCCCAGGGAAAGAACATCAGAAAACCTTTAGAAAAAGTACCCAGAATGAAAGACAGATTGATCATGAGTTCTTTTTCAACTCTAAAGCTTCCCCAGATAGATTTGTCCGAATTAGATGGCCCAAAGCTAGGGACAGGTCAATGGGACTCCTCACAAAGTCAACTCCGACAAGCCCTTGAAGAATTCGGTTGCTTCGAAGCCTTGTATGATAAGATGACCTTGAAGCTTCACAATGATGCGTTTCAAGAATTGGAGGAATTGCTCAAGCTCGCAAACGATGTGATCTGCTGATTTGACTTCTCGGATAAGCCGTACGTCGGCTAACATGCAAATCTTCTTCATGTGCCTCTTTACGAGGCATTTGGAGTTGGCTACGCCCCTAACTTGTTATAGATAAAGCCAAATATTTGTTTTTAGGGGCTTTTTTGTCTTTTCTATTAGATTTCCTTTTAGGTTAAAAGTGTTACCTTTATATTAGCGATGGAAAAATCCTAACTGTCAAGACGCTGAAAAAGGAAATAGAGAGGCAAGAAAAAGAGAGAAGAAAAAAGTGAGTTTTTCTTGATGAGAGTTCTCAATCTTTTTGTGCTCTGATCTTGAAAGAAGATCGTCGTTGTATTCCAACTTTTTCGAAGTCTAGTGGATTTGCAGAGTGCCTCTGTGCGGAGACGTAACCCAGGTTTGGGTGAACTTCGATAACAAATTTTCTAGCGTGTTCATCTGATTCTACTCTTTTATTACTATATTATGTCTGGTGAATTGTTTGCGAGCGTTATTTTTTTTAAATCGACGTGCGATTTCGTAACAACTGGTATCAGAGCCTGGGTTGGCTAATCGAAAACATCGAGGGTTTTTGGTGATGTTCAATTGAAAGCAAACAGGATGGCAGAAGATAAAATCAGAATCGATAAGTTCAATGGGGAGGATTTCGGATGGTGGAAACTACAAATAGAGGATTATCTTTATCAAAAAGATCTATATGCACCACTTGAGGGTTGGAAACCTGAGATGGCGGAAATGGATCCGACAGCAAAAGCCGGATGGAAAATTCTTGATCGAAAGGCATTAGGTGCTATTCATCTAGGGTTGACGAAAAAGATAGGGTACCACATCATGAAAGCAAAAACTACAAAAGAAGTCATTGATATTTTAATGAATATTTTTGAGAAGCCATCCACATCAAATCAGGTATTTTTGCTAAAGAAACTTATTAATATGAAGTTATCTAATAGAGGTTCTGTGGCAAAGCATATTAACAATTTCACGCAAGTCACGGATCAATTGGAATCCGCAGACATAAATTTAGATATGAAGCTTCAAGCTTTATTATTTTTATGTTCTCTTCCAGAAAGCTACAATACCGCAGTGTAAGGAATTTCGAGCACCATGAAGGATGATTTAACTCTTGATGATGCTGTGAGTAGTATCATGGATGAAGAGATGCGAAGGAAAGTCTCAAGTGAAGATAATTTTTTTGCATCTACATCTTCAATGGCACTTGCAGTGGAGAACCGTGGAAGAAGTAAAAGTAGAGAAAATTTCAACGGTCGTGGTAGATCACAATCAAGGGGTAAGAGATAGGTTGCAAAAGATGAGTGTTGGTTTTGTCACCAAACGGACACCGGAGGTTTCGATGTGAAGCCTACAAAAAGAAGCAGCAAGATGAGAATCAAGGTGCTAATGTGGTTAGCGATAAGTCTTTGCTAGATAACTTGTGTTTATTTGCAGGGTTTGACTTGACGACAGATAAATGGTTTATTGATTCCGGCGCTTCTTTTCATTGCACCTCGCAAAGAGACATATTTGATGATTATGCCAGTGGACTTTGGACAAGTGATTGTGGGAAACAGCCACATGTGTCCAATTGTTGGGAAAGGAACCGTGACTGTGAACATCTCAGGTGGAGGACGTCTAGTTTTGCGTGAAACTAGGCATATTCCGGAATTAAAGAAAAATCTGATTTCAACCAGTAAACTTGACCAAGAAGGTTTGGTAAAAACCTTTGGATGCGGAGAGTGAAAGATAACCTCATGGGTAAGAGTAGTAGCAAAGGGAAAGCATACAGGTACACTTTACCTTCTCCAAGGAGACAATATCAGTGATATGGTTGCAACTACAATGGCTACAGGTAATTTGTCTACTCTTTGGCATTATCGTTTAGGACATCTTGATGAAAAAGGTGTAAAGCAGTTACATTCGAGGAAATTACTTCCGGGTTTACAAAAAGTTGAGTTAGATTTTTGTGAGAGTTGCATTTATGGAAAACAAAAAGCTATTAATTTTCAATTGAATGGGCGACAAAATAAAGGTCAAAAGCTAGAGTTGGTTCATATTGATGTATGGGGACCTGCTCAAGAACTCTTTTATGGTGGTAAGAGATATTTTGTCACATTTATTGATGATGCAACAAGGAAGACTTGGGTTTATGCTCTTAAAGAAAAATCAGAAGTATTCGAGATGTTCAGAATGTGGAAGACTATGGTAGAAAAAGAGACAGGTTATCAGATTAAAGCTCTAAAATATGATAATGGTGGTGAATACACGAGTAAAGAATTTGCAGAATATTTGAGTCGAGAGGGCATACATGGGTTAAAGATTGTTCTTAGAACTCCTCAAGAGAATGGTGTAGCTGAAAGAATGAACAAGACTATTCTAGAATGTGTGAGATGCATGAGACTACACGCGGGTCTCCCGCTACACTTATGGGCTGCCACAGTTGATGCAGCTGTTTATCTTATCAACAGAAGTCCATCTAGTACGTTGGATGGAGAAATACCACAAGAGCGGTGGTCAGGTAAGAAAATTAATTATTCACATCTAAAGGTGTTTGGTTGTATTGCATATACTTTGATTGACAGGGAGGATAGGAAAAAGCTTGATGCTAAGTCCCAGAAATGCGTCTTTATCGGATACGGTGACGACGAGTATGGCTATAGGCTTTGGGATTATGAGAATAATAAAGTCATCTATAGTCACAATGTGGTATCCTATGAAGAAAAGATGTACAAGGATCGTTAGACGGAGATAAAGCATGAGAAGGTAGTACAACCAGAATATGTTGAATTAGACATAATGCCCATGAAGATGTTTCCAGTAGATGGAAGTTCACCTGAAAGAGAGGTTCAAGATGAGCCTATTATCAGTGAAGAGGTAGTTCAAGAAGAACGCAGTGATTCGGAGCAAACGAATGACCCTAAAGTACCTGTCTTGAGAAAGTCTACAAGTGTGAGAAAGCCAAAGGTAATTTTTGATCCATCAGCTAATACTGTTCTGAGCCATGTCTTATATACAGATTCGGGAGAATCGGGGACTTACGATGAGGCAAAGGTAGACACGTCTCACTTGCAGTGGGAGTGTGCTATGAAAGACAAGATGAGCTCGTTACTTCAGAACAAAACTTGGGAGTTAACCAAGTTGCCCACAGGTAAAAAAGCTTTATTAAACAAATGGGTGTACAGGATTAAGAATGAAGCAGATGGTAGTATTAAATACAAGGCGAGACTTGTAGTCAAGGGCTTTTCTAAAAAAGAAGGAATCGACTATTCCGAGATATTTTCACATGTAGTGAAAATGACATCAATTAGAGTTCTGTTGAGTATAGTTGCAATGGAGGATTTTTATCTTGAGCAGTTAGACGTAAAAACAACGTTTTTATACGGTGACTTAGATGAAGAGCTATACATGGCACAACCTAAAGGTTTTGAAGTCAAAGGTAAGGAGCACATGGTATGTCGCTTGAAGAAAAGCTTGTATGGCTTGAAACAAGCTCAACGGCAATGGTACTTAAAATTTGATGGTTTCATGTAAGAAAAAGGATTTGCACACTGTGAGTCTGATCACTGTGTTTATTTTTGCAAGTATAATGATGGTGACATTGTGTATCTCTCTTTATATGTGGATGACATGCTAGTGGCTAGTTCGGATATAAAGAGAATCGTAGAAGTGAAGAAGATGTTATCATCACAGTTTGCTATAAAAGACTTGGGAGAGGCCAAGAATATTTTAGGCATGAAAATCATCAGAGATAGGAAAAACAAGAAATTATGGTTGTCGCAGGAAGACTATGTGAACAAGGTGTTAAAGAGATTTAACATTGACAAAGCAAAATTGGTTGCGACTCCTCTAGCGAGTCACTTTAAACTTTCCAATGATATGTATCTAAGCAAGCACTTAAGCTTTGAAAGATGAGATGGCGGTAGTTCCATATGCATCAGCAGTTGGGAGTTTGATGTATGCCATGGTGAGCACAAGACCAGACATTGCATGTGAGTCGATATATGCAGAACCCAGGCAAAGAGCATTGGAATGCAGTTAAATGGATATTGAGATATCTAGCAGGTACTTCCAATTACTCACTTTGTTATGGTGGTACATCTCTAGAGTTGCAGGGTTATATAGATGCAAATCATTCGGGTGATCGAGATAGTGGTAAGAGTACCACTAGATATGTTTTTACAGTTGAAGGTACAACAGTGAGTTGGGTATCTCAACTACAAAAGGTAGTGACTTTATCGACAATAGAGGCAGAATATGTAGCGATTACAGAAGCCTCCAAGGAAATCATGTGGTTACAAGATTATATGGATGAATTACATCGAAAACAGCCAGTCAGTACACTGTGGAGTGATAGTCAAAGTGCAGTGCACTTAGCAAAAAATGCAACTTATAACTCAAGGACTAGACATATCAAGAAGCGTTATCACTTTATCAGGTCAGCATTAAAAGATAATGAGCTAAAGCTACAAAAGATTGATGGCTCGAAGAATCCAACTGACATGATGACCAAGGTAGTAGACAGAGAGAAGCATATTTTCTGTAATACTACCATTGGTATTACTCCATGTTGATTGATGAGGAATATCGCAGAGGCACAAGTTTTTCAACTACTATTTTTTGAAAAAGATGGATACAAAGTTGCTTGATGCTTGGGTATATTTGTCTTCAAGTGGGAGATTGTTATAGATAAAGCCAAATATTTATTTTTAGGGGCTTTTTTGTCTTTTCTATTATATTTCCTTTTAGGTTAAAAGTGATACCTTTATATTAGCAATGGAAAAACCCTAGCCGTCAAGACGCTGAAAAAGGAAATAGAGAGGCAAGAAAAAAAGAAAAGAAAAAAGTGAGTTTTTTTCTTGATGAGAGTTCTCAATCTCTTTGTACCCTGATCTTGAGAGAAGATCGTCGTTGTAGTCCAACTTTTTCGAAATCTAGTGGATTCGCAAAGTGCCTCTGTGCGGAGATGTAGCCCAAATTTGGGTGAACTTCGATAACAAATTTTCTGGCGTGTTCATCTGATTCTGTTCTTTTATTACTATATTATGTCTGATGAATTGTTTGCGAGCGTTATTTTTCTGGAATCGACGTGTGATTTCGTAACACAACTCGGGCTCTATTGAAGGATTAGCAGATCTCTTGTGGCCAGAAAGAAACACAAGATTTTGGTAATCACTTTTTTGTCATTACTGGTAATTATATTATTTATTCCAATCAAGGAAGTGTTAAGAGCCATGTCTATCAAATGGATCACTAATGACATGAGTTTGATTTTTATTTACTTCGATGCAAGAAGAAAATGTAAAATGAATCATCTGTGAAAATGCCAATCCACAACCCTATCTACAAAAATTGTGGTTTCGATGTGTGCCTTTTTTCATTCATATGCAGCGAGACAATGAATACATATGTTACGAGGGTTTTTGGAGTTGGATTCACAAGTGAAGAAGCTGGTTTTGGGAAGCTTGGGTGTAGACAAGCACTTGGAATCTCTAGCCAAGTCGATTAGATACAATTTTCATCTCATGAGATATGCTGCTCCTGGGACCGAGGAGTCCAAGAAGTCTAGGGCTTGGTGCCATCGCGACGCAAACTTCGTGATCGTACTTCAGCAGAACCGTGTGAACGGATTGGAAGTGCAAACTAAGGACAGATGTTGCTTCCAGGTTGCCCCTTCCTCAGCTACCTCTTTGACTGTCCTCGCTGGGGAGTCAATCTATGTGAGTCTCCCCCCACCCACTCTCTCTTTATTGAATTTGCTTCAAAAAGTAGGTAACATACTATAAGAGCATCGAGCAAGAATTCGGGAACCTGACTTTACATATCAATCGTAAATTATTGTTTATATTTCTAGTATTGACATCACGTCTGGCAATAGCTAGAATTACGACATTAAAACACAGCCCTTGTCACCGTGTAATGATGAGTGGGCATGAGGCAAGATATTGCATAGGAATCTTCTCTTCCGTTCAAGGCACGATCCAGTGTCTTGATGAGCTTGTGGACAACCAACATCCTTTTCTTTTCAAGCCCTTTGATGTTGCCGGTCTCTCCCGCACCTACAAGACCAAAGAGGGTGATGGATATTTATTAAAAAATTTGAAGTCGAGATGCTTTCGAACCATCGAGTGTCCTTTAGCCCCACCAATCAATTGCGAGTCAAATCTTAAGGCATACGTTTTACCGTCGTTAATAATTAATTGTGTTAGGGATATATTACGCAGAAATGGCGAGATCTTGCAATTTATGTCAACGCGAAATCGCCAGAGAAATAAATGAGAAATAATAAGGACATTAGAAATCTATGTGGTTCGGTCCAAGTATCAGTACATACGTCCACAGGGAGAGTCAACAGCAAATAATCCACTATAATCGGATAATCAAAGTTTATAATCACTTACACGCTCAAGTGTTTCTCACACCTACCCAAAATCAAAAGTGTTTATAAATAAACAACTCATTTGGGTATAAATTCACGGCACAAAATTACCGGGCATTCAAGCTCAAAATAGAAATGCTCTACGTACGCTAAAAAACAAGAACAGCATCTTTCTTTACTTTCACGTACGTATCTTCGCTTCAGCAAGTAGTGCTCCTTATGGCTTCTCTCTGTGTGTGGCTTCTTTTCTCCGTAGGGTTTTTGGTGATCCCTCGTCGAAAGAAGAAAGAAAACCCTATGCATTTTTATTTATTTATTTATGTGTGTGTGAATCACGTTTTTGCAAACACTCAAACTCGAGACATAATTTAACAATTCTCCACCTTGGCTTGATATTTGAAGCCAAATTATAGTGCTCATCATCAATGCTTCTCTCCCAACGCCCCAACAGGCAATCACTCTCCACAAACACCAATAGAGCTCAAGCAAAACTTGAGCTTCACCAAAGGCATGGACTTAGTCATCATGTATGCTGGGTTATCTGCTATAGCAATATTTTTTACAATAACATTACCCTTAGCTAAGATATCTCTGATGAAGTGGTACATGATGTTAATATGCTTCTTTCACTCATGATAAACTAGATTATATGCCAAATATATCGCACATTGGTTAACACAGTGTATATCCACATTTTTTTTTATCTAACCTAAAGTTCGAGAGCAAATTTTGTAACCATATCACTTCTTTCGCTATAAAGGTTAGTGTCATATACTCTGCCTCAGTCAAAGACAAGGCAATGTGATCCTGTAAAAACGTTTTCCAACTAACTACACCACCTACTAGCATAAATATGTACCCTGCTAAAGACCTACAATAATCCAAGTCACCGGTGTGATTCGAATCCACAAAACCAATAGTCTCACTGCCATTGCTGTCTCTCTGATACACTATACCCACGTTTATTGTTCCCTTCAAATATTTGAGTATCCACTTCACAACTTCCCAATGAGCTTTACCAAGACGCTTCATATAATGACTAACCACATTTACAACTTGTAAAATATCAGGCCTAGTGTACACCATAGCATACATAATACTACCCACAACACTAGAATAAGGAACACGAGACATATGCTCCTCCTCCTCCTTAGTCCACGGTGATAATTTATCTGAAAGTTTAAAGTGTTTCGCTAGAGGTGTACTTATAAATTTTGTCGACTACATATTAAAACGTGTCACGATCTTCTCAATAGACGTAAAACTCCTGCAGCCTTGTCACACAAAATCTCCATACCCAATATTTTCTTTGCAACACATAAATCTTTCATCTCAAATTCAACATTTAACCACCTCTTCAGCACATCGATATTAGACATATTCTTAGTTGCTATCAGCATTTCATCAACATATAAGAATAGATAAATCAAATAATCATTCTCCAATCGCCTATAGTAAACATAGCTATCCATTTGACTTTTTGTGTAGTCTTGACTAACAATGAAAGTATCAAAACGTTTATACCACTGCATAGGAGACTGTTTTAGCCCGTACAAAGATTTCTTCAACAAGCAAACATGATCTTCCTTATCCAAAATAGCAAATCTCTCTAGTTGCCTCCTGTAAATTTGTTCCTCCAACTCACCATGAAGAAACTCAGTTTTCATATCTAGCTGCTCTAACTCGAGATCCTACGAAAGCAACTAAGGCAAGTAAAAACGAATAGAAGTATGTCTTACCACAAGAGATAACACCTCATTTTAATCAATGCCCTCATGCTGTGTATACCCCTTCTCCACAACTCTTGCCTTATACCTCACTGCCTGAACACTAGGAATGCCCTCTTTCCATTTAAAGACCCATTTACTTCCGATAATTTTTTGACTATTTGGTACTTTGACTAGTTCCATGTATGATTTCGATGGAGAGATTCCATCTCTTCACTCATAGCCCCTAGCCACTGCGACGACTCCGAACGAACCATCACCTCAGAGTAAGACAAAGGCTCATCTATCTCCACCTCATCACCTACAATCAATGTATAAGCAATATTTGTATAACCATAACGTACCGGTGATTTAATTTGCATTCTCTGTCTATCTACAGCTATAATGTGCTACGACTTTGCTGATTGTTCACTATCACCAACTTTAGGAACTGCGGCTTCATCTGCAGTCTCAACTTTTATTACCTTTAAAGTATTCGGAGTCTCTACCTGAAGCTTTACCTTACTAATGACACCATGATATGTCTTCTCTACTGGTTATGTCTTAGAACTCCTCTGTTGAAGTATCGCAGTCTCGTCGAAGATCACATCTTTGATGATTAGAAAATTAGGTGATCTGGGATCGATGCAACACAGCCGGTAGCCTTTCACCCCATGTGCATAACGCAGAAATATGCACTTATTCGCTCGCGACTCAAGCTTACCATCACTTGCATGAGCATACGCAGACATCCGAATATACGTAATCCGGAGTAATCAACAGTTTTCCCCAATCATACTTCCTCAGGAACCTTCCACTCGATAGCAGATGATGAAGATCAATTAACCAAGTAACATGCCATGTTCAATGTTTCAACCCAAAATTCCTTGCCAAATCCTGCATGCGAAAGCATGCATTAAGCTCGCTCAAGAAAATTTATATTCTTCCATTCTACCACACCTTTCTACTGTGGTGTCCCATGTATTGTGTGATGTCTTACAATACCTTCTTTCTCGCAGAACTCAATAAAATCTTCACCACAGAACTCCATGCCATTATTGGTTCTTAGGCACTTGATTTGTTTATCTAACTGCTTCTCAATCAATGCCTTAAATTTTTTGAATCGATCAAACACTTCATATTTGTGCTTCAAAAGTATACCCATACCTTTCTCAAATAATCGTCGATAAATGTCAGCATATATCAGGCACCTCATTTTGAATGAACCGAAGAGGGGCCCCAAACATCTGAATGATTAAATTCAACTAGTCATTTCATCGAATGAATATTTGTAGTAAACTTAACTCAATGTTGCTTCCAAAAAATGGAGTGTTCACATAAGTCCAGTTTTCGTGTCTTTTGACCCTTCAACAACCCCCTTTCACTTAGCATCGTCATACTTACTTCGCTCATGTGCCCTAAACGCATATGCTATAATTGAGTCAAGTTAGAATCTAACTCACCCGATGAAACTACAGTGGTTCTAGTCATGGTCTCTCCTAGTAGATGATAGAGAGTATTCACTTTCTTCCCCTTCATCACTATTATGGCACATTGAGAGATTTTCAGTACTCCACCTTTAGCGGTGTATCCACACCCAATGTAATTGAGTGTCCCCGGAGAAATAAGATTCTTCTTGAGCTCCAGTACATGCCTCACATCTGTCAATATGCGCACCACCCCATTGTGCATCCAAATCCGAATTGTCCTTATCCCCACAGCCTTACAAACTGCATTATTCCCAAAAAAACTCTACCACCATCTGCAGTATGGTAAGTAGTAAACCAGTTCTTATGAAGTGTCATGTGATAAGAAAACCCCAAATCTAGCACCAATTCGTCTTCTGACAAAATAGCAGTCACACATAAAACAGCTTCTGCATCACTATTGCTCCCCTCGGTAACGTTTGCCACACTGCTTGTGGTATTCTGCCTATCAACTTTATTCATTCGCTTTGGACAATCTCTCATAATGTGCCCCTCCTCGTGACACTCAAAGTACTTCAGGCGTCCCTTGGAATTTCTATGGCATGATTTTGATCTACTTTTACCTCTACTGCTATTAGGCCCTTGATGTTGTTCTCTACCCCTGATTGTCAAAGCTTGCGCTACTCCTTACGCCAGATTGTCATCTTGCAACTTTCTCTGCCACTCCTTAATGAATAAGGTGGACTTTACCTCTTCTGAGGTAATTGTAATATGCCCCTGCAACAGTGAATCGGTAAAGTGCTCCCATGACTATGGTAAAGAGGCTAACAACATCATGCCATGTTCTTCATCATCAAGTATCTTACCGACGTTCTTCAAATCCAACATGAGTTTATTAAATTCATCTAGGTGGGTTCTGATAGACGTACCTTTCATATATCTAAATCGAAATATCTTCTTCAACATGTACAAGTGATTGTTCAAACATTTCTTCACATAGAGTGCTTGAAGTTTTGCCCATAATGCTGTGGCATCCTTCTTCTCAGCAACCTCTATTAAGTCCTCATCCGTCAAATTTAACAGGATTGTGCTTTTTGCTCTTTCCATCAACTCTACCCTCTTAGAGGCTTTCATTATAATAGGCAACTCATCTTCACCATCCAGTGCCTTGGCCAAACCTTGTGTTGTCGATAAAGCTTGCATCTTGATGCTCCATAACACAAAGCTATTACTCCCATTAAACTTCTCAATTTCATATTTCATCTCAGACATAATTGTAATAACAGAATTTCCAGATAATAATCAAACAAGTAAAAGCTCCAAATCACAATCAAGAAATCCAACCCCAAGCTCTGATACCAATTGTTGGAATATATTATGCAGAAACGACAAGATCTTGCAATTTACGTCAACACAAAATCACCAAAGAAATAAACAAAAACTAATAAGGACACTAGAAATTTACGTGATTCGGTCCGAATATCAGTACCTATGACTATGGGAAGAGCCAACAGCAAATAATCCACTATAATAGGAGAATCAGAGTTTACAATCACTTACACACTCAAGTGTTTCCCACACCTAGATTTAACCAAAAACCCAAAGTGTTTATAAATAAAAAACTCACTTGGGTTTAAACTCATGACACAAAATTACCGTGCGTTTAAGCTCAAAATAGAAATGCTCTACGCACACCCAAAAACAAGAACAACATCTTTATTTACTTTCATGTACGTATCTTCGCTTCAGCAAGCGGCACTCCTTATGTCTTCTCTCTATGTGTGGCTTCTTTTCTTTGTAGGGTTTTTGGTGGATCCTCGTCAAAAGAATAAGGAAAACCCTCTACGTTTTTTATTTATTTACGGGTGTGTGAATCGTGTTTTTGCAAACACTCAAACTCGAGACATAATTTAACAAATTGAGTGCATATCAATCAGTATTTGGGAAACCTATCAAGTTTCCCTTCGTGTAAATGAAATACGGTTGGCTCACGTTAGATGTATTATTATGTAGGAGCCAAAAAAACAACTCTATAAACATTGGTCTTTCATCTCTATAAATCATGGAGATCTGATGCCTTAGTGAAGCACTTGGACCTTGTTGAAAATATATCTCGAGTTAATCTCGTATAGGATGCCTTATCTTGGTAGATTTCTAGTTGGGAAATGAGAAGGGAATGGCTCCGTTACTCTCGTGATTGTGACGGACCACTCTCCACCTGGAGTTTTTCCCACAATACTAGTTAACCGGTGTATCTTTTGTAGGAAAATATATTTTGAATTTAACGCTCTCGTATTGTTGCTAAACTTTTCCATTTGATGGGACTTCTAAAAGGCAAAGATCCAATGTGAAAGAGAACATAGATGGTGTAAAAAGAAAAAAAAAAAAACTACAGAATCATAATCATTTTGGTCAAAAATTGATTTGGGAAGAAAATTATATTTTCCTATTTCTATTTTTGCAGAAGTTTTTGAGCAAAAATTTGTGTTTGATAATGCAAAATTTCTATTCTCAAAATAGAAGTATGTTTAATAATTACACAAAATTTCTCTTACTCGGTGAGCGGCAAATAGTGGTCGTGATAGCCACTAGCGAACATTGGCAGTAATTGGCAGACAACGATAGTGGACGGTAGTTGACGATCGGCAATGATCGGCGGAAGGCAACCAACAACTAGTGACAGATGATGGCAACAATGGGTAGGTGGCCAATTAATAGAGAGGATGAGCGATAAGAAGAGTTTTTATATCTCATTTCTATTCCAAACCTATTTTTGGATTAAAAATTTGTTCCAAAAATAGAAAAATGAAATTGTATCACCAAATGGATGTCTATTTTGAAATAGAAAAATTATTCTAGAATAGAAATAAAATGGTTGCTATACACGCCCTAAGTAATCAGAAGATGCATATCTCAATTTTTCAAAAGGATTTTAAAAATAAATAAACTTAAAAAGACAATAAGACTCACCATTAAGAATTTCATACATGGAAACTAGTATGAAAACTCATCCATTTCAATGAGAAAGAGTAATGAGTAGCCAAAAATGAAAGAGTCAAGGTTAGAGAACCGGGTTCTTTTTGTCCCAAAACAAAAGTTAGTGTTTCAAATCAATGATTTCAAGTGAATTGTTGTTTGCACTAATGGAAAACTTAACATATTTCTAAAGTAAAAGTTCATGCTTGGATACTCATTTCTTTTCATTTTGGACGAGCTGAGCCAATACGATGAATTAAAAGAGTTCTACATTATGAACTTTATATAGCACACATAACTTACACGCACTTTAGAAGGTTGTTGAAGAGAGTATGGATAAATAGAATATGAAAAAAGAAAATAACAAGAAATGAAAGGGATCGAATTCTATTTGTATTGTTTCTGTCTTGGATTGTTTTAGAAGTGAGGATACTTTCATGTTGTGTATTTTATTAAATGATTTTTTAATTTTTTTTTAATTTTTGGATTTGGCTTGGAAGTACTACAACTGAAAACACTTTTGTGCCATTTAAAAGAACTATAAAAATATTTCCTAAATTCAATATTCCACAATGTTTTTCATTCAATAATAAAATAATAATCCTCTGTTGATTTGCTTTTCAATATCTCTTAGTTATGGTCTTCAATATCTTTAATTTCCATAGCTCCATTATCCAAATCCACTCATATGGGAATTTGTGGTCATTGTGGCATCATCATTGATGGTAAATAATGGTGCCATCATATTAGCAAGACTTACTTCTAGTTGGAGTAGGATTCCTGGTTTAAGTAGATTTCCTATTTTGGATCCAAATCTTTTCTATATAAGAAGTGAGTTTTCTTTGTAAATTGCATCAAAAAAAAAAAAAAAAACTTCCTTTCATGACAATTAATTGAGCAGCTCATGAATTTCATCATGAGAATTTGAAACGTGAAAATCTTGTGATAAAATTTCATGTAACTCATCTGTGGAATTGACTAGCGAGAAATTGTGAAACTTTGAATTATTACATATAATTAAGAGTTAGGAAACATTGTGAGTGTTTCAGTAACTCGAGTGTCCTTGTAATATATGTGATATCGCTCATATCATAAATAAAAATTTGTTCTGATTTTCCCTTGAGGTTAGTTTCATTGACCAATCCACGTAAATTTGATATTTGATTGGATTCCTTTATTTTGTTTATTTTATTGCTTGATCACATATTTTTGGCTATAGACCCATCGCCTCATCAAGCAAGCTATCTCAAAGCTCAATGGAAAAATTGCAAATGAATCAAAAATCTATTGCGTAAAATTCAATCAAGTCCTAAAATAAACTAAGAAATGTAGTTGCATTAACAATTTCAACTTCATATGTCCAAATCCAATGTAGGTATGTATCAATTATGTACAATATAAAACTTAGTACCCTTTCACGAGAATGCATGATGCTCCAATGGCCACCCTTCCCATATAGGAATGAGCAAGTAAGGGGTACGAATCTCCACATTTTAAAAGGGGCTACAGATGAAAACATTTAGTTTCAAGTATGGAATTTGACTCTCACGCTTTGTAAAGATGTAAGGCAAAAGTTTGAGAGTAAGTTGAAAGATAGAGTAGAACAAACAAAAAAAAGAATATCTATAATCATATAGAGAAGATACTCTTTTCATAATATATGTAGAAAATAAGATAATTACAATGGTTTTGTCATGCCAAGCTAGAACGCTACACAGAAGATTTGTCAATGCCATGGGATAGTAAAGAAATCATTATTCAAAACCCTACTAATTCATGCACTAATTTCGTCAGATATGGATGCATAAAAGGAATATAAAAGGATTCTGTTTATTTTGCAGGAAAATAAATAATTTAGAAATTATTTCTTTATAAGCGATCACTTGTATTGCTTGAAATGCTTAGTCAATAAAAAGAAGTTTCCATAATCGAGTAAATTTTATGTCTAAAAAAATTTTACGGATGAAGAAAATATTTTTCGTCAATTCATTTTTATAAGAGATAAAAAGTTATTGTTTTTAGGAATATATTTTCCAAATTTTTTATTTTCTATTAAACAAACAAAGCTTACCAGAATGTCCAAAGAAAGGGTGCAATCATTTTTAAAAATATATAATTTTTTCAAATTATTTAATCTTTGCAAAACAAATAAAGCGTTAATTTTTACGAAAATATCCCATAAAAGGGTGCAAAAACAGGAAAACGAGAAAGCTGTTCTTTTCCCCTTCAAAGCGCTCATTCGACCATTTTAGTGGTCAATTTCATCTAATAACGAATATACATCGGAATACAAGAATAGAGTGCCCTTTTTTTCCGGGACGCTTCGATGCGAATATATATGGAATACCTTCTGGGGACCAAAAAGACAAACAAGAGAAAGCGAATAAATGCCTACCTTGTTTTTCTAAAATATGGTCGATTAAATAAATAACTGGCCGGCAAGCCTTGTTGTACCATTGAAACGACATGTGTCGGTATCAGGAGCCTCGATCTCATCGTCGTCTACGTGACGTAACCCAATCAGTTGAACAACAGACGAGAACAAGAGGGAAAGGGACACAAGGAAGGGCTCGTAATTATTTCCAGCCACCCGCTCAGCATCAAAAAGTCAATTTGCTTTTCTTTATTATTATCATTTTTCAAAACAACAGACGAGAACAAGAGGGAAAGGGACACAAGGAAGGGCTCGTAATTATTTCCAGCCACTCGCTCACCTTCAAAAAGTCAATTTGCTTTTCTTTATTATTATCATTTTTCAACACATCGGTGGGAATTTAAAAAAAAATTCTCGAAAAACCTCAATCTATGCTCATTATAACATAAATACCTATAATTTTTTTATTATGTCACAAAAAAAACTTTAAAATTTATACACGTGTAACATAATTCGGGTATTTGTATCATAATGGATAAATTTAGGGTTTTTGATAACATAAAAAAAAAAAAAAATTCAGGGTCACTTGATTGCTCATTTGTTTCCATGTATTGCACGTAGAAGACATGCTGGCAAGGAAGATAACCATCAACTTTGCATCCACTAGTCAACTCTTGTTTAAACCACTAAAAGAGGGGAAAACAAGGAAAATAATCGACTCTTCATGGAAATATTGTAGCTTTCAAATTGCTACCGTGGCTACTTCAAGGATGCCAAGCCCTATAAATCCAGCAGAGAACCCCAAGAAAAGAATAGGAGAAGACGTTTAGAAAAAGGACTCGGAAAGAAAGACAAATTGATCATGGACTCTATTTCAACACTGAAGCTTCCCCTGATAGATTTGTCCGAATTAGACGGCTCAAAGGCAGGGACAGGTCGATGGGACTCCTTGCAAAGTCAAGTCCGGGAAGCCCTTGAAGAATTCGGTTGCTTCGAAGCCTTGACTGATAGGATGACGTTGGAGCTTCACAATGATGCGTTTCAAGAATTGGAGGCATTGCTCGAGCTCCCGACTGATGTGAAGCGCCAGCTCACTGACCCAGATAAGCCGTATGATGGCTACCTTGGGAATCTTCCTCATTCACCTCTCTACGAGGCATTTGGAATGAAATACGCCCCTAACTCGGGCTCTATCGAAGGATTTGCAGATCGCATCTGGCCGGAGGGAAACACAAGATTTTGGTAATCCTTTTTTATTTTTAATTACTGGTAATTATATTATTTATTCCAATTAAGGAAGTGTTAAGGGACATGTTTATCAAATGAATGACCAATGACTGCGAATTTGATTTCCATTTACTTCGATGCAAGAAGAAAATGTTAAATGAATTATCTGTGAAGATGCCAATCCACAACCCTATCTACAGAAATTGTGGTTTCGATGTGTGCCTCTTTCATGAATATGCAGCGAGACAATGAAAACGTATGTGACAAGGGTTTTGGAGTTGGATTCACTAGTGAAGAAGCTGGTTTTGGGAAGCTTGGGTGTAGACAAGTACCTAGAATCTCTAGCCAAGTCGTTTGGATACAATCTCCGTCTCATGAGATATGCTGCTCCTGGGACCAAGGAATCCAAGAAGCTTGGGGCTAGGTGCCATCACGACGCAAACTTCGTGACCATACTTCACCAGAACCATGTGAACGGATTGGAAGTGCAAACTAAGGACGGATGTTGGTTCGAGGTCGCCCCTTCCTCAGCTACCTCTTTCATTGTCCTCGCTGGGGAGTCATTCTACGTGAGTCTCCCCCCATTCACTCTCTCTTTATTGAATTTGCTTCAAAAAGTAGGTGACATGCTATAAGAGCATCGAACAAGAATTCGGGAACCTGACTTTACATATCAATCATAAATTATTGTTTATATTTCTAGTATTGATCATCACGTCCAGCAATAGCTAGAATTATGAAATTAAAGCTGATTTCTTTGTGAAATTCTCATAGACGGGTTCATGTGTGAAACATAGATTCGTGTACGGTTGAATGCGTATTGTTACAACGAAATCGATGCTAGCTTGTAATGAGACAGACCATTATCATGTTGAGCCTCTCCCTTTTTTTTCTTTTTTTTTTTTCATTTTTTGTGTGTAGGGATGGAGCAATGGGAGATTACACAGCCCTTGTCACCGTGTAATGATGAGCGGGCACGAGGCAAGATATTGCATAGGACTCTTCTCTTCTGTTCATGAGACGATCCAGTGTCCTGATGAGCTTGTGGACGACCAACACCCTTTGCTTTTCAAGCCCTTTGATGTTGCTGGTCTCTCCCGTATCTACAAGACCAAAGAGGGAGAAAGTGGAGCTTCGGCAATGGATACTTATTACAGAATTTGAAATCGAGATGCTTTCGAACCATCGAGTGTCCTTTAGCCCCACCAATTAATTGCGAGTGAAATCTTAAGGCATATGTTTTACTGTCGTTAATAACTAATTGAGTGCGTGTTGCTCAGTATTTGGGAAACTTATTAGGTTTCCCTTTCTTTCTCCTTTGGAGCTTGTTTAGCTTATAATATCTGAGATAATTGAAGATCCTCGAAGCTATCTGTGCTTCAAGCTGTTAATAAAAGATTACTTCTGCCAAGCAAGTATTGTAAAAGAAAATAACAAAGAAATAGGTGTTCATGAAGAAATTTTCTTTCTCTTCTCTCTTCTAAGGAAAAGAACTCTTTAATTATTTCCTATGAGCAGCAAAAAGCATTCTACTACTTTCAAAAATTTCAGAGAAAAAGAGGTTCTTGTGTAAATGAAAAAAGTTTGGCTCACTTTAGATGTACTATTGTGTAGGAGCCAAAAACCGTCTCCATAAACACTAGTCTTGTATCTCTATAAATCATGGAGATCTTATGCTTTAGTGAAGTGCTTGGATCTTGTTGAAAATATATCTCGAGTTAATCTCATAAATGATGCCTAATCTTGGTAGATTTCTAGTTGGGAAATGAGAAGGGAATGGCTCAATTACTCTTGCAATTGTGACAGTGCACTCTCCACCTGGAGTTTTTCCCTCAATACTGGTTAACCAGTGTTTCTTTTGTAGGAAAATATATTTTGAATTTAACACTCCCATGTTGTTGCTAAACTTTTCCATTTGATGGGACTTCCAATGTGAAAGAGAACATAGTTAGCGTAAAAAAAAAAAAAAAAAAAGAACTACAGAATAACCAGAGGGGAAAAAAGACACAATAAAGGCACAGATGATAACCATTTTGGTTAGAAATTGATTTTCAGAAGAAAAATAAAATTTTCCATTTCTATTTCTACATTAGTTTTTGAGCAAAAATTCGTATTTGATAACGATGTAAAATTTCTATTTTGAAATAGAATTATATTTGATAACGACATAAAATTTCTCTTTCTCGAGGTGCAAAGAGATAGCGGCCATGGCAACGACGATGAACAGCCATGGCAATGACGGACGAATGGCAGTAGCAATCGGCAGACAGCGACAGTTGATGGCGATCAACAATCGGCAATGATTGGCAGAAGGTAGCCGACGAGTGGCAGCAAATGACAACAGAAACGAGTAGGTGGTCAACTAATAGAGAGGACGAGTGATGAAAAAAAGTTTTTATTTCTCATTTCTATTCCAAACTTATTTCTAATTTAAAAATTTGTTCCATAAAATAGAAAAATGAATTGCATCACCATACAAATTTATGTTCTAGAAACGAGTTTGGAACAAAAAAATTATTCTTAAATAGAAATAGAATGGTCGCCATGGGCGCCCAAGTAATCGAAGGTGGATATCTCAAATTTCCAAAAGGATTTAAAAAAAAAAAAAAAAAAGATATTTACTTATATTGAAAAAACTCCTACCATAGTTTTTAAGTTGATAAAAACTTTCTTATTCTTATTCTTATTTTGAATGATAGTATACTTTTGAAGTTATATCGCAAACTCTTGCCAAAGTCTTTCCCACTCTGACACATTCTAGACTGAAACCGAGTCCAAAACGAAGACATAATTAGACTCAAATTTATTGATCTTGCAATAAGGATTCATAATGAACGCAATAGGAATCTATTTTTCAATATCCGGCTCCCTCACAAAAAATCTCACTTACCTTTTATAAATACATTGATGAAATCAATCGCAAATTGATGAAATCAATCTTGAAGACAAGTTTCTTTTAGGGAAATATCTACTTATGAAAACCTAGATTCTAATTATATAGGCAACCAAAATCAACAAATTTTTATCTCAATCTTTAAATGGCTATAAGATTTCCTTAATCAATTTTGTCCAACGGGTTGATTAGAAGAAATTCCTCTAGAAAATGCCAACGGCTAGTGAGGCATGGAGTATTTAAGGAAGTCATTCAATCTATTTGAGATAGTGCATGAAAATTGAAATTCCAAAGTCTAAAGTCTTTCCAACCACTTGTTCTTCATTGACGGTCCTTACAAATTGTATTCAAGAGAGAAAATCACAACAACAGTGACTTAGGAGAGAAAAGGTATCTTCCAATGAGTGTTTGCACTAAAAAAAATTGTACTTCTCTATTGATGTTATAGTGAAAATCTAGCCAGAAGGCAATCAGCATGGGAAAGTGAACGTAGGCTTAATCTAAGCCAAACCACTATAAATTCCGTCTGCAATTTTCTTTTCCCTTAACTCTTTTTATTTAAATCTGTTGCATCATTTTAAGTATTGTAAAAATCAATTCCATCTGTTATCTGATTTTGAATATTCTTCAAAAGTTTGGTGATTTGTTTATTAGACTCTGTTTGATTCTCAAATTTTATTTGAAATTTATTTTTCAAAAATGCTTTTAAGCACCTATTCACCCACCTTTAAGTGTCCGTACTAGCTTTATCAATTTGTATTAGAACCTTGTGCTTATCTGTTGAAGTGTTTATACTTATGAGCTAAAGATCTTCTATGGCTAGTTGTTTAGCACCAGGACACGTGGAGGGCAAAGTAATACCGGGCCATCTTATTTTGATGAAAAATCGTATAATATGTGGAAGAATAAAATAAAGGCATTCATGAGATCTAAAGATCCACTAGAATGGGATGTTGTAAAAAGAGGGATCAACCCAAAGGCAACTACTGCATTTGACAAGGGAAAAGAAGTCTTAGACAAGGATGTTGAGGAAACCAACCAAGTAGAAATTACCAAGAGAGAAGCTCTTGATGCAAAAGCCATATATTCTTTATACTGTGTTTTGTCCTATGTTGAATATAACAGAATTTCTTCATGTAAAATAGTTAAAGAAGTTTGAGATAGACTTCATGTCACCAATGAAAGAACATATCGTGTAAAAGAGACAAAAATAAATATCTTACTTGGCCAATATGAATCATTCAAGATGAAACTGGGAGAGTCTATTGGAGATATGTTTAGTCGAATTATAGAAATTGTAAACGGGTTAGCATATCAAGGTCAACCAATTTCTGCTATAATGAATGTCAACAAACTTTTGCAAGGACTTTCAAATAATTGTAACTATATGAAAATATCAATTGAGGAGACATAAAGAATTATGCCTCTCTCTATTGATGAGCTAATAGCCACTCTTCAATTGTACGAAGTGGAACAATTCAATGACGAAGAGGATCCAAGAGGTAAGAAATCAATTGCCCTTAAGGGTAATGTTGATTCTGATGATACAAACACATATGATGACATGGATGGGCGAGAGCTTGCTCTTGTAATAAAGAAATTCATGAAATTGAATAGGAAAGTCAAGAAAACTAAATTGGGAAAAGGCAAAGTAGGCAAAATTTCCAGAAAAAGATCAATGGAAGATGTTGAATCTAGTAAGGATGTGATATGCTTTGAGTGCAAGAAAAAGGAACACGTCAAGCCTAATTGTCCATTGCTGGAAAAAAAAAAAGGTAAGTATGAAAAATACAAGAAAGCTCTAAAAGTAGAAACCTAGAGTGACACAGAATGTGAAAGTGAAGAAGAGTTTGCGAATATCTGTCTAATGGCTCACTCAAAATCAGAATTTGACTTAGACACGGACTCAAAGTCTGACAAAGAAATCGAGATAAGTCATTCAAAAATTCCTATTAAAGTTTCTAAGTATATAAATAAGTTTTGCTTAAATCTCAAATCTTCTCTTAAAAGAATCTTTGAATTAAAGAAGAACAATTCAAAACTCAGACAATAGGATAATTCTTGGAGAGAAAAGTTTGAGAGTCTGAAAAATAAGTTTGATTATTTGAAAGAAAATATCGATTCCCTTTCAAAAGAAAATAAAAAATTTGAAAAAAGAGATTTCAGATATTTTTACAAAGTTCTCCAAAAGGTCAAAAACTTTAGAACAAATTCTTTTAGATCAAATACCCTACTGTAACAAATTTGGTTTGGGTCTGAGTAAAGAAAATGCTCTTTTGATCGATTTGCCTAAAGTCAATGAGAGACTTAGACAATGACCTTCAAAATATGTTTACGAAAATCATTTTCAAAAAGTTTTTGTAAGACCTATTGATCGAGTGCTCTTAAATGTTCTAAGTGTGATAGTTCAAAATATTTTGAGAATGAATGTTCTAAAGTTTGGATACATGTTAAGAAGGATTGGGCAAAATTTGTTTTTAAAACTAACTCCTTAGGACCCAAGAAAATTTAGGTACCAAAGAAAGTTTGAGAATTTTTTTTTATTACTATTGCAGGTTATTGTTGAGAGGAAAAACAAATGGTACTTGGATAGTGGTTGTTCTAGATATATGACTAGAGATTCAAGCAGTTTCATAAAACTAGAAAAAAAAAGAGGCGGAAATGTTTCATTTGGAGGGGATAGCAAAGGAAAAATTATTGGACATGGAATAATGAGGATTAGAAGTTTGATCATCAACAATTTTTCCCTAGTGAAAGGTTTGAACTACAATCTTCTAAGCATAGGTCAATTATGCAATATGCAATTCAGAATCAATTTCCAAGAAAGTGTTTGTTCTAGAGTTAGTCAAGATGAAGCAAATTCTCAAATCAAACCTTCACTCCATGGTCTTCCCAAAATGATGTACGAAGGCATGGCAACAAGAATATCTTTTCGGACCAACTAAAATACTTTGCAAATTTTTGTAATGAGAATAGTCTTCAACATGTTTTCTCCTCTCCTTATACTCCAGAACAAAATGGAGTTGTAGAAAGGAAAAATCGATATTTACAGAAGATGACCAGAACTCTGCTAATTGAAAGTAAAGTCTCTTATCATTTTTGGGCAAAAATAGTTTCCACTGCTTGTTTTATAATTAACAAAGTATTTATAAGGCATATTCTAGAGAAAACTCCCTATGAAGATTACAAGGAGAAAAAGCCAAATATTTCTTATTGTCATGTGTTTAATTGCAAGTGCTTTATTTTGAAGAATAGAAATAATCGGCCTGATAAATTTGAAGAAAGATCGGTTGAAGGGATATTTATTGATTATTCTACTTCAAGCAAAGCTTACAGGGTCTTCAACAAGAATACACAGACTGTCGAAAAATTATTGAATGTCGGGTTTCAAGAAACTATCCAGAACCAATAAAACTTTCTTGTTCTTATTCTTATTTTGAAGAATAGAATACTTCTGAAGTTATATCACAAACTCTTACCAAAATCTATTCATTCCAAAAGTCATTTCCACTCTGATGCAATCCAGACTAAAATCAAGTCTAGAATGAAGATATCATCATACTCAAATTTATTAATTTTACGACAAGGATTTAGAATGAATGTAGTAGGAATCTATTTTTCAATATCCGGCTCTCTGGTGAAGAATCTCACTTACCTTTATAAATACATTGATGGAATTAGTCGCAAATTGATGAAATCAATCTTGAAGACAAATTCTTTTTTGGGAGCCATCTACTTATGGAAACCTAGAATCTAATTGTATGAGTGACCAGAATCAATAGATTTTCTTCAAACAGCTTATAAGATTTCCTTAATCGATTGTGTTCAAAGGATTGATTGGAAGAAATTCTTTTGGAAAATGCCAATGGCTAGTGAGGCATGGAGTATTATTTAAGGAGGCCATTTAGTCTATTTGAGATAGTGTGTGAAAATAGAAATTCCAAAGTCTGAAGTTTGAAGTCTTTCCAACCACTTGTTCTTCATCGACAATTCTTATAAATTGTATTCAAGAAAGAAAATCACAAGAAGAGTGACTTAGTGAGAGAAAATGAATCTTCCATTAAGTGTTTGCACTCCAAAAAATTATACTTCTCTGTTGATGCTATAGTAAATTCCAGCCAAAAGGCTATCAACGTGAAAAGTGGATGTAGGCTTAATCTAAATCGAACCACTATAAATTTCGTGTGCAATTTTCTCTTCTCTTAACTCTTTTTATTTAAATCTATTGCATTCTTTTAAGTATCACAAAAATCAATTCCATCTCTTATCTGATTCTGAATATTCTTCAGAAATTTGATGACTTGTTTATTAGACTCTATTTGGTTTTCAGACTTTGTTCGAATTTATTTTTCAAAATTTCTTTTAAGCACCTATTCATCCCCCTCTAGGTGTTAGTATTAGCTTTATCAACTAAAAAGGACAAGAAGACTCACCATTAAGATTTTCATACGTGGAAACTAGTACAAAAATTCGTCCATTTCAATGAGAAAGAGTAATGAATAGCCAAAAACGAAAGAGTCAAGGTTAGTGAACCGAGTTCTTTTTGGTCCAAAATAAAAGTTAGTGTTTTGAATCAATGATTTCGAGAAATTGTTTAGTTTGCACTTATTGAAAACTCAACATATTTCTAAAGTAAAAGTTCATACTTGGATACTCATTTCTTTTCATTTTGGATTAGCTGAGCCAATAGGATGAATTAAAAGAGTTCGACATTATGAACTTTATATCGCACACATAACTTGCATGTGCTTTAGAAGGTTGCCTAAGAGAGTATGAATAAATAGAATATGGAAAAGAAAATAACAAAAAAAATAAATAAAGGGATTGAATTCTATTTGTATTGTTTTTGTCTTTGGATCATTTAGAAGTGAGAATACTTTCATGTTGTGTGTATTTTATTATATGCATTTCTTTTTTTCTTTTCTTTTTTTTTTTTGTTTGGATTTGGCTTGGAAGTACTACAACTGAAAACACTTTTGTGCCATTTAAAGGAACTATACAAATATTTCCTAAATTCAATATTCTACAATGTTTTTTCATTCCATAATAAAATAATAATCCTCTGTGAATTTGCTTTTCAATATCTCTTTTTTATGTTCTTCAATATCTCTGATTTCCATAGCTCCGGTAGCCAAATCCACACATATGGGAATTTGTGGTCATTGTGGCATCATTATTGATGGTAAATAACGGTGCCATCATATTAGCAGGACTTATTTTTAGTTGGAGTAGGATTCCTAGCTTGAGTAGATTTCATATTTTGGATCCAAATCTTTTCTATATAGGAAATGAGTTTTCTTTGTAAATTACATCCAAAAAAATTGCTTCCATGACAATTAATTGTACAGCTCGTGAATTTCATCATGAGAATTTGAAACTGTGAAAATCTTGTGATAAAATTTTATGTAACTCATATGTGAAATTGATTTGCGAAAGACTGTGAAATATTGAATTATTGCATATAATTAAGAGTCAAGAAACACTGTGAGTGTTTTAGTAACTCGAGTGTCCTTGTAATATTTGCGATATCACTCAATTTCAAGAAAAGTATTGTTCTTTCCCCGTAAGATAAGTTTCACTAACCGATCCACGTAAATCCAATATCTGATTGGATTTCTTTTTTCTTTTTTTGTTTATTTTATTGCTTGATCACATATCTTTGGCTAGAGACCCATTGCCTCATCAAGCAAGCTATCTCAAAGCTCAACAGAAATATTGCAAATCGGTCAAAGATCTATTGTGTAAAATTCAATTAAGTCCTAAAATAAACTAAGAAATGTAGTTGCACTAACAATTTCAACTTCATATGTCCAAATCTAGTATAGGTATGTGTCAATTATGTGCAATATAAAATTTAGTTCCCTTTCACAACAATGCATGATGCTCTCCAATGGCCATCCTTCCCATATGAGAAGGAGAATGTGAGGAGTTCGAATCTCTTAAAGAGGGCTACAAATGAAAACATTTAGTTTCAAGTATGGAGTTTGACTCCTATGCTTTATAACGAAATAAGGCAAAAGTCTTAGAGTAAGTTGAAAAGTAGAGTAGAACGGACAAAAAAAGAATCTCTATAGTCATATAGAGAAGATACTCTTTTCATAATATGTGTAGAAGATAAGATTATTACAATGGTTTTGTCATGCCAAGCTAGAACACTACAAAGAAGCTTTGTCAACAGTGTGGGATAGTAAAGAAGGTGAGGGGTTTGAATCTCTTAAAGGGGGCTACAGATGAAAACATTTAGTTCAAGTATGGAGTTTGACTCCCATGCTTTGTAAAGAGGTAAGACAAAAGTCTGAGAGTAAGTTAAAAGATAGAGTAGAACAGACAAAAAAAGAATATCTATAGTCATATAGAGAAGATACTCTTTTCATAATATGTGTAGAAAATAAGATAATTACAATGGTTTTGTCATGCCAAGTGAGAATGCTACAAAGAAGCTTTGTCAACGGTGTGGGACAGTAAAGAAATCATTATTCAAAACCCTACTGATTCATGCACTAATTTCGTCAGATACGGATGCATAAAAGGAATATAAAAGGATTTCGTTTATTTCGTGGAATAATTTAGACAATATTTCCTTATAAACGATTGCTTGTATTGCTTAAAATGCTTAGTCAATAAAAAGAAGTTTCTTCGAGTATAGTTTATGTCTAAAAAAAATTTACGGATGAAGAACATATTTTTCGTCAATTCAATTTTATAAGAGATAAAAGCTATTGTTTTTAGGAAGATATTTTCCAAAATTTTCATTTTTTGTGAAATAAACGAAGCTTACAGAATACCTAAAGAAAGGGTGCAAATATTTTTTTTAAAATGTTTTCCAAATTATTTAATCTTCGCAAAACAAATAAAGCGTTAACTTTTACAGAAAACATCCCAAAAAAAGGGTGCAAAAATAGGAAAACAAGAAGGCAGCTCTTTTGCCCTTCAAAGCACTCATTCGACCATTTTAGCAGTCGATACCATCTAATAATATGACTATAAGTCGGAATATAAGTATCAAGTGCCCCTTTTTTCCGGGATTCTTCTATGCAAATATATATGGTATGCCTAATTGGGAAAAAAGACAAACAAGAGAAAGCGAATAAATACCTACCTTGTTCTTCTAAATTATGGTCGATTAAATAAATAAAAATTGGGAATTATCTATAGTAGCCCCCAAACCTAACTCACGATCCAGGTCATCAGCAAAGAGTGTGGGCCCATCTTGCACACGTAACCGCACACACCTACTGGCTGGCAAGTCTGGTTGTACCGTTGGAAACGACATGTGTTGGCATTAGGAGCCTTCATCTCATCCTCGTCTCCGTGACATGACTAGTACGGATCAGTCGAACGACGAACGAGAACAAGAGAAAGAGGGACGCAAGGAAGGGCTCGTAAATATTGCCAGCCACTCGCTCACCTTCGAAAAGTCAATTTGCTTTTCTTTATTATTATCATTTTTCAAAACACCGGTGGGAATTTTTAAAATATCAAAATATTAAAAAAAAAAATTCTCAAAAAACCTCAATCTATCCTCATTATAACATAAATACCTATAATTTTTTATTATTACATCACAAAAAGAATTCAAATTTTTATGCGTGTAACATAATTTGGGCATTTGCATCATAATGGGTAAATTTATGTTCACTTGACTGCTCATTTGTTTCCATGTGCTCCACGTAGAAGACATGCCGGCAAGGGAGATAACCATCACCTTTGCTTGAGTTAAAGGTCAAGTCACTAACTCCGAAAGCTATGTGCCAAAAAAAAAAAAAAACACTTGCATTCACTAGTCAACTCTTGTTTAAACCACTAAAAGAGAGGAAAACAAGGAAAATAATAGACTCTTCATGAAAGGATTGTAGCTTTCAAATTGCTACTGTGGCTACTTCGAGGATCCCAAGCCCTATAAATCCAGCAGAGAACCCCAAGAAAAGAATAGGAGAAAACGTTTAGAAAAAGTACTCGGAAAGAGAGACAAATTGATCATGGACTTTATTTCAACACTGAAGCTTCCCCTAATAGATCTGTCCGAATTAGATGGCTCAAAGCCAGGGACAGGTCAATGGGACTCCTTGCAAAGTCAAGTCCGAGAAGCCCTTGAAGAATTCGGTTGCTTCGAAGCCTTGACTGATAGGGTGACCTTGGAGCTTCACAATGATGCGTTCCAAGAATTGGACGCATTGCTCGAGCTCCCGATCGATGTGAAGGGCTGGTTCAATGATTGAATGCATATTGATATAATGAAATTGATGCTAGCTTGTGATGAGATAGACCATCATCGTAGTGAGCCTTCACCTTTTTTTTTAATTTTTGGCGTGTAGGGATGGAGCAATGGGAGATTACGCAGCCCTTGTCACCGTGTAATGATGAGCGGGCACGACGCAAGATATTGCATAGGATTCTTCTATGCCGTTCAAGGCATGATGCAGTGTCCTGATGAGCTTGTGGACGACCAACGCCCTTTACTTTTTAAGCCCTTTGATGTTGCCGATCTCCCCCGTATCTACAAGATCAAAGAGGGCGAAAGTGGAGCTTCGGCGATGGATACTTATTACAGAATTTGAAATCAAGATGCTTTCGAACCATCCAGTGTCCTTTAGCCCCAAAATCAATTGCGAGTCAAATCTTAAGGCATATGTTTTACCGTCGTTAATAACTAATTGATTGGATGTCACTCAGTAATTGGGAAACTTTTCAGGTTTCCCTTTCTTGCCCCTTTGGAGCTTGTTTAGGTTATAATATCTAAGTCAATTGCAAATCCTCTAAGTTATTTGTGCGTCAGGCTGTTCATGATGAGATTACTTCTGGTAAGCAAGTATTGTAAGAGAAATAACAAAGAAATGGGTGTTCATGAAGAAATTTTCTTCCGTTTCTCCCTTCTAAGGAAAAGAACTCCTTAATTATTTCCTACTAGCAGCAAAAAGCATTCTACTACTTTCAAAAATTTCAAAGAAAAAGAGGTTCTTGCATAAATGAAATAAGGTTGGCTCACGTTAGATGTACTATTATGTAGGGACCCAAAAAACATCTCTATAAACAGCAGTCTTTCATCGCTGTAAATCATGGAGAAACTAATGCCTTAATGAAGCACTTGGACCTTGTTAGAAATATATCTCGAGTTGATCTAGTAAAGGATGTCTTATCTTGGTAGATTGCTAGTTGGGAAATGAGAAGAGAACGGCCCTGTTACTATTGTGATTTTGACGGAGCACTCTTCACGTTGAATTTTTCTTTCAATACCAATTATTATGGCGTGTTTGGTAACGATACTGTTCTTGGGAACAATTTTTTATCAAAAATGATTTTTTTTTGTTTCTGTTCCCAGAAACAATTTCTAAGTATAAGAACACGCTTGGTAACTGCACAAAATTTCTATTCTCAAGATAGAAATGCATTTGGTAGAATTGTATAATTTTGTTGTTTCTTTTAATTTTTTAATATTTTTATTAGATTTTTCCTTTTTTTTTCTTCTTCTTTTTTATTTGCTCTCCTTCTTCCTCCTTTGTGGCATTTATTAATAACGAGCCCAGTTGAGCAGTAAGATGTAGGCAATTGTGTTTAACTTAAGCCCGTAATGGAAAGTTCCTAGTTGACACGCTATTGATTAGGGTTTGCTAGGTCCCATCTTTAGCCTATAAAAGAATAGGTTATACTTATCAGTTGCTTTAATTACATTGAAAGTTGCTATATTGAAATAAGTCAAGAGAGGAAGATCTAGCATTCCAATAGATCTTTGATTATTAGAGTGATCTATTTTTCTTCAAGTGAAGTAATGGCTTAAACATGTATATTTTAATTCAATTGTACTTATTGATCTCGGTGTTTTACAATTATATATGGATCCGATTCTTCTTGATTAATAAGTTATTTATGTGAATAATTTTCTATAGCCTCACCATGGCTTGGCATTGCCAAAGGCTAGCGACGCTCCGACGAGGTCACCGGCCCTCGTCGACCGATTGCCAGCCATGGCCAAGGCCGCAACCGACCAAAAGCCAAAAGGAAGAAAAAGGAAAAGAAAGAGAAGAAGAAAAAAGAAGAAAAAAGAAGAGAAAGAAAAAATTATTCCCAAAAACAAGAAGTTACTTTTTTATAATTTTTGTCTCTATTCTAAATCTATTCATGGGAACAAAAAAAAATAGATTTTTTTTCCCGAAAACAAAATTTTTATCGAACATGTTTCTATTCCTTTTTCGTTCCTCGAAACAAAAGTATAGAAATAGTTATTCCGGGGAACATAAATTATTTTTACCAAACAGAGCCTTAGTGTATTCAGTTTGGTAGGAAAATATATTTGAATTTAACACTCCTGTGTCATTGCTAAACTTTTCCATTTGTTGGGACTTCTAAAGAGGCAAAGATCCAATGTGAAAGAGACCATAGTTGGCGAAAAAAAAAAAACTACAGAATAACTAGAGGAAAAAAACATATAATAAGGGCAAGAATGATAATCATTCTAGTTAGAAATTGATTTCTTGAAGAAAAATAGATTTTTCTATTTCTAATTCTAGATGAGCTTTAGAGCAAAAATTCGTGTATGATTCGCTTGATAAAGACAAAGTTTCTCCTTCCTGGGGAGCGACAGATGGTAGTGGTAGCGACCAGCAAAAAAAGTTGGTGATGGACAAACAGCGAAGGCGGTTCACGACAGCGGCAAGTGGTAGGGGTGAGCGTGGTTCCGGGTAGAACCGGGAACTGGAACCGAACCGAAGGAGGAGGGTCCGGTTCGGTTCCAGGTTCTAAAGTGGTCGGTTCCAGTTCTCGGTTTTTTTTTCTATGAATCGGCGGTTCTCAGTTCCGGTTCCGGTTCCTAGAACAAGAACCGGAACCGGAACCGGAACCGGTCAAATTCAAAAAAAAAAAACCCTAAACCTCTCATTCTCCCCTTTCTCCACGCGATTTCCCCCTCGATTTTCCCTCCTTCCCCTTTCTTTCTTTTTTTTCTCTCTCTTTCTTTTCTTTTCTTTTTCCTTCTCACACGTCACTTCCTGCCCCCTACCCCTACTTTTTTCTTTTCTTCTCTCTCTCCTCTTTCCCCCTCTCTCGGCCGAAACCCCCATTCTTCTCTTCTTTCTTTTCTTCTCTCTCTCCTATTTCCCCCTCTCTCGGCCGAAACCCCCATTCTTCTCTTCTTCTTCTTCTTCCTTCCTTCCTCTTGCTGGCTGCTGCTTCACCCACCACCACACTGCTGCCCCACACCCTACTTACCACCACCTCTTGGCCACCGAACCACCACCACCCACCGATCATCCGACGAGCCGTCTCGCCATTGAGCCCGACGAGTTGTTGCACCATTTGTGCCACCCCTCGCCGTCGTAGCCACCGTCGCCGTCCCCAAGCCACCTTCACCATCTCTTGCCACCGCTCGCTCGGTCGTCCGGGCCGTCGTTGCTCCAAACCGCCACCGCCTCCGCCAGAACCGAGCTCTTCCCCCTTTGGTCGTGGGTTGAGCCGCGACCGCCGCCGTCTTCGCCGCACCATCTGTGCCGCCGTTGGTGCCGTGAGACTCATGTCTTCATCGCCGTGTGCTCGCCGTCGCGGACCTCCCTCGACACCGCCGCTGGACGCCGTCACCCCTCTCGCGCCTCACCGCTCAACTGCTTGCTGTTGACGCCGCTGTTGGACGCCGCTTGTCCCGCCGGTGGAGGCTGCTCGCTCGCCCAGCCGCCCCGACGCAACTCGCCGCTAGCCCAGCCAGCCTTAACTCCACACCCCTTCGCCTCCGCCTCCACCTCCACCTCTTATATATGGTATTCTACTCATGTCCTTTAAGACCTTAATTAGATTTGCTGGTGTTTATTCTGAAATATTCTAATAATTTGAGTCACCGCCCCCTCAATTACTTGGTGCCTTGCTGTTTTCGTTCTTGTAATAGGCATGGGGCTTAGAGAAATTAGACTGATGATTCTTAATCTACTCATTTCTCATTAAAGATGACTGCTTTAAGGACCGGTGACTTGGAGCTGACTGATTCTTTGAGTTTGGTCGAGTATGTTTACCAACGAAGTAAAACATGCTTTACGTTATGGTGGAAGTTTATGAAATCCCTTTGATCTTGACCTGGTTGTGCTTCCGAATTAATTTTCAATGTGGAAAATTAGACACAACTTAACAATTGTTAACTTGATTTCTCTAATGGAGGGGCAAGATCTTGCAATGTTCTCATGAAGTACCTTCCTTGAAGAGGTAAAGTTTAAAGGAAAAAAAGAACACTTTGATCGATTTGGCAAAATTGTAGTCTTTTAGTTGTCTCTCTGAGTTCTTTGATTATGAAATTATTTGAAAATGTTTCACTTTGTTTTGCTTTCTTGAATTGGTATCTAGTTCTGTTTTTTGTAGCCATTTGGTTTATTATAATTGCATAACTACTTTTTTATGTGCTCCCTTATGCAGCCAGGTCAAGATCAATGTTATCAAGATCTTTTGGCAGAGCACTTTTTGGTGTTGCTAGAATAAAGTCTTCTGCTGCTTGGACTATTGTTGGTGCTTTTGTAGCTACATCTGGGACAGGACACAACATTCTCGAGGCATTCTTTCAGGCAGATAAAAACCCAGAGAATGACACTCACGATGTCTACGTGCATTGGTGGTTTTACCTATTTGGGACTTAGCATTGTGGGTTAGAGACCTCTTTTATTTTTGTTGCCATTGCTTCTGTAGAGTTGAATTCTTAGGATTTCTACTATATAGTGTAGATCTGGAATACAGAAACGTGAATGCCATGTCTATATTTAGTCTCTCCACAGATTGGTGTCTCTTTGTGGAAGCTTTTTAATAAGTTTTGTCACATTTCCAAAGTAGGTCGATGATGAGTTGGCTGATTTTAGAGGATGCCTTGATATTATTCCATAGAAATGCTCTGAACTTGAGATTAGTGTTTTTGAATGTCAAATTTTTGTTAGTGCTTTTTTTGCACCTTGTTGTTTTGCCATCGTTGTTTTGCCGTCGACAATGCTGCTGTTGTCTAGGTAGCACCGACACGCGACACGTGACACGCGACACGACACAACACGACACGCGACATGCCATTTCTCAAAAAGTAGAGAATTCCGACACGTTCCGACACGTTAAATATTAAATAAATATTTATATATATATGATTAATTATTATATTTAAATTAATTTATTCAAATTCATAAATAAAATAATAATAATAAAAGAGCCTATAATAAATTTATACTAATAACATTAATAAATTTATTCATAAAAATTTGAAAAGACATTTTTTTACTTTAACAAAAGTTATCGATGAAATAATTAACTAATGAAAGATTAGAGTCAAAATAAATTTATATTTTTTTATAATGATCAAAATTTATCATTATTTAATATTTGGTGCTTTTATTTTTTGAAATAACTTTTTAACCTGTCTATTTATTTATTTTTTAGACTTATAATGTATTAATAAAGTTATTTAATGTTTCATATATCTTTTTAGGATTTAAATGGGTCCCACCCATTTATTTCAGCACACGTTTTCTTCCCCCACCCCCACCCACCCACCCACCCTCACTTCCCCTGCGCCTGCGCCTGTCGCTTCCCCTGCAGAGGCTTTCTTTCCCCTGCACGAGGCTTGCAGGCTTTCTTTCCCCCACCTGCACAAGGCTTTTTTTCCCCAGAAGCCGTCACGCCTCGTCTCTCTCCTTTCTCTTCTCCCTCAAAACCCTAGCAATCACCTTATTTTTCCTCTCCTTTGCTCGGTCTGACGTCTCCACCTCTCTCGCCGCTGCCTCACCTCCGTTCTTCCCTTTGCCGTCAAAGCCTCGCGTCCAACCCTCCATCGCGGTGTTGCGGTTTTTCATCTCGACGTTGCAGTCGGCGGTCGCAGCCGACCAAGACAATCAAGAAGGCTTCTCGGCGCGGCGGTCGCAGCCTTCTCCGGCGTTACAGTCGGTGGTCGCAGCCCTTCCTCGCGTGAGCGACGGCTCCCTCACCCTTGCCTCCACCCTCCATCACCTTCTTCCTTCGCACCGCAGATCCACCATCCGGACACGCTCCGACGCGCGTGTCGGAAAGAGTTGACCACGTGTCCGAGCGTGTCCGAACGTGTCCGAGCGTGTCGGACACGTGTCGGGGTGTCCAACACGACACGGAGGTCTTTGGAACGTGTCAGTGCTACCTAGGCTGCTGTTAGGACTTCGATGACGAGCAGCCCGCGTGTCGACGAGCTACCATGGAAAAAAGTCCCACGTGTCACTATTCAGTTTTATTTGTTTTGTATTCTCTCTCATAAATGACAAGCTTTTTTATTATTGTTGCGTTCATTTTCAATTTGCTTAATTAAAAATGAAAAAAAGAAAAAGAAAAAAAGAACTTGTTGGACCCTGGAACCGACCACGGAACCTGTGATAGGGTAGGTTTCGGTTCCGTCCGACGGGTAGGTTCTAGGCTCCTCAGAATGAGGAACCTGTACTCGAGGGTAGGTTCCAGGTTCCAAGCGAAACCTGTAAGGAACCTGGAACTGCTCACCCCTAGCAGGTGCGTAGCCAACTAGTAAAGAGGACGAGCATTGAGAAAAGTTTTTATTTTTCATTTATGTTCCAAACTTATTTCTGAACTAAAAATTTATTCTAGAAATAGAAAAATAAAATTACATCACTAATGGATTTCTTTTCCGAAAACAAATCTAGAATAGAAAATTTGTTCTAGAATAAAAATAAAATAGTTGTTATGCGCACCCTAAGTAATCAGAAGGTGGATCTCTCAATTTTCAAAAGGATATAAAAGGAAATTTACTTAAAAGGACAAGAAGACTCACCATTAAGATTTTCATGTGGAAACTAGTACGAAAACTCATTCATTTCAATGAGAAAGAGTAATGAATAGCCAAAAATGAAAGAGTCAAGGTTAGTGAACCGAGTTCTTTTTGGCCCAAAACCAAAGTTAGTGTTCCAAATCAATGATTTTGAGCGAATTGTTTAGTTTGTACTGATGGAAAACTTAACATTTTTCTAAAGTAAAAGTTCATGCTTGGACACTCATTTCTTTCATTTTGGATGAGCTGAGCCAATAGGATGAATTAAAAGAGTTCCACGTTATGAACTTTATCTCATACACAAAACTTACGTGCACTTTAGAAGGTTGCCGAAGAGAGTATGAATAAATAGAATATGGAGAAAGAAAATGACAAGAAATTAAAGGGATCGAATTATATTTGTATAGTTTCTATCTTTGGATCATTTTAAAAGCGAAGATACTTTTATGTTGTGTGTATCCTATTACATGCATTTTTTTTTTTTTTTCAAGATTTGGCATGGAAATACTACAACTGAAAACATTTGTGTGCCATTAAAAAGAACTATAAAAAAATATTTCCTAAATTCAATATTCCACAATGTTTTTTCATTCCATAATAAAATAGTAATTCTCCGTGGATTTGCTTTTCAATCTCTCTTAGTTATGGTCTTTAATATCTCTGATTTCCATAGCTCCGGTAGCCAAATCCACACGTATGGGAATTTGTGGTCATTGTCGCATTATTATTGATAGTAAATAACGGTGCCGTCATATTAGCAGGACTTATTTTTAGTTGGAGTAGGATTCAGAGTTTGAGTAGATTTCCTATTTTTGATCTAAATCTTTTCTATATAAAAAGTGAGTTTTCTTTGTAAATTGCATAAAAAAAAAAAAAAAAAAAAATTCCTCCCATGACAATTAATTGTGCCACTCATGAATTTCATTATGAGAAATTGAAACCATGAAAATCTTATGATAAAATTTTATATAACTCATATGTGAAATTAATTTGCGAGAAATTGTGAAACGTGGAATTGTTGCGGATAATCAAGAGTTAGGAAACATTATAAGTGTTTTAGTAACTCGAGTATCAATTCCACGGATAATCAAGAGTTAGGAAACATTATAAGTGTTTTAGTAACTCGAGTATCATTGTAATAACTCATATATGCTGCTCTCCCCACAACATAAGCTCCACTAACTAATCCACGTAAATCTGATATCCAATTGGATCCCTTTATTTTTTATTTTATTTTATTGCTTGATCACATATTTTTTGCTATAGACCCGTTGCCTCGTCAAGCAAGCTATCTCAAAGCTCAATGGAAAAATTGCTAATCAATCAAAAATTTATTGTGTAAAATTCAATCAAGTCCTAAAAAAACCTAAGAAATGCAAATATGCTAACAATTTCAACTTCATATGTCCAAATCCAGTATAGGTATGTGTCAATTATGTGCAACATAAAATTTAGCTCCTTTCACGAGAATGCATGATGCTTGAATGGCCACCTTTTCATATAGGAAAGAAGAGGTTAGGGTTCGAATCTCCATTTTTTAAAGGGGGCTATAAATGGAAACGTTTAGTTTTAAGTATGGAGTTTGACTTACTTACTTTGCAAAGAGGTAAAACAAAAATTTAAGAGTAAATTGAAAGGTAGAGTAGAACAGACTAAAAAAGAATATCTATAGTCATATAAAGAATATACTCTTTTTCATAAAATGTGTACAAAATAAGATAATTCCAATGGTTTTGTCATGCCAAGCTAGAACGCGACAAAGAAGCTTTGTCAACAGTGTGGGATAGTAAAGAAATCATTATTCAAAACCCTACCGAGTCATGCACTAATTTCCTCATGTATAAAAAGAATATACTAGGATTCCATTTATTTCAAGGAGAAAATAAATAATTTAAAAATATTTTCTTAAAAATGATCACTTATATTACTTGAAATGCTTAGTCAATAAAAATAAGTTTCCATTGTTGAGTACCGTTTATGTCTAAAAAATTTTATAGATGAAGAAAATATTTTCATCAATTCTTTTTTATAAGAGATAAAAGCTATTGTTTTTAGGAGGATATTTTTCAAATTTTTCATTTTCCGCAAAACAAATGGAGCTTACTAGAATATCCAAAGAAATGGTGCAATCATTTTAAACAAAATATTTTCAAATTATTTATTCTTTACGAAACAAATAAAGCGTTAATTTTTACCAAAAATATCCTCCAAAAAGGGTGCAAAAAATGGAAAACAAGAAAGCAGTTCTTCTCCCCTTCAAAGCACTCATTCGACCATTTTGCCATGCCAAGCTAGAAAGCGACAAAGAAGCTTTGTCAACGGTGCGGGACGGTAAGCAAATCATTATTCCAAACCCTACCGATCCATGCATTAATTTGGTCAGATACGGATGCATAAAAGGAATATATTAGGATTCCATTTATTTCGCAGGGAAAACAAATAATTTAGAAAATGTTTTTTAAAAAAATGATTTCTTGTGTTGTTTGAAATGCTTAGTCAATAAAAATAAGTTTTCATTATTGAGTATAGTTTATGTCTAAAAAAATTTTACGGATGAAGAAAATATTTTTCATCAATTCATTTCTATAAGAGATAAAAGCTATGATTTTTAGGAAGATATTTTCTATTTTTTTATTTTTTATAAAACAAATGGAGCCTTACCACTCACCGTTGCAGCGTAGAGGTAGAGCATATTTCTTCACCGAGGAGAACTAGGTTCGAAGCCCCCGCGAAAACGGGAAGGCGAAGCGACGTATGGTGTCTTATCGGGGTGCGTGAGTGATAGTTTCTTGCGTGCCTCCTAGGGGTTCTTTCTCCGGCACGGCCGTCGGGGTTCCTAGGTCACAAAAAAAAAAAAAACAAATAAACAAACAAACAAACAAATGGAGCCTACAAGAATATCCAAAGAAATGGTGCAATCATTTAAATATATATATATATATATATATATATATATATATATTTTTCAAATTATTTTTTTGGTAAAGTATATATTTCAAATTATTTATTCATCGCAAAACAAATAAAGTGTTAATTTTTACCAAAAATATCCAAGAAAGGGTGAAAAAAAGGAAAAACATGAAAGCAGTTCTTTTCCCCTTCAAAGCACTCATTTGACCATTTTAGTGGTCAATATAATCTAATACTGACTATACATCGTAATATAAGAGTCGAGTTCCCTTTATTCGGGGATGCTCCAATGCGAATATATACGGTATACCTACTTGGGACCAAAAAGACAAACAAAAGAAAGCGAATAAATACCTACTTTTTTTCCTAAATTATGGTCGATTAAATAAACAAAAATCGGGATTTATCCATCTTATCCCCCCCAGCCCGACCTAGGTCATCAGCAAATAGTGTGGGGCCCATCTTGCACACGTAACCAGACACTCCTACTGGCCGGCAAGCGTAGCTGTACGAGAAAATATTGGGTACGTCTTATGTATCAACGTGGCAAACAAGAAGGCGCTCGCAGCGCGACACGTGTCCTCGTGGGACCCACAATTTCGGGCGCTCATTTTGAAAATTTCCGGTACTGTAGCTTCTGGAGAGAGGGTTTACAGTCGCGGGTTCTTTCTTTGCGCCTCTCTCTCTACCCTCGCTCTCTCTCCCCGACGAACTCCCTCCCTCTCTGCCCTCGCTTTTTCCGACCGCCGAAGCACCGCGAGCAACCGACGAACCAGGAGGATACCGGCGAGACGACCGCGAGCAACCGACCGGCGTGCGACCTCCCCCTCTCTCTCTGCCTTCCGGCGTGCGACCACCCTCTTTTCGACCGACCGGCGTGCGACCTTCCTCTCTCTCTGCCCTCCCTCTTTCCGACCGGCGAACCACCGCGCCGCACCTCTGGCTCCGGTTCCGGCCCCAACTCGTCCGTCCGCTGGAACTTGGTTACTCTTTCTCTCTACTCGCGTCTCTGTCTGCCCTCCCTCTCTTCGACAGCGAACCACCGCGTGACCGGCGAACTACCGCGCCCCCCCTCCAGCTCCAGATCCGACACCGGCTTGTCTTGTACGCTGGAACGTTGGTGCCCGACCACCTCACACCCGCCGGCCTGTTGATCTCCAGTTCCGCTCGCATCACGATCCCGCCAGTGCTTTGGTTCAGGTAAAAGTCTCAGGTAAAAGTCACAGGGGAAGGAATCAGTGACATATCAGATTGCGAGCTGAAGGGAGAGAGGGAGCTCGAAGGGCAGCTTTGCCGTCGCCAGTCGTCCGCCCGAGAGCCGCCGTCCGCCGTAGCGCTCCCGTCCGAACCAGGTAGGTCATTCCCGAGTACGTCTGCCCTTTTTTTGGTGGGGCGTCGGGCCGGAGCTCGTGGTTGACCAGTTCGCACGATCTTCGGTCGCGGTCCTCGCCCGAAATTCCGTCGTGCTCGTGTTCATTCCTCGCACAGTGTATGTGTGCTTATTGTACTGCTTTTTGCAAATATTTGTTTGTGTTACAAACGCAGTTTGATATGCTCCTTCTCGGTCTCATTGGCCATGTATTGATGCAAAATGCTTAGACGCCTGGTATAATTGCTTTCTTCTCGGTGCATGTGAAACCTATCAACTAATGAACTAGTGGACCCAAATCGAGGTGTCCCAAGACCACTTGACACTTGTTCTGTTCCGTAAGAATGGCCTTCAAGTTAATATTTCCCATTTGATCAAGAGCGATTACCATTCAAAGAGTCACTAGTATGTCAATCACTTGTTTTTAGTTTTCACTTAAAAACAGTTAAAAGGGAAATCTGTTCCCTGTAGAAGGGCGAATGACGTGAAATATGTATAAACCTGATGAATAAGGGATGGCATTATTCTATTTCGCCAGTATAAGCTGTTTCACTTTGAGAAACGTGGTGAAACATTCATTGATGTCTCTGGCAACAAGAACTTTCATTGGCTGTTGACTTCAAATATGCCACACGTTCAAGGTTCTGCTCATCTCCTTGGATCTGGTGTTACCATTTTCAACGTGACCGTATATAAGTTTGCACCCATTTGCAATTGTGTTTTCTGTGTCATCATTCAGGGAATCTGAACTCTCTTGTTTCCCTTGCTTTGAAAGATAAACTTTAGGTGCTAGCATGATTTAAACTTGGTCCCTTTAACATGAGGCATTTTGTGTAATTTGTTCTTATATCATGAATTGGTGGGAATTTGAAAACTGAAGCAAGTGTTGTGAGCGCTTCCTTTTGTGAGAATGTACTAATGTTATTTTAAGATAAAATAGTATGGAAGCCTGGTCATTTTCGTTTAGACAGTTCTAGAATCTGCTCCAAAGTAACGGCACATAACTCTTATCTATTGCATTGCAATGCTTCTTGTGGTAAGGTCAGCGTCATTGATGTTGGGAGCGGCACTGGGCTTGCTGGTTTGCCTTTACATTGTGTCCTTGTAAGCTCTTTCCTTCCCAATGGTGGTCCAACTTTTTCCATGGCTGTTTACCCATCTGAGTTCGGGATCCAGCGCATGAAAGAGGAAGAAATTTATGGCCCTGTTGGGCTCTTTGATGATGAGGATGATAGGAATGAAGATCATTTGGACGAGAAACAGGACACTCTTGGTGAGATATTGAATGGAGATCGCCTAGTAACTGCTCCATATGAAGTAAAATTTCTACAGGGGAAGGATCAAGAGGTTGCGTGTGCAAAGAAGTTGACAAGTGAAGAAGTCTCTCAAATCCAAGCTACAATCAAGCAGTTTTATATATTTCAGATGTACTGTGATGACTTGCCAATCTGGGGATATATAGGAAAGGTGGAAGAATCACCTACAAATATTTCAGAGCACAAATATCTCCTTTACCAGCATTTCGAAATTGAAATCTTATTCAATAAGGATCAAATAATAGAGGCTCATTTGTTGATGCACCCTAATGAGGTAGTGGAGTTGGCTGAAGGCAGGAATATGGACATAGAGCTACAGTTCAGCGTGCATTGGATGGTCCTGGCAGGTTTCTTGTGAGACCTCAAAGTGCCCTAGAGAGGTCTCGTCACTCCAATGGTACAGGGGCACATTTCAACCGATGGTCCTGGCTGGTTTCTTGCCTTTTTTGTACAATCTACATGCAGCTGCATTACATGTTAATGAGCATGTGGGATAATAGGGTCTAAAAGTTTCACTTTTGTTGTTGAAAACAGAAAACTAAAAGTTTTATTCGATAAACTAAAGGGTTTATTTGCTAGCATTCTTATTCTAAATTTCGTGCTGCATGTGTCATATTGCAGGTGAAGGAAAAGATCTAAAATTGGTGGACGCCCCTGTTTCTGGTCATGTTAAAAGAGCTGCTGAGGGAAGTCGATGACTTCTTATATGGATGTGGACAGGCTTTAAAGAGTTACGGACTTATTAATGTGCAAGAAGAAGAATCTTATTGTCATTAAGGTTTTCCCTACCTGATGTTCATGTGCTACAAAGCGTGCAAGAGGATTATGGTTGAGGATGATGAAGAGGCGTAACCACATATTTGACAAGAAGAAATGCGAGGTCTTTTGCTATGGGTCATCTATAGAAAGAGTGGATAAAGATCACTATTTTGCATACTACGATTTTTTTATTTTGGTCAGATGTATACTGTGATTGAATGGTTTAGTTTATGTTTTTTTTCTTTTGCTCATACGATTTCTTCAAAAGAATTCTTCAAGGAAGTTCTTGTTACCAAGGTTGGTTCTACATGCACTTGCAAAGATATTCGAGGGGTTTACTTTTCTTTTGGGGTTCAATGTGTTTTTGAAGAAGGTACTGGCATGTTTTGATAATGTGAGTATTGTCTTTCATGAGAAGATGAGTTGGCAAGAGTCGAACCAAGAAAGATGGCCAATTTGTCCAATAACATGCTGATTGAGATGCAATGTTTTTCACAGGGGCCACTTTGTGTGCATAAATCTCTTGGAGTACCTAACATAGGGAAAGCTTTTTTGCTTACTGGATTGTCGATTTGAATGAATAACAGTTTTATGTTTGGAGTTTGCTATTTCAATTTTACGTTTAAGTACCTTCAGCTTTCTTTGACAGAACAAAGCTTTGTATTAAATGATCTTGTCAGATGTTGATTTTATTTTTGATCCAAACTGTGGCTAGTTACCTTGCAAGGCAAAGCTCTCGCTGCCCTACTAATCTTGGAAAACCTGCGAGTCCAAGGGATTGCTACTTAGTATGAAATCGAAAAGTGGCAATAATTCAACCGTCAGAGTTTGAATTTGACAATATACAAAGAACACAACAACATCACGTTTCAATTATTAGTGTGAGAGAGAATTAATTGACGTGCGGGAAATGCTTTCCGTAGAGCTTTGCATTGATAAGAGACCTGTTGACAATTTACAAGAGAATTGTGGGAACATTAATAAAGGCATCGACTTAAGCTTGACCAATGAACTTGTTCTGTATTCGACCTTTTAAGTGCTGAATTAAGTTCGAAAGTGTTACATTCTTGTGATCAAACAATAAAATACTGCACAATAAATAACAATAGACGAATCAATGGTTCGGGCCAACCAGTGGACCCCATGACTGATACCCACTGTTAATCGCATATGACACCTGCTACAATGCCAATGATGTTCACGATAAAAACTGTGGTCGGAGGAATGAGAAGCGATGTCCATTTGAACACAAAGCTCAGCAAAGTCTCCTTCCTCATCGGCTCCGATGGCTCTGGAATTTCACACACAGATATGTGTGGGCTGAATATGTGATCCTGAGGGTGCATGGCCCCATGTGCTCAGGAAGCAAATAGCTGTGAACCAAGACAAAGTCAGTCAGTAACCTTCATGTGAGTGCACTAGAAGAGAATATGCTATCGCAACCCAAAAGAAATTCTCAAAGCACATGAACATGCCACTCTATGTTAAGAACTGCTTCTTTGTAACTAGAGAAATTTAAGGAGAAGCACCAACAGCTCCCAGAATTGAAGGTTGAGGGATTCATCATCAGGGTGTTGGGGATTATGTAGTCTCTGGGTCTCATTGATTTTTAGCTTAACTAGGAATTATTCTTTAAACACAATATATAGGTGATAAACTCATGCCAAAATATGCATTACTTTGGGCAACATGTACCAGTTCCAGTTGGACAAAATACCATGTCAAAAAATTAATACAACCGTCACCTAGGAATGCATCTTCCATCAAGGGCATTTTTTGCAGAAGAAGCAGTTTCGGCATTTGAAAATTGCACCAGGGCCTACAAACAAGATTTTAGTCGAGAATTTTTTGCTTAAATTATAAACTCTGTACAAAACCAAAAAAAAAGTCATCTCAGTTTTTGTCACCTGGAATCCAGCAGTTTTCTGAAAGGTAGTAATCTTGTGAACAAACCCAAAAGCTGAGAAGACCTGCATTACCAATTAACCAAGAAAATTGTTCAGTATAAGAAGATTTTCTATCACAATTGGCTGCGATATTTTAATTAGTTTTTTCTTTTCTCTGGGTAAAAGCGATATTTTAGTTAGTTGTATTCTTGAGAAAGCTTAAATTAATTCAGCAAGTTCGACTGAAAATTTAAGGTGTTCAATATTAAAAACTTGCCAAATGAAATGAAAATTCCATCCAAACAGCCAAAGCCAAACCTAAAGTCAAAAGCTAGAGCCAAGGCTAAAAATTGATCAAAAACAGGTTCAAAGCCACCCCAAACACAACAATGAGCTTTCCAAGACATCAGCATGGTAACACAGACAGTTGCTTTTATCGAAAAAGAAATTCCAACCCCTATCCCCTCTCAATATCAGTGTTATAAGAGATATCATCAGAATGTACTCAAATGTTACTTTCTGAGAGAAACAAATATGAAAATTTACACAAATACGTACCAAAGTCAGAAGCATCACATGCAGCATTGAATTTGTTTTAGATCAAGAGATTGGTTAATGATTTCAAAAGTACATCTAAATCAGCAAAATGTTGCTAGAAATCTCAGGTTTGGCACTCCAAACATAACAAGGATCACTGCCCAAGCATTTGCAAGCAATAAACACCCTATGATGAGCTGTCAGAGAATTTTTCACATTGAGAAAAAAGAAAATCTTTCATGCAACAATGAGATTTATCCAATTTGATACGGAGGCGTCAAAATCTTCCTAACAACTCTTTGACGTAGGGATCAGGCGTCAACCTCACATTATTGAGCATAGGCTTGTGGGTTTATGATTTTTTGTTCATCGAAATTGTACATGATTTTCATACTGTCCAAAATTCCCGGCATGTACTACATGGAAGGGCAAAAATGCAGGGCTGAACATTTGCAACCAAAATCGGCAAGTACAAACAATCTCCCAGAAAGCAAGTCATGTATCCCCAAAAGAAGCACGACTCATACAGCTTTTTGATCCTACTTGGACAACCTCAGAAAAATCACAAATCCCATTTTTCGTGCCACCAATTCTTTATCGAAGCAAGGAACGAATTTCAGCAACAGCATCACCTTTATGCTCGCGTAAGGTCCTTTCAGCCACCTTCCGATCCAGCCGTTCTCAGATTTTACCATACACTACTAGAAAGCTCAGGCCAGTGAGAATAAATGCGTTCAAGCACATGGCATAAGCTGACCTCCCTCAAGTTCATTAGCGATTATGTCAACGTCAGCTGCATTGATCTTCACAGTTCCCTGCAGGTTTAAGATTAGTTCCACAACTAGCTAATGAGGTTTCATAAAATTCTACATGAACGTACTTTATGAGAAGTGAGAAAAATTGTGGCAACATCAAAAGAGGTTCTCAGAATCTGCATGGTACTACGCATGCTGAGGGGGAGAGCATGGACGTACAACAATCGCAAAGTCCTACCAGAAAGTTCCTCATTTTGAGTAAAACGAGAAGGTATAATCCTTTCGTAGACCCACATGCTATTACATCTATCCAACACAACACAACACAATTAATCATAATGCAATGGATCAAGGCATGGAAAATATAAAGAAAAATATCCATAATCCTTTGGCAAAAAAAAAAAAAAAAAAAAAAAAAAGATCAAAACCTGCTATCACCACATGTCCTGGGAAAGTTGCGTTGCTGTATTAGTGGAACAACACTTGAATTAAAATTGCCAATGCCATCACTAATAGAGCTGACGCCAATAAACTATATCCGTGCTTTGGGGACAAAATCCCAGTTGCTACAGAATAAGCACAAAAAATTCTGGTCATTAAAAGGCTTCAGAATTTTATAAAATAATAAAATACGGGCTAGTCATACAAGTGCAGAGAGAGAGAGAGATAAATGCATGCAGTTCGAACATGTTGGTCAATCTTACTTCATCTCTTTATCACACTGGTTCTCAGAATGTTCTTCCTAAACCATCTTGACTATGTAGTTCTTATCAGGAAAAGGAAAAAGGAAAAAAAGAACAATCAGAAGATGTAGGGGCAAGTGACACAATAGATGGAGTCATTTGGCACCTCGATGTTGACTCGTCACATCCTGGGATAATATAGATCACTTTTTGGGCTCATTATCAACTAAAAGGTCAACCCATTATCCCTCACTGCCTCAGTCTGAATCTAGACCATCAACTGCAATTACAACCTGTCAAGGAAGGCCCTTATCAAAATTAAACCAGCCACCTCGCATCCAGCAATCACTAAACGCTATCATAACGATGTTTTCATGATTTCAATTAACAAGTCAATGACAGGCCAACAGGCTTAGAGCAAGACATAGCCTGCATATCATGTCCTACGAGAGATGCCTTATTCAAATTAAAAAGTCTAAGCGACCCTCAGCATGTCCTGGCTGAATAATATTAGAAACAAAGAGAACTCATGAGACATAGTAAAACAAAAAAGTAAACAAACCTCTTGCGTAAAGGAATTTATCAATTCTTCTGAATATTCTTGCATCAACAATACCTTCACTGCCACATCCTGCAATTGGATTAAATACAGAGAAAGTTAAAATCCGACCAAAAAAAAAAAAAAAAATCATCATCAGGAGATCACATAGGTCTATACCATAAGCATCGCAAACACACGGAAACAAATATGACCAAATGATCTCAGAGGCAATAAAAATCTACACTGCATGACAATAATCAATTGAGACTGGATGCATTTGCCGTGCATCTCAGCAAAGTTATTGGGGAATATACATATAAACATCAATATGGAAGAACAACAGATCTGGCTTTTCAAGGACTATCCATGATTTGCAACAATAGCACTCATTTTAGAGCCTTTTCGGAGTATGTCCTACTGGCATGATGAATAGCCAAACCCAAGATTAAAGAAAAACTACAGGCGAAAAGCATACTACTAATGACATTTCAGGCATCGCTGAACTCCTATAAAATCCCTTCCGTCACCCCGTCGTACAGAGAGAAAGAGAGAAAAGAGAAAGCGAGGAATTACCTGGACAAGCCGGTGCCGGATCTGGAGCTAGAGGGGGGCGCGGTGGTTCGCTGTCGAAGAGAGGGAGGGCAGACAGAGACGCGAGTAGAGAGAAAGAGTAAGGACGGACGAGTTGGGGCCGGAACCGGAGCCAGAGGTGCGGCGCGGTGGTTCGCCGGTCGGAAAGAGGGAGGGCAGAGAGAGAGGAAGGTCGCACGCCGGTCGGTCGAAAAGAGGGTGGTCGCACGCCGGAAGGCAGAGAGAGAGGGGCACGCCGGTCGGTCGCACGCCGGTCGGTTGCTCGCGGTGCTTCGGCGGTCGGAAAAAGCGAGGGCAGAGAGAGAGGGAGTTCGTCGGGGAGAGAGAGCGAGGGTAGAGAGAGAGGCGCAAAGAAAGAACCCGCGACTGTAAACCCTCTCTCCAGAAGCTACAGTACCGGAAATTTTCAAAATGAGCGCCCGAAATTGTGGGTCCCACGAGGACACGTGTCGCGCTGCGAGCGCCTTCTTGTTTGCCACGTTGATACATAAGACGTACCCAATATTTTCTCTACGCTGTACCGTTGAAAAGCGACACGTATCGTCATCCCGTGACGCAATCAATGTCGATCGGTAGCAACGACGGACGAGAGCAAGATGGAGAGCGATGCAAGGAAGGGCTCGCAATTATCGCCACCCACGTGCTCACCTTCGAAATGTCAATTTGCTCTTTTTTATTATTATCTTTTTTCAAAACACCGCCGGGAATTTTAAAGAAAAAATCAAATTATTAAAAAGTATCTCATCAAACCTCAATCAACGCTCTTTACAACACAAATGCTCACTATACACATGTAATATAATTCAGACATTTGCATCATAATGGATAAATTTAAGATTTTTAATAACATAAAATAATTTAAGGTCACTTTCTTGCTGATTTGTTTCCATATATTTCATGTGGAAGACATGCCGGCGAGGAAGATAATCATCATCATTGCTTGAGTTAAAAGTCAAGTCACTAACTCCAAAAGCTATGTGCCCAATAAAAAAAAAAATTGCATTCACTTGTCAACTCTTGTTTAAACCACTAAAAGAGGGGAAAACAAGGAAAATAATCGACTATTGATGGAAAGACTGTAGCTTTCATATTGCTACTGTGGCTACTTCGAGCATGCCAAACCCTATAAATCTAGCAGAGAACCCCAAAAAAAGAACAGGAGAAAACTTTTAGAAGAAGTACTCGGAAAGAAAGACAAATTGATCATGGGCTCTACTTCAACACTGAAGCTTCCCCTGATAGATCTGTCTGATTTAGATGGCTCAAAGCCAGGGACAGATCGATGGGACTCCTTGCAGAATCAAGTCCGAGAAGCCCTTGAAGAATTCGGTTGCTTCGAAGCCTTGAACAATAAGATGACCTTGGAGCTTCACAATGATGCGTTCCAAGAACTGGAGGCATTGCTCGAGCTCCCGATCGATGTGAAGCGCCGGTTCGATATCCCAGATAAGCCGTATGACGGCTACTTTGAGAATCTTCCTCGTTCGCCCCACTGTGAGGTGTTTGCAATGACCTATGCCCCCAACTTGGGCTCTATTGAAGGATTAGCAGATCTCATGTGGCCAGAGGGAAACACAAGATTTTGGTAATTCTTTTTTTTTTTTTTTTATTGCTGGTAATTATATTATTTGTTCCAATTGAGGAAATGTTAAGAGACATGTTTATCAAATGGATCACTAATGACGCGAATTTGATTTTCATTTACTTCAATGCAAGAAGAAAATGGAAAATGAATCATCTGTGAAGATGCCAATCCACAACCCTATCTACAGAAATTGTAATTTTGATGTGTGCCATTTTTCATGAATGTGCAGCGATACAATGAATAAGTATGTTACGAAGGTTTTGGAGATGGATTCACTAGTGAAGAAGCTGGTTTTGGGAAGCTTGGGCGTAGAAAAGTACCTGGAATCTCTAGCCAAGTCGGTTGCATACAATTTCCGTCTCATGAGATATGCTACTCCTGGGACCGAGGAGTCCGAGAAGCTTGGGATTAGGTGCCATCGTGACTCAAACTTCGTGACCATACTTCACCATAATCATGTGAACGGATTGGAAGTGCAAACTAAGGACGGATGTTGGTTCGAGGTCGCCCCTTCCTCAGCTACCTCTTTCATTGTCCTAGCTGGGGAGTCACTCTATGTAAGTCCCCCCCCCCCCCCCTCCCTCCATCCCACTCTCTCTCTCTCTCTATTAAATTTGGTTCAAAAAGTAGGTAACATGCTATAAGAGCATCAAACGAGAATTTGGAACCTGACTTTACATATCAATCGTAAATTATTGTTTATATTTCTCGTCTGGCAATAGCTAGAATTACGACATTAAAGCTGATTTCTTTGTAAAAATCTCATAGACCAGTTCACGTGTGAAACATAGATTCATGTATGATTGAATGCGCTAGCCTGTGATGAGACAGACCATCATTATTGTAAGCCTCTCCCTTTTTTTTTTTTCATTTTTTGCATGTAGGGATGGAGCAATGGGAGATTACACACCCCTTGTCACCGTGTAACGATAAGCAGGCACGAGGCAAGATATTGCATAGGATTCTTCTCTGCCGTTCAAGGCATGATGCAGTGTCCTGATGAGCTTGTGGACGACCAACACCCTTTGCTTTTTAAGCCCTTTGATGTTGCCGATCTCCCCCGTATCTACAGGACTAAAGAGGGCGAAAGTGGAGCTTCGGCGATGGATACTTTTTACAGAATTTGAAATCGAGATGTTTTCAAAACATCGAGTGTCCTTTAGCCCCACCAATCAATTGCGAGTCAAATCTTAGGGCATATGTTTTACCGTGGTTAATAATTAATTGATTGGATGTCGTTCAATACTTGGGAAACTTGCCAGGTTTCCCTTTCTTTCCCCTCTGGAGCTTGTTTAATTTATATTATCTGAGCCAATTGCAGATCCTCGAACCTATATGTGCTTCAGGCTGTTGATGATGAGATTACTTCTGGCAAGCAACTATTGGAAAAGAATATAACAAATAAATGGGTGTTCATGAAGAAAGAAAATTTTATTTTCTCTCTTCTAAGGAAAACAACTCTTTAATTATTTCCTACTAGCAGCAAAAAGCATTCTACAACTTGCAAAAATTTCAAAGAAAAAGAGGTCCTTGTGTAAATGAATAAGGTTGGCTCACGTTAGATGTACTATTATATAGGAGCCAAAAAAACGTCTCTTTAAACACTAGTCTTTCATCTCTGTGAATCATGGAGAACTGATGCCTTAGCGAAAGTACTTGGACTTTGTTGAAAATATATGTCGAGTTAATCCTGTAAAGGATGCCTCATCTTGGTAGATTTCTAGTTGGGAAATGAAAAGGAACGGCTCCGTTACTCTCACGAATATGACGGAGCACTCTCCACCTTGAGTTTTTTCCTCAATACCGATTAATCAGTGTCCAGTTTTGTAGGAAAATACATTTTGAATTTAACACGCCTGCGTCGTTGCTACACCTTTTCATTTGATGGGACTTCTAAAAAGGCAAAGATCCAATGTGAAAGAGAACATGGTTGGCGCAAAAAAAAAAAATAATAATAACTAGAGGGAAAAAAAGACACAATAAGTGCGCGAATGATAATTATTCTAATCAAAATTTGATTTATAAAAGAAAATTAGATTTTTCTATTTCTATTTTTGGAAATAAATATCTAAGTAAAAATTTGTGTTTGATAATAACGCAAAATTTCTGCTCTCGAAACGAATCAAAATTTCTCCTCTTTGGGGGCGGTGGCAGCGATTAGCAAACGGTGATGGTGGCAATTGGTAGTGGTAGCTAGTGGCCGGCGATTGATGGTGACCGACAGACAGCAACCTACAATTGACAGCAAACAATGACAGCTACAGGTGGGTGGTTGACTAGTAAAGAAAATGAGCGATGAGAAGAGTTTTTTTTTTTTTTTTTTCCAAACTTATTTTTAAACAAAAAATTTATTCTAGAAATAGAAAAATAAAATTGTATCACCAAATGAATTGTTTAGTTTGCACCATGGAAAAATTAACATATCTCTATAGTAAAAGTTCATGCTTGGACACTTAGGGCGCGTTTGGTAATGTTTATGTTCAAAAATTGTTCCCGAAGTAGAAATAGAAAAAATTATTTTGTTCCAGAGAATAATTTTTGAACAGAAGAACGTTTGGTAAGTGCACAAAATTTATGTTCCTGGAATAAAAAAAGAATAAAAACACATTGGCAAATTATATAATTTTTTTGTTTCTTTTAATTTTTAATTTTTTAATTTTAGTTTTCCTTTTTCCTTTTTTCTTTTTTTTTTTTTTTTGTCTTTCTTCCTTTTGGCCGGTTGCCAGCCTCGACCATGGCGCGGCGACCGGGCCGACGAGAGTTGGCGGCCTCACTCAGCCACGGCGAGGCTCGTCGGCCCCCGGCGAGGTCGCCGGCCCTCAACAGCCGATTGTTGACCATGGTCGAGGCCGGCAACCGGCCAAAGAAAAAAGAAGAAAAAGGAGAAAAAAAAATGTGTTTTTCAGAATTGTTCTCGGGAACAAGAAACAAGTTTTTTCTATTACTTGTTTCTATTCCAAATATGTTCTCGAACAAAAAAAAAGATTTTTTGTTTTCTAGAACAAAAGTATAAACAAACGTGTTTACTTTTTTTTGTTAAAGAACAAAAGAACAAAAATTTGTGTTCTAGGAAACATAAATAAATTTAAACAAACAACCCCTTAGTTACTTTTCATTTTGGATCATTTGAGCCAATAGGACTAATTAAAAGAGTTCCACATAATGAACTTTATATTGCACACATAACTTACATGTGCTTTAGAAGGTTGCTTAAGAGAGTATGAATAAATAGAATATGAAAAAAGAAAATAACAAGAAATGAAAGGGATCGAATTCTATTTGTATTGTTTATGTCTTTAGATCTATCATGATCTAATCTTGAGTGTACTACCTAAGATTTGGCTAATAGATTACTAAGTATAAATTCGGCTCGGGCTCTCCCAAATCCATATCAATTCGTGACTTAAGTTTAAGGTTTTAGCTAGCAAATGAATTTTAACTAAGAATTACCATTAATTAATTTATGGTAGGTCAATTATATACCTAAATAAAATAACATGAAAATTATTTCACTCCTATGAACCAGAAAATTTGGACACGGGGACTTGATTACACTAGATTTGTTTAATATCTTTCGGAACTATACACGGGGACTTGATTACACTAGATTTGTTTAATATCTTTCGGTACTATTCTTTTCATGATAAAGTGTTTGTCAAGCAGCTTGAATTCATTTTATTACTCCCTAAGATATGAGGAGACAATGCGGGCGTGCAATCTACCAATTTAACACCTAATAAAATAATAAATAAATTGCAAGACTTACTTCATAGAAATAAAAACATTTGTAATGTTAACTCAAAATTCATATTAATGCTCTAGATATGATTTCTAATTTGTACACGCTCACTCAATTTTTTAAGATTTTCTCTTATTTAATGAAACCTAATATACATACAATGCAATGCAATGATATACAAAATAATATCTATACTAACATGACATGCAACGTGCAATCTAATATGCAAATTATATGCCATGCGACATTACTCATGTGACCTAATTTTACGTGCACATGCATGATATTTTTTATTTTTTATTTTTTTTATTAAAATTCGAAATTAGAATTACCCAATAATTAAACTTGTAATTTTAATTAAGGAAAAGGAAAAAAACGAGAGACGAGAGCAAGAGGGAGAGGGACGCAAGGAAGGGCTCGTAATTATCGCTAGCCACTCGCTTACCTTTGAAAAGTCAATTTGCTTTTTTTTATTATTATCATTTTTCAAAACACCAACCGGAATTTTAAAGAAAAAATAAAAATATTAAAAAATATCTCATAAAACCTCAATCTATGCTCATTATAACACAAATACCTCGAATTTTTTTATTATGTCAAGAAAAAAATTTAAATTTATACACGTGTAACATAATTCAGGTATTTATATTATAATGGGTAAATTTATGGTTTTTTTTTAAATTAAAAAAAAATTCAGAGTCACTTGACTGCTGATTTGTTTCCATGTATTCCACGTAGAAGACGTGCCGGCAAGGAAGATAACCATCATCATTGCTTGAATTAAAAGTCAAGTCACTAACTCCAAAAGATAAGTGCCCCCCCCCCCCCCCCAACTAAAAAAAAAAAAAAAACACTTGCATTCACTAGTCAACTCTTGTTTAAACCACTAAAAAAGGGAAAAACAAGGAAAATAATCAACTCTTCATGGAAAGATTGTAGCTTTCAAATTGCTACTGTGGCTACTTCGAGAATGCCAAGCCCTATAACTCCAGCAGAGAACGTTAAGAAAAGAATAGGAGAAAACGTTTAGAAAAAGTAATCGGAAAGAAGGACAAATTGATCATGGGCTCTATTTCAACACTGAAGCTTCCCTTGATAGGTCTTTTCGAATTAGATGGCGCAAAGCAAGGGACAGATTGATGGGACTCCTTGCAAATTCAAGTCCGAGAAGCCCTTGAAGAATTAGGTTGCTTTGAAGCCTTGACTGATAAGATGACCTTGGAGCTTCACAATGATGCGTTCCAAGAATTGGAGGCATTGCTTGAGCTCCCAACCGATGTGAAGCACTGATTCAACGTCCCAGATAAGCTACCTTGGAATCTTCCTCATACGCCTCTTTACGAGACGTTTGCAATGAACTACGCCCCCAACTCGTGCTCCATTGAAGGATTAGCAGATCTCATGTGGCTGGAGGGAAACACAAGATTTTGGTAATCCTTTTTCTTTTTTTTATTACTGGTAATTGTATCATCAGTTCTAATTAATGAAGTGTTTAGAGATTATCAAATGGATCACTAATGACACGAATTTGAATTTCATTTACTTTGATGCAAGAAGAAATTGTTGTTTCGGCGTGTGCCCTTTTTATGACCATGCAGTGAGACAATGAATACGTATGTCACGAGGGCACACGACTTAACACATCAACTGTAAATTATTGTTTATATTTCTGGTATTGATCATCGCGTCTGGCAATAGATA